>CM061919.1:153538327-153684217 GCA_031002005.1 Vandiemenella viatica | reverse complement strand
TTTCATCTCTTCCAACCCCTATATATTATTGCAGCAGCAAACATTCTTTTAATTCATCTTGGATAAGGGAGTGATTTATTTTTTTATGCTTATAACTTAACGTCTCGTCGACGTAGAGGTAATTAGATACGGTAAAGGAACGGGAAGGAATTCGACCATGGCCTTTGAAATATATATCCTAGCATTCGATCTTTAACTATTTGGGAAAAAACAAGGAAAACCCAAGTCGAGATCGCCGGACGAGGATTCGAACCCGCATCCTCCCGAATACGAGGTCAGTACGTTACCCGCCTGACATGCCTGGTATAATGTTGTCAGACAATATGCGTGTATGTCGTGGGAAGGAAACGGTTCCGCTTCCTGTTTGGTCTTGGTACTCATCGCTAGTTGGGGGAAGTCATTCCTGGCCTCAGCTCATTCGTCAGTCGAGACACAGTGTTTAGGCGGTGTCAGTTAAACATAACAGGCGCCCAGTCGGCGTTTTCTGGAAGGACAGGAAGGTGTGTTTCGTTCTACAGTGTTGTTTCCATTACTGTTGGAACAACTATGGAGATGCCCGGTGGCCAAAGTTACAACGATCGCTAATTCGATTCCGTTCTCTTTTTTGGGTGGTTTTGGTGAAGCGATGTGGATATAATAAAGTTGCAAGGATGGCTAAGTTCTTGGCTTCCATCAAATACTTTTTTTACATTCTTCTACCAGCTTTCACTGGCATCTCAACACCCGATATCAAAATTACTTTTTATTGATACCCAGAGAGAGCTAGATAGTTAACGCTGGGCTGTCTGCCCATCAGGCCTTCTACACGTCTGAGAAAGGCCTTTAGGTCTAAAATTAAATTATTCTGAAACTTGAGTTTTTCATGATATGCGTTTCGTTGACCCAAAACCAAATATCATATTTAAAATTTTGTAAGATTGTATTCTGAGACGTTCTCATAGAAACAAAAGGTGTCGAAAATAATAATTTTCCCCATTGTATCAAATCAGATATAGATGTTTAGAGCTCGTTAAGTTTCTAACTGAGATATTTTCTTTCAAATTTTTCATTTAAAAATAAAGACGTCAGCTGCTGTCAATGTCGTCGATTTTAGACCATTTTTCTTACCTGTTCTATCTCAAAAGCAGTATTACCTGGTAGTTTGAAATGTGTGCACAATATCGATCATATACTGTATTTAATCGATAAATAATATTTATATCTAGTACAGTTTCTAACTTTAGAGCAATGCAAAAGAAAAAGTTTTTGTTTTGAAGTTACGTGTATCAATGCTATTTTATTGAAAGTTACTCTGTATTGAGAATTGATTGCATGTTAATAGACCTATAACAAACTTTATTGGATTCGAACGATTGCATTATCTGTTTAAGCGGCAACGTGGTGCGGCGCTGGGAGCACTGGAATAGAGTCCACTCACTCCCTCATCTGAAAACGAGTCAAACTTTCATTTTTGTATCAAACAACTACCAGCTCGAACGACATATGTATTAAAATCTTTACGGAATCCTAACTGTGCGAGATATTACAAACGCTTGCCCGATTTTTTATTCTATTCTTCGTTTTTAGTTTCATCAAGTGTTACCAACTGTCTGTGAAACGTTTAAGTATCTTCTGTGTGTGATAAATGTTTTTTTTTTTTAAGGTGTTGTTTATGACGTGAAGATGGGGGCCGTTACGGCATTGTACCTCTCCAATTCAGTGTGTCGCCCCTCAGAACACTGAGCCACACTGACAGGTACATTGAAAAATTGTGCCTTATACTTATTATTTATTTTAGCCTTGTAGTTGCAGAGCAAAAATTTTGTATAGGTTATCTTCTAAACATAGACATATAATATGTAACGAACTTTTTATGTGCATCAAAACTTTGTATCGCAATACTGCAACTCTCCCTACTTTCAACAACATTTCGTTAGTTATTTTTTTATTCTTTCCATATTCTACATTGCCAATACAACATTCAATATATTCAATATTTATTTACTGGCTAAAAATCAAATTACTGTCACACAACTTCTCTGATACTGTACTCTCTGTGTAAATTTGCAACAAGTATTCTTGCAGTTACATTATAACTCTCAGGGCAATTATCGCATTTGCATAATAATTTCATTAGGGGCATCACCGAACTTTTAGATAATTCGATCATTGAAGTATTTGAGTGCCATTTTCGTTTCCAAGACTTGTTCTGACAGCTTACGTTCTAAGTCTCTGTTATGATTATTTTTACCGCCTAGCAAAATATAACATACAAACCACGACATAGCATTTGAAGAGAATACAAGTCCAGTGATTGAGACAATAGATTTCCATCATTTCGACAAATTGCCCGAAGCAAATGCCGGATTTTCCTACTTATAGGCCATGAACAAATTTCCTTCTCGTTTCTTTACAAATTCCCAGATGCAGCGTTGTTCACCCAGACATAGATATCCCCAAGATAAAAGAAAATTATCGGAAATATTCACGCTGGAAATGAAATCGTACCGAAGAATCGATTTCATTTCACTGAACGTCGCATTTGAACCATGGTTTGCAGCTCTACTCTAAATGAAACAAGTTAAGTGCTCTTGTTGGTTTCTTCACACTAAAATCTGCATTTCCATATCTTGATGGCTTATTTCACGGTGCAATTTAACAGAATTATGATAGTGGTCATTGAGAATTATTTGTATCTCTGCTGCACATGTATAAACATCGCGACGAGTCAATCGGGTGAACCAATGAAACATACAAGAGTTGAACTAGATGATAGAGACGTTGGTGCCTGTTACGTAGTTCGGATTTCATGGATTTCCACTGTTCAAGCGTTGGTAGTAAACCAAGGCCTGGCGAGCTACCGCCGCTGCTGTATCCTCGTATGGCAGGCATTGTAGTCTTGGAGGAAATGGAAATGACGTCAGGTGGCCCCGTTGTGAAAGAGGCGTGGCGCGGCTAGGAGTGGAGGAGGAAGAACAAACATCACGGGTCACACACAGACCATCCAAAGAGAAGGATTCCATATAAACCTGCTCTAAGAATCAGAAGAGAACTCAGTCGTGGAAGATACGAGTGACCAAACACCTGTTTGGACGACAACAGTGATACCACCAATTCTTAGATTTTTATACATGAAATAAATGCCGTCTATGAACAACTGCTGTTTTAATGCTGTCTTATCCCCCATATCAGTTTCACCCTTGTGGTGTGGGGCATCAGCAGTGGCTGTAAACGTATGGTTTTACATGTTTATCATTACAATTATTAACTAAAATACAAAAATTATCTACATTATTATATATATATACGCACTGTACTTACAGGTATGGTGATAATCTTCACGTGGTGGTGTGAAATAGTACTTTATGCACTTTTAAAGAACTTTTTACACATTTAGCACTTTTGAAAACTGGTAAATAAACACTTGGCAGTATGTTCAACTACAACATCGAAAATACAAGCCTTTACTTTATTGCTGCACATGTATGCTACACACAGCATGTTTACCGGTTTTGTTATGATTTTAAATGCAGTGGTGGCAATCTAGTTTCGTTTTTTTCTTTGTGTTATTGCATCTGTTAAACAATATCTCTGTTTTCGTTAGCCGTTTTAATTGACATAGTGTTTGTACTATTATAAGATTGTTGGGATTAGTTTTCCTATGTAGTGGTTGTTTTTAGTGAGTTACTTGTTTCTCGTATCAACACAATAGATGAGTCATTAGTCCTAGGAGGACTGTTGAAATTTTCCTAACCCTCTTCGCATTCGACCACCCAGAGCTATGATACAGTTTATTGCAGTATTAGGAATAATTGTCGAGGACAAATATTGGTTTGATACCTCCAGATCTCACAATATTGACGTCATCACCATTATCGTGGACAGTTTCTAGCCTCTGGTTGCGTCTGTCAGGAACACTGTTCTCTCCAGTGATTCCTGACGTTCCACTATAGTCCAGTTCGTTCCACCTTCTTGAACACTGTTTCCTTTACCCTTAATCCAACTACTTAGTGGTCTTTCGCAAGGTCTATTGCCATGTAATTTTAAATTACACATATTCTTTTGTATCCTTTCATTGCTGATTCTCTTCGTGTGTCAATGCCAGTGAAGTCTTGATCTTTTGATTCCAATGTGCGCATACTATTTCTGACATGCGTATTCCGCAACTTGTCGAGTCTCGTCAAAAATCAGTGCTAACCCTTTGAAGCTTCATTTAAGACCAGTATATATAACTTTGAACAGAACCCTCGGAAATAATAATTCTATTTGAAGTTTCTGTTACGTTCTACTATTTCGTTAATAATCCTTCAAGATATAAGGTGCTGTTAGGCACTTGGATTAATCTCACTAGCTGTAATCCACTCTCAAATTCATTTAAATTTTCTATCAGATATAGTAAATATCGACGTTTACTTGGCTATTTGTGGCATATCTTGCACAAAGGTGCAAAACACTGCACTTCGAGTTTAAACGAACAGAGTTGCAGGAAATTTTAGATCGAGTAAGATATTGGCTCTGTCAGCTTCCCTTCTGCGTATGAACGAGCAGACAAGGAAATAAGAAAAAATTTCGAGAATGTTATGATAATACTGTATGAATATCATCACAGATCTGTTAAAGTTATTTGAAGATTGCATCGTACCAACCTGAAAATATTTCTTATGTTAAGTCTGCAAACTTAGTAAACAACACAGGACTGGAAATGTGTCATAATAGTATCGGTTCATAAAGGACGGAAGACACAGACGATTGACAAACGTAGACCCGTTAGTTTGACTTAAGTGGTACACAAGTTGCCGCAGAAATTGATATCCAACATTAGGAATCTCTATGAGGAAAAAAGGTGGTTTTATAATTTGGTAAGGCTATTTATGTAAACCTCAGTTAATGGTTTATATGCAACATGCATCGGAATAAATGGAGTAAGATCAGTTCTTGTTACTTATAGCTTTATGCCTGGTCGACGTCGAGGTTACCAGAAGTGGGAAAGTAGTGGCCGCAAGGAACAGGAAGGAATTCGGCCATGGAATTTTAAAGGAACCATCGCGGCATTTACCTAAATGATTTCGGGAAACCACGGAGAACCGAAATCTGAAGGGAAATCAGGTTGCTAATATAACATCAGATCTCTGCAAGACCTATTTACAGTTCACGGATTATTGAGGAGAAATAACTTGAGCGAGGGAAGTGAACCGTCTATCATTTCTGTACTCTATTTTTGAGACGTAAAATTAGGGTTAACCCAAGCATTCACCGAGACGATTTCGGAAAATCGTTATCAGTTTGGCCTCTATGCCGGTTGCGGGATTTAAGCGGAAATACTACCTCGTGTCCAGAACTGCGTCGGCTTATCGCGCAAACTGCCTGCGGTAAACAATCTTACTTTTGTCTTGGCTGGGATAACCCGAGAATTCGTTAACCACACATCCTGGAAGCACTAAGACACACCATTTGCTGCCGAGCGTCAGACCTGTAGAATATCACAAGCCGTACAGCAAACCTGTTGCAGGATAATACACGATCGTGTTGTGAAATCGGCTCATAAACGTGACGACCATCTTTATGGACGCACAGGGGCTCAAGACGAGAGATGGCGTGTTAGATGTCGAAGAGGTCGATTTATGTGTTATGCACTGTCGCAACGTTATAGGAACACGTTGCATCTCAGTAAGCGGAGGTAACGACCCAACTGTTGTGAGAGTGGAGACTTTCCCGGCGTATCGATGCAACAAAATCTTCTCGGGTATCCCGCCGGATAGTGGTGTAAAAACACGACGTTTCGACAGCTGACTCTGCTGTCGTCATCAGGTATCTTGTACTTGTTCTCAGCCGACTGAGGCAAGTACAAGATACCTGATGAAGACAGCAGAGTCAGCTGTCGAAACGTCGTGTTTTTACACCACCATCCGGCTGGACACCCGAGAAGATTTTGTTGACCCAACTGTTTTTAATGTTTTTTTCGGAATCACTCCAAGTCAATACCGGGATGATTCGTTCCCGTTACTACCCCAATCCTCATTTTTCCCAAATTCCCTCTCATCTCTAGAGACGCCGACGAGCCTTAAATCTCTAGGGAAAAAAAAAGTGTAACCATAAAGCGATTGGTTGCAATGCGAACATTGTTTCACTGTGGCAAGTAAAATTATAAGACTACATTTAAAAAATGTCTCATTCATATCTTGTTATACGGTTTACAGTACCTGGTTCCTATTCGGGGCCTGTATTTCCAAATGTTGGCGAGATTTGCATGTAATTAAACAAGGTTCACAAACTTTTAGCTGAATTTGTATATTGGAAACTAATCGCAATTAAATGATTGGTAAGTACCGGTATTTACAAGTATATAAACCATCAGCTGTTACTAATTTTCGCGTATTGCCAGATAAATAATGTATTAGATCAGACAAAATTACGTTTTTCCTACAGGTATGGCTGTTTTTTTTTATTTTTTTTGTAAATCCAACAGCCATCTGCTATTGTTACTCGAAATATAATTACATTTTTTGCAAATTACTGTGCACTGACATAGTCGGAATATGCACTGACGATTCTAACAAACCAGACTTGAAAGGATTTCTCTTCATCTTTCTGTAGTTAATAAAGCAACATCTTCCAAAACTTTCTGTTTTTTTTGCTTATGATTTTACACCTCGTCGACGTCGATTTCATTGAAGGCGGCAAATGACCGGAGAATTCGAGCCCTTGTCCTCCCGAATGCGAGACCAGAGCGTCACCGTTTACCCCTTGTTCACAGCGGGAACCGAAATCTGGATGGCCGGAGGGGGATTTGAGCCTACGTCCTCTGAATGCAATGTCACAGCGTTACCACTCACCCATCAACCACGGTCCCTCTATGAACAGTCACATCAGACTAATTAAGCTGCTCTGGTACAGGAAGACAAGTTTCCCCTATCGGCAGTTTGACCACCAGTATGTCCTCCATTTTACGACATGTGTTTGACGTTTCCTCGTTGCATTGCAGCTCATTCCCCTTAGTCTACTTGACCTTCCTCAAGTAGAACTTCTGAGATGCGCTAGTGGCTGACGGGGCCACGTTGTGCTGGCTGCTTTCGATGTCAGTATCGCTAAAATGCACTTGTTTTGCAGTTGTTTATGTCATTATTACTAACTGCGATGGAGCTAACGCTCTGGTGGCAATTTCTCTAATCATCTAATTAATTTTACATTAATTTTTTAATTTTTTTTTTATAGTTGCAGTGTTAAATTCCTTCCCCATTCACTTTTCCGGTTTATAAATTTTAAATTCCTTAAGTGTTTTTGGTAAATTATTCATAACTTCGCTTGGTAATTTGTTCCAATCCATGATACTCTTACAAAAAGACTCTCCCACTCCCTTATGTATGAAATCGAGCGCCAGCTTGTGGTCATGATCGCCTTTCCCCTTCCATGCACCATTCATAATTCTTTGACCAATATCCCTCCAAGCCCCATCACCAACATATGGCGGTTAACGCCCTGGCCTTGTATTCGGGAGGACGCCGGTTCGAATCCCCGTCCAGACATCCAGATTTGGGTTTTCCATAGTTTCCCCAAATCACTCCACGCGAATGCCCGGATGCTTCCTTCAAAAGGGCCATAGCCAAATTACTTCCCGTTCCTTGTCTCCAGTCCCATCCCGCCTCTAATTGTCTCAACGTCAACAAGGCGTAAAGCCATAAGTAAAAAAAAAAAAAACAACAAAAAAACGACAACAACGATACCAATATAAGCCGTGTACATTTCCAATATCTCTTCACCTTCCTTCTTTCCTCCAATGACTCCCAATCCAGCTCCTTTATCATATCAGTTACTGACTGGGTCCTCCAATATTTTGCGCAAACCAATCTAGCTGCTCTTCTTTGCACACATTCCAACTACTTTATTTGATAACCAAAATGTGGGTCCCAAGCTACACTGTGATCAGAGTTTTGTAACCCAACTCCCTAACTTCTCTGGTACATCTTCTCATCACCCTCTACAGCAAATGAAGAATTTTGTAACCTTTTCCTACCATCCGCCCAATGTGTTCTGCCCAGTTGAGTTTGTGATCAAACGTTATGGCGAGATATTTACACATCAAGCCTTTAAAAAGCAATTCTGACAATACCCTATAGTCGTAATTAACCTTTCGTTTTTTATCTGTGTACCTAATAAGCTGATTCTTCTTGGCATGTTACGGTGACTTGATGTTCTGCCGTTCTGTTCCGCCAATCCCCAGGAGGCACAATACATAAATTGATTAGTGAATCTTTCTTGGTGAATACTGGCGTTAAATATTTTATCTATTTATTCACCTTTCTCAGCGAAAGCTGTAATATAGGCATTACGTAATTATTTCGTCGTATTGATTTTTTTATAGCACAAATCCTTTTTTTCTCTTCCTTAAATTTTTCTCTTTCGTGAATTCCCTCAACAAAACAATAATTTCACTTCCTTAGTAACAAAATCCATCTACTACGTTTGCTGCGTTGCAGTTATTATTATTATTATTTTTTATTTTTTTGCTGTCAATTTTCTTCAACATAGTGCTCTGTCACGTCTACAGGGCTATTAACGAAGCTTTTGTCGAGAAGCGGTACAGATGTTGTTTTTTTTGTTTTTTTTTGGGGGGGGGGGCCCGAGGAGACTATAAATACTACCTTTTGCCTGACTCTGCCCCCCCCCCAATCCCCTCAAGCCTAGCCTCCCCAAACCAAACTTCGCTCAAGCCCCTCCCAAACCAAAATCCTGGACCCGCCCGTTTTCGATCTGAGACCACAGTTCTGCCGTTTATGGTTTGACTTTGAAAAGAATTTTCCTACAAACTGAAAGTCCGTAATGACTTCTAACGACCCGTTAAAATGTCATCATGCAACTAACGAAATATGTACAGCATATGATCATATTTATTTCGCCACATCCAAGCGCAATCAGAAATCTATAATGGGAATACGCTCAGCGAAATGAATCCCATACCCTGCAAGCCTGAACGGACAGCAGCTTTTCCCCTTAAGTAATTCGGTCCGGATAAAAGATCAGTGGCGGATCTACGAATTTTCCGAGCCTGGGCAAAAACTCTGAGATTGCCGTACAGTCAATAAAAAAAGTTATCGCAACAGGAATTTCGCCACCCCTTCAAACATGATTTTGTCGCCGCCCGGTATTGAAGTTAAAAAAGAAGTCGCTGCCCACGAATTTGGCATTTCCCGTCAATTCAAACATGATTTTGCCGCCCTCCCCCTGAACTTGCCGCCCGGGGTAAGTACCGCGGTTTGTCCATCTCTAGTTACAGCACTGTAAACGATATTTATCAATACCAACTGCATAAACAACTGAAAATGTACTATTTACACGAACAATACAGAAAAACACAACATTTAATGAAAATACTTATTTAAAGTGCATCCATGTTGCAAATTGCCTGTGAAAGGTTACTTAAAGGAATATCTAACATAAAATACGTATGTTAAAGGTTTTTTTGGAAGACAAAAATCAAAGTATTGACCGGTTCGTACATAACGTGGAGTGAGTGATAAGAAACAGTGTGATGCACCTTTTCAGGGACAAACAACCAAATTAGTTGTTTGAATCGCGATGCAGGTCCTATGAGTCACGCCAGCGATGGATCTATATGCCTCTCGACCAATGGCAGTAGAGATGCGCAGAAGGCCCACGCGCAGCGACGCTATGACTAGCGGTAGGTACGACCCGGGAGTGGCCATTCAGGTAGAGGCAGTAGACTGGCGTAGATTGGAAAGAGAGCGTCAAGCGTCTCTGGCATATAGGAAGTTTGTAAAAGGGAAATCGTTCACGACAAAATGAGGGAGATTGTCCACATTCAAGCCGGCCAGTGCGGCAATCAGATTGGGGCTAAGGTAAGACTACGCTTGATGCCTTTTTTTGCAATAAGATAGAACAAGGAGAGCGTTAAGTTATTCAGTTCGTACTGTAACGAAAATAGATGTATTCGGTTCAGTCTATTGTAATCGCAGGGATGTGGTTCACGGAATTATCATGTATAGGCAGCATGGAACATTTTGGGATTTGGCACGAGTCTTAACACCAATCAAAAAATGGTACCAGCATCAGGGAATCTCGATTTACTGCTTTGATGTGCTATCTTCACGTTCCATATTTATATTTACGGAAAAAAATCGCTACAAATAAAAATAAAAATTCGTAATATGTAAGCGTCACGCAGCTATCAGATGCTACTGTCAGCGCTGCAAAATTAATACAATATCTTGAAATGTTGATTACGTATATTTAGCATTTCGTTCAGACGTAAAAAAAGACACAAATTTGTGTCGTTTTCTTTTCAGCAGTGCGAGCCATGTAAGAGGGAATCGATTGCATTCGTTTGTAAACAAATATAGCATTTCCGAAAGGGATGCTGCGAAACGAAATGTGAAAATTTTTTTTTCCAGGTTCCAACCTAGTTACAACCTCTATAAGAAAACAAAACGGTTCAGATTGATGCGATCTCTATACCGAAAATTTTTGCAGTTGCGCAACCATCTCATATTTTGGTATTTTTAATTTTATTTATGGCAGCTTTTCCGTAAAGTATCATTGGGGAACTTGAAAACATGTCAAAGCAGTAAATCCAAACCCCCAAGAGATTAGTACTATTTTTTATAGGTGATAGTCTTGCGATCACATTTTATTCCGGGATTATTTACTTTTGTTACTGCCTTCAATTTTCTTAAGCATGTTGTCACGGCATTCTTGTTTTATATTTTTACTCTACATATCGATAAAATCCTCTGCGGACTTCTTTCTTGAAATACCATATTTCCATACAACGCGAACATGATGGGTGAGCGGTAACGCTCTGGCTTCGCATTCTGGAGGACGCAGGCCATCTAGATTCCGGTTTACCATGGTTTCTTCAAATCACTCCTGGCGAATGCCGGGATTGTTCCTTCAAAAGGCCAAGGTCAATTCCTCATTTATTGCCCACAGTCCTTTCCCGCCTCCAAGGGGAAGTCCATTAATTACGTTAGGTTTTTCTCAAAAATCCGAAATCTCCCCCCCCCCCCTCGGGTGATATTTGGCAAGATCTAACCAGCTATTGTAAGGAGAGATCTTGAGGGAACTCTCTCTCCCCGCCCTCTGCAATTTTTTTAATCTCCTGTTCTCACAGGCGCTTAGACCCCTAGCGTTGGTATTGGCGTGTTTTGTAGACTTTTTAGTTCTACTGTTCAAGGAATCAAGAAGATGACGTAAGATTTCGGTCGACCTCCCCTCCCCCTTTGAGATTTCGCCAGATCCCCCCCCCCCCCCCCGCGGTGCCCGAGCTGGAAACTTGTGAGCACCGCAAGTTTCCAACACCGTAAACTTCTACCATGCTTCAACGACCAACGCAGGGCGTGGCGGTGGAACGTTGTGTGTAGGGATTGCAAACCAGCAAAGCGGGATCCCGCATCATTAGACAGTCTGGCGGATCCCGCACAAAATTAAGGGTATCCGCAAAATCCGGCGGAAACGCGTGTCAGTCTGCGTGACTCGCTGCCCCACTCGGTCTCTGTCGGATATTTTGCACTGTTTGCCTTTACCCTTCCAGTTGGCATTTGACTCATGTGAACAAGCGTTTGTTTTTGTCAACCTTCGTCATTCATAAGTAAATAAATATACTTTTACGTATTCATCAAAACTTACATTTGTTTCGAGTACACATTTCTGTAATATGAGTTATGATGCGTATTTAGTACGATTTTCTAACTATATAATTATTTGTTAAGTGTCGCACACGTTATCTGAACTACACGGTTACAGCTTTTTATTCACGGTTTCATTATTCCCATTTTCTGTATTTGCAGATAAAGTAATTGTGACAATTTCCTAATTTGCAGCTGAAAATTTGATTATTCGTTGATATGAAACTAATGTTATCGTAATTTTAACGATCAAGTACCTATTTATTTAACAGCTATCAAAAGGAAATTGTATATCCTTTGACTTATTGTTGTTTTGGCCGCTGCCTTAATGCGTTCCTTTGACGAAAGCCACCTGCTTACATGTGCCGCTCTAAAAAAAAAAAATTCCACTCTAAAAACGTCGTTACGCCACATAAGTAAATCTGAAATACTTGACAGTTTACGTGTTGGTGAGTAGTTTCTTTTAATAACATTGAATCAACTATAATATCAATCAAGGAATCGGGAGATATAATAATGAATCGCGCAAAAAAAAGGCAAAGTCTCGTGCTTGTGCAGTGACAAAAAGTTATGAGATCTTGTTCTGAGCCAAGTCTACACTTTACAGAGTATATTCACTTCGCTTTGTGAAATGGAATACTTGTCTCGGTGTTATTTAGAATTAAAAAAAAAAAAAAAAAACTCTGGTAACTTGGCCACTAAGCAAACCATATTTTTAAACTTATGTAATGTATTTTAAGGCACATATGACCTAAGACTCAATATTATCCATTTTTATTATTTATTTAAAAATTGGTTTAGATTAAAAAAACAAAAATGTAAGACCTCGAAACACACTTAATAGACGCTAAAAAGTCATTTTGTCAATCAAAATCTTGTTAACTGTTAATTTTTATCATTTAACATTAAAAATTATTTATTAATTTAATTGTTATTATATTTATTAACGTTTTAAGTAACTGTTTTAAATATATGCATTAAAAAACTGTATCAATCCCGCGGGATTGAAAACACTGCGGGATTGCAATCCTTAGTTGTGTGCCTAGGAGAACGGGGATCTAGGCTTCATCGCCGGATTGCGAGGACGGAACAAACCTCTTTAAAAAAACCTAAACCTCAGGGGCACCTGCGCACCCCTGTTGTATTAGCATTTTCTTCTACATTGTTTATACTCGTGGGACCATAATTAAGCCTCACAATAAAACTAAAAAATCCTGTGGTACGGGTGTGCCGCAGACTAATCTAAATACACCCAGCGGATGAGGGTTGATAGCCCCCCCCCCCCCGCTTCTGAAAGTAATTGTAACAGAAAAGTTTGTTCGCTTGCAAATGCTTTTATAGTTATGCAACGAGAAGAAGGATCTTTTGAAAAAGTTTCACCTTTTTATATTTCTAAGGGTTTAGAGCAGTGTTTCCCAACGTGGGGCCCACCTCCCACAGGGGGGCAATTTGGTTTTTTTAGGGGGGCAATTTAGAAATTGACTTGATACGACTTCACCGCTTTCTCTTCGGTTTATTTAAATCCAATGCTAGATATAGGTACAAAATATAGCAAAAAAGCAAATTCTTAAAACAGTGCTGTAAATAATTATTAGGTATAGTTTCGTTTGATGATACCTAATTTTTAATTAAAAAAATATTTTGCTATGGGGGGGGGGGGGGGGCAAAAAAAATTAAAAATTAAAAGTGGGGCATGACCCAAAAAAGGTTGGGAAACACTGGTTTAGAGGGTCTGGTAGGGACCCTAAATACCGTAAAAAAGCTGAGGAACGGGACGCTGCTGCTGGAAACAACTTCCAGTAGGCAAGCTGCCCAACTCCTGAACTGTGAGAAGCTCGGGGAGTTCGCCGTTACCACTGAACTCCACAAATCCCTAAACAGCAGCAAAGGCGTAGTCACCTGCCGTGACTTAGTTGACATGGGGATCCAGGAACTCGTTGAAGAGTGGAAGGAACAGAAAGTTGTCGAGGTACGTCAGATCACTCGAAGGGTAAATGGCAGTATTGAAAAGATTGCCACCTTCCTCCTGACGTTTGACACTCCAGTACTGCCAAAGAACATGAAAGCAGGGTACATTAATTTGAACGTCCGTCCGTATGTTCCGGACCCGATGCGCTGTTTCCTGTGTCAGCGGTTCGGACATACGACGGCGTCATGTAAAGGAAAACCAACCTGTGGTAATTGCGGGAAGGGCGCACATGAGCCGGGTGTTAGTTGAACGCTCCCACAGGTGTGCGTCAACTGCTCCGGGTCGCACTCTGCCTGGAGTAGGGAGTGTCAAGTGTATCTTGAAGAGCGCAAGATACAGGAGCTGAAGACCAAAGAGCGGATTCCCTCTGGGGAAGCTAAAAAGAAGGCCAAGTCGCTCGCCGCTCCAATTTTTTGAACTAGTTTTACTAAGATGGCTTCAGCTCCCGTCAGGAAGCAGAGTGTTGCTACCCAGACGTCAGTTGCAGACATGAGCACTAGCACCATATGCTCATGTCAGTGCAAATGTGGTGCAAAATCCGCTAAGGTCGTTACATCTAAGACTGCGGACGTTGATGGCAGCACGTCTGCGACCTCGACCACATCAACAGCAATAGTGAAGGTTCCACCAGCATTACCAGTTAAAGTGACTGCACCTCCAATTCCACCACGTGCAGTGAAAGGAGTAGCAACATCTTCTGCTAACAATATTAATGAAGACGATCAGAAGGTCCGGGGCCAGAAGTTCAGGCAGACGGACCCGACTCAGTTTGTGAAATCCCCCTCTTCGTCCCCTCCCAAGTCACCTGGTAATAGGGAAAACTAGGGGAAGAGTGCGAGGAAGAATAAAGCCAAAGAGGTGTTTGGTGATTTCGCTGAGTCGGAGATGTCTGTCTCTTCGGAGCCAGAAGAAACTGAAATGCTGGTGGACTAGCCCGATCCCGTTCCTCAGCAGGCAGCGACCGAAGACCCACCCGGACGGGGGCGGGTGAAACTAAACCGGTAGGATGATGGATGCCACCCATCCAAATGCATTGCTTTTAATTTTTTCACTGTTATAATTCGTCTTGCTGGCCACTATACAGCCAGGGAGACATGTAGTTCTTTAATCCTTTTGTGAACCTGTCTGGCCCCTTTCGAGTCATCCAGGTGCTGTACTGTCAAATCCTGGTGGCCCCTACAAGCTACGTCAGATCTTGTGATTTATTTTATTTACTGTCTGTATGGCCGACCCCTTTACAGTCGATCATGCAGATGGTATTTTAGTATATTTTTTAGCGAAATTAGTAAGTGGTCATTGTTAAGGCGCTAATGACTTTGCTTTCGACGTGCCCTAATGCCACAAAAACAACAATGTTGAGGGGGATGAGTGGCCGTTTTACAACCACTCAACCTTGTTGTACATAGTTTCTAGTTTCTTTTATTGTTGTATTATTAGTTGTAAGCTTTTATATCTGGTTGGCCTCTTTACAGCCAACCAAACATGGTTTTTTGTGAAGTTCTTATTTTTAATCGCACCTTTACAGCCAACATTTTAGTATTTTATTTATATTTTCCGTCTGTGTGGCTAACCCCCATACAGTCGGCCATACAGACGGTAATACTACGAATTTTAAGCCACATTGCTTAGCCGGATATTGTTTGGGCGCTAATGACCGTCGTCAACGCGCCCTTAAGCACCAACAACAACAACAACATCGCCGGACCCCCCTCCCCACAATTTCACCTTACGTAATTAATAAACACCACCTAATGGCCTAGACGTATACGAGGCGTATAGCCATAAGCAAAACATAAAATTAAAAAGATTCCTCTATCGGTTCAGCATAATGCGACACAGATTGAAATACTTTATCATCAATTTCATGTGACTTTTTACAAAGAAGAGAAGCTGTAACGCCATGAACACTTTACAGCGAAGGAATTAACCAACATTTAAAGAGATTTGTATTAATTTTGCAGCGCTGGCGGCGTGTGATGGATATCTTCTTTTTTTTTTTTTTTCAGCATAAGGCGCAAGGAATTTAGCCTTGGTAAATAATCGAAGCTGTTTTGATTTTCGATCAGCATTATTAGCAGCGTCTGTTGATAGGTTCAAATGCAGCCTTTAGCCAGTGGCGCAACCGTTGAGACCCGTTAGAAAATCTTCAGATCGGGCCTTCCATCGGTATCGGATCGAGGAAGGGGGGGGGGGCAATCCGAGGTACCCATATTTTTCTTAACTTCACTACTACCCCGGGTAGCAAGCTTTTTCAAGGGTCCGGACTCCGGAGGCGCTCTGATCTTGAGTAGGGGGGCCCCTCCGGCTGGGGGACCGGTGCCATTTTGCCCGTCCTGCCACCATATTGTTTCGCCAGTGCCTGTACCCGAATGGCAATTGACGCGCTCTGTTGTAGCATAATGCACTAGGAGTTGGTTTATTGTAGTTTGCTTCAGAGTTTTTGTAGATTCTTAAGATTCATAAAACAGTTTTAAGCTGCAGCGTATTCGCTCTACGTAATGCTTATGGACAATATTGAACGTAATTTTAGTATCGTTGGAATGGTATTTGTGTAAATATGGCGTCCAGATATCTCTTTTTCAGTGTTAAAGACATGAATGTGTCCTAACAATTTGACTACCACCCTCAGGTTTATGATTAAACGGAAATTGCTCGAAATACCGAAATCATCGAGAATATTTGAAACTCCACCTTCATTTTCATTCATATTTTATCGGGAGAGAAGGATAATTAAAGTACTATGCTGATTGTAAGATTAGCATATCTAGAAAATGTTTCGTGATAAGAGCTATATCAAATTTTTTATAGTAATACTTCCATGTGGTCGTAATTACCTGGTGACAGGATTTCTATTGGCTGCTCATTCCGACCCTCTATTAGCCGCCTTAACCTAAGCCGGTAGTACTACCGGGCACAGAGGACCTACAGTTTTACATGGAATCCGAACCACAGGAGTGTTCTGGCTTTACTTCAAATTACACAGCAAGCTGTGCCAGAGGTGATCGGGTTAAGGGCCTATGAAAATCCCCGCCGAAACAGGGTTTCAAACCGGTGACCTTTCGATCACCAGTCACACCTTAACCACTGAGCCACCAGACCGCAACTCACAAGCGGTAATTATTGTCTAGCCTTGTAGGATGGTACTTGTTTATCTACAGCTAGCTCTAGCTTGGCCGTATATTCGATCCCGGGATTGGTTGGTTTTGACGGTCGTATTGGTTTTGTTGCTTTTACTGTTGTGCTGAAAATGCTGCCAAATTTCAAGGGAACGAAGTGATAAGGTTGGTATTGTTGGACGCTGTTTACGCTAATCTAAAAAATGCTTGGAAACCAGTATCCATCTAAGCTAAGCTTGGTGTCTAACCCGAAGGTTGGCTGGACTCTTCTGAAGGTGGCATAATTACCCTGGTATTAGAGGAAAGTGGGGCAGTTCCTTTCTTCATAGCCTAACCGGATAAAGGGTGACCGACAGTTTAACGTGGAATCCGAATCTCGTAAGATATGGGGCGTTCTTCGCAGTACACAGCAAGCTGTTTCAAAGGTAAAGGTCGGTTTAAGGCCTATGAAAATCTCTGCAAAGACAGGCATTCGAGCCGAGAACTTTTCGATCTCCAGTCAGCCGCCTTAAGCACTGAACCATCAGGCCGTTCCAGTCTTCGTTTCCATCTTAATAGCTCCCAAGAAAAGCTGAAGCTTTTGCTTAACGATTAAGCAATGTTGCACCAATGTAATTTCTCGTATGCGTTGCCACAGATTGTCAAACGCTAGCGTAAGAGGAAAATGTGCAGCGTTAGCATTCCAGTTTTCCAGAAATTGTCACATCAGTACAAATAAATGCAAGCAACAGTAATTGAAAAGGGAAAATAAAAAGTACTGTATGGCAAAAACCTAATGGGGAGAAATCGTAGTCACCAACCTGTCGGTAAAACCACTTTAGATAGTATTTGTTCGTTTTGCTGCGAGCTTCTTGGCGCCGCCGATGACGTAATTGCTGCCGCACCCACCCAGGGGTGTAGACTCCACATAGTTCTGACAGCATGTGTTTGTCCATTCTTAAGGCTCCCTCTGTTAAGATTCCAGGACTGTGCTGGGCATATTACGAATATTTAAAATGACATTTACGAAAGCTTGCTTTAGTACTATGACACTGGAGTTCCAATTCCATGCTACATAGTGGTACCAATAGTGCAGAGGCGAAAAGTGCGGTGACGTGTAACTTTCATCCGGGGTTTAATACTATATTAATGAGTTTCTTACGTCTAGATAGTGCTGAAGACTGACAGGCTTCAAAAACGTGACTGCTGTTGCTTGTTTTATTAAGTCTTCTGAATAATATTTGGTAATAGTATTGACGAAACTACCATATTAGTGCTCGAAATGAGAAATAATGGAAGTGTCAGTAAATTAGAAACCTTCGCTCATGCCATATCCTCGAGATTTTACATCGAATAACTTAATTTTCACGTGTTTAACGGTTCGAAATTATAGTAAAGATATAGCTTTGTTCTTTTTTTTTTTTTTTTTAGCTTGTTTACGTATCTATGTGGAGGAAATGAGATACTTAATTTGTGCAAGCTTTTGTTTGCTATAGTTAACAATGTTTGCATCCGTTGTTGCATAAAAAGGGAGAAAAAAAATCATAAGGGGTTTCTATAAAAAAAATATTTCGGGTGAAATGTTTTGTCTTTTATAGATCCACTTCGTTTATTACCTGGATGAATATCACATGCAGACTATTGGCGTCCGTTGTTTTGATATTAACTCTGAGCAAAGTAGTATCAGATGTCAGTTTGGTAGCATTCAGCCATGACGCAGAAAGATCAAAGAGACTTTATTTAAAGAATATCTCTGGAAGCTCCTGAGGCGGTAAGCGATAAATACGGGGTGTGGAGGACGCAGGCTCATATGATAGTCGAGATTACTATTTTTTTTATTTTTTTTAGCCGTTCCGTGAATTTTTCCTGGCCATGTCGTTGAATTGTCCACGGCCGATGTCCTTCAAATTACTTGCTGATAATTCCAGAAGTACTAGTTATAATTATCACAGCACCTATGGAGTAGAATTGTCTGAATAGGGAAAGGGGGGAAAATCCTCAAACTGTTTTTAATTAAGAGTTGGGGAATTGAAAATGAAGCCAGTATCGGTTCTGGGACTTAGTTTCTGTACATCGTTTTGTTTGCTTGGATCCAGAATCCTATTTTAAGGATTAATTTTCCAACATTAAATTTATTTAGATTTAAAGGAAACTATAATTTCTTCGGCAGACCTGCATCTGTGGTTGGCTTTTTCTGACCTGTAATTTCTTACCAAAAGTGTTACAATAATGTTGGGTCTTTATTATCAAAACAGTTTTTTTTATTATTCAGGGTTTACTGTCAAATTAATTTTCTGTACCTGTTAATATGTAGGTTTAAATGCCGCTACGAGTTGATTTGGGTTTCCATAAAGGGAAAAATACAGGTTCTGTTTCTGGCAGTTCGATGTATCAATTTTAATCGAAACAATGCATCCAGTACAACGACCTCGCAGGCTAGCGATATTACTAATACCATCACGTCCCATCTCATGCAGGCGGTACGGTAGGTGTAATGCAGTGTGGTCACTGGTCAGTTCGAGCCTAATACTCGTAGAAACACCTGCTAGCTCAGTGCTACAGTGTATGAATAAGACTGTGGGGTTCCTGGTTCTCTAACCCTGTCTTCTTTTTGGCTACGAGAAGTTTGCCAGTCAACTGGTTTTGTTCCACGGTTTGAATTGGCGGGCACTCTTAAGGTGTTATTCCTCCCCCCCCCGCCTAACAACCAAAGTCTCAATTGAAATTAACCTTGCAGCTCGTGACACAGGTGAAGTTGTTCTGACCGAGCGTGGTGGGTGAGTGAACGATGTCCCTGTCCTCGCATTCCAGAGGGTGCGGGTTCAAATCGCCGATCTAGATTTCGGTTTTCCATGGTTTCACTAAATCACTAGAGGCAAATAGCGGGAGAGTTCCTTCAACAAGGTAATGGTCAAATTCCTTCCCATTCGTTGCCCATTATCCTCTCCAGCTTCTAAAGACCTCGATGTTAGAAGTACATGAGCTAACGTAAGAGCTTTTCCACATATTTTGAAAGTAGAATCATCGTCTGATGCTGTCTCCTTAGATAGGGTTGCTTATATTCAAGAAACCCTTTAATCTGTTTTATTGGCGAGGCAATTTCATGGATGTCGAACCACTGAAGGAGTTTCTGCGTCCAGGTTTGTTTTCCTTGTTGGAAATCACGAAGTTAAATAGACAGAGGTTTGTTGTGACATCATCTGAAACAGCTGCCCAGTTGGACTAATAAGACGCCCTTGCGCGATTTAGTGCTCGACTAAAAAGATTGCGGGGTCTCTGGTTCGAATCCCAGTGCCAAACGAAAATTTTTGGTGCCCTTAACATCATCTACACCCGTAAAATTTACTTTGTGCATGTGAACATTTCAGTCATTCTGATTATATATAAATCTGTATATCCTCTTTATTCGCCCAATTACAAATTTATATCTGTAGCTGAAGGTTTCAGTTACGGCGTTGGATCTTCGTACTGTTTATACACTTCTTGGGTTGGTACAACAAGTAATTTTTTAAATCGGTTCTGAACCTTTAGTAACTGCACAGCTACTGTCGTTCGTATTTCCGTTACTGTCTTTAAGTAGTGCAGTTGTGAAGGTTTTAGTGTTACGTATCGAGAATTATCGTATTCCTCTAGAAAGGAACTTTCATGAACTGTAGAGGTTTTCGGGGGTTAGCAAAGTTTTAGGAAAACCAAATAATTTAGGATGTATGGTTATAAAAACGTGGAATTATTTGTGTCCTTTCTGGTCAGCTAATTTAAGCAATACGTCAACAGTTGTAGCAGCATTATAAAGTAGTGAAGATGGCTCATGACGAAAATGTTGTTGCGGTTTCGCATGTGTTGAGGTTTTTGTATGGACCCTAGTATACCCGAGTGAAAGTTACCTATTAAGTCACTTTGGCACAGTCCATATAAGGCGCAACCGGCTGTCGTGATGACGTAACGGTGTGAAGTGGGTGCGCCAGTGGTTAGACCCTATCCCCTCCTTCCTGTACCATCTCTAACCTATCCCGACCGACAACACCAGTCTCTCCTTCAACGAATCTGATACTCCTTCTAGAACGTTATGACGGACATGGAAAACATTTTGTTTGTTAAACTGTTGAAACTACTGAACTGGTGATAAAAATAATTTTCAAACTGGATTGGATTTTTTTAAAACTAAATCTAAAAATTTCCGTCTTATTCTGTGTGTCTGTGTGTGTGTGTGTGTGCGCGCGCGCGCTTTTTATAACAGCTGCATCTCGAGACTTTTTATTAAATACATGTTACGTGTTTGACGCTCTGACTTTTACGACCATGAACGTTGATTATTATTAAATTAAGGTATGAAATACAATCTTTCTCCCTACGGCATACAGACTTGCTACTGTTGGTTTTCAAAAGGTTCCTTTTGAATTCTTTCATGGTATCGTTTGGTGCATAAAAAGAATCTTAACTGTTGGTATAAATGAGGTTAAAAGTTTTCCTACGTATTTTTTAATTTAAAGAAGAATGAAGGGACCCACCACTCTTACAAAATAACACGAAATTAGTATCGAAATTGGGTCATAAGATAGTCTGCTGTATTTAGAATCACTACTAGTAAAAAAATAGACTATTTTAAAAAATAGTGAATGGAAATACCTATGCGGTAATTACTTAGGTGAAAAACTCGTGCTGCATCATTAAAAGCATTAATCAGTTAAATATGGAAAGCAGTTGCAAGCTAATTTGAGCCATTACCAAATAGATATTAATTTAATCGTGATCAAATTGCATATTCTCTTAATATTTCTTATCTTAAATTGATGTCTGCATTTAAAAAAAATACAGTTGGGTTTCCGGCATTTTAATTTGGTTCTCACGAGTTTTGTCGATGGAAATTACCTTTATATGCCCAGAATATCATCGTGTTCTGCAGTGTGAATGTACCCTCTGCAGAAGTGTGCGCTGGTTTACAATACGTAACTGTACGTTCGTTCCGTCACCCTCAAGTTGGCACACATCCAATCGAGCAGTTTGGTTACACGCCAAGCGACATGCCACGTCATCTGATGACGTCACATGTAACTGATGCAACTCGTACAGGCATTTAAAACGTTGTCATGTTCCTGGTAAACCGGTATTACGCAAGGGAGTTGTTATAGAAATGAGTTGTAAATAAAGAAATCTACTAACGAACCCAGAAAACAAACTGGAAAATCTATTGAGTTTCTGTACCAATTAGTTATCGGAGTTGTTCCATTTATAGAATTAAGAATAGCACTGAGACCAGATACAGGGATCTGATTAGGGTATCCAGTTCGGTATATCATCGTGGAATGAAAATAAATTCCAAATATAATCTGTATATTAGGCTCCAAAATAGAAAAAAAATTTGTATCTCCCTCTGATGGAAGGAAATTCCTTGTTGAAGGCGTACCTTGTAAATATCTTGACATTTTATTTATGATAAACGGTTTGATAGGATAATTTGGGGAAGTCGTATGAAGTTCTGAATTTGTTGGGTAGCGTAATGGAGGGATGTAACAGGGAAGAGAAGTAGGATCCCCGCAGGGGCCTGGTACGCAAGTGCCAGGTACGGGTTTGGCGAACCCGCGGTGCCCGAGCTGGAAACTTGTGAGCGCCGCAAGTTTCCCACACCGTAAGCTCCTACCATGCTTCAACGACCACCGTAGGGCGTGGCGGTGGAACGTTGTGTGCCTAGGAGAACGGGAATCTTGGCTTCATCGCCCGGATTGCGAGGACGGAACAAACCTCTATAAAAAACCCCTCAACCTCAAGGTCAGACACGTGCCGAGGAGGCGAATGAGTGATGAGGGAAATCACTCGCTAGCGTGCAACCTCAGGGGCACCTGCGCACCCCTGTTGTATTAGCATTTCGTTTTAAATTGGTAATACTCGTGGGACCAAAATGAAGACTCACAAGAATTCCAAACCAACCTGCGGTACGGGTGTGCCGCAGGCTAATATAAATACACCCAGTTCAAAGAAAACGGGTGAGGGTTGATAGCCCCCCCGCATCTGACAGTGACAGTAACAGAAAAGTTTGTTCAGTACAGAACGCTTTTGTAATTATGGAAAAAGTTGAAGGAACCTTTGAAAAAGTGTCACCCTTCTACATCTCAAAGGGTCTAGAGGGTCTTTTTGGTACCCTTAACACTGTTAAAAAACTGAGGAACGGGACACTGCTGCTGGAAACAGTCAGCAGTAAGCAAGCTACTCAACTGCTGAATTGTAAGAAGCTCGGGGAGTTCGCTGTAAAATGCGAACTCCATAAGTCCTTAAACAGTAGCAAAGGCGTTATCACTTGCCGGGATATCATGGACCTGGCGACAGATGAGCTTCTTACCGAATGGAAATCTCAAAAAGTGATCGAGGTACGTCAGATCACACGAAGGGTAAATGGCAATCTTGAAAAGACTGCCACCTTCGTCCTGACGTTTGACACTCCAGTATTGCCCAAGACTATCAAGGCCGGATATATAAACCTTAACGTCCGTCCGTATGTTCCGGACCCGATGCGCTGTTTCCAGTGTCAGCGGTTCGGACATACGACGGCGTCATGTAAGGGAAACCCCACCTGTGGAAACTGCGGGAAGGGCGCACACGAGCCGGGTGTCAGTTGTACGCTTCCACAGGCTTGTGTCAACTGCTCCGGTTCGCACCCCGCCTGGAGCAGGGAGTGTCAAGTGTATCTTGATGAACGCAAGATACAGGAGCTGAAGACCAAAGAGCGGATTCCTTACGGGGAAGCTAAGAAGAAGGCTAAGTTACTTGCCGCCCCAGTATTTACAACTAGTTTTGCTAAGATGGCTTCAGCTCCCGTCAGGAAGCAGAGTGTTGCTACCCAGACGTTCGTTGCAGACATGGGCACGAGCACTACGTGCTCGTGTCAGTGTAAATGCGGTGTAAAACCCGCTAAGGTCATAACTCCTAAGACCGCGGACGTCGGTAGCTACACTTCTGCGACCTCGATCACACCAGCAGCAGTGAAACAGGACCCACCAGCAGTAGCAGTGAAATTACCAGCACCTCCAATACCACCACGTGCCGTGAAAGCAGTAGCACTACCATCTGCTACCAACATTACTGAAGGCGACTTGAAGACACGGGGTCCGAGGTTTAGGCTGACGGACCCGACTCAGTTCGTTAAATCACCGTCTTCGTCCCCTCCCAGAACACCTGGTAAAAGGGAGAAAAAGGGAAAGAGGTCGAGGAAGAAGAAGGGCAAGGAGGTAGTCGAGGAGGACGCTGAGTCGGAGACGTCAGACTCTTCAGAACCAGAGGAAACTGCAATGCTGGTGGATGAGCCTGATCCCGTTCCTCAGCGGGCAATGACCAACGACCCACCCGAACCGAGGCGGGTGAAACCAATTTTAGGCAGATCGGTCTAATTTTAAGACTGATGGGTGGCCTTTTTACAGCCACCCAATCCATATGCATGGTTTTTATTTTTTGTATTGTTATTATTCTTGTCTGTTTGGCCAATACACAGCCAGCAAGACATGTAGTGTTTTTTATCCTCTTTTGAACCTGTTTGGCCCCTTTACAGCCTTACAGGTGTTGTACGGTTTTAAGTCATTGTGGTCGCTTTAAAGCCACGTCTGATTTTATGACTTATTTTATTTGCTGTCCATATGGCCGACCCTTGTACAGTCGACCATACAGATGGTAATTTAATATTCTTTTAGCAAAAGTATTAGCTGGTCATTGTTAGGGCGCTAATGACCTCGCTGTCGATGCGCCCTAAAGCCACAAAAACAACAACAACAACAGAAGTAGGATGTCAAAGCTTATTCGTTACTTTAGAATGGTAGGGTAGCTTTTGACTCTCAGTATGGGTATAAATTACGGTAGAGGGTGGAGAAGAGAGCAGCTAGATTTGTTTGGGAAAATTATAACAGAGCACGTTCAAGAAAGTAATACTATAAATGGGTTGTCGTCGAAATATAATAGGTTGTTGTAGATTTGGAGTGTAAAATTCAAACTGGTATTGATCGTGGATGGATATTAAGAGAAAATTTTGGAGCCGGAAATATGAGAACAGTTACTATGAACTAGCACTTGGTTTCGTTCAAAAGGGAGTGGAACATGTTTAATGTTAACAAGGGAATGCTGAAGAATTTGGGGAGGGAGGGGGGTGGAGGGAGGATTCAGAACCAAGCAACGTAGATTCATATTATTTGCCATAGTTAAAATAAGGTACAGAACACACAACAGCAAGTTAATATTAATTTCCGTCATTTAATTATCTCCGTATATAGTTTATAACGAGTCTGACAAATGAAAACGGTGCAAAATTTCTTCTGCAATAAAGTGCTACGCGGGGAGGGGGGGGGGGGGGGCTGAGAGGAGGCCAAAATGGGGCTACGTAGTTTATGGATTGTTTTCGTTTAAACAAAGGTTTCACTTCAATAAAACTGTCAAAAATAACTATTTTGGAACAATAAACAATCGAATTATGAAACTATCGATTTGACAATACTCCTAGTATATTTATTTTGTAATAAATTTCAGTTAAAATTCCAATTTAATAATATACACACATAATATTAAAAGGGCAAAAGGTTTGTTCCAAAACTTAAGACATTTGGAGTGGTAACATTCAATTGTTCATATGAAGGTCTGATTTGCTATAAATATTTTTAAGAGCTCTCATACTTTCGCGTTTTCGAGAGCATTAAAGAAGCTTCCTTGGGAATGAACAATAGTTCTGCCTCGACCAAAATCAGGTCTCTAGGCAAATTCCAACATGTTGAACGGTTAATCTTGCAGAGATTAAATTATGTGAAGAGCGCAATTTTAAAGTCTAGCTAATAAGTCTTCATAAACGATTTGTTTCCAGTATGAAAACCATTAGGGTAGGAGCTGCTGCAGATAAACGTTAAGATTCGTACCATACTTTCAAACTGAGTGCACCTTACTTACCACACTTTCATATTAATAATACAAACCGAGCGTGGTGGTGTAACGGCTAGTGTTCTGGCCTCGCATTCGGGAGGACGTCGGTTCGAATCCCCGTCCGGGCATCCAGATTTGGGTTTTCCATGGTTTCCCCAAATCACTCCAGGTGAATGCCGGGATGCTTCCTTCAAAAGGCCATGGCCGAATTCCTTCCCATTCCTTGCCCCCATCCTTTCCCGTCTCTAAAGACCCAGTTGTTATAGGAGACGTTAAGCAGTTAAAAGATAATAATAATAATACAATTGATTTTTTTAATAACTTAATGTTTAGTCCTTTAAATGTGAAGGAATGAAAGTCTTGGAGAGTTGAAATGTTACTTCCCCGAGGCCTGCATCCCTTCGTTCCATTAGGAACACGTCTGGCTGTCTCTTCTCAGAACTTGAGCGGGGGCGACTGACAAAGCAGAACTAAAGATAGTCTCGCCTCACGTACAGCATTTCGGTGACATCATCAGCCCAGCTGAATCTCAGTGGTTTGGGTGGTCGTTTAAAGAGCGGAAATTTTGATGGACTACGTTCACTCACAGTAACAGTTCACCTGAGAAACTACTGTAACACACTATACTGCACTTTCTTGCTAGTTTAAAATGGTTACCCTTAAAATTCGTAGTTTTTGCTCTTTTAGCAGGGATTGTGTGGTCAAATAGCGAAGTTGCGGAATGGATCCTACTTTACAGCCAAAAACTACAAAGCATTTGCAGAAAGCTTACAAGAGTCACAGACATAAAGTTTTTACTACATTTCCTTCTGTAAAAAAAAATCCAACTATTTCACTAATCTACATTACGGTTAACCCAGTCCTCCCCCTCTTCCCTAATAGGCAAAGTGAGCACTTTTTGCGCCGGTGAAGTTCATGTAAACAAGATACATTAGAATCTTGCGTCCTGCCCATCATGTTCAGGAATAAGTTAAAGATTTCAGTTTTTGTTGTCTCATTGAGAAATCTATAGGTAGCTCGCTGCCTTAGTGATATAGCTTAAATTGTCCGCGTCTTTGCCTCAATCTTCAGCTCTATTGTAATGGAAGTGTTGCCAATGTATAATCTATGTATGGAAGTACACATTTTTGTTTTATGAGGCGGAAATAGGGAGACCATTCCAGCAGTCGCCTAGGTCTAGAACACGTATTAAAAGCCTTAATCACACTACGCGAGGTCCAAGGTTTGAAGTTGGCTTTGTTTTACATGTCCGGTCCAGTATTACGGCTAATGTATCAGGTGACTTTTGGATCATTTACTTGCCAGATACTGAATACCGGAGTGTGTGAAGACCATAATAAAATCTCTGGCTTGGCGTATCAGCTACTGTGATGACGAAATCACCCATTTGACACAATTAACACGGTTAATAGTTAGATGTCGGCACATTATCCCCCCCCCCCCATTTTTCTCTCCTGTCCCATCTTGTTTTAATTATATCCAGTCAGTCATTGAAACTAACACGATTAAACTTTGTATGCGTAGTCAGTCCTAGTTTGGCTCATGACAGGCCATGCCCGCAATGACTGAATTTGTTGTTCAAGGTTTAGCAATTACTTTAAAACGAACTGTGATTAGTTTCTTTATAAAAGACTATAGCAAAAAAGATAATAGAGGTCAAAGATTAGTTGTAAAATATGCCCAAGTTCTGTATTTTACAGATATTCACTTGAGGAAAATGTTAGCGATGGAATCCACATTAGTTTTTATAAATCAAACTAGCATTTGCCCGCTGCTTCACGCGCGCGTGCCTTGGCAGGTGTAGAAATTATTTGCCGATTTTATTCTCTTATCAGACATTAACGTGGAAAGGCATGAACTGTTAATGTATTCTGAATAGTTTCGTTTTGTTTCGGTTAATACGTTAGGTTCGGTTTTCATACTGATGTCAGAGAGTTGTTTTATTCATATTTTAACATGATGCAATTGATTCAATAGTAGAAAAGGTTCCTGAAAAATTAACAGTAGTAATTCGTGGTTGTAATTATTGTGCGAAGTATAAACATTTATTGTTTAGAAAGGCTTTCACGGTTCATACGACGTTCTTTCTTCTGTGCGCTTTCAGAAGCTATGGATTTAGCGTATAGAACCCAGTTATAGGTCAATCGCTTTTCTCGGTGCAGGTTACTTTCATTTGCTCTAGCTATTTCATCTAGTTCTCTTTGACGTTGCAGACGATGTTGTCGGTCTATTTGACTCTCATTTAGCCGAATATTATTTCTGAAAGCAATATTTAACTCAGCTAAAACATAATATTTTTAAATGCTGATATGGAGGATTCACGTTAACCGTGGTACCGAAAATTTAAATGGATAAATAACAGTTTGTAACGTTAAGAAAGCTGATATTATAATCATTATGTGTATTTTTTTTTGGCGATTTTATGTGTAAACTTTGCCTGGGATTATATAGCTAGGTATAAGCTTTGTTAAGGATGTATCTGTGGATTTAATGAAAAATATTCTTTCCATGATACTTAACTAAAAAAAGTTTATTTTTAAATGTGGATACCGAGGATTGCAACATAACCACGGTGCCATAAATTTATGTAAATATAGCAGTAATCTACGACTTAGTCCTCTTGGAAGTGTGTTGAAATATAAAATTCGTTACCAATAATCACAGCATCTCAATTTTTCTGATTTATTTATTTTTTGTTGTTTGTTTGTTTGGATATTGGTTTTATTTTATGTTGATACACAATCAATTATTCCTGCTTTAAAATAGAAATTTACGTGAATTGGAGCTACTCTTGATTTCAAATCGTCGTATCATTACTGTCATTATTTCAGTCAGATCCAAAAATGTCGAGATGTGATCATGGTACAGTTTATGTAGTAACGTGCATGTAACTGAAACAATTATTTCTGAGTGGCAACATTATCGCAAGTTGTGAATCGCTTGAAATGCAACCTGAAAGCTGATATGATGCTTTGTTATAGGCCTAAGAGACGATGCCTGCAGCTTTATAATCTACGCGGTGTAGCATTAGGATATGAAACATTTTTAATTTAAGTTTCTTTCAATATAGCCGTATTTTCTATGTAATTATTTCAGTCGCATGTAAGTACCTGGCGAAACAACCGCCTGGACCAGATGACAATTGACTCGTTTTGTTTAGCATCAGGCATAACGGGTTTAGTTTCAAAATTTACGCGGTGTAGAATAGAATTTTAGGATGCTTAGTTATATTTGAAATAAAAATTCGTTACCAATAATCACAGCATCTCAATTTTTTCTGATTTATTTATTTTTTTGTTGTTTGGATATTGGTTTTATTTTATGTTGTATCAACATCAATTATTCCTGCTTTAAAATAGAAATTTACGTGAATTGGAGTTAATCTTGGTTTCAAACCGTCGTATCATTATTGTCATTATTTCAGTCAGATATAATTAATTCAAAAATGTCAAAATGGATCACGGTACAGTATATGTACTAATGTGCATGTAACTCAAGCAATTATTTCTGAGTGGCAAAATTATCGCAAGTTGTAAATCGATTGAAATGCAACCTGGACAGTGATGACAGCTGATATGCTTTGTTGTAGGCCAAAGGGACGATTCTTTTAGCTTTATAATTTACGCGGTGTAGCATTAGGATCTGAAATTTTTTTTATTTGAGTTTCTTTCAATATATCCGTATTTTCTATGTAATTATTTCAGTCGCATGTACCTGAATTTTCGGATGCCTAGTTATATTTGCACGTTATAGCCACGAGACATATTAATCGAATAAAGTACTTCCAAATATGTGCAATTCCGCACAAGTCATTATGAAAGAAGTATGTTTTATTACTTGCTGATATTTATAATAGCTGTTTTTCAGACATCGCTCTTCGAGAAAAAACTGAATTTCGTATTAAGTATTGGCTTATTGTGGCTGTATTGTACAGAATTCACGTAGCAATTTTGTTCCAGAGACAAACTGTATAACAGTCTACCAGAGACAATACGTCTTCAATATTTGTAATACAACATTTTCGTAATTCAACAGACCTGTTACGATTAAACTAAATGCTGATTATACTTGATTCACGTATTCTTTTTATTTTGAAGTACTGCGGTCTACAGTTTCACATTTCTGAAGTTTTTTACTGACTTTCTTCTTCCCATGGTACATATTAGTCGTTAGCTACTTCTGCAGATGTTGATCAGCAACATTAGCTTTAAAAATTTGGAAACACCATGCAAATTGATGCGGTAGTTTTTGCGTTATTAGAGATCAAGCCTCACTACAAACGCAGCTTGCTTACAGATTTATAATAGTATAGATTTAGCCAATACGATCTGAAGTGATAACAACCATGTTATAGGCTCCAGGCTAATCAATAACTGTACTGACCCCATAAAACATGCTACTTATCTGCGACGAATTATCAGTACACCTTCGGTTAATGTTACCATCCAGTAAGTCACCTTGTGTTAACATTGCGAATGTTTTCCGCTCACTCTTCATTTTGATATTATGGTAGATGGCGGCAATTTTGTCGGCGTTTACCAAATGCATAAACAATATTAATCCGACAAGCTATATTCTTATCTCAATGACCGCCCAGGTGATTGTAAATATTCGCTAGAAGACAAGCTGGCTGACTACATGTAGTGCTGGAGGACTAGGCACTTGGTAGAGAACAATAGAACCCAAGACGCGGCAGGAATGCAGGGGCTTTCAACGAGACTTTCTGGAGAATTGCCTACAACCGACAAGCGAACCTCCAAGAAATAACTGTTCCAACGTTGCCAACGAGGCACCAGAGGTGATCTCTACGTGAATTTTACGGGGGGTCGAAAGCTCTGTTCAGTGAGAAAATGTTACAAAGGTGTGAGAGCGGAATATCTGAATCAAACAATAAGGGGCCACCCACAAATTGTCACACGAATTTCATGATTTTTAGACACCTCCCTCCCCCGCCCCATGTCACAGGTTGTCACATTTGTGGGGACCCCCCCCCCCCCCACCTCCCCTGGTATGACGTCACATTTTGCAATTTTAAATTTATAAATTAAAACAGCACTTCCAAATTATTTATGTATTTCTAGTTAAAAAAAATCATATATCGGCAATAAATCAAACATTCAAGAAAATATAAAAAACATAAATCAATTTAATGAAACAAAATTGAGTAATCATGTGTCCATGGATTTTGAACCCATTCCTTGATACTGTTTATTATTGGCATCATAGTCACTTCATTCTTGATTTCGATGGTTTTGGGAACATTCGATGTGTCAACATCATCTTCCGCCACGAGCCAAAAAGTGATGCAAATTATGCATGTGATGTCAGAGTTTGACACGTCCCCCCCACTTATCACACGATGTTACACTTTGTTGACCCCCCCCCTCCGCTTAAGGTGTGACGTTATTTATGGATGGCCCATAAAGGAATAAGTTAACAATAATCATGTAGGGTGGACGAAGGAGAATGAGGGGGCGACTTGGATTCTGAACGGCAAAAGGAGGTGGATGGATCTATGTAGCTCGAAAAGGGATAGGTTTCGAAGATTGTAGTTAAGGCGAGTCGCGAACATTTTTCGGAACGAGGTATACGGAGAATTTTGTGTTGTCTCTAGACAAGATCAAAGTTTGGATACTGAGCTATCAGTTCATAGCTAGAGTATACTGCAAATTTTAATTACTGAAGTGGTAGTTAAATGATATGGAACTTCTAGTTTGCATTCCTAACTACCTTCAGACCATGAAATGGCAATGTTGAAGTCTTAATTTAACAACGAACGAAAACTGTCAACTGTAAAATTTTCTTGACCCGAAGTTGTCTGGTCGAATAACTTCAACACCCGTGTTTTGCTCACTTTGCAAAATTTATAGCTTCAGAGCGGACAACATTCACTATATTCCACTCGGAGAACTGATCCCCCCTCCCCCCCCCCCTCCACTAGCCCTAATGCTTTAAGGTCGTGTCATTTGCACCTTGTCAACCTTATTGTCCATGTATTATTGATCTGTTTAGTCTTCAATAGTGGAATATTAATTGATCCATTTAATTGCAGTTGTAAATAAATTAAAGTTATTTGTAAATTCTTTTTCTTTAATGTCGGTTGTCAACTCACTCACCTTGATATTAAAATCAATCATACCTACAAAACTATTATTCAATTAAATAAAAATTTACGGTATACAAGTATATAAGTGGCCGGAACCATAAAGAATTTACAAGTTTTCGCTCCGGTGCGGAATTTTGCGGGGGGAAGTTGTTTTCCTTACATAAGTATTTAGAAGTATGAACAGAACTGGATAATCCTGTTTGCCCATCTTGTACTAGTCTTAAAGTAATCACAGCAATGTTTAGTGAGATAAATTTGACATCCACATCTATCCTTGCGTAATGAAGTGGTTAGAAAAAGGAACTGACATTTAGATCTGTCCCTCCGAAAACACCTAAGTTTGCTTTGTATAATTTTAACCAGGATGGTAAGTAAGCTGATAGAGCTCGGGTTTATCTGGGTAGGTCTGGGTTCTGTATCCAATAAGTCAACCAAGTCGACATAGTTTCTCAGAGTCAATGCAGGCGAATGACAGACTAGTTTCCTCTGTAAGCCATGGTGGAATGCTTCCTTCCCCCACCCTCTTCCAATTGTTCTGGTTTTTCGACGTTGAGGCCAAAAAACCCTATTACAAAAATAGTTTCCACATATCGGGGAAAGTCTGACCAACTTAGCGTTTCTCAAAGGCGATAAATTGAAATTACTTAAATGTCAACTACCATCATAAGAAGTTACGTAAAACTGATAAAGTATACAGTTTTGAAGCTCGCAGTTGACAGATTGCTCATGTAAAATTGTGGTGTGTTGGTTTGTAGAGTAAAAAAATCTTACTTGTGAGGTTTGCAATGGTGATTATGTCCTTAGAATAGTTGCTGTCAAGCGTTAATATGATGGCGGTTCGATAAGTACTTAGCCTACAAAAGAAAAAACGAAAATTTTGGAAAAGTGGCGATTTATTTCTCAACATAGTCTTCTGTTAGCTCGATACACTTGACCCAGCGATGCTCCAACTTCTTTAACCCATTTGAAAAATACGTTTTCTGGAGATCTGCAAAGTAGGCCTCCGTGGCTGCGATAACCTCATTCGACTCAAATTTCTGCCCGGCGGGTGTCTTCAAGTTTGGAAACAAAAAGAAATCGCACGGGGCCAAATCTGGAGAATATGGTGGATGGGGCAGCAGTTCGTAGCCCAATTCGACCAATTTGGCCGTGGTGCCGTAGTTCTGTTGGCGTATCAGGCGACTAGCTGAAAGAGTTGCGTTGATCAGAAAAATACATCCGGTTGCCGCAAAAATGCTGGTTACAACTATGTAATATTCCACGTTTCGTGTTTTTATTTTCTCAGTTGGGGGGCTAGCATTCGGGAGGACGCAAGTTTGAATTCCCTTCCAACCATCCCGATTTGTTTTCTTTGGTTTCGCGAAATCCAGGCGATTGCCGGGTTGGTTTCTTCAAAGGGCTAAGGCCGAACTCCTTCCCGTTCCTTCCCCCCCCCCCCAGTCCTTTACCGCATCTAATGACATTGACGTTGACGAGGCGTAAAGCCACAAGCAAAACAAATGTGTTGGTCGACAACTATTGTAAGCTCTGCAGTCATCTTCGGGTCGAATATGAGCGCTGGGACAGACAGATCCGCAATGCTGATCCCGGACGCACCGGAACCAGAGTATGACGACAGAGCACGCAGTTGAATTCTCTTCTTTCCGCTACATCCGGCAGTGAACCCGTGAAGATTAAATTTAAATGACACCTTTCACATAACATTGCAGGCTTTATTAGGGACGTTCTTAATCACTGATCCCTCTTTGAATTCTTAGGCACAGAAGTTTATTCGTGTGCTTTAACCTTTTCCAACAAGTTTGTTTGAAACACACATTGTTTCAGATCCAGTGGTGTTCAGCTGCTAATTATCGAAAAGATTAGTCCGAGGATATTCTAGCTTGATAGTTGTGTAAAATCTCCAGGCATTAATTTAAAGAGCATTTATCTGACGCTCTACTGAAGCTTTGTGGAGACAAGTCATTAGTGTGTGATACCCTTAACGAGCTCACAGATGGAACAATGCATCTCGTTGAAACTCGCGCGTGAACGTATAGGTTAAAATCGTTCTAATTGGATGTTGGCTGCGGCTCCACCGGATCAGAGGGGCTCCCTCTAGGGCGGACTAGTGAATGGGCTGGCTTGTCTGCTTACAATTCAGTTATGTGGGGGTTCAATAGAATTGCATGTGACTGATTCAAAGTACCGTTATCCCTCGATGTCGACGCGCCCTAAAGCAACAAGTTACCCCTAACGTATATTACTCATAGCAGTTCTGTAATCATCTGGACAGTTCCCAGTATCTAGCGTCTTGCAGCAATTTCTCCTTTTCCACCAGTCAAGTTTCCTTTGTCTGGTCTTTCTAGAGTCCTCTTCCCTTCAGATTTTAAATTACACATTTTCTTAGACATACTCTGTGAGCTGAATTCTACTTTGTTTCATCACCCAAGCTTCAGAACAGTGTTTCAGTATGGCACAAAGTAAATTCTCTATTTCATCCTTCTGCACTTCTGTGGCAGCTTCCTGCTCCAAATCAGTCGCATGAAACTTTCGTTACCATTTCACTACATAACATTGTAGCTCTGTACTGAGATGGGAGGAGATTTATATGTTTATATTTCTGAAGTGCTCTAATTTCAGCCAGGCGAATGAATGTTAATGGACTATAACCGTAGAGCTCTTCAGCCGTAAGACAAATTTATAGCTGTTTAGAAACTTTCATTAACATTACTAATAATTACGAACACAAAGCATATTATACCACTTAATTTTCAAAGTTCACGATTTGAACATGCTTTTAAAACTAGGCAAATACAAGCGAAATATAAGTTTGTGTTCCCAAAAGACTAGACTTACAAGAAAAGCAAAAAAATTGCCATAGGAGACTTCAGGTGTTTTTACATATTGTAACATGGAATAGTCTGTCCATGTTTTCCTAAAGCTTGGTGGGTGAGTGGCGACATTCAGGACTAGTATTCCAGAGGATGCGAGTCAAATCCCCGCCGGGGCATGCAGATAGTCTTCCATAGTCTTCCGAAATAACTCCAGAGATATACCGAAATGGTTTTTTCAAACGGCCATGGCCTATTCCTTCTCCATCACTCTTTCAACTCTAATGACCTCATCGTCAACAAGCCGTAATGCCCGAAGCAAAAAATGTAATTTATCGAGTTGCCAATTATATTGCAACGCATATTCCGCTTTTCTCGCCGAAAGCTGTCAGTCTGTGTTGGAAAATATATTGTATCTCGGTAAAAGAGCGTATCTGAAAACACGTTCCCGTTTCTTCCCATGTCCTAGACTGAAGTGTGAAAGAGTCGTACTCTCCAGAAATAGCAACTAGCTGTTGAGTACCTGCCAAACATGCGGCTAGACGGTACAGTTTAGACGTAAATAATTACATCGGCCTAGAATATTCCTGAATAAGAATTTCCATCCGTTATGACTGGAAAAGTATTAACAGCTGCCTAATACGTATTCTACCTGCAGTTGGGATGAGTTTTGTGACCATATTGGACGCAAGAATGTACAATATAAGTAGGTTAGTAACTTCTTATTGGCCTATCACTCATTCAGATTTTTTTTTTTTCTTCGCTGGGAGAAAACTGAGCTGGCATAGACTTTGTCTCAGAACTAAACGTTACGAATGTATTTGGAGGTTAAATACACTGTTGCATATTATACAGTTTCTCTGCGTACTATCACGCTGCATCATTTAGTTGCTAATCCGAACGTTTCGGTTCAAGCCTTGGATAATCTTCAGAGGAACGTATATTCGCAACAACGGTATGTTGGTTGGCAGAACTATACTTATTTGAAGACTAAAAACTGATTGTTGCCCCTTGGTCAAATGTAAAAGCACAGCTTCTAGTCTTTTACTTGGCGAGACACTGAAATGGAGCAGAAATATAGGGAGAAGTAAGGTAATGAAGCGTGACACTCTGCAAGAAAATGTTTAATAATACTGAATGCTGCTAAAGGCGCATTCCCACGATCCCTTTTAACGAAGGCGAGATGAGACGGGGCTTCATTAGCTGAAGTGTAGGGATGACCGCGGGTCGCATGTTAGTCCTAGCTTACCTTGCCGCCACCTGCGCACCACGTTGCCTAGTGTCATTTGACACAGAGCACTTTACAGCAACCGAAGGGGTGCGCACAGCTGCTGCAAACCGATGGCAACAGCACACCGCTACACTCGCCTGTGATGTTTACCGACTCAGATTGGGTAGCTGCGTCTCGTCTCCGCTAGCAGAGGCGGCCCTGTTCCCATGGCGTGTGCTCGAGTATTCGTCCTGTCCCGTCTCGTCTTCGTTACAAGGGATCGTGGGAATGGGCCAGAGGGATCGGTTTAGGGGGGGAAGGGTTTGGCTGGAAAGTTACGCTGGGAAACGTGGTGAAAGTGTGTGTGTGTGTGTGTGTGTGTGTGTGTGTGTGTGTGTGTGTGTGTGTGTGTGTGTTCCGAGGACCAAGCAACGTAGTTTTTCATTGTAACAGTTAAAACAAGGTACAGAACACGCAACAGCATGTGAATATTTATTAGGGGACGTCCATTAATTTCGTGAGGTGTTTTGGCGGAATTCCAGATCCCCCTCCCCTTTTCTGGTGAGATTTGTTGAGATCTGGTTGAACCTCCCCCTACGATGACGCGAAATTTAGCCCGAAACCCTCCCCTCCCCCCCATTTCACCACAACGTCATTAATTGACTACCCCTTACCATTTAATGATCTCCGTATGTAGTTTTCGATAGTCTAACTGTACAAAATATCTTCTGGAAACAATAGGGGAAAAAAGCTACGCGCCACGCGAGAGAGAGAAAAAACCATGTTGCGCTACGCGGGGAGGGAGGGATTTGCAGGAGGCCAAACTAGAGCTACATAATTTATGGACGCTCCCTAAAGACACTGAAGTTTTTATTACAAAAATGATTTCCTAGGTTGATTTAGAGTATGCTTATTCCAGTTTCTAAAGAATCGCTAAAAGACTTTAGACCTTCTTGCAGTGTTACTAAAATTTGCTGTATTTACGGAATAAATTGGTTGTATGTTGAAATGTTCTGAGATAGTTGGCTTAAAGGTGGAGTGCTTGTAACAATTTCTCACGAAATGCTTTACTTTTTTACTGCTTAACGTCTCTTAACAGCGAGGTTTTTAGAGACGGGGAAAGGATGGGGGGAGGGCAAGTAATGGGAAGGAATTCGGTCATGGCCTTTTGAAGGAAGCATCCCGGCATTTGCCTGGAGTGAAATGCTTTACTAATTGACATGTAGGTGAAACAACTCTTAAAAGAATTTTATTACTTGGAGCTCTTTGGTTTTTAAACTATACTTCTGATACTGATCTTACGAATTGCTGGGAGACTTCAGGGCACAGATCATAATAATTTTATGATTATTACCAGCTGGTAGATCAGCGATATTGCGGTATGCTGCCTGTCTCCCCTACCATCAAGTTCGTTATTATTCCACTCCTGTTAATTCAATTTAAGCTTCATCAATCCAATCTAGGATTTAAACAATATTGAAAGATTTTTAAAACAATCATGTACGCCAATCTTGCAGTTTTAAAGGTGGTTCGGATTTAGTGCACCCTTTTTAGATGATCCTAATCGCTGAGTAGTTTGTTTGCTGGACATAACAAATCATTTATAATGATATTGTTCCCGTTGTCAAGGACACAGCTGATACATGAAGAATCGGCAGGTTATGTCTTCAGCAAGAGATTTGTGAAATTGTAGACAGAGGTAATTTCCAGAATGTGTTATTTTCCCCTTTTTTTGTATTTTAACATTCAGAGCAGATCGCTGGAAACTTTTTTCCTCCTTTGACTTGTATTTTGCTACGTTAAATGAATGCCGTGTTCAGGTAGCCTTCTGTATGGTTCTGTAGTTGGCAGGGAGGAAGTCTAAGTGTGTTAACAAGTGAGAAACGTGCATGAATGAAGTGCACTACTCTGGATTTAGAACGTCTCTACTGAAAGGCAATGGTTAAATAGCTGAAGGTTATGAATTCTTAGTTACGAGGTGCGAAGGACAATTTGTTAAAGAGTTTTAAGTCTATTGTAATTGATCTGTCACCAACAGCTTGCTGCGTATGTTCTTACCACCTAGTCTTTCCGGTGACTTCAGAAAGCTGACAATTAGACGTTGAATTGACCTGCGAGTGATGGCTGGCTCTTGAAAATTTGCCAGACATTAAGATATCATCCCTCTAAGAATCGCCTCCATTTCAAGTTTTGTCTTGATTGTTCCGTGATACGAGTTGATGATTCATTATTAGGAAGTTTATTCACACTAACAGCTGGTGTTTGTGAGAAGAAATGTTTAATAACTTTATTCTTAGAAATACTGATGTCCATACGTTTCATGGAGTTCAATTGTTTCACTACTTGTTTATTAATATACTGCTACAAAATTCGTTATGAAATTTCCGGCTACAGATTTTTTTTTTTACTTCTTTGAAGTATAATTTTCGATATACTATGTTGGCAAAATTCAAATCTTGAAATTGCAGCTATCCTGTGGCTTGCTTTTGATTTAAGGTTTAACAACTTATTTATCAATGCAAGGTGAAGACTATAAACTCTATCCGCAAAAAATGAAATTCATCGGTTAAAGCGGTAACTCTACCATATTTTTTTAAATAAAAAATCCTGAAACATATTGCCCCATCCTTGCTGCAGATAATTTTTAAATTTTCTTATCTTATGGTTCCTAAAATAATTTAATATCACTGGATGTGTTGATAATCTTCAGCTCTTCTTCCGGAATTATGTTGGGATAATCCAAACGCCTCATTCAAATGGTCGCCAAGCATGATGCGTAAATTTTTAACACAAAAAAAATGGTCTTATAAAGTTTTAGTATCGACGTTAAGCACAAAGATTTTTTCCGTAAATTAAATATCGCAATTTCTTTTCGCTTATTGAAGCGTAGAGGCATTATAAATATATTCCACTTATTTTAACATACTATATTTAATAAAACTGAAGAAATAAAGCTACGCAGTAAAACAAAAAGTTTAATACTCCAAAGGGTGGAGAGTTTCTGTATCGTAGAATAATAATTGGTGGGTAACTCGTAAAAGAGTGTTAATACAGGATGATATGATCTGTAGCGCCTATACCGAGTGTAGTGGGCGAGCGGTTAACGCTCTGGCCTCCCATTCGGGAGGACGATGGTTCGAATCCCCGTCCGGGCATCCAAATTTGGGTTTTCCATGGTTTCCCAAAATCACTCCAGGCGAATGCCGGGATGCTTCCTTCAAAAAGGCCATGGCCAAATTCCTTCCGGTTCCTTGTCCCCAGTCCTATCCCGCCTCTAATGACCTCGACGTAGACGAGGCGTAAAGCCATAAGTAAAAAAATGTAGCGCCTATGTTTGCATAAAAGCATCATTTCTTCTTCCGTCCTCCGGTGACTGGGAGCCATACGATATATCACACATATCAAAATACGAAAAATCGATTCAAATTGGTGCAGTAGTTTTTACGTGATTCTTCCGAAATCGCCGAATAGACTCGACTCGTTTATGGTGGCATCCCATGGCCCGTGATTTTGTAGGCTGCGCCATGCAACCCAATTGTGCGGATCAGCACGTGCCACAGGCTATCCCTCGCCACCTCCTCACCACGTTGCCTAGTGTAGTTTACTACCCGGGCGTTTGATTTTTACCGACTTGGTGACAGGCGCGCTATCCCTGCCAGCAGAGGCGGCACCCTACACACGGCCCACTGTTCATAATTAGACCGGCGCGGCCGGCAAATGCACAAGCCGTGGAAAGCCAACTTTACAAACTAATAATATGGATATTCAACCTTCTTTGGGGACATCCATTAATTACGTAAGGTATTTTCCCGAAATTCCAGAACCCCCCTCCTTTTTGTGGCGAGACTTCGTGAGATCTGGTCGGACCCGCCCCCCCCCTCCTCCCTATTTCACCTAACGTAATTAATGGAAGCCCCCTTTTGGATCTATTGGCATCCCCTTGATTATCTGGTACTTCTCTCTGTTTACAGTTCTGGGAAATAATTTCTGACGAGCATGGCATTGACCCGACGGGAGCCTACCACGGAGATTCCGACCTCCAACTGGAGAGGATCAACGTGTACTACAACGAGGCGTCGGGCGGAAAGTATGTGCCCAGAGCCATCCTGGTCGACCTGGAGCCTGGCACCATGGACTCTGTGCGCTCCGGACCCTTCGGGCAGATCTTCAGGCCAGACAACTTTGTGTTCGGGCAGAGCGGTGCCGGCAACAACTGGGCCAAGGGTCACTACACAGAAGGTGCCGAGCTAGTAGATTCTGTGCTGGACGTCGTCCGGAAGGAGGCAGAGAGCTGCGACTGTCTGCAAGGGTTAGTGCACATCCATACTACTTGTTACCACCTAGTAAATTGGTTAAAGTTGTCCGATAAAACGCCATGTTAATCCTATTTGAAGTTTTGGAATTTCACTGTTAGTTGAAGTATTAAAAAAATCGGGGCTGCTTGTCCGTGCTGTACTTGCAGTATGAAAGGTGCGTCATAGCTAAGGTACAAAAATAAAATATGACAGTTATTTTCCAAATTAATGACATTCAGATTTATAACATGACTAGCATTTTCACTCATGTGGATCTTCTTCTGTATAGTAACGGGTTTTCCTCTTTTTGTTTCCTCTAGTAGCAAAGCAGAAACATGGAGTGCTAATTTTTGATGTAGTGGTTTGTTGTATGTGTACTCTGAGTTCTATATTAAACAAAACTGAAGAATTTTATAACCGAAGTTGCGTAGTCGGAAAAACAATGTTAACAGAATCTAAAGGGTGGTTGGTACATCTATGTTGTAGGGTGATCTTTGGTGGGTATCTCGTAAAGGAGTGTTCATTTGAGATGCAGTGCCATCTGTGGCACCTATGCCATCGTTACAGATGAATTACTTCTTACTCAGTTTCCCGGTCTCTCATATCTTAAATTCTCAAACTATGGAGTTGTGATGCCTGGACAAAGGAATATTAATATGCACCCCACCTACGGATTTGTAATAGTATATGTATCCACTGCAATCATTTTGAACTTGAAAACATTGTTAGATCGTGATTAAGATAGAGGACAAACAAGATTTATGGCAGCGAGATGGATTAACTTTTTTGTGGATTTTATAGCTATAATTAGTAGAAAAATGAATAGCATTTGCCCTTCAGTTTGTCCGTACATGGAAACCGAAAGATGCCTATGACACAGGTCCGAACGTCTAAACCTCGTGTACAGGCCATTCAGAATTTTTTTTTTTGCGTTCAACATTTTACCCCGAATTTGTACCCAAAATTTAGTCTATTTTACAAATTCTTAACGCAGAATACTGTTTAAACACTTAGTGGACGGAGACGCGTGCCTTCTTTATCTTCCACACCGCGTTAAATTTGGCAGAAGACATTTTCTAGTCACTGCAGCCGTTGTTATTGAGGTAACTTTGTACCCTCTCCGCTAGCCCTGAGCGGGAAAGACAACCCGATGACACGTACGCGCATGCGCAGACATCCTCGCGTAAAACGACGGAAAAGTGGGTAGGGGACTGTGGCGAGGTGAGAGTTTGGACAAAGGGTTTATGGCCTTGAACCGCCAATTCGGAACAGACTAAAGTGATGGCATTAGCTGTAACCTCTCGCTGAACATATTGGACACCATCGCTGGTAAAACTATTCAGCATTAAACGCACAGAAAATCTTATTTGCTGCATTCGGACTTGTCATCAGTAAGGCTCTGTAAACGGCTACTAATATGTTACACATAACATTGACTCAAGATAATGAATGACATCTTGACTTTCGCAAGATCATTAGCGGATAGAACAGACCGCGCTGTCAGTTTTTCATACGTGTTTGGAGTAAACTTTGGGAGAGATATTTTGGTGTTTGTGAAGTTCGACAGATGAGAATCCATTTCCAGTTCTCGCTTGTGTAACGGTCGTCCTCGTTGTGGTTTTCAGACTCTTATTGCATAACGGGGATCTGAATGGTGGGATGGTCTCCAATTTCCGGCTTAGAAGTGTATCTTTCATAGACACAATGTGACCAAACATTGCTTCGCAGACAAATCGTGTCGCTCTCTTCTCTCCCATGTCAAGGGTAGTTTTTTGGGTCGAGCTGTTGATGCTGCAGAACCAGTAAAAAATAAAATCTGATACACAACATTTATTAGTGGATTGTCATCGTAGATCTTTGCGTGATTACGTAAACATTCCTCACTTTTCAGTCTTTAAAAGTCCCCTTTACCGATAGTATAAAATTTGATATACAGTCAACTGTGTATGAATCTCTTAATCGAAAATATTATCTGGATTGGTTTTAATCAGCCAAATGGATTGCTATTTGGTAATACGAATTTTCGGAGTAAGGTGGAGTAGGATTTATGAATTACGAAAACAATTATACATTTTATTTGGACAGATGTTCCATTAGTTATTGTAACTTATTTTCAACGTGCACACCGAACCTTCTTTATAATGGTTTAGTAGGCTAATTTTCACAAATTCTGTTTCAAGTAGGCACTGATTGAGAAGAGACAAATTTAAAAATCAGCCGTTTATGTGTAGGTAATAAGCAGCAGATTTGTAGGAAAAGCTGTGTAGATAAGTTTGGTACGCAGGGATTAGGGAAAAAGAAAGCCTTGCTGCTAGGTAGTAGTCATGGACGAGGTGTTGGGCCATTGGTGCAGGAAAAATTGTTATAGGTGTAAAATACATTCTCAATTGAGAGCATATTTTAAGAATAGATATTAATACTGTAAAAATTTGGAAATATAAACTTTCGGTTGTTTTCCTTGAACATTAAACCATATCAAATGTAATTAATATCAGCATTTGCCGTTTAAATTTAGGATACAATCGTAGTCTACTTTAAATAGGTTTGGCGGCAAATTTGATGTTTCTGAGGAATACTTCAATGTTGAGAATCTAGTTTATAGTGACGAAGGTGTAACAGGACAGATTCTGTGTACACAAGTTGATCTTACAGGATTAGGCCAATATCCATCGGTGTTCACTAACATCCTTCCGTTTAATTCTGATTTACTTGAATTTAATTTTCTTAGGAGTCAAAGATTGTTTGGAACTTTCCTCTGTCAAATATAATTTAACATCTCAGCTACTCTATAGATGATACAAAAATAGCGCTTGTGTGTCTGAATTTTACTGGTCCAGGAATTCCGAAATATCTTTCTCTTACTGCTCCTAAGTTTGAATTTTCTTTTCTAATTCGATTTGAAGAAATAGGTGTGTTTCTGGTATTCTAGACTTTCTAAGACCACTTATATACTGTATCTATAGTTTTACATTGTTGAAGATTACTGTAGCTGTTGTTTTGCCTACTTACAGATTCCAGCTGACACATTCCCTGGGAGGAGGTACAGGCTCCGGAATGGGTACGCTGCTGATATCAAAGATCCGTGAGGAGTATCCAGACCGCATCATGAACACATACTCAGTTGTGCCATCGCCCAAGGTGTCGGACACAGTCGTCGAGCCATATAATGCTACCCTTTCTGTACATCAGCTAGTGGAGAACACAGATGAGACATACTGCATAGACAATGAGGCTCTCTACGATATCTGCTTCAGGACCCTTAAGCTGACCACACCCACCTACGGCGACCTCAACCATCTCGTCTCGCTCACCATGTCTGGAGTTACCACATGCCTCAGGTAAGGCAGCGTATGTGCTTTGCCAACTATTACATCAAGTAACCAGTAGTGTGAACATTGAATGTGTGTACAGCTCATGTAAAAAAGAAATCCTAATTGCAGAGCAGTTTCAAATATAAGATAGTTAACCATATATTGGTATCACTAAGGTAAGCATCTTGGTAATACTGAATTGTACGATACCACCGGCGCGCAATGTAATGACTCCAGAAACATGGCATGAGTGACGTCATATTATTCCCACGTAGTCGAAAATCTTCTGGTGTTAAGTTGTAAATATTATTGGTCCAGTACACTTTTCGCTTGAATATTGAAGTAATTATTTGTGACAACACATCTTTCTACGCCTGATCAGCAACATCGTCCTAAGGGGGCGTTCAAGTATTACGTAACGCAATTTGGGGGGGAGGGGGTCTTGTAAAACGTTACGGTGCGTTACAGAGGAGGGAGGGGGTATTGGAACAACGTGTTACGTAACGTTTTTATGTTTTAATAAAAAAAACTAGGGAATTAAAATCTCCCAAGTTGTCAACCCATTTCGTTTGTTATACGGAGAATCCCTCAACTGTATTGTACGTCATTTTTATTTTGTTTTCGTTGTCGGTATTCATTAGTGTTTACACAGAAGCACAACCCTCTTCGTTTTCTCTCCAGATGCCATTAATGAAAAAGTCCGAGTGGCTGGCAAACCCGTGTACAGAGGAGCAATATTTCCAACTGATTTTTTTTTTTTTTTTACATACCTATATATTTGATTTATTGGTAAATAAATTACATATTACTTAAAAATCTCTTTTTTTATTTATTATTATTGCAAACGCGATTAAAACAATAACAAAGGTATTTTAGCGCCTTTCCGGTACTTTGCCCAACATGATTGTGACTTTTAGGTAAAAATGGTCACTTGGATGTTACGTTACGTAACGTTTAGGGAGGGGCATGGGGGGTACAGAAAAACGTTACGGTGCGTTACATGGGGGGGAGGGAGGGTATAAAATATTAAAAAATTGCGTTACGTAATACTTGAACGCCCCCAAACACGTGGCGGAAAGCAGCTATAGCTCCAAAATAACTCTAATCTGTGCAGATTTTGTATATAAACTTAAAAAAATAGCAGATTAATGATAAAAGGTTTCCAGGGTGTCAGATGTGAATTGCCGGTGATGGCCTTCAAGGGCGCCGAGATTCCCCCCCCACCCTTTTCCTACCTAGCCGACGAGCCTCGTGACTGCTGCTCTTCTGAATGGACAGACTGATTAATCCTTCCAGAATGCCGAACACTTGCAGATCGTGAGGTATCTGTGTTTCTTAGAGCGTGCAGAAAACATCTGTCTATAGTACTGTACTGGAAGAAGGCTGAAGCCTCTTCATACTAGGATACGTTTATTCTTTCAGACAGCATAGAAACAATTTATTCCAGCTTTCGATTGCGGAGGTAAAAACGTTTATTCTGCTGGTAATTATGTCTAAGAAAAAGTGTGGGCATATGTAGACTGCCTTATGCCGTAGAGCTGTCTGGCATTTTCAAATTCTTGGTGTAGGCTAGAATGAGGATAAAGGGCGGAAGATTGCTATTTTTTCCTAAATTTACCTCGGTACGTAATTTAGTCTTTACCTTTTGCCCTATTTGTCTGGATGGTTATTTCATTTAATTTTTTTAGTTAAAATTTCCAATTAAGTCGTCTGAGCATGGAATACTGTAGGCTAAATGACTAATGGAAATCGCCGACCTATACTCATCAGAATTGATCGGATATGTTGAAATATTACTTTTTTCTGTACAATAGTAAGAGTAAATCTACTGGATACAAAGTTTTTCATGTGAAATATTCCCCCAGTTTTTTGGGGAATAGCGGTTTTATAAATATATGAAACCTGCTTCTAAAATTTTATAGAAATACCTACGTAATACAGCTGAAGCAACAATGATCCATGGTTACAGCAAAACGTCCTAGTTTTTCAATTGACCTGGTAAGTTTAATTTCTACTGTCTTGATCTTGTTAGTTTTCTCCACTTTGGTATCCTTTCATCATTGCTTGAGACCATCGATCAACATGTTCTGAATCCCTTCAACCGATCGCAACCGATAATACTGTCGTTTAAGGTATAATGTTACTGTTATAATTTCTTGGGTTCAAATCTGATTCCAATTTCCACCTTTTACATCATCCAAGTTAGAAGATTTCAAGAAATAAAAAAAACCAACTGGCAGTCATTGGAGAGTGCCGATAGAAGTGAAAACTTAAAACTATGATTATCATTTGCGCAACTCTTCTTATAGCTGCAGGTATACTAAATAATAATTATTCCATTTGGTTATAATGACCTGATGACAGGGTTTCTTTAGATGCGCATTCCACCTCTGTCTTAGCCACCTTAACCTAACTCGGTAGCCCTACCAGGTACAGAGGACTTAAAATTTAACGTGGCATCCGAACCACGGAAGCAATCTGGCGTACTTCACATAACCCAACAAGTTTTGCCCTAGGTGAAGGACCTTGATCACTGAGCCACCAGGCCGTTACAGTTACTGTTAACATTAGCATGTCCGTGATGCGAACTCTTAAGATTTTACCTATCCAAAAATCGGCCAGCGCCTAAAAGTTTTCTTTTAAAAACTAAAAATCTTAGTCCACAAGCCCAAAAACAGTGGATTTGTATGAACGTTGCCATAAATTAAGGTGAGGGAGGGGATTTGTAAGTAGACATGTGCAAAGTTCCATCAAAATCTAATAAACTTTTTGTGTGAGAAACATTGGCGAAACCCCCCCCCCCCAAACATACATTCAATTTGATATATTGGATAAAAGGATAATCCATACTTTTTCTGCTGTCCAAGCGCAACACGTTATAGAATGTTGGTGACGGAAAGTCACAAACTAACAGATTTACCTGCTTCCAAATATCGCCTAACGCGCCTATAGAAGTTTCCACTTCAAAAATAAGTCACGTTTTCACCGGTAGGAGTGTGTTCGATTAGGTTGTGGTGCCGCCGCATCCACGTGGCTCCCCACGGACCTCCTTGTAGTGACATAGCGCACTTAAGGTGCGTTAACACGGCGCGTTTGGTAACTCGCGCCGCGCGGGACGAGTAGGGGTGGGCGTGGTCACTACCATTGCAAGGCGGTAAAGATACAAGGCGCTTGTAGCTGAAACGACACTAGGTGGTGGGGAGGTGGCGAGGGCTAACATGCATTGCGTTGATCCGTACACTTGGGTTAATGTGGTGCGTCCCCCGTACAACGCGCCGTGGGAACGCAGGTTTAGTCGTTCTGTTTGTAGTGGAGGGTAAGGGTAATACTATCCGTACTTGGTTGATAGACTCAGCTCAACGCGTTCGAGAATGTATAGTGCTGTATAGATCCATCCAATAACGTTGTTACAGTTGTCTAAAGTGTCATTCCGTAAATCTTGTTCCAGGTTCCCTGGCCAGCTGAACGCAGACCTCCGCAAGTTGGCTGTCAACATGGTGCCATTCCCTCGCCTTCATTTCTTCATGCCCGGGTTCGCTCCACTTACCTCTAGAGGATCACAGCAGTACCGCGCCCTCACAGTGCCGGAACTCACCCAGCAGATGTTTGACGCCAAGAACATGATGGCCGCCTGCGATCCACGACACGGCCGGTACCTCACTGTCGCCGCAGTCTTCAGGGGCCGCATGTCCATGAAGGAAGTGGATGAACAAATGCTTAACATCCAGAACAAGAACAGTAGCTATTTTGTCGAATGGATACCCAACAATGTCAAGACAGCAGTCTGTGACATCCCGCCTCGCGGCCTCAAGATGTCTGCCACCTTCATCGGTAACTCCACGGCTATCCAGGAGCTCTTCAAGCGCATCTCAGAACAGTTTACTGCCATGTTCCGCAGGAAAGCTTTCCTTCACTGGTAAGTCTTCAGTGGAGTTCGCTTTCTGGTTGATTGTTGGAGTGGTCCTTACGTCATTTTCATTTGTGGGATACAGTTGTAATACTTCATTAACTGAATGATTGCCTATTTCGCCAATACTAGTTCACTGATTCATCCACCTCAAACATTTTTCACCCTGTAACAAAATTGTTCTAGGTTTTTTTTTTTTTCTTTTCTTTTGTTTCAATTTGAATTCCGAACGCTCGTCTTTTTATAACCTCACATTTTAAGATTTTCTTCTACCTAATTTTTTTGCAGTCAAACCGTTTTGTTTTTCTTGGGTTGATAATTAATCTTTATTTTTCCGTAAAATGAAAATGTCTTCGATTTCGAACTGGACCGTTAGTGTCTTTTGAGATATTTTTTCCTCCCTGTATTTGACTGTCCACGGGCAGGATGACTAGGGTTCTAATTTCTCTGAAGGAGAAACCCTTATAATTATTTGGCTTAAAACTGCTGGAAAGTGACTTAATTATACAAACTCTGTATTTTTAAGACTTTGAAAGAAAGTTTCGTTCTAATTTCATTTAATCTCGCACACTAAGATGCGAAGCAACGGTTATTCCCTGAACCAAATTTTTTGTATCCTCGATCAGAATCTTTGACATCTTGTATTTTGACATCAATTTTGTGTTTTTGAATTGGGCTCCATCTATTCGTTTCTTGAATTCGTCACTCGGGAAGCCCGTTAAAATATTCAGGACTACTCGAGAACTTGATGGCGGTAGAGCCGAACCTTCTATTATAAAGATATTTTAAAATAATCAAATATTATTCATTTAAAAATGTAATGCATTTAATTCACTAATAATCCAGACAATTCAATAATATTGTGTGTATTGCAAAATGCTGACTAATGCTACTATAGTTCAATAGCTGCCTCGAGTAAAAACCGTTACAATCAATTCTGTAGTCAAAATTATCTTAAATTTCAATCAAATCGTGTATATGTATACTTTTATAGAGCTGGTATGGTAAAACTTACACATTTAATTCGTGGAATTAATTACTCAAAAGTAAAGTTTCAATGAGAAAGGTCACTTTCAAGTCTCGGCAAATGTTCGAATTGCTCTTTCTAGACCTCAATTTTTTTTATTATTTTTTTATTTGGTGACTCAAATCTGTTCACATTTGCTATAATCATTCCACTTCAATACTTTTCTTCACCCAAGCTCCACTGTTAGACAGGAGATAGAAATATGAGATCCAATCATTACATCTTATTTGTAAGTTGCAGAACTTCCTCATTTGTAGGCGAACCCAAGTCACTCTAATATTCAGAGCCGCTCCTAAACACTAGGGGGCGTCCTTAAATTACGTGAGGTAAAATAAGGGGGGGGGGGGCGGGTCCGGCGATCTCACCAAGGGGGAGGGGGTCAACGGAAATCTCAAGTGAGGTTTTCGAAAATTTTATTTTGGGCTGTAGAGCAAAAAGAGGTTTACAAATGGCGCCAAAGTCTATTTTAGGGGTGTTTTTCGTCGGAAAGTGGGCGTGTAGCCACCTTTGGAAGCGTGACACCTAAAGAGTCTAAAGTTGCGATGACGTTTTCTGGGGGGGGGGGGGGGGGCTCCGGAAATCCGGAACAACAACTCGCGTGATTTATGGATGCCCCCTTAATGTAGCGGTGAGGTCCTATCGCCCTCTGGAGCGTCGATAGACTGAATCCTCAGTTTTCTAATGGCACCTTTTCGATTTCAGGTACACCGGTGAGGGTATGGACGAGATGGAGTTCACAGAGGCAGAGTCCAACATGAACGACTTGGTGAGCGAATACCAGCAGTACCAGGAGGCCACTGCCGATGAAGATGCAGAGTTTGACGAGGAGCAGGAAGCAGAAGTGGACGAGAACTAAGCGCTGGAGAAAATTTTCCGAGACAGCAATCCCCCTTTTTTTCTACAAGTGTTCTATTGCCTCTTATCAACATTCATCAATGCTGTGACAAGAGGAAATGCATATCAGTTTATACTGTTTTTCACATGTCTAATAATTTTCGGTGTTCCAAAGATTTTTTGATTCATGAATGTACGAAAGTTTGTTCTGCTTTTGTATTTTTTCACTTTTCATGTGGCTAGATACTTTTGTGGCCATAATATTATTTAAATAATTTCTAATAAATTTTTGTCTAGCATTTGTGAATTCATTTTTATTTTTTGGTAACGTTTCATAGTGTATCTAGGGGAGTATAGTGCCCTCTACCCAAACTGGGTTTTTCTTTGATTTTGACCGCCTGGCATAGCTCCCCATCTCTCAACCCAATATTACAAATATTATTTAATTAAATTGCAATGGACCGCACGCTCCGGTGGCAATTTCCATACCACCCATCTTCCCCCTTCCCTGCACCCACCTACATTTGCCACCTACTTCTTAACTTTAAATTCTTTCCATGTTTTGGATAAATTATTAATTTCTCTGTGTAACTTATTCCAATCCCTGACACCGTTACCCAAAAAAAGAATGTTCCTACACCTTTGTGCATGAAATCGAGGGCCAGCTTGTGGTCATGGTAATCTTTTCCCTTCCATGCATTACTTTTAATTCTTTTACCAATATCTTTCCATGTCTCATCACCAATATAGGACTTGTACACTCCCATGACTCTCTTCACGCTCCTCTTGCCTTGCAATATATCCCATTCAAGCTCTTTTATTATATCTGTAACTAATTGGATTCTGCGGTAATTTCCTTGAATACATAAGAGCATTTTTTGACGCCCTTCCTTTGTTAGTCCCTCAACTTTTTTTAGTGCCTCAACTTTTTTTAGTGCCTCAACTTTTTTTAGTGCCTCAACTTCTTTTTAGTGCCTCAACTTCTTTTTAGTGCCTCAACTTTTTTTAGTGCCTCAACTTTTTTTAGTGCCTCAACTTTTTTTAGTGCCTCAACTTCTTTTTAGTGCCTCAACTTCTTTTTAGTGCCTCAACTTTTTTTTAGTGCCTCAACTTTTTTTTAGTGCCTCAACTTTTTTTTTTAGTGCCTCAACTTTTTTTTAGTGCCTCAACTTTTATTTTCCTCGACGGCTCCCTTCTTTGGTGTACTGTCTTTCGAACGCATTAACAAAATATTCTTTTAAATTTACGAAAACTAGCTTTTTCCCACAGCTTCGCGCGTGTGTGCTTTGGTATCTGCAGAAATTGTTTACATATTTTAATCAGTTATCAAATATTAACTTTGAGAGGTATTGCTGTCATCATTTCAGTCTTATATAAGTAATTGCAGCAGACCAAGTTTCGATCGCGAAACTGCTAATATTTTAATGCGCAGAAGCTACGAACAGAAACGTTGCAAAGTCTTCGGTCAATTTGAAATGCAGCCAAGAATTACAGTAAAAGCTCCTTATTCGCGGGGGATACGTTCCGTATATATGCCGCGAATATGGAAACCGCTTATATGGAATGGTAATTTATATCGGATTTATAGTGGATACGTTCCAAAGTTCCGAAAAAAGAAGCAACTAAAATCAATTTATGAAGAGATTTTAAGCAACAAGTTTTAATTATTATTGTCAGGCTTAGGCAACGTTTTTAATAATTTAGTAATTTTTCCTTGTTTTACCACTTTTAAACGGTCTTTAAATTTGGATTGATATTCAGCTGTGGCATTAACAATTTGTCTTAAAAACGAGACTTCTTTCCATAGACTGATAAATTTTCATGAGGAAGTCACAAAGCTCATTTACCATCTGTAAATATTCACGCAGGTTTTTTTTCAATCAAATGTCACCATTTCAGTGCTCGTTGAAGCCTGTTCATCAATGGGTTGGTAATTTAACATTTCCTCCAAGTAGAATTCAGTCAATCTTAATCTTGCGATTCAAGCAACACTTGAATGTCACTTGATTCTATCTGTTCAAAATTTTTTACTTAAGGCTTTACGCCTCGTCGACGTCGAGTTAATTAGAGGCGGGATGGGACTGGGGACAAGTAACGGGTAGGAATTCGACCATTCCCTTTTGAAGGAAGCATTCCGACATTCGCCTGGAGTGATCTGGGTTCAAAACCATATCAGCCTATGCCATTCGCAACTTGAGCAAAGTTTGCAATTTGCATTTGCACGGATTCTGAATCATTTCAGACAGATGAGGCCAGTTTTTCCAGCACGATTTCAATGTTTATGGCTTCAGTTCTCGGAACGTTTCTTGTAGTGTAACAATGCATTATGCTATGCCAAAATTTTTCATCATGGCATAACATTCATAAATAACATAAATTGCGAACAAAACAGAGCGGACAAGTGTTATTCACTCAGAATTATCGCAATGAAGTACTGATAGATTCAGTGGCAGTAAGATTTTTTTTTTTTTAGTTTCGACTAGATAGTGACTCTCGACACGTGTCAGCAATATTCTAACGATGCCGGCATGTTAGTAAAAGATACCGAATCCGCTGAATGTACCGAATGGATCCGCGAATAATAAAAATTTCAAGCGGCGAATACAGAAAGTTATCACAATTATTTTATCCGCAAATAATGAAACCGCGAATTAAGAGCTTTGACTGTATTTGTAATTTCCTTTACTTTCAGTGACTCCATATTACTAATATTATTTCAGCCGCATGAAAGTAGTTCCATTGGGTCAAGATTCGATATCGATACAGTAAATGTATTTTTACGCTCGTGACAAGCTGTTTTTCTAACGGAAACATTAGCGAAGAGTGGATGACGCGCAGCCTGGACCAGAATGACAACAGATAAGATTTTAAAAAAAGCATAAGGCACAGTGGACTTAGTTTTATAATTTACGGGATGTAGCATAAGCTTTTAATTTCATTTGTTCCATGTTGCTGTTGTCATTAACTCAATACCCAACTTTATAGCGATAAAAATAGAACTAAAAATGAGGTCCATAATGACCATTATGGTTTTCGGAATTCCGGACTCCCTCCCCTCTGAGATTTGGACAGACCCCCTCCCCCTCTTAATGACGCAAGATTTTGACGGAGACACCCCCCCCCCCTACCAATTGACCTCACAACTTTTTGAGACTTTTTTAAGGTCTCATGCTCCGAAGGGCGGTTATACCCCCCTAAAGTCAGTTTTTGGACTAAAATAACCCCCTAAAATCGACTTTCGCGTCATTTGTAGACCTCACGTGAGATTTCCGTTGACCCCCCCTTCCCCTTTGGTGAGACTTCATGAGATTTTGCCGGCCCCTCGCCCCCCCCCTCCACCCATATTTCACCTCGCGTCATTAATTGATGCCCTCAAACAAATATTACAAAGGTTCTTTAATAAAGAGTTTATTCCACTGACCGCCGTTTGAGCAGCAGCCAGAATTTGTTCATTCATTTCTTGGGCGATATTATTCCACAATATTTCCACATTGTAACCACCAAATATATACTAATCGAGTAAAGTCGTTCGAAATGTAGATTTTCACACATTATTGTGCCATAAATACGTATAGTTACCTATTGATGATGTTTATTGTAGCTCTTTTTCAAGCTCGTTCTTAGATTTAAAAACAGTCCCCAAAGCCCACGTGAACAAGCTCTTCTTGATCTTCAGAATTAGCCGACTTATGACCGACTCACCTAGAACTAACGTTCACTTTTTAGTGAGCGACTGCTCACTCGCTCTTTTAAAAGAATTGCTCTAAAGAACTGATTCACTCGCGAACGACCCATCTCTAGAACATTGTGTTGCATTTAACGACAATTGCGAACTCGTCCTACCAGAGACAAAATGTTTAACTGTCAAAGATGTTAATAATCCCGGAGATTGTGCTTACAGTAAATTATATATTACGCACGCTTATTAAGTTTGATTCACATATTCCGTTAATTTTGATGTTTTAAATTTCGGATAACTGATTAAATAGCCTAAGTCGTGAAATGAAATTAGTGTGATCTTTTGTCAATTCTTTGTTAAAGTAATGAACATCTCAACTACAGTATGTGGCCCATGATTTTTTTTGCCTAGAAAAGATTTCAGCTATGCCTAATTTCCCCGTCCCTCTGTACATATGTCATTAGATGTTTCCGCAGACTTTGATCCTGGCCATTAGCTCTAAAAACTTTGAAACGCCATCCAAATTGAAGCGGTAGTTTTTACGGGATAGTTTCATACCTGTCATGCACCTTGCTTAAAGATTTATAATAGTATTGATCAGGATAAACTTTGAAATATAGACGGGCAGAAGTTGGCACATAGGCTATTTTATGTTTCATTATTACCAAACACACGTGTATCAGATATTTTTTATTCTTACAAACAAATTGATTCTTATTGTGAAAAACAGCTTATACAGTACACTTGAGACATACTCTTTCCCAATATTTCAAGTGTCCAAGATAGGGCGGAAGGCATGACTGAGACACTATAAATGAGCGACCAGAGATCATTTGAAATGACTGTGCCATATTGGAAAAAGTTTTATTGCACATTCTAATTTTGGTTGTATAGTCAACTACAAAATGATTAGAAAACTGTTTTCTGAGTGCATCTGTTTTTAGATATTCCTGTTTTGATACTTTTTTTTTTACTGCTTTTGCGTTGTTGTGGAAACGGCTAAATGAACTTTGTTTATAGTAACGTAATGAACAAACATTTCTACAAAGAGTATACAAACTTGTTTAATAGTTCACACACAATTACATCAATGAAATCTGATGTACACAGGAAGAATGTATCTATGAAACATACCCTACAGCACTGTGAACCTCAAAGTTTTGCGTCTGGAAGTCGCTGAACCAGAGTGCAACTTTCGATGAGGTAAGTTTATGTAAATCTATTACGAAGTTTATTTGCGTGAACATTTGTTCCTTGCGTCGGTTGCCTTGCACAGCTCTCCCAGATTTGAACGATTTTTCAGATATAGTAAACTGAAGTTTAAGTCCCCATATTTGGGGGAAGGGTGAAGAAGGCCCCTGTTTCTTTTGTGAATGAAAAATTTCGTCTCGTACAAAGTTTTCAATGAAACAACTGCAAAATGTGTGCCGCAAGGGAGATTAAAAATATTTCTTCAGTCCGGTTACCAAATTTTCAGTAAATCAATCGCTTTTCTTAGGAATCTAAGAATCCTTTATAACAATAGTTTGAAAGAAAATTACACTCTGGTTTGAACGCAAGTATGGAGCTTCTTATACTAAAAAAAGTCTACAGTCGAGGGTAATTATCACCACAAATCTGTTCACAACACAGGAGTTCGCTGGAGTTGATTGATGATGAGTGATGACCTATACATTAAAAAGAAGCTGTACTACTATAATTGAAGACTGCACAATCTTACCACTGCAGATTTCTTGTCGCTGGAAGCATACTCATCCCAACATTAAGTTATAACTCGTATTCTGAAAACTTAACCGATGGAAAGCTCCTCGGTCGACCAAGAGGACCCTGGTCAGCCATCCAGTGTGGAAAGTTCTCCGTTAATTCATTTTTTTGTTTTGCAGGTGGTAGGTATCTCTCAGGTTCCCTCAGGACCGGAGCCGGATCTACCTAAGATACGCAAGTAAGGGAGCGCTCATAAACTACGTGGCTAGGTCAAGGGGAGGGGGTACACCCCCCCCCACCCTCCTTGACCGAGCCATGCCACGTAGGTTTACATTCATATTATTTGTCACAGTTAAAATAAAGTACGCAACACAACAGCATGTGGCTATTTATTTACGCCATTTAACTATCTCCGTATGTAATTTACGATATAGTCTGACAAGAGAAAACGGTACAAACTGTATTTTGAAATCAATAGGGGAAAAAAAGCCACGTTGGACTACGTGGGGGGAGGAGGGCCACAGGAGGCCAAAATGGAGCTAGGTGGTTTATGGACGCTCCCTAAGTAGGCCAGAGGCAATTGCGCAGAAGTGACATTACAAGGTTTAGATTTTAGTCACCACTCAAAAATCAACTCTTGACGCCATTCATAATCATGAAATGATGTGGCCTCTTATGAGTCAAGATAGAAACGCAAGTCTGTTCCAGATAGATTGATTTTGGGCAATTCTCTGCCAGTTAAAAGCAGGAACCCTGTGTGTGTATTTTTTAGCTCTACAAAATGGCCAAGCGACAATGGGCGTATTCTTGGCTTCATGGCCTGGGGGCCTCCTATAGTCGGTGATCGGGCCCCCATCAGCTGGCGGGGCCCGGGTACTTTTGATCCGCTTACCCCCCCCCACCCCCCCACCCCTAACACCGGCCCTGGTCTTATCTACAGAAATCTGGTATTAATCTTTCCATATCTCTTTGGTCCTTCAAAGTTTTGCTTTTGTAAATTCATGTAGTGTCCGAGTCTCACAGGAAGATTGCACCGGCCGTAAGATTTTCTGTAGATTTGTGGACATATCAAACTTGAAGATAATAGACTGCATCCCAAAAGCTTGCCAATCCAGCTTGAGGCGATAGAAAATTTCTGGTCTCCCATTTTATCTCATGTTGACAAGCTGGCCAAAATAAACACTCGCTGATGTTTTCTGAAAATAAATTATTCTTACATTCACCACTGTGGCTCATTTCTGACATACCCTTTGTTTTTGAAGGACTGATGCTCAGATCAACTGCTTTACACTCTGATACTACATCTGTTACTAAGGTTTGGAGAATAAATTGCAGAGCTGCGTACCAACTGAAATGAAGTGTACCTTGAAAATCATTTTCGTGGCAGAACCATTGGGTTCCATGAAGAGATTAAGGAGTTGTTTAATTCGTAAACGTCTATATCGAAAGATTTATGGACCAGCTGAAACTATTCCTGCATAAAAAAAATTGCAAAATTTCCTTATATAGTTCGTTTTGATGGAGAAAGATGACAACATGAAGCTCATCTCATAATTGTTTCATCCATAGTTAAAACGCTGAAGTGGCAGTTTGATTTAAAAATAATTATATAATGATAGAAGAGAAGTTAAATTTTTTTAAAACCTGTAGCCATTCATCAAAATATGTGCTGGCATTCTTATTTTTAATCATAGTCCAGAAGTCTAAGATACCTCAAGAAATTGTACATTTTAATTTTGCTGTTGATTGTTTCTTTAAATTAATAAATCGTCCTACCATGGTCGTGACATTTTTAATACCATTTTGGAAAATTGTTACACACTTTGAATTTTAAATTATTTTTGAAATGGTACAGATGAATTAATAAAGAATTTCAATCAAACATTCTCAAAATCAAAGTGATTATTCAGTAATGAACATATTTCTGGAACATTAACTTAAAAAATGTTTCCACATTCACAACGTTTGAGTATACGGGCTAATTATAGAATGCGCGGCAAATAGAAACTGTCACAAGTCGCAACTCCATACGAATTTACTGTCGAGGCTGTAGCCATAATTTAGTAGTCAGACTATTTTTCTCAATTGAATAATTACTAAACAACCAATAAAAGCAAAATAGAAATTATTTAACAAAATGAAAAAGCTACTGTTGTGGAAGTTTTATTTCGTGTTAGTTGTCTCCGGTCAAGGTATTGCCGGAGGAAGATCTGAAAATCAGATAAAACAGTGCATAATGAAAATATCTTGATTGATTAAGACATAAGCTATTAACTACTTCCGATTATTTATGAACATGTACAATATTGGATGTGACATGCCAGTCGAAGCCGCAGATGATCAGCTAACACATTTCATGACAGATACATACCTCTACGAGAGGCAAAACGTGTCCGAAATGAAAAAAACTTCAGACAACAGTTTCATTAGCGTCTTATTAAATGACAGCCGGAGATACCTCCTCGCTGTGAGAGAACTAAGTCCCCTCTGTTTTCTTCTTTACCCATCGCCTCGCTACGAACTTCCTCGCTCTCCTTCTACCGAGTGTGGTGGTGTAACGGCTAGCGTTCTGGCCTCGCATTCGGGAGGACGGCGGTTCGAATCCCCGTCCGGGCATCCAGATTTGGGTTTTCCATGGTTTCCCCAAATCACTCCAGGTGAATGCCGGGATGCTTCCTTCAAAAGGCCATGGCCGAATTCCTTCCCATTCCTTGCCCCCCCATCCTTTCCCGTCTCTAAAGACCTAGTTGTCATAGGAGACGTTAAGAAGTTAAAAAAAAAAGGTTCTCCTCCTGTGAACACACTGATCTTTGACATACGGTTGTCCTTTTCAGCTCCGTCCGACATGATTCATCGCAAACAGAACAATATTTGTGACAGGTTTAGTCTGTTTGACGTTGAACTTCGCCCTTTTCGTTATTTCAAACACGCTTTAGTTGCGTGTATAGTTGTCTTCCTCAGTGTCGGTGCTCCTACAAGACACTGCTTTTCAAAATTATTGCTGGTGTACTCAAACAACTCAAACATTATGGGTGGTTAGTCAAACTTCCATCTTCCTGGTGCTTTATTAATACGGCCAAGCCAACTACAACGACTATAAGGGTATTCTCCATGTCGGAATTGAGCAATTTAGGTCGCAGTCTTGCCCTATAAGCGATCTGTCTTGGCTATTGTAATAAAACGCACGCTCTCAAGGGAATCTGAATGAATGCCTAAGTGTTATTTGTGATTGGTTCGGAGCCCTGGCCTTTTGTTTCAAGCTTAACTCACTACCTGAGTGGATTTGGGTAATGCGTATCCTTTGTCTGTCCAACGCCTGGAATCTTCTGTCGACAATGAATCGCGTCTTATAAATTAAAAAAAAACCACCTCAACGCTTATTGAAGATGTTAATGCATATATTTACATGTTTACTTCAGAATTTATTTACAAAAATGTGTGGGACGTGCTACCAGCACAATACAGGTATGTAGAAAGAACTTGGGCCGAACCTCATCTGCTTTCGCCATAATACAGAATTGATGAAGGTAGGTATTGCGATGAAAACGCCCACTTTACTTGTCGAGTCATACATATATAACATCGCCAAAGCCGCCTGGGACCTTGTAGAATCAACCAAAATGGAAAATTTAAAACAGATATTTTCCTGCTCATTATAATAATCTACCATGCATATAGTTTCAAATATTTTGCATTTATTTTTTTGAGAAAGGAATTACTTCAAGGGTCATTGTTCAAGTTGATATTTCCAATACAACTATGAAATAACCAGTGCATTAATATATTAAGCGGCAGTGATCTGAGTTTTCTAGATAAAATTGTAATGATTTCCTGTGGATATTGTTATAGTCGAGAATTCATAGATTTAACCCCATCCAAACGCGCCTATAGTAGTTTTCACTTTAAAAATAATCTTAGGTGGAAGTGAGTTTCAAGTTAAGAGATTGTTAAAATTTTGGCTGTTACTAGTTTTTTTTTTTTTTTTTTTTTTTTTTAGAATGTGTGTTCTTGATATTTAGCGCCTTATGCGCAAAGAGTAAATCTATAATTATACAATATACATCCTCCAAGAAAAACAACAAAGTAATCTATATATAGCAAAAACTTGTCATAGGCAAGTGGAAGTTGTGGGCAATAGTCCTTAGTTGCACCTTGATCACTCCGCATGCTTTTCATTCTGTTTCTTGGAATATCTTCAGCTTCTTACGTACATATTTGTCTTTAACTCTGCTTTGTCTCAATGTTCTCTATGCATTTTTGTTCTCTTGTAGCAATTTTAGAATCCGGTTTTCTCGAAAATCAATTTTAATACCGTACTGCACCAACTACTTTCTCAGTGCTATCAACACGCCTTGCTGACATCTTAGCCATTTTCCGCATCGAATTGGTAGATTGTGATTAACTGAAATTATAATAAACCTAACAGTCTACCACTTTGAGGCAATAAGAAGTACACAGTGCATGCGACGCATCATCTACATTCATTTTAAGCACGTACTCGTAGTTTCCATCAATCTCTGCTTTATTTCCTTGAAAGAAGGGTTGGCAAGGATAGTTGTCCCAAGATATTTACTTCATGTTATACTATTTGCTTATCTCGAGGTAAGTTTTTATATTGCTTATTGCGTTCTTCCTTAGATTTACTTCGTAGTACAGATAATCGTCACCATTGGTGGTCAAACATAAAAATAATTTCTTCCACAAACGGCAACGAATGGGTTGGGGGATCCTTGGACATTTCTGTAAAAGGATGTGGCCACTGTCTTCATTTTGTCTAGGAGTGGGATGCCTGCGGCTTCATGCTGGTCTCTTATCGGAAGCTGCTGTGGAACGCAGAATGCAAGAAGTAGCGCGCGATTCTGTGTGGTTTGCGGTTTGTCACACAGCTCCATACTGGGCAGGCGTATTCAAGTGTGGGTCGGACGAGGCTGCTGTAGACAGCTACTGTTTGAGTACAGTACTCAAGGAACTGGAGCAGATAAGTACATAACGAGCTTGGTGGGTGAGCGATTACGCTCAGGCCTAGTAATCATAAGGACGCGGGTTCAAATCCCCTTCCCGCTCTCCAGATTACTGTATTTCATAATTTCCCAAAATCTCACCAACGGGTTCCTTCATATGGCTGTCACCGAATTCCTTCTCGCTCCTTGTTCCCGTTCCTAATGACCTAGACGTCCAGCTGATGCAAAAAAATAAAAATAAAATAATAATAATAATAAAAAAATGAGAAAATATTTAAGCGCTTTACTAAGCAGGTTGGTAAGCCTGGAATAACTCCTCAGTTTTATTATTTTTTCGCGAGCTTTACAATAACATTACACAGTACACACAGAATTAGTATCGACTGGATCAAACATATTAAACACAATCATACAAATATCCCAGCGATTCTAATTTTCAATAAACTTGCAACTCAACGAAGTAACTAACTCGTCTCTGCCACTTGTTTATATAGTCGTTACCTACATAAAGATCCAGAGTAATTCAAAGAGTTCCGATCGACGTTTCTTGAATTCTAATAATAACAGATAAATCTGTACAAAAATAATTACAAATTGTACAAAATCACTCACAATCATTAGAAAACACTTTGAAATCAAAGTTAATACTCTTTACATGCATTTAAATACAAAATTATCAACATAAACCAGTCCAAGCCGTCACAAATTGTCCTCCAAGCATCAACACTAACGGTCACAAACTTTTAATTAATGTTTCATACATAATATTTTCCTTGACGACATTACATAGTTTTTGTCCATGAAACAAGGTTCATTTACATGACGCATACACAATTAATCACACAAAATATATACAAATTCCCAATTAATCAACTCCCAGCTTGCTATACATAGTTCTTCAAATAACATTTCGTAAAAGGGCTGAGTCTCAGGTCCTCAATGAGATAACGTCATGCGTGTCAAGTGACACCCTTCTGGGAGGAGAGATTACCCAGAGTTGGAGTTAGCATTATTGTAAATAAAACCTGAAAATGATTCTAAAATCGTCAAAATCATAGGAACAATGCACAAAGTACTCTGATACGCAGATAAAAGGAATGCAAGGAGAAATATATATAAGTCACTGAAGATGTTCCAGGAATCGGAATGAAACTCGCGCCAAAGATACAGTGACTAAAGTTAAATTACATTGGTGGATTATTGATTATGTGTAAAAAATGACTAATCATATAAAACAACATATAATAAGTAACCTATCATGTTTTGAAAACACCTGTCCAGCACCTTGCAAAATAAAACTATTGCAAACTTCATCATATTGGTGGAGTAGTAGATACCACGGGAAAGCTACGGTATTTAAAATACATCTCCCGTCAAAACAAATATAAAAAAATATTATGGTTCTCTTTCGGATCTATACTTAATATATATATTGGGACTTCTCTAAACAATGGTTTAGTGAGACTGGTTGTGACTGGCATCCAGGGATGGGAGAGAAAAAATCAGAGAAGGAACTTCTTCCCTTAAGTAGAGATGAGAAGGCTGTAAAATTTGAAACAGTTCCTGAGAATATTACACAGTCCAGTCACATCAATGTAACCACAAGTCAACAGACAGAATAGCCACCTTTCGTATCGTGGACAGCTGTGAGACGGTCAAATAGGGAATCAATGAGGCTCAGGAAATTTGAGCTACGTCAGTTCCACGCCTAGGTGCCCTATGATGTGCAGTTTTGATCAAAGATAATTGTTGCAGGGTGTTTGCTTTCTATGTTTCACGCCGTATACACCAACGCCCATCTTTCCGATGGATTATAAAATGTGACTTATCGGAAAAGCCACATTAGATGTCCAGTTGTGGTAAGCAGATGTCAGTTGTGACAACGAAATTCCAGGCTTCGTTGCCGATTAGCAGTCGTCAGCATAGTTGCATTAACTAGCCCTCTGCTGAGGAGCAACATGCGCAGCATCGTTCGCTGAAATGACTTTGAGAATACAAGTTGGTAGCCTTCTGGTTCATCTGGGCGGTCAGATGGTCGATGGTTCCACATCTATTTTCCCAAACACGTCTCCGCATTTGTGGCCCTTGGCGCACCACACACTTGCTACCTCGCTGCTTGTGGATAGTAGCATTTTGCCATGCATGGTATCCTTCTACCACAACGGTACTAGATCAAGCTTAGCTGTTTCTGAAATGCTGCACTCTTGGCGCGGACCTAATGATCATGCCCTTTTGGATCACAGGTAAATCGCTGCGTTTCTGCATTACTCCAACGATTCCAATGTTTTTCTCATCCCTTCAACAGCCATCACATACCATCCACTGCTAATGCTGCCACGTACCTTCTGCGATTGTTTATACTCCACAGACGTCGAAACTGGGAGTTGATCTCATTAATTCGACTGGACAGTGTATAAGAATACTAACTAGGTTATAATAAGTTCTAAGAGACTGGTAAGGATGATACTGTTTCTACTTCTGATGTCCGATTTCGAGAGTGGATGGCTCCTATGGGAATGTTCTTGGGAAGATGAACTGGGGTCTTTTCCCGTTGCCAGTGTGTGTTCGTATGTGTTATTGTAGGTGTGGATGACTGTGACAGTACGTGTGTTCAGCATAGATTGTTGTATGAAATGAGAGATGAAGAAGGGAAACCTGATGCCAGCCCATTCAGGCCTACTCTTCCGAAAGATACCGTCTGGTGGGCGAATCATCATCAACAGTGCAGTATGCCCTCGCTCCGTTCGCACAGTGGAGAAGTCTGGAATATAACCCAGAACTTTGGTGTACAATCTGGTGATTAGGAATTGTACACCATCACCTTTCCTACACTGCCGGCAAAATTTCGATGACAAAAGTTTCTTCCACCATCATGGTGCTGCAACCATTTTAGCCAACGGGATGGGCGATGATTCTACGCGTGTATTAAATAAAAGGTGATACGTCATTTCTCCATTCCTCGAAATATGTTTTAGGGTGAGTCTAAAGATCTGTTCTATGCCAGAGGACCTAAGGAAGTGTCATCTTAACACAATTTCATTAATAAAGTGAGACAAAGTAGAAAATTACAAGTTGATTAGTTGACTTCAGTGGTAGGTAGGTTGATTGGGAGCTTGATGTGTACCCCATCAGAAATGTGTGTTTGAAAAAAATGTATTTTACAAATCAGTAACATGGGTATAGGTGAAGGTATTAAGGAGAATCTCGATTAGTAGATTGGGTGCAAGATATTTGGGTGAAATGGGCAAGAGAGGCCATGTTAATAATGTAATTAGGGATACCTCCAAAGCGTTTGACAAAGAATTAGCCACAAAACGGTGCAGATCAGGTAAAACCCATTAGGGCTGGTAAAAAGTGAGTTGATGGGTAGAGAATTTCTTAAAATGACCGAGCGTGGTGGTGTAACGTATAGCGTTCTGGCCTCGCATTCGGGAGGACGGCGGTTCGAATCCCCGTCCGGGCATCCAGATTTGGGTTTTCCATGATTTCCCAAATCACTCCAGGCAAATACTGGGATGCTTCCTTAAAAAGGCCATGGCCGAATTCCTTCCCATTCCTTGCCCCCATCCTTTCCCGTCTCTAAAGACCTAGCTGTTGAGAGACGTAAAGCAGTTAAAAAAAATTAAAATGAAGGGAGCCAATATGAAAAAGAGGTGGATGTGAAAACCGGAGGCCTATGTGGTGATGAATGGGGATTACTGTTGTTTATGATTATTCTAATGAATGTGATAATTTATAATCCCAAGTCGTGGTTGTCTGCGGATGATATAATGCTTACGGTAGGGTTATTACGAGAAAAGGATTGGAACAGTTTCAGGGAGATCTGAAATAAATATTTAGTTGGACAGGTCACTATGGAATAGAAATAAACGCCAAAAAGTCAGCTTATTAGATATGTAGATAGAAAAGCAAAAACATTTTCTACGATTGTAGGGTGGAGAGGGAATTGCTTGTTCAAGGTACAAAGTGTTGGTACATCATTTGGAAATGAACTCAATTTGGTGAGACACATTGAGCAATTTATAGAGGGAGTTTCTGCATTTGCTGGAAAAGGTGATGAGGGGTGAGACATTTGGGTTGCAAAACTTTGGTCAGACCGTTTGCTCAAGTATAGTGGGGTAGTATGGGTATCAAATGCAGAAGCAGGAGGGTGTGCGAAGAAGGATAGCTTGTTTTGTTTGCGGAGACCACCTTAGAACACAGTCAGCAACTGATATGATAAATGAGCTAGGTTGGGAGTTACTGGAATACTTGAGGCGGATTTAAAGATTGCTGGTTGCATCTAACACATCTATTGGTGATAAAGTCTAGATGGATATTAGCAGAATAAAGTACATGGTAGGGAAAAGACTGGCATGATCATAAATTGGCTTCTGAATTCAGGCACAAGTGAGTAGGAAGTTTTCTTTTGTTGGTAATAGAATCACGGACTGGAATAACTTACTTAGGGAAATGGTAATCAATTTACGACAAGCACTGAAAGAGTTTAACTTAAAAATTCCTGAAATGCCAATGTAGGGTAGTGATGAGGCATGTAAAGATATTCGTGGAAGAATTAAGAGAAAAGATGCATAGAAAGGAAAAGATGAACATGACCTCAAGCTGGCACTCGATTTCAGGCATAATGGGGTAAGGAATTGGAATAAATTACCAAGAGAAATTATGAATAATTTTGTTAAAATGCTGGAAGAATTTAAAGCTGAAATTCTTAGAGGGCAAAATTAGGCGGGTAGAGGAAAGAAGGACAATGGGTGTGTGGGGAAATTGCCACCGTAGCGTGCGCTCCATCGCAATTAAATGTTTATGGAGTTTAACGTAAAAATGTGTATGAATCACAAGTAGGGAGGGATATCTCCACCTGGGCATGAGTCCCATCGCAAGTAATAATAATAAGTCAGTATTTCTATCGACGGTGTGGAAGCCAACCACACATCGGATTCGAAAGAGCAGGTGGAGCTACTGTACGTTGGCGTGTAGCTGCACATTATAGGCACATGGAGATGACGTCAGCTACTGGTACGACCTCGACCCACCTGCCCGCGACAGCAGCTTGTCAGTGTCGGAGACAGACACGGACTGATACAGGCGTCACAGTGACCGACCTCACCCGAAGTCGATATATCGAATTAGTCACCTCGCATGTTTCCCCTTTTAGGGAAGATTCGCAGAGCTACCGCACCTGAATAAATAATGGAAACAATACTTTGCCGCATGCCACAATATACGGAAATCGCTACTGATATACTATCATATTTCAGCGTAATTTTAGCAATTTGGTACCGACCGTGGTGGACGAGCGGATAACGTTCTGTCCTCGCATTCGGGAGGACGCCGGTTCGATTCCCCGTGCGGGCATCCAGATTTGGGTTTTCTATAGTTTCCTCAAATCACTCCAAGAAGCTTCCTTCAAAAAGTCATGACCGAGTTCCTTCCCGTTCGTTGCCCCAGTCCTTTCTCGCCTCTAATGACCTCGACGTCGACGAGGCTTAAAGCTATAAAAAAAAAAAAAACAATTCGGTGGATATATCACTAAGCCTGCGTGTAGATAACTGAGGAGACATGTTGCACAGATGAAGGGCTTTATATTCCATTGTCACTGCATGCAGGAAAGCATAAACAAAGTTACAGTATTGAACAATAACATTTAAGCTTTACACTTTTATTGCACCGCGTTGTAAGTTATAAATTGAAGCTTTACCATTATGAGTGTAACATCTTGACCATACGTCGATACTCAACAAAGTGAAATGAAATTTAAAGTTATTATCAATACTTATAATAAAGGGCTAAGCTTGGTCACTGTATCGGTAAACCTGTAACATCACTATCCATACCTTCGTTGCCTACTTAACAGTGGCCTAAATCGAGGTTTTGCGCGTTACTTAATAACAATTTTATCTAGTTAACCATCCGCGAAAAATTGAATTGCCTAAACGCCGAAATAAAAGTGTTTGGTTTAAATTAACGTATTAATTATTAGTTGCGTTTTTTTTATATCCATTTGATGTAAATGTTTCTGTTAAATTACTTTCCTTCAGATGCATAAGATAAACGCTTCAATCTTCGAGCACCAATGTTAGCGGAAGTTTTGATTAAATTGAAATTTTAGTCTGGGTCAGAACGAAAACTGGCATTTAACGTTACAACCGATGGCATGAGTAATTTAAGTTTTTATTAAAAAATAATATAATAGTTTTCATGAGCACCATGTTACTGAAAATAATACTTATGAAAGAAGTGCCACATTTTTCGCAGTCATATTTCTGAACTGAAAATGTAAAATGATAATGGGTTTACAATCATCTGAATACATCTTCTTCTCTATATCTATATCTCTTCTCTCTCTCTCTCTCTCTCTCTCGCTCTCTCTCTCTCTCTATATATATATATATATAAAACGAAAACCGTCTTAAAAAAACTCGGAAACTACGGAGCAGATTTCGATGGGGTTTTCTCCACTTTAAAGCTTAGAATCTCAATTCAGTTGTTTGGGATGTCCTATGTTTCAACGTTAAATAACGCAGAAGCATTAATGAAATTCTGAACGTATGATGACAAATCCCAAATATGGAAGGATTAGACGTTGCATACTTCGCACTAATCATACAACAACGTCTTTGACCATAGCCTTTAATGGAAGCAATAAGATAACTTTAGAATAATAACTATTTTGCACACTAAACAAAACTTGAAGTATTCTTTCCTTTAAATCGAGATATTCAATTTTTAAACGCCATAGATAGCTGATATTTTCTTTAAGCACGATCTCTGGCAAACAGCATTAGTCTTCTGTTTACAATAATGTTATTGTGGATTCACTTTTGATATTTGTATAAAATGCTGAATCAGCGGAGTTAAAGTATCTGGCGTTTCGAGCAAAAAGTATATCCATTCACTTCGCAATTGATACAAATGTGAGTTTCTATCAAAATCTTGCGCTGTTCAGTAATGTAGTAATGCAATTTCTTAACCGAATTTATGAAGCTTGATATACATGAATCTTTTCGGACGAATGAAAATAGTGTACGTGCAAATAAACTTCAACCCACCCGTTTCTTGGTAGGGGGCGGATGAATCTAGGTTTGTTTTAATTCCGAAAAAAGTTGGCGCGAATTTTACGAAACTTTGTACAAATGTTTCTCAATGCGGGAATAAAAATAGGGTACGGGTAAATCTACACCAACTATACTGGGCAACGCCGGGAACTCCGCTAGTTAATTATAAATTAAAGCAGTTTTATTGACGTCAAAAATGTTTTTTATACGTGCATGAAAATTTACAAACAAGTGTCTGAATGTACATATCACAAATAGAACAATGGCTCATTTTCATGGAACGTAATTGGGTCGAACTTGGTTGCAAAAGTTTCTCATCCTGACGTTGTGTTTACCATTTTGGTCGTTCACCTTCGGCAGTTCAAGGAATGTTGCCCCGCTCACAAGGTTGAGCGTCATCCGGCCTCTTATCCGCGATTGATCTTGTCCGCCCCTCATGGCATGCCTTCTATGGTCGAGAAATTCTCCCTCGAATCCGATAACAAAGTACCGGAGATCGAGATCAAATCTTGAAAATCAGGTGTACTTGTCGGTGAACAAGTCGAGACTACCTTTTTCTACCGTTCACCCGCTCGCAAGAAATTTCGGTATCGCCGTCCCAGCAAAAGTGTCACAGTCGTTCTCGCAATCAAAAGTTTGGGCGCGAATATCTCGTGTTTTGTTGACATCACACAGAAAAATAAATACAGATGCTAACAATAAAAAAAAAAGAGCTTCAAATGGTTGGACACAACGATTGCGAGAGAAAAAACCTGTTGCACGCCACAAACATAGCAGCTGCTTGGGAACGTTGTAATCTTCAGAATAAAACTCTTGTCTATTTCTGAATACGCAAATCCTTCTAGCCAGCTTTGAAGCTCTTTATTGGGGGCCATAAATGTGTCTTTCTTATAGCCTAAGATCCGGCTGCATGATTTCTACGTCCATCTGTTATTTGATGGAAGTGTAATTTTTATGTACAGGGTGCGGCAGAAAGAATGACCCATTTTAAATTGCGCGCTATAGTTTGACACGGCTTCCTAGACATTTGATGTTGGTACCAGTGTGTAGTGCAGTTGAAAGTGTTGCCAGTCAGTATGGAGCGTCGGTCGAATGCACATCGTGTTTTTGTGATTGAAACGTTTTTCAAATGTGGTGACAGTGTGATACGAACGCAGCGTTCGTTTCGGCAACAGTTTAACATTGGTTGGAGTGATAAAATTCCGTCCCGGAAGACGATCGGGAGTTGGGTCCAACATTTTAGACTAAACTTTAGAGCAACGGCATCTGCAGCAAACAAGACGCCCCCTGGTAGGCCACGTACGGTTCCCACCCCGGACAACATTGCACGAGTAACAGCTGCTTTAGTGCGTAGTCCAACGCGATCAGTTCGTCGGCATTCGCAAGTCCTTAACATCTCAGACAGAAGTGTACGACGGATGTTGCATCCGGATATGAAGTTCCAAGTGGTGCAGCAATTATCGCACAGAGGTCAGCAGGCACGTCAAACTTTCTGTACACAGCTCCTGGAGATGATCAACACTCAACCCGATTTCCTCGACAATTTCATGATGTCTGACGGAGCCCATTTTCATCTATCGGGCTATGTAAACAAACAGAACTTTAGGTACTGGGCGCTTAGAAATCCCAACCAGATTCACGAAAAACCATTTCATAGTGAAAAAGTTACTGTTTGGTGTGGCGTTTCTGCGCAGGGTATTCTTGGTCCTTATTTTTTTTTGAAAATGATGCCGGTCATTGTGTTGTTATGTTGCAAGAGTTCGTAATGCAGGAAATGCGCAATAAAAATATCCATGTGCAGTCGTTGTGGTTCCAGCAGGATGGCGCAACAGCGCACACAGCCAGAAGATCCATGACAGTCTTGCGCGAAATGTTTTCACGGCATCTCGTTTCTCGCTTTGGTGATGTCCACTGACCGGCCCGTTCGCCTGATTTATCGGCGTGTGATTATTATCTGTCGGGAGTCCTGAAATCCAAAGCGAACAAGCCAAGAACTATTCTGGAATTGAAACACAACATTCACGCCGAAATCGAGGCAGTAACAGGCGACACCCTCCGTAAGGTTATGGCGAATCTGCGTGTTCGTGCTGAAGCTTGCATCGCCAACAACGGTAGACACCTGCGGGACATAATTTACAAAAAGTGACATGTGTAATAAATTGTATGAAGTGTTCTTCCAAACACTACACACTAATAATGTATAAGTGTATTTATTCATGATTAAATAATATGTGTAAAATGGGTCATTGTTTCTGCCGCACCCTGTGTAATTATTAGCAGCAAAATCGTATTCTGCCGGTTGCCTGTCAAAATATTGCGGCAAGCATTTTTAATTAAATTAAAAAAATCAAGGATACGTAAGGGCGAGAGAGTCGGATGGGACAGTCTGGTGCGCAAATTTTAACAGCTAGCAATCCCTACTTGTGGCCACTTTTACATAGGCAACCCAAACTTTTTAGGTTCTATAAATAAATGTCTATCATTGAAATAAATTACAATTTATTAAAAAAACAAGTGAACGAAATTTAAAAACAAATTAAAAATACTTGCGGCCATATTTTTATAGGTACCTGGCAGAATTGTATTCTACTACTAATAATTAATTAATTATACATAAAAATTGCATTTCAATCAAATAACAAATGGACGTAGAAATCATAATCATCCAGGTGGATCTTCGACTGTGAAAGCTATGTTTGCAAGACCAGGCAAAATCATAGGCGTCTGTAAACTCTATTCGCATTGTTCGCTTCACGTAGAGGTGTCCTTTCATCCCCGGCCGCACGATGTATGCTATGTAACAACCGCAATTGTACATTGTCAATTGAAGTTCATTACAATCTGTATAAAATAACAAATCCATTAATCGTTCAACAACTGAACGCAAATTTCGAGTCTGCCATACAGGGCATATAAAGGCTCTGAAAGAGACAGAAATCATGAAGAGCAGACATTAATTAACGGGAATTAATTTTATTTTATATACTTAGGGCTTTACGCCTCGTCAACGTCGTGGTCATTAGAGGAGGGTAAGGACTGAAACCAAAGAATAGGAAGGTATTCGGCCATGGCCTTTTGCAGGAACAATTCCAGATTTGTTTAAGGTAATTGCGATGGCCGGACGAGGATTCGAACCTACGTCCTCCCAAATACCTTAACCAAACATTAACTGCTCACCAGCTGGCCTCGGTAGCGTAGGGGTCACCGCTTCGAGTCCGGCCGAGGGCATGGGTGTTTAAGTGTTGTGTGTGTTAATGTCGTGTCCGTTCTGGGGTGCCCATGCTTAGAAGCTACAATATACTGCAGAAACTGATTCACTGGGAGATAAATATAATCACATTGAGCTGGCTGTATGGCCTTAGTTGCCAAATGCCATAAATAAATAAAAAAATACTGCTCACCAATCCAGCAGGCTCGGTAGTTGTGCAGTAACACTCGGCTTGGCATTCGGAAGAAACCTGGGACGAGTCACCTTTTGCCCATCCAGGTTATGGTTTTCTAGATTACTTCTGGTGAATGCTGTGGTGGTTTCTACAAGACTGTAAGAGCAAAGTTAAGCGTTTGTTTTGCTAATTACTCTGCTGCCACCGATGACATTGTTATAGGAGGGTAGTGAAGCTCGAATGGAAAAAGGTTTGTTATTCGGTCTTTAGAGTGTTCCATATGGAATTTAACATTCATATGTATCTAGCATTCCCAAAAAAATATTCTGCCTCCCTCTAACTGAAAAAAAAAGTGCTTTCGCGTTAAGCTCACACAGCCAGAAATCTCTTGTACATTTCATTATCTTAATATCATTAATATTCCAACAGAGGTGGTCGTATAATCTCGGTTCATACGCACTTGTTACTGATAAAACTTTGGGCTGTCTTCCCAAGGTAGCTTCGTCCTACTGTGACACCATGCACTAGGAAACTATCGTTTTTCAAGAGAAGCAAAAGATACTTCGACTATACTGGAAAGGCACCTTATTCGTTATGATACATTCTAAGTTTACAGAGTAGTTTGTAACTCATACACATATAATAATAGCAAATAAGATTTAGAATTTATTAACCTAGCAGAAGAAGAATGGAGATGTCAGTCAACCCACTTCACCCAACCTAACCAGAAATTTATGTGGCAGTTAGCCTGATAGCCTGATATTTTTTTTCTTGTGATTTTATGCCTGTTCGACGCAATTAGAAGCGAGAAAGAATCGGGTACAATCGGGAAGGAATTCGGCCATGGCGTTTTAAAGGAAATATCCCGGCATTCACATGGAATGATTCCAGAAAACTATGGAAAACTGGAATCTGAATAGCTGGATGATGATTCGAACCAGCGTCATCCCGAATGCCAAGCCAGAGCGTTACCGCTCACCCACAGGGATTGATAGCCTAATAGTAGATTTGGCATGAAAGTGTATATATACTTGCGGCGCTGTTTCGCATTGCTGCCCGAATTAACCTAATGCGACCGAATACAGAGGCCAAAACGCGGAAGGAAGATGTGTCAGCCATTATACTACTTTTTAGTAATGTTGCTTTGGAGGTTAACCGATTCCTGATTTACTGACTGTGGCTGGGAAAACATTCTGCCAAATTTGTACCACTTTACGTCTCACCTAAGGCCTAATAGAAAATTTTATTTATCTACGACTCAGGACGAATGGGTATAAAATTTCAACGAATTCGATTCGATGGTGCTTTCATACAAACTCTTGGCTTTGCTAAGAAAATAGTTAAAAACAGAAGGTAAAATTATAAGTATCATCATCGCTTTCAAATACATAACACAACGATTCCTCTAGCAACAATAGTGATATCAGAGACTTTGCCTGGAAGAGCAGCTATCGAAACTATTCTGGAGTGTCGGGGATCATGTTTCATTCGTCTGTTCAATTCCTTTGAGAAAGATTAATTTAATTGTTTTGCTAACAAGGCTTTTAACAGAGCTTCCTGAAATTTGAGCATCACTAACCTTTTTAGTCATTCGTCTTCATTTCAAAAATATTCGCGGAGACAATAAGTGAACGAAAACAAAATTTATCTAATTCCTTTATCCTACGGTTGCACGGAGGAGAAGATAATAAACTGCAGCCAATCAAAATAATCGAGTCTGGAATTGAAGAAGACGTTCAAAATTCAAATCCTCGTCCGGCCATACAGATTTTGATTTTCCTTTGTTTCCCAAAATAACTTCTAGCGAATGCAGACAATCCTTCAAAAGGCATGGCCGAATTTCCCTACTTTCCTTTCATCTCTAATGACCTCAACGAACCGTAAAGACCGAAGCATATATAAAACAAGTGAAAATGACGAAATCGGAAGTTTTGCGATGAAATTTGGATCTCTGTAAGCGATATTACAACATTTTATTTTGATGCATCCTTTTTTTTTTAAATGTTGTTTGGACACATACACCTGTCCTCAGAATATTTCTTTTCATCACTCACGATGAACTAAAAAAATGAAAATAGAATAGCGACACATATCAGAATATTCACCCTCTGCCATGGAAATTCCATGGAAATTCCATGGAAATGATTAAGAATTGGTGAGTACATAGTTAGAAACACCTATTCAAGAAATTTTCCAGTTAAAACGAATATTTTGACGTCACAATAGAAAAATGCTTAATGATGAGCTTAAGTTGGGTGGTGAACAAATCCAGCGATAGGTACAGAATGGCAGAGAACAAGCTGCCTCGTGCTCTTACATATGAGAAAGGGCGAGTGATTTGCGATTTATACGTATCGTGTTCTAGTAAAAAATGAGTGATACAAAATAAAACACAGGGAGTTGTTAATGTTTTGTTTACACTACTCATTACCCAATATACTCTCCTCGTAAATCGTAAATTGCGGGAATAGTCTACAGACACTTTGTTTCAATTTTTTCAAGGACAACTTTGTTTCGGAAATAACTGAAAGTAAGCAGGAGCCAAACCAGGATAACAGGTTAGAGAACCGATGCTCAAACACCACAACGCTTTTTTCATCCAAAAATTCTTCCAGTTGCAGTTTCTCAAAAATCTAACGAAGATATATTCATTTTTATTTCTCCCTGGTTTTATGTGTTCTTGACAACTGAAGAGTGAGTGAGATGGAAAAATTAATGTTTCCGTCTGCATCTAAATCATGCTATCTCTACACTAGTATGTACCGTCGTATTTTAGCTGTGGAAAATGTTTTTCTGGTGGAAAGGGGTGATTATCCCAGTATTGCACTATGAAAAGTGCCTAAAAATGCTAGTAGAGATGAATGGTACGCCTGTGATGAACTCGTAGTACCTCCCCGAGTGCACAAAGCAGCGCATTAACGACCCCATTCAAACTGTTTGTTACAAAAGATTGTATAGTGAACCAGACACTTTGTTGACAGTGAATAGCAAAATGTGTCGTTAGTTGATACATTAATTGATACATAGATCGCTTTAGCGTCCCAATTCAAACCGTCTGACCGAGCGTGGTGGTGTAACGGATAGCGTTCTGGCCTCGCATTCGGGAGGACGGCGGTTCGAATCCCCGTCCGGGCATCCAGATTTGGGTTTTCCATGGTTTCCCCAAATCACTCCAGGCGAATGCCGGGATGCTTCCTTCAAAAGGCCATGGCCGAATTCCTTCCCATTCCTTGCCCCCATCCTTTTCCGTCTCTAAAGACCACGTTGTTAAAAAGGGACGTTAAACTGTTACAAAAAAAAAAAAAAAAAAAAAAAAAAAAACCGTCTGTTACAAAGTTTTTGTAATGTACCAGACTCTATTGACTGTAGCTAAAATGTGTAGTAAGGCAATACACAAATTCTGACAGACACATCGCTTTTAACGTTCCCATTCAAACCGGTTTTTACAAAAGATCGTATAGTAAACAAGAGTCTTTGTTGACAGTGATTAGCTAAAATGTGTAGTTAGATAACACACGAATTGATACAGACTCATCGTTTTAACATTCCCATTCAAACCGTTTGTTACAATAGATCGTGTAGTGAACTAGCCTCTTTGTTGACAAGCGAATAGCTGAAATGTATCGTTAGGTGACATACGTAGATTTAACGTCCCCATTTAAACCGTTTGTTCAGAAAAAGATAGTGTAGTGAACCAGACTCTTTGTTGACAGTTAATACCTAAAATGTGTCGTTAGGTAACACGCGAATTGTTACAGACACGTCGCAGTTTCGAGATGCTTAAAGCCAATCACCGTTTTAGTGGAACACGTTGTGTGGGTTTGGCTGTGGTCGATTTTTATTGCCAGCGTGAACGTTAGCGAGCAGTAGGCTGGTACCATTTCGTGCTAGCATCCCATTTGACTACTGAATTATCACACGACAACCCGGCAGTAACGAAGCTTGCTACCGGGTCAGGCGAGCTGGTGAGTCATGACCACGTCATTGGTTTCGACTCATAAACGATCAACGGACATCAATCTTAATACGCCCCCCCCCCCCCCCCGGCAACAAAGTGGTTAACTGTCTGACCTCACGCCATAAGGGTCTCCGGTTGGAGACAGCTACAGTCCTTTAAATTAAATGTACAACTTAGTTATTTGGTGGGGTGCAGGCTTATAATATGCACAAAAAAAAAGTTTACTACATTTGTGAATGCAATTTTTTTTAACGGCGGCAAGGACAACATGATTTATTTTAAAAAATTAAATTGTTTCTGTTATTGATTTCACACTGAGCTAAACAATGGATGACTCTAAACAAGACGTACAATTTCTGAGAAAGTTTTTTTTTTTTTTTTTTAACTGCTTTACGTCTCTTTTTAACATCGAGGTCTTTAGAGACGGGAAAGGATGGGGGGCAAGGATGGGGGCAAGGAATGGGAAGGAATTCGGCCATGGCCTTTTTGAAGGAAGCATCCCGGCATTTGCCTGGAGTAATTTGGGGAAACCATGGAAAACCCAAATCTGGATGCCCGGACGGGGATTCGAACCGCCGTCCTCCCGAATGCGAGGCGAGAACGCTAACCGTTACACCGCCCTGCTCCGTACTGAGAAAGCGATATGCAAAGATTTGAATAACAGATTACTTCATAACCCTCACAATTTGCCTCTATTAAACGGTTTATGGAATTTGGTCACATTGTACGATTTTTTCGACCTACTGTTCGGTAGGTTTTACTAATATTCCGTACCTTCTCAGTGGAAAACGTTTACGGATTCGCTCATTTGTCTGTCTTTCATTCCGTCTCTAACGCCCTTATATCTTCTCTATCCTTTAACTTAGAAATTTGTAACTGTGCACTACTTTAGCTTTTACTAGCATTAACACGATTATAACATAAAAGTGAGAAAAATCACGGTGAGTGAAAATAACTAAAGGGGGTTAATTAGGGGGACTAGAGAAATGATTTCCTGTAATAATGTTCACGGGTATCTAACGAAAGCAAGTAACGTGCTAAGTCTCAAAAACTTTGGGTTTTCCTTTATATTCCAATATTTGGCGAAAATTATTTCAAAACTTATAGTACCTTGGTAAAGTTTATAGTAAATATAGTACGGAGCCAGATCAGGCGAGTAAGGTGCGTGGGACAAGGGAACCATGCCATTTTTAGCCAAAAACTGCCTAACAGAGACAGCTGTGAGTTCAGATGCATTGTCGTGGTGGAAGAACCAGTGTCCTGTCTGCCACAAATCGAGTCTTTTTTTTGACGAACAATGGTGCGTTATCTTCTTAAAACTTCCAAATAAAAGGTTTGATTGACGGTCTGATGTGGGGGAACATAGCCTGAATGAACTACGTCCTTGGCTTCAAAAAAGCAATTGAGCATTGTTTTGATGATTGATTTGACAACTTTTTTTTTGGACGGTGTGAAATGACGCCTTCCGTTGGCTTGACTGTTCATTTGTTTCTGGTGTCAACCATAGCACCATGACTTATCACCATTAAATGACCTTTGACAGAAAATCTGAATCAATTTCAAGCTGTTGTTTCAACTCGACGTTCTTTTTGATTGTCAGTAAGAGCCAGAGGAACAACTTGGCAGCAATCCTTTTCATTTCAAAATCTTTGATTAAAATTCTCTGAACCGATCTTCAAGATAACCCACTAATCTCTGACAGTTGATCAATAGTCTGTCGACGGTCTGAGAGCACAAGCTCTCTCAAAATTTTTCAACATTTTCGTCGATTCGGGCAGTTGATGGACGTCCAGAACGATGTTTGTCATCAATCAACATGTCGCCATTATTTAACCGAGCGAACCACTCGTACACTTAAGTTTTTCCCACAGCGTCATCTTTGTAAGCTTTTTTCAACATTGAAATAGTTTCAGCTGCATTTTTAATGAGTAGAAAACATTTCACAGTTGCACGTTGTTCACTTAAACTTGCCATCATCAAAAACGGAACAATAACAGAACAGCACTAGCAAAAACCATCACTGCAGATTAACAGGCAAGCCAGGCCGAAAACACAGGCGGCACTGAATTTGCAATGAGTTACACTAAACGCCTAGCGGCGGAAACGCGTACTACACAAGCTTCGCCCACAGAAAGTCTATTCCGGTTATTTTTGGGTACCTCCTCGTATGATTCGGATTACATACAAATAAATATTTTGGGATAATGGGTTTAAAGGGTGAAAATAGTTCTCGGCGGTAGTACAATACCTGAGACCAGATTCGATATGATTATTAATTAACTTAGTCCACAACCCGAGGGTTGGTAGGACAGTGTAAATAGACTGACGATAAAATCAGAAGATTCCTCGAAACATACGGACGGCTGCAGCACAGGACCGGGAGGATTGTGCCGAACCAGCGATGCAGGAAATGACGTTAGCGCTAAGTCATGCGGAACTTACGGCTTTAACATTGTGGTCCCATGAATTATCGGCAGACTATGCTCACAATCGACTCATCAGCAATTGATCATGAGCTCGGCACAATAAATTGGACCCCTGGGAATAAAAAACGCTGCTTTGTCATTTAAAATAAATACTATTTTTTAACATAATATCCTCTAACATCAACATATTGATTTGTACGGTACTGAAAATCCATTAACGCACATCTCTGGTGGTTTCGTGCAAGGGACCCCCTCTCCCCCCCTCTTCCCTCCTCACCAAAACCTTACGGAATGTAATTAATTCATCATTTTAATGGAAAAAACTTTCACTTCGCGAGATTCTTGAAGCTTTTAAATTAAGTGAAATTTTTAGGAAATCTAATTTAATAAACACGACGAATGCTTCATCAAGATTGGTTTTTCACGGTCAACTTAAAAAAAAAAAAAAATCTGTTGGTGGATTAACCGTATGAAACATAGTCGAGAATGCAAGTTTCTTATTGGTCATTTATCAGGTAAGGTGTAGGCATACACTCGGACCGTTTCTAGGAATGGTAAAAATACTTCTAGGACGGCTGGTGTGTAATCATCATATCGTACACTCAGATCGGAGTCCTTTTGTAATTGTTACAGCACTGGTGTCGCCCTTTAGAAAGACGTGATTATGTGTCAGTATTTGATATTGTCGTCATTAGACCCTCTCTGCTCTAAAAGAATTAGGTCTATATAACTTGAAAGGCAGGGGATCTAAAGCACCTTTTGTTTTAGCATAGCAGATTCTGGGCTCGTCAGTAGAATTTCGTAACCATTATATTACTTATATATTGTTCAAGAATGGCAAAATTTTCGCAAATATTGGCATAAGAAATTAATAATTTCAGATTGCTGAATAAAATGTTAGAGTTTCACTTTTTATGAACGACGTAAAAGGCACATTTACCGAAAGCTAATCGTAGCGAGATATTAGAACTGATTTCATTTTAATGATATAGGTAGCAAGTTATTTTTTAATTGCGTTTATCTGTCTCCTCGCTTACAATATTGTTTCATTCTGAGTGCAGCATTAATCTACTTCCAATCAGATACTAGATTTAGGTTTGCTGTAATAAAATAGTCCCTTATACTAGTAAACCCATAAATAATAATTATTCAACCGTACTGGATACCTACTGATGGGAGTTTGCTTTTAATTTTTTTTAAATCAGAATCTCAGCTTATCAGAATTCGTGCATACTAGCTGACACGTGCGAAAATTTCGCGGGCACAGTGAATAGTAAGGTTCATGGTTTGTAATAGGATGAAAGAGGAGCCGCCTCATTTGTATCAATTGGTTAATTGATTAGTATAATACGTACGTTACAAAAGTCGACGCCAGTGAAGCTGTTTATTGGCTCTGAACTGTCTCACATGCGCGACTTTCACAGTTATTACTTTTGTCCCTCAACCGTCAAATTTCGAACGGAAAACTTAATCTTTTAAATGATACATTATTTATCGATTTTGGTTAGATATCAAGGAAGATAAATGGCTTTTGGGGAAAAAGTTATGAAAATAATGATACTTTTGCCCTTTGAGTATGGAATTCCGGATTAATCCTTTCTTTAAATATGATGTGGCCAAAGCGGAAATTTTAATCTTTAAAATGATACCTCATTTATGCATATCGGTTAGATATCAAGGGAGATAAATGGCTCGTGACACAAAAACGCATTGCAGAAATATTGATATTTTTGCCCGTTAAGGATCGAATTCTGAAAAATCCTGTTGTAATATATAATATCACCAAAGCGGAGATCTTAAGCTTTAAAATGATATTTCAGTTATCGATTTCGGTTAGTTATCCAGAGAGATAAATGGTACGTGACACAAAAAACACCATTTTAGAAGTATTGGCATTTTTGTCCTTTAAGCATTGAATTTGAAAAAAAAAAAAATATGATCTGACCAAAGCGGATATCTTAATCTTTAAAAGGATACCTCATTTATCGATTCTGGGTAGGTAAGAAGGAATATAATGGCTTGTGAAAGAAAAAAAAACACCTTTTAGAAATAATATATATGATGAGTTGGCTGACTTGTGTCTGAACAATATAACACTGTATTATGGTCACAGAACTATGGTCCGATGCGAGTGTCCGTGGTGTACTGCGACCTGCTGGAGTAGTGAGCCGTCCTTGAGAAGTCGAGCCCGTCTTCCGGCTGGGATGGGCTCTGGTGGGCGGGGCGCTCACCGTTCTATTGTGATCCAAGACGACGATGGCTGATTGTCGTCTGCAGAGGGCATTCAGATGGGCACAATTAGACGAGATGCCGCACCACATGATGCTGTCATCGCCGAAGAATCCGACTTCTCCTCCGCTAGAGACCTTCGATCATCAAAACAGGTTCTCTGCAGAAAGAATGGTCCACTGAATTGTATAAACCCACATCAATAAAAAACGCTGATAACGAAAACTACGACACGAAGAGAGCTTTCGGGCTTGGCATTCGCGAGGAAGCAGATTCAAATCCCCGTCCTACCATACATATTTCTGTTTTCCATGGTTTCACTAAATCACCCCAGGCGAATGGTGGGATGATTCCTTCAAAAGCTCATGGCCTAATTTTTTCGGGTTCCTCGTCCACAAACTTCCCCGAATCTAATGACCACGGCATCGACGAAGCGTAAAATACGAAAAAAATGGCAGTCATTGGGTGTGCTCAGGGCCGGCGCCAAGATTTTGGGGCCCGGGGTAAGCGTTCTTAGCAGTCACTTAGCAAGTTGGGGGCCCTTGGCCAGTTCATCGGTTAGGGTCCTCCCTCAGACCAAATGGGCGACTTACAGCCGGTGATCGGGCTCCCCATCAGCCGCACAGGCCCGGGTACATTTGACCTGCTTACCCCCCCCCTCTCCCTCCCTCCCTAACGCTGGCCCGACAGAAGAGAGAACTTAATACAGGGGACCTACAGTTTAACATGGAATCAGAACCACGGAAGAGTTCTGGCGTATATCACATTACACAACAAGCTGTGCCAGTGGTGAAGGTCGAGTTAATGGTCAGTGAAAATCCCCGCGAGACAGGGATTCGAACCGGGGACCTTCCGTTCTCCAGTAGGACACCTTAACCACTGAACCACCAGACTGCTATAGATACTTTGTTAACACTAAACTCAAACTCATAAGATGTTACCCATCCAAAAATCGCCCAACGCGCCTAAAGAAATTTTCACTTCAATAACTAAAAATCTAACTTTGTCCACAACCAGAAGGAGATGTACCAAGCTATTGTGTCAAGAGGCAGAAAGGCAAATTCCTTTCTTCAGAGGCATACAGCTTAACCTGGAATCAGAATCACAGAACGTGCTGGCGTAGCTCATATAATCAAAACAATTCCTAAAAATTCCTGCTCACCACAGGATTTGAACCCGCGACCAGAGAGAGAAACTTTCGGGAGTAAGCGCCTTAACCGCTTATCTACGAGACCGCCTTGTTCTGAAGCAGAAGTATGCGAAGTACTATCAAAATCTGATAAAAACTGTGGATTTATGTAAACAACGTTGACAGAAATTAAGGTGAGGGGAGAAAGAAGGAGGGAGTTTAGGTTTCTGCAAATCAAATGCAAACAGTATTTTTCTATTTGTTTCAAACTATACGTGTGCAAAGTTCTATCAAAATCGGATAAAAACTATGGGTTCGTACGATGAACATTGGCATATATATATATATTAACTTGTGGGCGACAGCAACTTGTAAGATTTTACCCATCCAAAAAGCGTCCAACGCGCATATGAAACGCGCAACACGTCATAGCATGTCAGTGACAGGAATTCGGAAGCTCGTAGATTTAGCTAACGCGCCTATAGAAGTTTTTACTTAAAAGAAAAAATCTACTCAACTCCAATCAAATCGTGGAGACTAATAGATAAAGACCTAACAGTTATCTACAAATAAACAATAAGGCCTGACGAGTATATGAGAGCTATTGGAGACGCGAGAAAGTTTGTAATCAAAAATAATGTTTGGAAATCCAGTAGAAAATACAAAATTGTTATGAGAACAATCATGAATATGGGAAAAGAATGGTCGTCTAAAGACATCACAACCATGGAGGAAGGAAATATATGGAGGAGAAATGACGTTATATCGGTGAAGCCGGGATCCTACTACGCATGCGCGGCGGTTATAGCGGACCGAGCTCAAAACATTGCATTTTTACATTGTGCTCCATGTAGTAAAAATTTGATTTTGTAATAGTTCTAAGTTTTTTTATAATGCCAGCTTGTGTTGCATACGGGTGCACAAATAGGACAGATAGGAAAAAACCTGGAATATCATTTCATTTGTAAGTTGCATTGTATTTATTGTTATTGAAATGTTCAATAGTTTTCAGTCAGACTAGCTACTACCATTAAAGATTTATTCACAACTCTCAAATGGATGACTTTGTTTTCAAATATTTGTTGGTGTAGTGCAGCCAATCGGCATACCTTACTATTTTGCACATCATAGAGTACCATTACTTTATACGAGTGTTGTAAAGTCTAATTTAAGTGGGTCATGTTTACATCGTGATTGAGTTGTGCATTCTTTCGTTACGTTTGCAGTTTCTACTGAATGTGTGGGATGAAATTAATTGGGATAAATTGTGCTTTGCGAAATAGGAATCGTGATGAAGGAAACAATATATAGGAAACAATGTCGTTATACGAAATGTAGTTCGCGTTGCTAAGTTATGAGTGTCTTAAAAGTTTGTTTTTGTACCAAATTATGCCCTGTATGCTCCAAGCATCGCTGTAATCACCAGGCTGTCGCAGTTTGATGCTTGATTCTTAAGTAGCTAGAAGAGACAAGTTGAAAATCAAGAGTACCATTTTTTGATATCTCCCTTAGTTCTCGGGATATCGACTAACAAAAATTTGTTATAGTTATGGTGTGGTTATAATTCCTTGTGCTTTTGGTGACATTTTTATTCTGTTCTATGCCCCATTTCAATGTAACAACAAGCAGCAGTAAAAAAGGAAAACACACACACTGCATGTGCAGCATGTAATTCATTGTGGTTAGCACGGAATTATTTTTTGGTCCAGGCCGCATCTCCACCTCACGTCCACAATTTGGAGACACTATATCCCAAACAGTAAGCGAGATATTGAAAAATGTTTACTCTTTATTTTCGATTTGTTTTCGTCATGTTACATTAGAATCCATCACCAAATTTCTTCTGCATTTCATTCAAAAACACCTCACCTTTGAGACGGTATATCACGATAACTAAGCGAAATACCGAAAATTTGTATTATTCGTTATCTTTTCTTTTCATTGTGTTACGTAAGAATCCATTATCAAATTTGATTTTGGTCAATTTTTTTCTGAATTTTAACCAAGAACACCTCACCTTTGAGAATGTATATCTCGAGAATTAAGCGAGATTTCAAAAAGATTATTCTTCATTTTTTATTTGTTTCGTCGATTTACATAATAATCCATCATCAAATTGTGGCTCCACCGTTATGGTAGAGTTCCCTGGATATATTTGGGCATGTTCCCGGTGATTCTTGGGTAGGGTAATATGGCGCCCCCCCCTCCCCACCTCTCTCCACCCGGCTTCACTTCAGTGCGTGGTAAAGGTCCCTTGCGTCGCCTCCATATATTCCTTCCTCCATGATCACAACACGCTTCCTACTTCCTGTTTCACGGCGCAGCTCAGTCGGCATGAACGCTGCTCATTTGTTTAATAGATCTTGCACATGGCAGCTGCCTGTCCTGGCTGAAACTGGCAGCTACAAACTGCCAAGTCCCGGCCATATCGAACGGTATCGATCCCTCGGACTAGTGACCTCAAATGACGTGTATCGAACGTCCTTTATGAAATATATAAGAACCGCTGTTGAGTTCACATCTCGTGGTAGTAAGGACAGTCCAATACTACAACCGTATTACGTAAACGTAGGTCAATCCAGAAACAAAAGTGAAATGAAAATACTTAACGCTATCGACTGGCATTCTGTGTTTAGTCCTGGTGCGGAAATCTCGTTTAGGGTGTGCTATAGTTTCCCGAAGTAATCACATTTGTAAATACGGCTCCTCGACCAAAGTCGTTCTCACACATTGCCGCAAGACTAAATATTTAGCCTCTAGCAGGTCCCAAACGAAAGAAGAATGTCTTGATTTAGAGGAAACGTTCTACCTCTTGGTAGTGTTAAGAAGACACATGTTATAAAACATACTAGCAAGGCAAGGAATTCCATTTCACCTTATCAATACAACAAAACCAATATGTAGAAATACCACCATAAGTAGAACAGCATAAAAAAAGGGTGAACTTCAATCGAATATAGAGCAAACAGTTTGTCAATGCTGTCCTGCATGATGTACACTGCTAGATAATGTCAGAAATAAGAGATAAATTAAAAATATTGTATGAGGGATGGTAGAGAGCAAGGCATGCAAGACACGATAATGGACTGAATGGAAAGGACACAATAATAAAAATTGCCATCTGCGAAGAATGAAACATGAAAGAGTGCTGAAAAAAATACATCAAATGAACTCCGATAAGACTAAGAAATGATCTCGCACGTGATGAAAAGTGGAAACTATGGTCACAGTAAAAAAAAAATACCTTGAATACAACTTTTGCTAGAATAAAAGAAAGAGGCATTTGGAATTCAAGACGCGACTATAGTAGTTATAAAATATTCGCCTATCTGTCTGTCTGTCAGATCTTAGTTACCATAAGATGTAAAAAGCATTATTAAAATAAAGCTAGTCCACAACCCGAAGATTAGCTGGATTCTCCAGGTGGTGGGATACTAATCTAGTTGTCAGAGAATCATAGTCATGAGTATCAAGTTTTTTTTTTTTTTTTTTTTTTTTTTTGTGTCACAAAATAAAATTTTACGAACTTGGCTTCTGCCATGAAGAAAGACCGAATGATGAAGATGAGCCGTTTGGGGAGAAACTAAATTCATAATCAGAGTTCAGGGGTGAGCATAAAATATTTATTATTGTGGGGATTTTAATATACCAGCAGTGGGGGGAAATAAGATAAATAATACATGAGAGTACAGATTTGCAAATAGTGAGAGAAGGAGGTTTTACACAAGTGGTACAGCAGAACGCAAGGATACCAAACATGTTGCATAGCTTCTTAATAAGGTATGATGATAACTTTGTCAGGTCTTAGCTTACAGAAGGAATAAGCGATCACGAAACAGTTGTGGTAGATATGAGAGAGGTCAGTAAATCAGCGGCCAAAATTATATTTAAAAAATGTAAACAGGAAGATATTTCAGAGAAACATTTAGTATGTTGAAGGAGAGCACCAGGGAATGGAACAGTTCAAGTAGATACTAAGAATGAGGGAAGAAATGTTAATTCCTAAGCAGAAAATAAATAAAAATACGGAACATACATACTAAAATATAACGGTGAGAGGGCTAAATAAGTTGATATGAACAGAACAAAAAGTTAAGACACAATAGGAAACACCGAAATAGCTAAACAGGGAATTAATAACGTGCATTTAAGGAGAAAATGTATCTAGAAGCTTTTATAGCTATGTTAAAAACAGAGTGAAAAGAAAGTATTCAAACATTTATGAAGAAAGATATCAAAAAGCTGTGAATTTAAATAAATAATTTAATAAGACCATTAGGTACAATTATTCAGGGACAGCAGGAAAAAATTAGGAGAAAAGCTGCATTACGTAAGTAAAAATGGGAACTCTAAAAACTTTGAAACAGATCCAGAGTGAGTTATCAGGGAATTAGGTAACCTAAAAAGGCTCTTTTAAGAAGCTGTTTTGGATAATATTATTGTATTACAATTTATAAGAGAAGAGTCTGAAACTATTGTATACCTTTTCAGTATGTGCTTGAATGAGCATTATGAGATTATGAGAACTACCAAAGGTTAACAGTGGTTAAAAAAATGACAATCATTCTTGAGTGTAAAATATACCGCTTAATTTTTTTCCCCACCAATCTAAATGGAAGAATAACTTGACGTCGATATTGTCACCCTCCTCATTAACCTCGACATGTTTCTGATAAAGTGAAGTATAGTTTCATGTGCTCTTATCAAAATTGACAGTATTTATTCTGGTCGACTTTCTTGTGAATCAATTACCAATCGCTGCAGTAAGAAAACTGAAGCTGCGTACTTGTGCATAATCCTAAAACCTCTGAGATAGTTTTTCAGACATCGCCTTGTACCTACCGAATGAAGTAGTAATAATTATAAAATTCGTATGAGAGACCAGCTGCCTGATAGTAACATACGCCGACTGGTACGCAATGGATCCGTTACTCCCTGGGCACATGATTTTGTTAGTCATTCGTCAAGCGCTATTACACACCGAGGGGAAAGGTTTATGTTGCGTGAAGAATAATGCCAAACTTACATCGTAATAGTGTTCCGCCTGCCCGATGTTATCAACCTTAATACATTTTCCATGTTTTTTTTCAGGTACCGATCTAAAACCGTTGGCTATAATATCTCTGCAATTGCATTAAGCTTGCACCTGCTGGCATTCAGGAGTGTATTATTATTTAAGAGACGAAATCATTCATGTAACTAAATATTACAGTGCACGTTAATTAATTTTTTCAGCTCTACAATTGCCTGTTATAATGAGGACGAACATCAAAGTAGGTGTTAAGCGCCTATTTTCGTACATCTGTACGGATAATATTCCTACGCTTATTTTCTGTTGCAAGCGATTCATTTTTTAACTGCAGAATTCTCTCCCGCCAAAATTAGCTTTATTCACTTCATTAGGTTATAATTCCAAGATGAATATGTATGAAATGTGCCGATCAGACAAGCTGGTGCCCTTCACGCAGCATTCGGCAGTAATCACTTGAAACGTTTTGTCATTCATATCTCAACGACATCTGGTTCCCGTACCCATATGTTAGGGAACGTCAATAAACTACGTAGCTCAATTTTGGCCTCCTGTGAACCCCCCTCTCCCCACGTAGCCTGACGTGGTTTTTGTCTCTAACCCCTCTCCCTTAGGGATAAAACGATACCACTGAGGTATCGATACTTTTACTCGATACAGTATCGGTGGTAAGGCATCGATACTTATTCGGTATCCATTGAAAAATATCGATACTTACTCGTATCGATTGATTTTTCGTAGTGAAATTTGGAATAAATAAAAAAACTGTATGTAACAAGTACTGATAGTCTTTATTGATATTAAAATATATATTTATTTGACGAAAGATATTTATTACATTTTTACCTCACTGATCGTTACAGGACTAATACCGACTAAAACAAAATAAAACTAATTTTATGAAAAAAGTTGTTTTTGTAGTGGTCCCCAAAAATATTTGTTTTCTGTTTGCCTGCCTGTTAGACGATTTCTGGATGTAGTCATTGTTGCGTCAGCTTTGGAAAAAAAAGCCTTTCACAAGGTACAGAGGTACCGACAATGTTTAAATAAATTCGCGCTTGTTTGTATAAGCACGGAAATACCGGTTTTAATTCCTCCCATTCCTCTAATGATTTGGCTTTTAAAGCGCAGACTGGAGTTATCACGGCGCCGCTTTTGGCTAAAACTGCAAGTTGTTTGTGGTGTAACCAAAAATCAAAATCTTCGTGGGTTGCTTCTTCTTCAGATCCACTGGTTGACATTGTCGGATCTTCTTTAACAACATTATTTAATTTTTGTATCGCCCTCCCACATTCACTTGCTTCTTGAAAATGGATGTTTTTGAAACGTGGGTCTAAAATTGTTCACAAAGCTGCAAGGGTGTTAAATTAAATGAGACCAAATCTTTTTTTACATTCAGCCAGTAGATTTGTTTGCAACTGAGTGACACATTCTATTGATGAAAATTTTGTTAGCTACGACGTCAGATCATGGGTATGATTTTGGATAAGGTAGGTAACATAATTCTGGCCTGAAGATTCTCTTGTGATAAATTCGAATGGTTGTAACAAGGGGACTACCTATTTCAATATTTCAAATTCTTGTCCAGTTACCGATTCAGGACTATCTGTAGCATCGAGTAAAAGCGGCGTAACAATTTTCGACATATCTAAAAATCTATCAGTCATATAATACAGTGAATTCCAATGTGTCTTAACGTCAAAATAAATTTGTTAGTACATCCCTCAGGAACTCCACTATCGATCTGCATTTTTCGGCAGAGAGTTTTCTTTTTTTCTTTCGGCCGAGCATAGACAAATAAGATTGCCAACAACACAAACTTAGAAAAAGAGTGTGTTGAAAAAATATTCTTTACAGTGTAGATGAGTATCAATGTATCAATTAACGTGTGAAATGAAATCATGATTTTCGTGATATTGGTATACACACCGATACGAGTACTTTTGACCGATACCTACTTGATACTTATTTTTAAAGTATCGATACAAAAAGTACTTGGTATCGGAAGGAATGTATCGAATAAGTACTTGTATCGTTTTATCCCTACTCTCCCTTCCCCCATGTAGAACGTAGCTTTTTTCTCTTGATTCAGAGGACATTTTGTTCTGTTTTTTCTTGTCAGACTATAGTAAATTACATACAAAGATAATTGAATGACGGAAATAAATATTCATATACTGTTGTGTGTTCTGTACCTTATTTTAACTGTGACAAATAATATGAATGATAAGCTACGTGGCTTGACTCGGGAACTCCCCCGCATAGCTCAGCGTAGAGTGTAGCTTTTCAACCAATCGCCTCCCCATACAAGCCACGCAGTTTATGGACGCTCCCTTACGCGTTAATCATGGGGGTCGCCAAGTTTCCAGATTTAGAATTTTTTTGGCATGACGATTAATTTTTAATCAATTGTTTGGTCTTTCCTGATTTTTTTTTCAGCAACTTTTTCACCACGAGAAGGAATAATCAATCTGAATTCCTTTCTAATCCCTCTATCAAACTGTTAATCGAATATTCAGAAAAGTCCCCAGTATATTTTTGAAATAATGGTGGAAGTATCTTCTCCCCCAGGGCCGGCGTTAGGGGGGGGGGGGAGGTAAGCGGGTCAAATGTACCCAGGCCCGCCGGCTGATGGGGGGCCCCGATCACCGGCTGCAGGGGCCCCCAGGTCTCGAAGCAAGAATCCACCCATTGTCGCAAGGCTAGTTTGTAGAGTTAAAAAAAAAAAAAAAAGGTCGCCCATTTTACCCCGGGCCCGAAATTCCTAGCGCCGGCCCTGTTCTCCCCTGCAGGAGGCGATATATCGATCACCACGCTTCAATCTCTCCTAATGGATCTGCCTTAACTTCTTACATTCATCTTGATTTTTTACTTCTGCCATTATTTACCCTCTTAGTGAACTGTTTGAAGAGTTGATAAATCAACACCCCTTTTCATTTTTTGGTATATAATAAAGTTTTCTCTGGGAAGGATAAATAGGTCCCTTCGCATCCTATGCATTCCGCTAGTATAAAATTCGAATAGGCCTATGCGATCCTAAGCTAGCGAATTTTTGGTTTCATGTAGTATAACTTTGGATGCCTAAAAAGTGGTAATTCTATTCAAGGCTCCTATTGCATCCACGGTGCTCAATAAAAAATCTGTCCCAATTGCAGCACATAGTGCCACTATAAAAAAAAATTATCCTTTTTGCACACAAATTATGTTATTGCAACAAGTACAAAATTGTGCACTAATTTCTCTTTATTCGTTGCACAGTACCGATTCTGTCACCACTGATTTTGAACCATCGGGCATACTTCCAGTATTAACTAATCCGTGAACAAGGTTACAAGAAATGCGCACAACTGCCCCTTGTTAAATACTGCTAATGTCTACTTTGTATTCATAAACTGGCCGTCAAACTGAGAAAGGATTATCAGTGAATTCTTAAATTCCATACAGATATTAACATTACTAATTAAAATCAGTCCAAGTGACACTACATTCTGGAATTACACAGGGTTACAAAAGACAGAATTTACAGTCTGTATTGATCAAAAAAACATTACATCATCTTTAACTGCACTCTGCTAGCTGCAATTGCAGGGCACGTGAAATCTCGAAGGGCGCTGTATAGGGGTAGTTGAAGAATTACAAACCGTCTCTTGACATCGATGTAACTCCCATTTCTTTTCATTCGTGGCTGTGTAGACTGACTGGTGGTTTCCCCCGGGTTCACGAATCCCTAGTGTCCACGGTAGAACAATCCCTGGTCCCAATGTTATTCTGCCGAAGGCCCAGTGCTGCTAGCCACTTGGCTTTGAATATCCGTAGATGGCCGCTAAAATTTCCGTAGATTGGGTACAAAAATCCGGAGACTCGCTAACTGTAACTGATTATAGATGAGAAGTCAAAATTAAGAATACTTTTTATTTCCAAGTCTTTAAAATTCGAAACAAAAAATAATATTCTAAACGACACTAAGAAATATTTCTGATCTTGCTTTATGCAGCGTCACGTTCATCACTGCTGCTGCTGTGCCAACTCTGTTCTAACTCTCTCTCTTCTTTGCATTAAATTTAGCATTTCTTCTATAACAGGAAATGTCAAAAACTGCGAAGCCTTTTATTCTCGCATATTGGTTAAGCACTGTTTTGTAAGCCGTGTTAACGAGCTTGTCACCGAACAATAAAGAGTGCGCTGATACTTCTGTATTTATGCGGTCTTTTAAGATCTATAATAAAAAAAAAATAAGAGCATTATTTCAATCGTTGGTTTACAGTTTACACGAGCGGTTACAAGGAAATGATTCACAATTATTAACAATTCGGTAAAGTAAATTAATAATTATTCTTTAATAATTACGCCAGTACAACTGTTTTTGACAATATTTATTTGACGGACGCGTTTCGCCTCTCGTCGAGGCATCATCAGCGTACAACGTTTTCTGTAATTTGTGATATTTTACATAGTGGTTTTATTTTTACATATAAAGAAATTTTTCTTATCTATAGGAAGCGTAAATATGACTTATATTTTTACATATCTGTTTTTAAATTAGCAAGCAGAACGTCTTGTTTACATAGATGTAATGAGGTAGATTCATATTATCACTTACATTTTACATTTCTATTTTAAGGTGTGGTTGTGGTCGCCTGTGCCCTCAACCAGCATGTTTTTTATACTATTGTGCATATTTACATATTTTGTACAAAACTGGTCTTTTCTGAAAACACTTTGAAGCACAGTTTTTTCCAACGACATTGTCAAACTTTTGTTTTTGTGCGCTGTTGTTGTTCAGCTGTTTTCCGGCGGCGAAACGCGTCCGTCAAATAAATATTGTCAAAAACAGTTGTACTGGCGTAATTATTAAAGAATAATTATTAATTTAACAAACAACTGTGGAAGAGATGGCCTACAATAATCACATAATTCGGTAAAGCATTAACACTATACGCTCAAAGTTTAACAAAACACCAATATAAGGAAAAATCAACAAATAATAAAAAGTAGCAAAAGTCTGTAGATATTTTGACAAAATCCGAAAATCCTAACTTTTCATAAAAATCCGTACATCTACGGATAAATCCGTAGAATTTGCAGCACTGCGAAGGCCGCATGTGGTCACCCTAGCGACCAACCCCTGCCTCGCCTGGCCTTGAGACAGTCCATTGTTTGGCAACTCAGTTTCTCTGCCAACGTAGGCCATCTAGTATCAAAAGTCAGTATCATTCACTTCGCTTGTCCACTTTTGGCGATAGTACTAGCGCCAAGCACACACTCCTCCATGGCGCTCGGGACGTGGAACGGTTTTTAAAAAAGAATAATCAGAATATTTATTCTAGGAGCAGCCTGGTTGGTTGTATCTGTCCATTTATGACAACACTTACGCCAAATTCCTCAAACCGGCGTATTATTGTTCATTATAATACATTTCTGGCTGCTCTAAGATGGACTCAGTTTCAAATACCAAACGGGTGTGCAAACAAGAAGGTTTAGCATTTAGATCGTTATAAGGCTTTTGAAGTGGAAACGTATTTAATATCCATAATATGCTGGGTGCGAGAGGCAATCGCACCCAAATGAGTGACAGTCAGTGGCGTAGCTAGTTCAACAAGGGCCCCTGTGCAAAAAAATTATTTCGGGCCCTCAGGCCAGAGGGGCGACCTTTTTTTTTGCTTTGTGTTGCTGGTAGGGGCCCCCTGAGCTGAGGATGGGGGCCCTTGAGTTGTGCTTTGGGGCCCTTGAGCAGTGGTTGGGGTCCCCCCTGAGCAGTGAGGTGCTTCCTGTGTCTCAGGGGCCCCCTTAGAAGACTGTAGAGCTAAAAAAGAAAAAAAAAAGAGGTCGCCAGTTTGTCATGAAGGCTCGTGGGACCTCTCAACCGCGCTTGGGGGCCCCCAGAGGTGCGCTTTGGGGCCCCCAGAGGTATGCTTGGGGGCTCCCTGAGCGTAGGGGCCCCGGTGCACTGCACCGCCTAGCCCCATAGTAGCTACGCCCCTGGTGACAGTTTCTGTTGAAGAAATTTCCAAAATTACTTGCCTAAAATAGACATAGTGTAGCCATATTGCTGTCATTTGAAAAATGAAGGAAAATAGTTTCTGCCAGAATCTATCCGACATTCCTGGGCCACCGGATGTCGCAAACTACCGGGCTAGATGAATTGAACCAACGATTTTCGACTTTCCATATTCGACAACTGTAATTTACATAAACGGATAATATCTCAAAGACTAATTATCCGATCCGTGTAAATTAACTATCATTTTGAAGGAGAGTATATGTGTTACAACTTATCATGTGCTTCCACTCTGTATCACCAAAGCTCAAGAATATACGAGGCTGTAAATTTGAAAAAGTTTGAAAATTTTCCACTGATTCAAATTTCTTCCACCACCAGGACTTCAACCTGCTAACCTTGTTTCAGCGCCGGACCCAATCATGGTTCCGCAGTCAACTGAGCCAACGGGGCTGGTCACTAATATCATTGTTATAATTCTAATAAAATAAACCTTCTCATTCAGTTTAGCCCAAAACCTATATCTTCATCAAATAGAAGAAAAATTGTGCTTGGCAACATTCTATCACTAATATTTCACTTCCAATCTGCTGGTATACTATGATATAATAATATACTATATATTATTATATACTATAATAATATTTTTTGTATTTACTGTCTCGTTTGGTTTAGGTAATTCTTTATCTATTTCCGTGTTGACTCCATCTCTATAAACCTTTTCTGTTACTTCTGAAATATGTTCAGGTAAATATGGCTATAGATCCTCGGTGTAGGTCTTAACAGCTTTCTTTCCCATTCGTTAAAATGCACCGAAAGAAACCGTAATGACTCAACAACATAATTCTCAGAACGAAACAATCTTCACATAGATATTAAAGAAATTTATTTTACAACACACGTTACAAGATCTACTACCGATTTCTAGGTATCTAACTACAACTTATTCCACTCTCTTGTTTTTGCAGAGTTGGAAAGAGTGTGATTGGGATCACTCGCTACCTTGAGCTCACGAAATCAAACAAGGAACTACCATCTTAATATGACCCCAAAAACCCAAAAACGATACGTATTTAAAGATTTATTTACCCTGTCAAGATTAAGGCTGTAAAAACCTCTCTTACAACTTAAAAGTGTTTTACAATGCATATTTTACACTTTAAATAAATTCATAGTAACAACCCCCATTTTACGGTTTACTTGAATTAATAACTGAATTACAAACTAACATCTTTATCACAAACGAATATAAGTGAAGGCCAAAGAAGTAAATGAAATTACACAATGCAATACTATTGAAGGCCAAACACAAGCGAAATGTGGAATCGGAGAGTCTGACACGTAATATTTCCTTTAAATGCATTAATTTCTTCAGCATTTCTTATTCTGAGGGGGAGATTATTCCACAAGCTAACCGCTGAAATTAAGAAGAAATTTGGGAGAGTTTTCGATTTATGGGACACGATTGTTAGTATATTTGAGTTAATTTACCGGGTGTTAATATTGTGGTGAAGTTCTAACTATAGGTGAGAGTTTTAAATGTAACAGGCTATGAAGGAGACAAGAGCGTGGTGGGTGAACGGTTAAAGTTCTGGCCTCGCATTCGGGAGGACGCGGGTTCGAATCCCCGTCCGGGTATCCAAATTAGGGTTTTCTGTGAATTCCCCAAATTACTCCAGGTGAATGCCATGGCTGAATTCCTTCCCGTTTCTAGCACCGATCTTTTAACGCCTCTAGTGACGTCGATGTCGACGAGGCAAAAAACATAAATAAATAAAATAATAATAGCGAGCGAATACGGAATTGTGCGGTGGCGTGGCCTTGTGCTTGAAGCTTGAATTAGTCGAGCCACGAACTCCATGATGTTGATATGACAAAGATTGGTTTTTAGACGTGCGGGTAGTTACGTAAATAATTTAATTCACTTGTGAAATCATCCCACGTTTTATATGGAAATAGACTTTACTTATGAAAAAAAAATTGGCATATAACATGTACTTATTTTGATTTTAAAATTTATTTTTGATAAAATACTAAAATTTAAATAATTATAAATTTATTTTTCCACCACGGCTTCCGCAAAACGGCTTCCACATCAGCATCTGCAAAGATGACTTCCCTTACAATCCTAATTTGGAGGTTCAGCTTAAATCGCATAGGACTTTTGTACCCTTTACGCAGCGGACAAGTTCATTCAATCTTCTCAGCAGAGCAGCTTTACTTTGAAATACCGCAATGCGCTACATGCTCAGCGCTTCTCTGTTCCTCTCCTCTTTAGGAAATTCTGAGAAGCTGGATACAAGATCTTTACTGGAATTCTACTTAGCGGTACATAGTTGTGACGACAAAAGAACTTTTAGAGTAGTACAATAGAAAATCAATCCGTTATACATTTAGACCTTCACAGAAATTGTGTTTAGGAGCCATCCGTAAATTGCGTCACACAAATGGTTTTTTGACCCCTCTCTTCTCCTTGTCATACTACGTGACACTGCGAGATCCTTCCTTCCCGGTGTAACACCAAACATTTAGCAATTATAATTTAGAACTTGATTAAAACAGCACTTCCAACGTGACATCACGAAGTTTGTGACCCCTTTCCTCCTTGTCACGCAATGTCACACATTGTGTACTCTCTCTCTTCACTTAATAAAATTATGGATGGCTCTTTACCGGCTCATAATTGAGATGCAAATACTAATAAAAATGTTATATAGGAAACCATGCAATACACATTAACAATAAAAATTATTAAAAAAATTGGCTTTCTTACATATCGTTCAGAAGGTTGCTGAAGTTTACTACAGGCAAGAATTTCTAAAGTTGAGTAGTGGTAGATCATCATCTGAAAATTGAGTAACTGGATTGAAAAAAAAAAATATCGCGTCTTTCGTATTTACTTTTAAGAAACATTTCTCATTTGTTATTACGAAATAAATTTTATTTTCCTGTGCGAAAAAAAAAATTCACTTTAGACCTATCTAGAGCAGTGTTTCCCAACCTTTTTTGGGCCACGTCCCACTTTTAACATTTTTTTGCCCCCCATACATAATTTTTAATAAAAATGATTTGTTATTAAAGAAACTCATATAGGATGGTTTTTGAAAGAAAACACTTTAATATCTATTGTCATAAAACACAATAGGGCCTAAGTAAAATTAAAAAGAACATATAATGAAATACTAAAATTCAAATTCAAAAGATTTTTAATAAAGATTTATTATGGCAATTTAGTGTGATCCTTTTAAGAATTTGCTTTTTTGTTATATTTTGTACCTATATCTAGCATTGCATTTAAATAACCCGAAGAGAAAGCGGTAAAGTCGTATCAAGTCAATTTCTAAATTGCCCCCCCCCCCCCAAAAAAAACCAAATTGCCCCCCTGCGGGGCGTGGGCTCCACGTTGGGAAACACTGATCTAGAGGGTGGGGAGAGGGGGGGAAATTTCAACTTATACTAATGTTTTATTGACAGATAAAATGCGATTCTCAGGTTTCATTCCATTTTTTTTCTAACTGTTTAACGTCTCTTAACAGCGAGGTCTTTAGAGACAGGAAAGGATGGGAGGCAAGGAATAGGGAGGAATTCGGCCATGGTCTTTTGAAGGAAGCATCCCGGCATTTGCCTGGAGTGATTTGGGAAACCATGGAAAACCCAAATCTGAATGCCCGGACGGGAATTCGAACCGCCGTTCTCCCGAATGCGAGCCCAGAACGTTAACCGTTACACCACAAGGCTCGGTGTTTCGTTCCAACATAAAATATTGTAGAATTGTTCAAATCGGTGTAGTAGACTTCCTTGGAAGTATTTTTTGACTAAAAGGAAAAAATAACGAGTTCTCCAACTTTCAGTACAGAACTGTACTTTTAGCACCTTCATCGACGGAAATCGCGACAGTAAATGACTTCTCTGTTTCTGAATAAGAATTTTATAATTTATGCTTTCTGCACTTCGTAAAGTCATAGAAGCGTTTCTAAATCGAAAATCCTTCAAGCTTCAGTGAATCGTATTGGACATTTATCGAGCCCTTCACTTGACAACAAAAGATACTTTCTGAACGATCTGTCGAACAAAGAATGTTCGCCGAAAGCGAATGAGCGTGCGCGGCGTGACATTATAGGAAATCGTTAACGGCTGCGACGTTCCGAAATACGTTCAACATTTTTATTTCTGGAGCGAAAACTGCGAAAGGAAGGGACCAGCCGCGGTCTGTCGCGCGACAGTCGACTTTTTGATCGATAAGTCGGAGGCAGGCGTGCTCGGGATAACGAGATTAGGCTGTCGCATTGCGGCTACAGACGGCGAAGACGCCAGAGCACATTGCGTGTCTCAGCCTATCCGCAGTGGAGATACGAAGCAGGATTTTCTAATGGGACCACTATCAGAACTCTGTATCGTATGAAAACATTGTAGAAAATTATCAGCTTCAAACACGCATTGTGACAGCCCAAACGAATCAACAACATAACTGTATTTCAATAAAAATAAGTCCCAAGGAAAATAAGAAAATTTTCGCCGTGTAAGAATATCAGTTATTTGTGCTATTCATTTGATTCGTTATCTAATATAATAATAAGAAACTCTGTCAGCTATGACGTCGTCTGTCACGCCATAACGTCACTCTATGATGTCGCGCAATGACGTCATGCTTTACGCGATTATTCTTGGTAATGCACGTTATTTAATAACGTTTCCATGCATCCGCGAATAAATTAACTGACAGAACACTGAAATATGTAAATGTATTGCGTTTAAATCGACATATCAATCATTAGGTGCTTATATTTACGTAATATTCTTTTGATACATATAACTATTTCTTAAATTCCTTGTCCACAGATAAAAACTTTGTGTTTCGAACATCAATGCAGCGAAAGTTTTGATTAGATTGTTACTTAGCATGGGTCGGAATTACAACTGGCATTTGACGTTACGGCAGAAGGCATGAATAATACAGTTTTTTTTTCAAAATAATTTAAACTGTGTCTTATTACTGAAATAATTAATTCGTTTGAACGGAACTAGTTGCACACTGATCGTGATCTGTGAGTCCTACTCCACACTTAAATATTACGTGGCATAATGTAAGTTTATAAGATTTATTTTAATTTCCTTTGCTTTCACTGTCCAATATTAGTGAGCCTACTATTTCAGCAAAATGTAACTGAAAGATAAGTATGTATTTCCTTTAAATTGGCATATTAATTATTTAGTTTTTTTTTTTAAACTGAAGTCATACGTGGTTTGAATTAAAGAAAATATAAATTGATCGCGAAAACTGTGTGGCCTAATCCCCGATTAAATATTTCGTGGCATTGCGTAAGTTGTTAAGATTTATTTTTAGCCTCCTTCCTTCTCATTGTGGTCATTATTTCAGCCGATGTAAGCTGTCTCATCCGTTAAAGTATCGATCTTCATCACAAGTATTAAGAAAGAAAGGTGTAAGAATCTGTGAAGATTTGGGATCAAGTTTATATCGCAACGCATGATGACACTGTCATGCGATACAGGGAATGTATTAATTCGCGCTTGATTGAAGCTTTGCTTTTCTAGCAGCAATATTCGCGGAGACTGTGGTTAGGCTGAAATGCAACCTGGACCAAGTTGACAACTGAAGCTTTTTGCTACAGCAGTGAGATTTATTTTATAACATTTCTATTTAGTTAAGCAAATGCAGAGAAATAAATTACCACAACAACCCGTTTGACGGAATTTGGGGCTAATTATTAATATTTCTCGATTTTCCTATTGTGAGATTTTGCTGATTCCCCTCCCCGTATTTTATTTCACGTAATTAATGGACGTCCCCTTAACGACTAGTTAATGGAATTCGATCATAGCCGTTCGAATAAAGCACCCCGGCATTCACCTGGAATGATTTCAGGAAATTATGGTAAACCGAAATCTGAATGGCAGGACAGGGAATCGAACTTGCGCCCTCCCGAATGCGATGCCATAGTGTTACCTCTCACCCAGCACGCTCGATCGTAACTGAACTAATAATGACGTCCACTATACCAGGTGACACAAGTGTCGGCACCGCTACGTAGGGAGATACTATTCCAAGGTTGTGTCTCGAGAAATTTAACTGGAATCGTTTCGCCTTGGCTTCCATAGTGATGGAAGTGTTTGTGTGGATGACTGCGATGAGTTTGCGTTCAACATTGCTGTTTGTCTTGTGTATTAATGAAATATGAAGAAAGAGGGAAGATGAAATCCAGTGCCGGTCCATTCAGGCCTGTCCTTCCGTAAAACATCGAAGGGCCCGACAAGCTTAACATCTCCATTCGATGAACGTATCACCATCACCAGTACCGTATGCCCTCACTACATACGCACTGCGGACAGATTTGGGATTTAACCCAGGACTTGGTGCTCAATATGGTGATTAAAAATTATGCACCACTATCTCTCCTGCCATGCCGCCCAAGCCCTGGTGATGAAAATTTCTTCTGCGATCAGGTCTCGAACCAGTTTACTAGAGAGGTCGTAAGAACAATTTTCAAATCTTGACAATTTTTCCAGACTACAATTATTTATTTCATGTTTATATGAAAAAGCCCAACACCCAGGAACAACGAAAGGTGGATAATAAGGAAATCAACTAAAACAGATTACGATCCATGGATTACAATAACATCTCTGATTATCGACTGTGTGATATCCCGGGAAATAGAACATATCTAAAGTTGTAGGAGCTCTCGTTTGTTTTCAACACAGCCAAGTGCAGTCGACTTAGATCCGATTAGGGCGAATTATGATAAGGTTGTTTTAGATAATCTTCGTATTACCGCATGTTAATATTGATATTATATTTTTAACAGAGACGATCGCGTTATCGTATAATTGTTTCAAAGGTCGTGGTCGGTAGACTCGAACTTGCTGAAATACTAACTTCTATTTTACCCAAAAGTTTACTCTGCAAAATTTGTAGAATTTCTGTTTAAAGGGAGTGCGCAATTGCTTCGAAAGCATCACTTTTTTTATTGATTCTGGGCAATCATTCGTAACGTAATGTTTGGTCATAGTGCCTATAACGGCCAGATAACTTAATACAGATTCACGATTATTAAATAGTTGAGCAACTTCGAAGAAATCAATTGCCACAATACTCGATTCAGTAACATATTTGGTCTGATGTTGCGGTACGACAGAGTCATCCCCAATGAATATTAATAAATGATTATGATTAGTATTCAGATTTTGTTATATTTGTTTATTTAAATCAGGGGTTGCCAACCCGCGGCCCGCGGGCCGCATGCGGCCCGCCTTCGACATTTTTCTAGCCCGCGACATTCATCACACTGTTACAAAATATTTTTTATATTTCATTTTTAGTGTTATATATTTCTTTACAATGTGCGTTTAGTATCATTATTACCATATTATCTATGTTTACATGTAAGAATAATAGTAAACACAATAATAACTCATGTTTCACTCAAAAAAAAGTTTCTAGTGGGGACATATAATTTTATACGCGGCCCGCGGAGTTATGATGCACTTTCAAAGTGGCCCGAAAGATCATTTGGGTTGGCCACCTTTGATTTAAATTGTAAAATGTAGGGTTAATTCATACGTAAATAATTATGTATTAAGCCTGGGTGGCCAAATTTATTATTATATAATTTAATTCTGCGCTGTTAAGAAAATATTAAATATGGAAAATGGTTGAAACTGCAGTTTTGAGCGTTAGGATAGCTGGACAATGCTGAAGGCCGGCGACAATCTGGCGCCCTCGCTCACAATGGGACGGCAGCGAAGGGCGGGCGGAAACAGTTACCTGGCGAGGCCGATGGCCCCGACTCCCCTTTGAAGAAGGGCAAGGCCAGGCAAAATGTACGCGAAACCTGTGACGAATGCTAGCTACGGCGAGAAACACGTGATTGTGGGATACATCGATTCACCAATCGTGTATGGCTACAATGTTCACATTTGTTAATCCAAGGCTTCTGTTCCATGTCCGGAGAGACGGAAACTAGACTTTTCAGTGGCGAGGGAAGAAGACGCCATGAGAGAGGACTTGCTGTTCCGACGAGCTGAAGTACAGACGCGTCGCCCGACACTCTCCTAGCTGTTGGTCGATGACTGCATCTAGACGCTTCCTGGCTCAGATGTGGCCGGAAACTGAGCGTTTCACCTGCTAGTGGCAATCAGCAGATGTGCTAGCGCGGATGGGTCCGCATACTGGCATTCAACAGTGACACAGAGCGTGTCACACCTCGTCGAGCAGATGCGACAACGGTAAAGTACCAACGCAAAGGTACATGGTTCCATAGGGTTTTAACGAGGCTTGATAACCCGTAAACGGCTTCTGAGATAAGACTCTGCTCTCATCACTACAATTACTGAGCTAACCAATTTTCCATAACTTAAAATTTTAAGCATCTTGCTCATTATATTTAATTCAAATGATGCTTTTCACTTTAAATGGCGCCCCTGGGATTGTTTTGTAAATGTTAACTTTAATTTGTTGGCTTGCTATGCCACATTAATGTATGTTGACTTTCCAATTTTTTTTAGATATTTTAAATCAGTTTATGTTTGCATTTATCCGGCAAATTGTAAACGCCGGGTATTGCTTGCTTATTTTCTTTGGATATTGTGTTTAATGTAACGTTAAATATGCCCGGCCTTGTAATAAATTGAATATTATTTTGTGTAACTTAAATTCTTGCAGCAATCAAGTCTCTAGTTCACCAATTAACAAATGAGTAAATTAATATTAATATTCACAATAATAAAAGTAGAGGGCGTGATGACGGTATCCCCCCCCCTCTCTCCGAACCAACAGTCCGCTACAATGTGCACTTTAAATAACCTAATATCTCACGTTCTGCGACGATGAATAAAGACCACTAACAATAGAGGCAAGTTAAATATGTAAAAAGCAAATAAGCCGTAATGTGTAAACTTTGGTCAAGCAGCAACATAAACGAAAGTTTTGATTAAATTGAAATTTAGCCTAGTTTGGAACGACAATTAGTATTCGTGATCACAGCAGAGCCCTTGAGTAATTTAAGTTTTTAAAAGTTTTTTATGCTGCTTTCATTAGCTACTTGTTACTCAAAAGCAGATCCAGACCAAAGTTTATCGATTTTTTAACTATGAAATGCTACGAAAAGCAAACTTAATGAATGTATTGCAATTAATTTTGTAGCAGTTGCTTAGCTACTAAACTGTCGACATAACCTCAAATTTTTTTTTCTAATGATATCTCTGGTCGCTGTTCATTTGCTAGCGACGTCTGGCATGTGATGTCACCGTTCTCCAGAAAATAGCTATCGATATGAGTGAGTGAGCTATAGTGAAGTTATATAGTAGACTAGTGTAAGCCCGTGACCGTGTTTTTGCTGTATCGTCACGGGTCTAGAATAGTTCTAGTTTTTAGGGTCAAAGATTATGATAGGTTTACCTGACCTGGCCAAATACGAACTTGACCTGTGTTTCACCGTTGAATAAAATGTATTTTGCGTGAAGAGTCAGAAGTATAATAATAGACGTATTAAACATCGACAAAGACGATCGCGCTTTTGTATAATTGTTTCAAACGTCGAAGTCTCTTGACTGGAACTGGCTGAGATACAGTTTTATTTGACTCCAAAAGTTCACTTTGTTAAATTTGACAAATGTCTTTTTAATGTGAATGGTGTTAGATCGGTAAATACAGATTTGTGCCGACAGATGCGGCATGACTATATGATGCGTTTCCAGTGTGTTACTACACGATAACATGTTATTCAACCCATGTTACTTAACACCATTACTACAGCGGTGGCTTAGTTAACTACAATCAAAGTGAATACATTATTGATTACCATCCTTGCAGAAATTTATTGTCCTTTGGAAATTAAGTGTCATTTATTTGGTACAGAGGTAGCGCGATTAGTCACTTATTGATGCTCCAGTATCCCCCTGTAGACAAAATTCTTTGTAAAAACTGTTACAATTTTTTAGACGTTCACCGTGGCGATCGTTATTGATGATTTGTACTTTAACATCACATGACCGTCGCACTCTGGAAAAACCCACATAAAGTTATTCATGACTGGAAACAGGCTCAGAGAGGTAAAGTCCAACCTTTTCGAATGTTTGACCTTGTGAATTGTTTATAGTCATAGCAAAGGCAAGCATGACAGGAAACTGCCTTCTTTTCAGAATGAATGGGAGGTCAGAATTGCTTGGAGCAAGATTAATACGCGGAATGAATACTGAATTTCCTTTTGCAGATCCAGTAAGAACTTTAACAAAAATTAAATTTGGTTTAAAGTCTTTGACAATCAAGCGAGTGCCATTGGACACTGGACAGGCCTCGTTTTGTGTTAAGATTCCGCAGTACATGACAATTGCTCCAAGTTTTAGTCTCAGTTGTAGTGGCATTCATGAAGGCCTTAGATTATTAAAAAACTGTATGGGATAAATTTCTGTGTCTTGGTTCTTTGGATCTTCGATAGAGTCTGACCTGAGGTAGGTAACGCTTTCACCTTCAAGAATGTCCAAATTTCGTTCATTAATTTCATAAACATCATCATTATTTGGACATAAAATGGCCCTTTCAGAAAAATGAAGGACACCTTCCGGTGTCAATATTTCCCCGAATTACGGTAAATAAATAAAAAGCTGTTTTTTATATTTTAAATTGGTTAAATAAAGTATGTACTGTATTTTCGTCAAATTAGAAAAGCAAGAAAATATTATATTTACGTGTTGTTAATACTAAATGCTGTAGCTAAGAAGCTAAAAAATTAACTGAATTAAAGAGTTTCACATCGCGTATAAGTAGTCATATCCTCAATGATTTAAATGTATATTAAAATCTAAGTTGAATGCTTGCTCATTTCATAGTAATTCAAGTTTCTTCAAGTCGACATGTTACTGAAATGTAGTCCCACGTTTTCAGTTTCTTAGGTATTAAACACTGTATATTCTACAATTTCTGCTTGCTCTTCATTAACGGCAGGAATATCGTTGTTAAAAGTGTTGTCTTTTCTTCAAATAAGTAGAGGAAGAAAATATTTTATTCACGTGTTTTAAATACTAAATGCTACAGCTAAAGGCAAAAATCAAGTGAATTAATATGTTTCATATCGCGTTTATATAGTCAATATCCTTTAAATCTATATAAAAAGTAAGCTTAGCGCTCATTTAATAGCTAGCAGGTGTATAAACTTTCGTTATAAAGTCGACTTCTTCCTGGAAAGTAGTTCCATGTTTTTTTAACAGTTAAGTTTATCGGTATGTTTGTTGTTTTTTGTTTTTTTTTGAAATTATGAAATGCTATCAAAATCAAACTTAATTTGGTGCTTCGCTATTAAATTGTGGACATAACCACGAATTTCTTGTAATAGTATCACTGGTAGCTGTTTTGCGAGCGAAGGCTGGCCCATGACGTCACCATTGAAGCGGGTACGTTATACCGCTGTACTGGATGGTAATTAATATTTATTTTAATTTTACCAAAAGCATATGAGTATTTATATTATGGATTGAAAAGGGTTATCAAAATGATTTATAATCACAAATAAACATGAAAAAGTCATAACCTGACCATATATTCTCTGAACGAAGGCCAACAGACATAAGGTGAATTTAAATTTAATAATCATACACAATCAAAATTATTTACAATCAACACCTTTGCCCTACATTAATGGCCACTAAATTAAGCAATACAAAACGACAAAATATCCGTTCAGATTTTCATATATAAAATGACAATTTACAGTCTTCGGCAAGACACGTAATGAGACTATTTTATACAAGCTAATGTCCGTTTCAATCACAGAAACTACTGAATCAAGTTAAAAACAAAATAATGCCACGGCTAATATCTCAGTTTATCTATCGGAGAGTGAGAACTCTTATCGTGCGGACTTCTCTGCTCAGAGCGTTATGTTGGGTAGAGTGCAAACACAATATTACTAACTGCTGCAATGTTTGTCTTTTACCGTCTGTCCGGCATTGGCGAAGTCAGCAAACTCCGAGCCCACACTGAATTTATTTGTCACCTTGTGACTCAAAATTCAGACACAACCGATCGCATGATATGCTGTCGGCTTTCTGGGTCGTTCTTGTGCGCCAGCACAAGTGAACAGGAACCAGTCAGACCCAAAAGACGACCCGACCAGAAAGACCTCGAAGAGCATCTCGCAGCACCTTTTAAAACTTCGGGATGCCGCTTCTCCTACTCCAGTCGATTTTCTCTGGTCCTATCGGCGATGTAGACGTTCCTGTCTCTCTCCTCATTGGCGGACATGAAACAAGATTATACAAAAAAATAAGAACTATTCTATATATTAAAATACTATTGGCAAAACATTCGCCCCTCCAAGCACTCTCTGGTCCTATGACGGGGTTGGAGGATTTTGTTCGGAAACTGTCGTATTTCTTTCGTGTCCACTCGGTTTTACTATTTTCACGCAGTGAGCACTCACAGAATCTCTAATTTGGCGTGTCTTGACGGTATCACGTATCTGCAATTCGTCACGCGATATACATCTCACCCGTCAACACTGTCCGTCCACCGAACTGCGACCGACCCCATACTGAGCAGTGAAAGGTCGTAAATCTGCCCCTTGTGTATCGTCTTTCTTCCAGCTTGAATGCAGAATTCGCCGTAATGCACTTGAATTCGCTGACCCCTGTCCTGCAGAGTGTCCTTCTAAGCCAGCGTAATGCGTGCCTTGTGTTAGCCAGAAACCGCACCTGAATGTGGCTCTATGTCATACCACACCATTTTTCAGCCAATAACTACGAGGTGAGTAGATGACCTTACGAAATTATATAGTAGATACTTTTACGTTGTTGACGTGTTTTCTTACTTCTTACTGTGTGAATTGGTGCTTTTAGATTAACAAAAGAGGCGAAGAAGTTTACTGTTGACTTTACTGAAGTTCTTTAGTCGCTGGCCAGAATAGCAAGCATTATTAATTCATACAAATGAAAAAATATTATAAAATTAAAGAAATAAAAATAGACTCAACAATTGTAAGAGTGCGTAGCAAGATTATTTTGTTTCAGATTATAAACCTACAGCTTTCATGAAATTCCATTTACTAAATTAATAGAACAAGTTAAATTGATTTAATTTGCAAATTTACCTCATAGACAGTATACTAGAAGCAAACATTTCTAAAATATGATTGAATCAGTTATTAAATGGGTGTTCCTTGAAGAGTATTATAACAATATCTTGCAATATTCCTAGTTTGTGGGGAGAAAACATTTTATAACAATAATATGTCTGCTGAATTACTTTGTCTGCATAGGTAAACTAATTAGTGTTGTGGCTAGTGGGGAAATGGGAGAGGGGGAGTTTTGGACGGTGTTAACCCATACAAAATGTAGACAGACTGAAATTAATTTCGCCCACTGACTATATTCGAAGCTTTAAACTCGTCCTCCACGGAGGCTGCTATAACCCATGGAGGAAGGAAATACATGGAGGAGAAGTGACGTTAAATCTGTGAAGCAGGCTCTGAACTCTCGCGCATGCGCAGTTGCGACATTGCGATTCCAAACAAATGCGATGTTCACATTGTGTTAGATGATGTGATTATTTCATTTTGTAATGTATTTAACTGTTTTATAATGCCATCTTGTGTTGCATATGGTTGCACAAATAGACAGGAGAGGAAAGAACCTGGAATATCATTTTATAAGTAAGTTGAATTCTAATTATCGTTGTTGAAGTGGGCGGTGGGTTTTGCAAACTTCGGTGTCTGTCTATAAATATTTAGTCATAGCTCTCAATGGGATGACTTTGTTCTCAAATTTTTGTTGGTGTAGTGTAGAAAATCAGCATACCTTGCTATTTTGCACATAATAGACTAGCATTACTTTTTAACGAGTGTTGAAAATGAGATTTAAAGAGGTGTGTTTTACATCGCGATTCAGTGAATTTAGTATTGCGCTTTCTTTCGTCACGTTCCAGTTTATACTAACAGTGTATGATGAAATTAAATGTGTTAAATTATGCTATGCAATCTAGGAATCTTGATGAAGGAAACGATGTTGTTACTGCAAATACAGTTTGCGATTCAAATACGCGTGTGTGGGTATGTTTACATAGTTTGATTCAGTAGCGGCAATTTAACGGAGATTGTGGTTAGGTCTAAATGCAGTCTGTACCAGAATGGTTTTGTTGTTCCATAAGGGACAAAGAATTTATCTATTACTGTTAGCAATTTTATGTGAACTAAGTTAATGACAAAACGTATATCGCGAAGGAAACTACTTCCAGCCATTCCTAATTAAGCTTACGATGTATGTTAACAAGATAACTATTTTTATTCTGGTCTAGGACGCATTTCAACCTAACAACAAGTGGTAGTAAAAAAACTGAAATATCCATTCTGCATGTAAATTCATTGTAGCTTTGGCAGAATTAATTTTTGGTCCAGGCCGCATATCAACCCAATCCCGGTATATCCCGAAAACGAAGCAAGATATCGAAAATTTTATTCTTTATTTTTGATTTTTCTCGTCGTGTTACATAAGAATCGATCATTAAATTTGACTTTTGCGAAATTTTTCTTCTCTTTTTCAACTCAAGACACCTCACTTTTGATACAGTATATCTCGAGAACTAGGCGAGATATCGAAAAATTTTATTTTTCATTTGTCTTGTCTTTTTAAATATGAATCCATCATCAAATTTGACTTTGACCAATTGTTTTTTCTCAATTTCAACCAAAACCATTTCACATTTGAGACAGAATATCTCGAAAACTAAGCAGGATATCAAAAAATTGTATTCTTCATTTTTTATTTTTCTCATCGAGTTACATAATAATCCATCACCAGATTGCGGCGTCACGTTTATCCTAGAGTCCCCTTGAGGTTTTTGTACATATTCCCCGTGTCTGTATGGAAGCGGCCATGCCCCCCCCCCCCACTCATCCTCCGCCCGGCTTTACTTCAATGCGTGGTGAAGGTCTGTTGCGTCGTCTCCATATATTTCCTTCCTCCATGCTATAACCAAGTGTACAGTGATTTACAATACCATCTCTGCATCAAGGCTGCCCCTCCCCAGGCCCGCAAGCCACGAAGGGTTTCCAACGCATTCGAATTTGCCCGCTAGCAGGAGCGGTCGAGAATATGGTAACTCAAAAAACTCTGCAAAAGAATCGTTGATGATTTTTTTTTCTTTTTTGATTATAATGAAATTGTGTTAGTTACATCTTTGTTTTATTTAAATATTTATTGTTATAGCAGGCAAGTATTAGGTGGCCCGCAGCCTAATATAGAATTGGACCAAAATTGTTGGAGAGCCTTATTCTACACGATTACGGTCGATTGATCCCGCACTGGCCTTTCATCGGACCATCCTGACGTCACAGAACAGAGAGAATTCGACAATATGGCCATTTTTCAGAATGTTACCCCTCCACTGTATTTAAGTTGGGACTTGGGGTAATCATCCCAGAGATCCAACTAGTGCTGAAGGATACTGGGTCCAGAAACTTCGGTGTGCTATCTGTAATTTATCCGCAGATGACTTATGAGGTAATCACTTTAGCTACTGAAAATTACTCGCAGGAAAAAGCTACAAAATCAATGGCTTTTATCAACAACACTTCTCTGCACTAGTGTGTGTTTCCTGAAGTATCATCCATCCACTATTCAATACAATGTATACTGTTTGGAAGTTATTATAGTTACATTTTATTCAGAAAGTATCCGTTTGCATACAACGAAAAAGTTATAATTTTATTACATAAAAATTGTTTCTTTCTTTCAAATTAATTTTTTTAAAGGCTACGAGCTCCCTGCTTTTTTCAATGGGTTTTCATGGGAAACTTGCGGAAATAATTCAGAATTCACTCAGTCGTGTGCTGTCCAGACATTCCCCTACGCTGACTCACAGTTGCGTGGCCTGGTGGCGAATCGATATGTAGCGTCTCCCGCAGCAGACACCCAGGCGCCAAGCCGCGCTTGCGCCCTTCGTGTTTACCCATCGGAAATCGATAGCCTGGAAATTTGAGCGCGCCTCCGGTTTGGCTGTCACGAAATTAAGTGGCAGGCAACAGGCAGAAGGGGTTACTAGTTGCCTCTGGACGTTGCGGCGCACGGAGCAATGCTGTTAACTGGACATCTAGAACCCATTCGTTAGCTGTTCCCCTGTAAACAAAGTTAATTTCGCCTTGAAGGAAGAGATATGATTATCTAGCGTTACGAAATCGCTGCATAACAAGGAACTTTGCTTGAGAGATGGTTTGTATGCTTCAAATCCCGCAATTACACAGTCGAATGCTGCGACGGTCACCAACTTCCGTTTCACAAATTACGCATTTCGAAACAAAGATACACTCGTCACACAGAACACAAGTTTCACGAGCAGATGGCAACGTATCCACAGCCCCACCGAAACTACGACAGGCCTAGCAAGCCTGAAGCAAATGGAGCCTTCCTTTCAAATAAGCGTAATCTTGAAGTGGGATGTATCACGTTCTGCGCAGCACGGGATTTCGAACCCGCGTCCTCCCGAATACGAGGACAGAGCGTTACCGCTCACGTGCCATTCTAGTTTTTTTTTAGTTCATTCCTTAATTATAAATCACTGTTACTTATTTTTTTCCTTCTACAGTATAGATCGAAGCATAACTTTTAAATCATTTTATATCATTGGCTAAATTTAGCACAGTAATTTATGATTTTGAGAAATGGCTTGTAAAAATAAAAAATAGACGAAACGTACTTTCAGGTGGCTGAGATGGGAATGCTGAGTTGTGTTACATGAAAAACTTGATGAGCTACGTAAAGTAACGGAAAAATATGAAAGATACTAGGTGTACTCTTTAAAGATTTTCCCTCGTAAGTCCCTTCTGGTGCAGCCCTTTATTCTTCCTTTGATTCTAATTCTCTCTATCCGCTAGCTTATAGTCTTCAAATACAGCTTTCTTCTACTCTTTTCACCGTTCGTAAAAACAATTGCCATACCTAGTATCTTTCATATTTTTCCATTATTTTACGTAGCTCATCAAGTTTTTCATGTACCCCAACTCAGCATTCCCATCTCCGCCACCTGAAAATGAGTTTCGTGTATATTTTTACAAGCCATTTCTCAACATTATAAATTACTGTGCTACATTTAGCCAATGATGTAAAATGATTTAAAAGTTATACTGCAATCTATACTGTAAAAGGGAAAAATATTGTTAGCAAGTACACTAATGTCGATAAGTTAACCTATCTTCGAGATCCGTGGAAAACAGCAGGTGTAGCGATAATGTGTGAACTAAAGGAGGCCCTGGCAACAATTTGACACGTAACACATTGTTACTGATACAAGGTATACAGGAAAATCAAACACGGACAGTGTCAGTGGCGTACAGGTTAGGGGGCATCCACAAATTACGTGAGGTGTTTTTCCGGATTTCTGGACCCCCCCTCCCCCTTGGTGAGATTTCGTGAGATCTGGCCGGACCCCCCCCCCCCTCTGGTGAGATCTGGTCCGTGAGAACCCCCCCTAGAAATCGCCCTGGAAACTTTTGTAGACCTTTTTTTTAGGTCACACCCTAACTTTTTTGACGAAATACCCTCCTAAAATCGACTTTGGCGCAAATTGTAGACCTTTTTTTTGCTCTACTGTCCCCAAATTTTTCGCAAAATCTCACGTGAGATTTCCGTAGACCCCCCCTCCCCCCTGGTGAGATCTGGTGAGATTTCGCCGGACCCCCCCCTCCCCCAGTTCACCTCACGTAATTTATGGATGTCCCCTTACGAGGTGTGATGATTTCTCATGGCAATACAGTATACACAACTGCTCCCGATAGTGTGGATTATGCCGTCCAGCATAGCTTTTCCCACTGCTGGACAAGCACCAATTAGAGGTCACCAATGGTCCAGGGCTGTAATCATTGGTCCTAGAGCATCCCATTCATGTTCAGTTGGATTTAAGTTCGAGGAGCGAGCTGGCAATTCTAGACGTATGATGTCATTACGCAGGAAGTCGTCCACCCTGTGAGGGCTGGCATTATCATCCATTAGATCGAATCTCGATCGATATGCACCACGAAAAAGCTGCACATGATGTTGCAAGATGACATCCCTATAAACAACAGCCGTCAAAATACTCCTAGGAAATATAGGCAATGCGGTACATGCTCCTAACCATAATGCCGTTCCACTGGTGCCGTCAAAATAGGCCCATTTTCACAATACTGACAGACGAATAGAGGGGAGAGTCACTTCCAGGCTAAACCGCGACTCTTCCGTGAATGGGTCCCCTATCTCACTGTTCCTGGGTCCAATCACCGTGAGCAAGACACCACATTCGACGAGTCACGCGGTGCCTTGTGTGAGGAAAATGCATCTGGCGGATCGCCGAGTATCCTCTTGAAGACAATGATACTCCGTCTGGAAATCTGTGATCCATAGAGCGATGCGAAGTCTCTAGCCAGTACTAGTTTTATACCGGTTGGGCGTCTTCTGGCACTTACGGCAAGACAACGATCCTGACGCTGGACTGTAACATTTGTTTGACCTTACCCGTAGTTCCGTTGAACGTTTGCTCCCCTCTCGAACCTCCTCCCTTTGCTACGGGCGACGAGCAACTCCTGGTCCATCTGGCGATAATCAGACCACGCGTAACGTCAACCAGATGTGTTCTCTGTGCCGTCCTGCTTTCCTAAGACTCGAATACTGTGAGCCAAATGCACACTACACGCAGTCAGAACCTCCGCACCCAAGAGCTCTTCATACACGAACTGTTTCCAGCACTGTAAACAGTCTACTACTGGTCTGAGCTGTTTATGTGTAGTGCAGCCACAGTTTCCCCCACACGTTATCGCTATTACGCAAAGATTTCTCGTGGATTTCGAAGATCCCTTATTTTATGGACATGAGTGCATAATAATAATTTTTAAGACCTGGTTGACAGAGTTTCTTACGGGCTGTGTAATCTAACTGTCAGGTAATCCTCTCAGCTATAGGGGACGTACAGGTTAACGTAGAATCCGAGCCACGAAAGCGTACTGTCGTATTTTACGTGCACGAAGCAGAGCTGTAGAAGTAATGAGAAATTGTGTACCCGTTGTATTCGTTACTAAACCAATCGGAAATTCTGGAAAAATCGAGAGCGAGCACGTAGCATTGTATTGAGCAGCGCCGCGTAAGACTACAGTGCAAGCGCATTCGCCGAAGAAGTGCTTTATCTCAGTTTTCGCGCAATTCAGAGCAATTGTATTTTTTTAGTCTAGCAAATTTATCAGAAGATCAGACTCGACTGCTGAAAATTTAAGAAAATGTATATTGAAGAAGAATTTTATTTAGCTGAAAACCCATTTTTGAAGCTCTTTCAATTTGAAAAGAGGAAGAGGCAAATCTGGGTTGATAATAAATTCGTGAATCTTCATTTGAGCGATTATTTAATAAAAAAAATGAATAATTAAAGAACAAACCACTGAAATTTTATGAATATTATTGTATGACGTATGACTCAAATACGTATACTGAATGCAATTGAGGTAACTTTAGAGAATGTATTTCACTATCAGAAAATCCACAACATTCTTCTGTCAAATACAAAACAAATCAGTTTTTCACTATACATTATAATATTTAAATACAACTGAAGTAAACAAGGACCGATTTGCGGGAAATAAAACCTTTTACAACTATACGGAATCTACAGCACTTGCCTCAGCCTACAAGGAATCGCTCCATTCAGAGGCGGCCTTAGGGGGTGGCGAACAGGGCAATCGCCCAGGGCCTCGCTCTTCGAGGGGCCTCGCGCAGCTACCCAAGTTGATTAAAGTTTATGTTAAAAAAATTATTTTATCTTCAGCTGTTAGTGTAACAATAAAGTAAACTTGTTTAATTGATGATAAAGTATATATTAATTACTAACTAATCAAAATTTCTTAATTAGATTTATTGATTGTCACATTCATATAATAGCAGGAGAAATGGCTGATATTGATGGACTAGAACTGTATGAAGAAAACGACTCTGGTATCACAGTGATGACACAAATAACAGAAAAAATATTAACTGAATTACTGAAGTGTACCTCACTATCGAAGTAGTCTTGAGAATTATTGCCGCCACTCGTAATACAGTTGCGTCCGCAGAAAGAAGTTTTTCAGGGTTAAAAAATATTCAACATATTTGAGGAATTCGATGACACAAGATTAATTTTCAGCCCTTTCTATTCTTTGAATTGAAAATGAAATAGCTCATTCGTTATTTCATTGTGCTTTTATTAAATATTTTAGTTTCAGGAAAAGGCGCAAACATCATTTTTAAATCCCTGTACATATATCTTCCAAGGCCTTACTGTACTTCAGTTTATCCTTAATGATTTGTCATCTTTATATTTGTTAACTTTTAATAACTCTACTAATATAATATTTTAAAACTCAAAGTTTATTTTTATGATTTTTGCATTTACCGTTGATCATCAGAAAAACCTACGATTAATATATTTTGTACAAAGGACAAGGGCCTCGCAATGACTAAGGCCGCCGCTGGCTCCATTCGTGCGACAAAAACAAACCAGTTTGAACTTCTAACAACAAGCGATTCGCGCGACCAATTCGCTTTTACTGTAACCACCTGCCTTTGTTTGTTTATTCCGGCGAATTCGCTTCGTTACTTTTGACACAATTGAGCGTTGGTATGAAGCATCACATCGGGTAGCGTACGGATTACGGGATGACTTCGTTCGTTCTTTGTAAATTGTTCATTTTGTAAAGTAAATTTAAGTAAAATAGAATATCGCATAAAAGTTTGAAATCATTAAAATCTCAAGGCACGATCAATAAAAAAAAAACAATAATCATCTCAAATTATTTCTCCAAACATTCTATTTACAAATTATGCTCTGTAAATTATAATGTTAAACAAAAGCAAAACTACAAAATAACTCTTTATGCTGCCAAAATTACTTACCGCATTTAAAACATCAACACTTAGCAGTAAATTATATTAATTACATGAATGCGAAACATGTACTCACACATTTTCCTTCGTATCGAAACGAATTCAAATAAAAATTGCCAGAATACGCAACACGCGATGTTCAAAATGTTCATTCTCTCATTCAGATTCATATAGTCGCTGGGCGAATTGTTCCCGCATGATGCGTCGAATTTGTTCGTTTATCGAATCAAACCGATATCCATACGACAAATGCGAGTAACGAAATAAATTTGAGTAATGTTTCGGTACCTCGAATCAGGCAATGGACTCGTTACTTAGTAACGAATACATACGGTTTGCTACAGCTCTAGTACGAAGCAAGCTTTGCCAGAGGTGAAGGTTGGATTAAGGGTAATTACACGCTTTATATTAGCTTGACTTGTATGTATGTATGTATGTATCATATGTATGTATGTATGTATGAATGTAACGGAATTTTACAACTCCATTTTGACCCACTTCCAGATGTCCAAGCTGTTTGAAATTTCGCACACTTATTAAGAACCGGTGACAATACAATAATTTCATAGAAATGTCGTGGTATTCTCATTACTTTGACAGTAACAGCAGAAAAATGGTTGAAAGTCGTGGAATTTTGGAATTTAATTTTAACCCACATCCACATGTTCGAATTGTTTGAAATTTTGCTCATGTATTGATAACTGATTACAATACAATTATTTCTTAGAAATGTCTTGATATTCTCATTACTTTGACAGTAACATTAGAAAAATTTTGCACATGTTTTAAGAACCGTTAACAATAGCAACGTCCTGCTATTCTCATTACTTTGACGTTAACAATAGAAAAAGGTTGCATGTAATGGAATCTTTCATTTCACTGTTCACCCACTTACTGACGTCCAAATTACTTGAAAACTTACACATGTATTGAGAAACAATGAAAATACAATAATTTCGTTGCTACGTTCCTGATATTCTCATTACTTTGACGAAGTTGAGCCAGTCACAAGTACATCCTTCCATTAATTCGCGGTGAGCTTAAGCCCGTATTTAAGCCTTTGACTTTTGCTTCACAACAGTTTTGACTCCGGGGAAAATTGGCTGCAAGACTTTAATGGTAGTTAAATCCTTCATCTCGTATACATATAGTAATTTTAAGTTTGTTTCTTGTTCAGTAACGAAACGGCTAAACCAGCTTTTGCGATTAGTCTATATTAATAGTGAATATTTCGTTTTGTATTAAATAGATTCTGTGAACACAAAAACATTACCAATAGCAAAAGAATTAAACTACGTATACTATGGATGTGATTTGATCTTTTATTTCTGTAATGACGCACACTTTATTCAGAGCAGCATCATTTTTTTAACACAATTTTACTAGCTTTAGTTGACATGTATGTATGGAGGAATGTAATTGAATAATTAAATTCAAATTTCCCAAGTAAGTTTCATAGCTGTCGTAGTATTCTCATTACTTTGAAGGCAATAGCAAAAAGTGATACAGCCGCCATACCACAGATATCGGTAAATCGTGCGGTGGGTGAGTGAAGATGGCTTTTGATTTATGTTCAGGTGTATATAGGTTTATATTTGTGAGACATGCGGAGCGGGCTCCGTTAGATTGACAGGACACCTTCGTCACGCGAGACTGAAACAAACCACAAAATCGGTAGTGGCAGGACATCATGTAGGAGGAAGACATAAAATTCATTGGAAAAAATTACAATCGTTGTAAAACCAAAAGATTTTTTGGAAAGGAAAATTAGGGAATCTATATAAATTTATAGAAATCCTGTCAACTTCAACAAAGCCAAATGTGGAAGTATGTTCTAGCAAACATGCATTTCAACAACTGCCAGATCACTCCACGATGTACAAACCTCTCTGGAACAATGAATACTCTTTGGCAGAGTAACAACATGATCTCTGCCGGTAAAAAACAAATAGTGTTCCATCTAGTTTATACGAACACTAAGTGAACAACTTGAAGCAGCACTGTCGAAGGCCCTCAGGTTGGAGGCATAGAAGTGAAATAAGTGCAGCGCAAGCCCTAAAAAGGTATGTATGTGCAATTTTTAAAATGACGCCTGGGAAAAGTGTGTGAAATCTTATATAGACCAGTAGTTTTCGATGTTCACCTTGCTATCCAACACTAGGTAGTATTGACTATTTATTTCACCATTACTCTTGGGAATAACAATGAAAGACGAAACTGCAACACAGAGAAAAAGAAGATAGGCAAAGAAAAGGCAAAAACTTTTGGAATAAAGAGCAGAACTCAACAGTGAAGAGCATATGGAGGTAAAAAATAAAAGAAGACTTTATATGAAAAAATTTAGAGGTACAGAAATGCCTGAGGCGAGAAACAGACGACTCTGCGCTATGAGAATGTATAACACTCTGTCAAGAGAGTCGCAATCGCAAGAGGCAAGAACAGATCGTCTGCGGCATATGCGCCTGCATAATTCTGAGTATCTAGCCTCGCAATCGGAAGTGTCCAGAGCAGCTAGTTTGCAGCGTATGCGCCAGCATAATGCTGAGCATCGAGCTTTACAATCAGACAAAGACAGAGCAGCTCGCCTGCAGCATAAGCGCCAGCATAATGCGGAGTATCGAGCTTCACAATCAGAGGAAAGCAAAGCAACTCGTCTGCAACATATGCGCCAACATAACGCTGAACATCGAGCTTCACAATCAGAGGAAGACAGAGCATCTCGCCTGCAGCATATGCGCCAGCATAATGCGGAGTATCGAGCTTCACAATCAGAGGAACACAGAGCAGCTCGTATGTGGCATATGCGCCAGCATAATGCTGAGTATCGAGCTTCACAATCAGAGGAAAACAGAGCATCTCGTCTTCAACATATGCGCCAGCATAATGCACAATCTAGAGGACTGTATAAGATGGATAAAATGGATTTTATACAAGCTATTAACATTTTTTGTAATAAGATTTGTGAAGTTTGCACTAAATGATGCTATCCGTATCAGATCAGCAAGTGGTTCGTTAACACCACTATAGCACCTTATTGCCTCATGAACTTAAGGAAAGAAATTGTTTAACCGTATGTAGCCGTTGCAAGACACATTTAATTTCAAAGAAAAGTGCTTCACCTTCTAAATCTTATTGGAATAATCTTGATCCAGGCCCTATTCCAGAGGTTATCATGATTATGTCAGAAGCTGAGCAAAGACTGATTTCGCGCATCATTCCATTTGTGAAAATTATTAAGTTAAGTGGCACATTTGGGCAATATAGTTTCAGAGGCCAGGCGGTGTTGTTCGCTCAAGATGTTTTGAGATTACTGAAAAACTTGCGAGTATGTTACCAAGATCATCAAACAATACTGGAATAGTTGTCGTTACTGAGCGTCTGGAGAATATTAATGTGACGCGACAATTTTCAATATGTAGAAAAAAAGTATATGATGCACTGTATTGGTTAGTAGCAAACAATCCTATTTACAGGGATGTCACTATCGATAGTAAAGCTCAAATCAATGAACAAGATATAATAAGAGTGGAAAAAGCTCGAAATTGCCGACACTGATGACGATTCCTCACATGATGGTAGTGCCTACATCCCCATCAACGAACTGTCAAGAATTTCGCGTGCTTCATGGCATCAAGCAAATGAAGACGTATTCACATCTGGGTTTGCGGGTGTGCAATGCTGTGCTATGGTATTGACAAACATTATAAGAGCCTGTATTCTTTTGCCGCAACATTGGCCAACAAACACGCTGAATCTAAATATGATAGAAGGCCATCAAGTCTACAAAAATATACGATTGTTAACAGAACGAAATCCTGCTTCTTTTACTATTTCAAATAATGGATACTTGTTTGTACGGAATTTTAACGTGATTAAAGATGACTTAATCATGTTCGATAAAAGTTTTCTCATTAACTTTGAAGAAGAACCAAGTCTTTTCGGAAGTTTAAACGATTCAATAAATCTATCAAGTTGTGGACTAACACTTCAACATGCTTTTGTATAACTGTTCGCAACTCATCAGGCAGGAGTACTAATATCAGATGGAAAGTCATACGGAGTAATGCATTACAGCAATAAATATTACTTCAGTGATTCTCATTCGTGTGGTCCTAAGGGTGCAAAGGCAATGGACTGAGGAAGAGCTTGTGTTATTGAATGCGATAATTTAGAAAAGTTCGTGCGGATTTGTAAGCGTGCGACGAGTAGCAGAAATGTACAGTTTACACTGGATTACATCGACGTCAAACTTTTCGGTACCATTGGCATCGACTCGTCCGAGTCAGTAACCTACACACCACAGGTTACGGAGACATCATCAGTTCCAATAACCCCTGTTCCTCGGCAATCTATGCATCAAATAATTCCACTGCAGACATCGGTAATGGTACCTATTGATGTTATACAACCAAATGTCGAGGATGAATTGGAGGTTTCACGAAACCTTAACGAAATCGTTCGAAAAACAACTGATAATATCGTGAATGAAGCACACGAGCAGAAAGCAGAAGAATTTGCTTGGTATTTTTTATTTCCGTACGGAAAGAATGGGCTAAAAGAGCCAAGACCTGTGAATATTACCCCACTAGATTACTTTCAATACAGAATTTTAGGCAGTGACACTAGGTTTCAACGTAATGATTATCTTTTTTATGCCTTATCGTTCTTCGAGTATTATCGAGTAAAAAGTACTATATCAGCATGTGGTAAAAAAGTTTGTAATCAAGATGGAGCAATCGAAGACATTCATCTATATGTCAGAAATTTGAGAGGATCTGCGGCTTACTGGAGAACAACCTTAGTAGTGATAAAAGGCCGGTGTGAGCCCAGTTTTTAATTAACGCTAATTGATTTTAATTAATGCTAATTGATTTTAATTAAGGCTAATTGATTTTAATTGATTTTAATTGAATTTAATTGGTTTTAATTGAGGCTAATTGATTTTAATTAATTTTAATTGAATTGCGGGGAGCCTTAATTGATTTTAATTAATGTTAATTGAATTGCGGGGAGGGGGTCTCACATCTGTAACCTCAGATTGACCTTATTATTTCCTTATGGACCTGTGTGTGAGCCCACTTTTTCCCCCATGGCGGGGAGCCTTAATTAATGCTAATTGAATTGCGGGGAGGGGGTCTCACATCTGTAACCTCAGATTGACCTTATTATTTCCTTATGGACCTGTGTGTGAGCCCACTTTTTCCCCCATGGCGGGGAGCCTTAATTAATGCTAATTGAATTGCGGGGAGGGGGTCTCACATCTGTAACCTCAGATTGATCTTATTATTTCCTTATGTACAGCGGTCAGCGGACAGTTTTTTCCCCATGTATTCTTATGGAGGATGGAGTGAGCCCACTTTTCCCCCCATGTATTCTTATGGACCTGTCTTTGCAGACAGTTTGGAGCGGAGGGGAGCCGAGGAACTAGGGGAGTTTAATTGAATGCGGGTTCGTAATTGAATGTGCACAGCTGCGCCACACCCCGGAAGCCATCAATTATCGCTCCCCTCCGGAAGCCATCAATTATCGCTCCCCTCGCAGCTGCATGATGCGGGTTCGTAATTGAATGAGCACAGCTGCACCACACTCGAATTATCGCTCCCCTCGCAGCTGCATGATGCGGGTTCGTAATTGAATGTGCACAGCTGCGCCACACCCGGAAGCCATCAATTATCGCTCCCCACGCAGCTGCAGGATGCGGGTTCGTAATTGAATGCGCACAGCTGCACCACACCCGAATTATCACTCCCCTCGCAGGATAACAATAAGCGACTGTGTGACTCATGTCTCCCACTATGACAGATGCAACCGGAACACCCGGTATATTGACCGCCCATTTATGCGCTTCAGTATTTTTAGATCACAACAAATTAACGATATCTCTAACTACCTTCATTTTTACACCCACCATCTGAGACATTGGCGTATTTCATGCTTATTCATAATTGCTTCTGTCTTGCTACTAAATAAGATATTAGATTTGAACTGATATAAATGTCACCACCGAGGTTGGTGGTGTAACGGTTAGCGTTCTGGCCCGCCCGGGTATCCAGATTTGGGTTTTCCATGGTTTCCCAAGTCACTCCATGAAAACGCCTGGATGCTTCCTTCAAAAGGCCGTGGCTGAATTCCTTCCCATTCCTTGCCCCCCATCATTTCCCGTCTATAAAGACATCGCTGTTAAGAGACATTAAAAATAAAAAAACACAAGTTATCATTGTGTTATAGTCTAAATTACGAGATACCACTTCCTGAACTATCAACGGAAAATAACCTTCTGGTTTTTCCAATACCTTTCTTTTCTTCCACAATACCTTGCAAAATGTGTTCTACAACAGCCGATTTTGTTGGTTGGCCTGGTCTTGCCTATCACTGATGTTCTTTATTTATTACTAGCTGAGGTACCCGGCTTCGCTCAGAGAGTTGATGTGAGATAGTGTAGTAATTGTAATAAAATGATAAACATTAAAATGTAAGAGGTAATTTTTTTTTATTGAAATCATTTTCTAACTTTTCGAATACTTGTTTATGAACACCATTTTTCATTTTGTTATCCGGGGTATATATGTACAAATTTTTATAATTTTCTACTCGATAGTATAGACCGCGAGAGAAGCAGGAGTCTTTGGGGTTGATGCCGCAATGTTTTAAAGTTTGTCTTTGCGCTGTGTTAATTGTAAAACTATAGGATAATTTGATTGGAAATTGCAGTCTTTTCAGTAAAGATCAGAGTTATTCTGAGGATTAATACTATGTGTTTCGATTCTGGAGTTTCCCCCTGTCATGTAATGTAGAACTTTCTGTGGAGGTGCTTCCAGTGGTGGTGATCGAATTTTTTCCATTCATGCAACAGAATCCTGGTGTTTCTCCACTGAATTTTTTCGCGTTGCAAAATTGTTAGATGTTATCCATTTTTCTGATTACGAAGTGGTTGTTTTTGTTATATTGTTTTGTCGGGTCGTAGTGGAAAGCTTCATTTTTCAGGTTATACTGTTTACTTGTCCTCGTCCGCGCTTCTCGTAGGGTGATATTTTCATGGGTGGCTTGCGTCCGCAGCAACCTGACCTTCACATCTTTCACAACTTGGGTCGTCATGTAGTTACGCCTTAACACTTCCGTTGTTCGGTTTCAAGTTTAAACTGTAGGTTCTCTACACCCTGTTAAGTTCAAGTAGGCTAGGATAGAGGCGGTATGCGCAGGCAATAAAAAACCCTGGTCATAATGACCAAACGAGCCATTACTCCGTACTTCAGGTGAATGTTGGGTTGGTTCCTCCAAAAGACCATGCCTGAATTCCATCCCGATCCTTGCACCAGTCCTATCACACCTCGTGATCGGTAAAGATCTGGCCTAGCATTTGGGAGGGTGTGGGCTCGAATCCCCGATCAAGAAGAATTGTGTTGGGGCGTGCAGAGGCTACCGTGAGTGTGTCTTGTTGCCTTCAGTTGAGGGCTATGCCTGCTTAATAAATTCAGCATTGGAGTGCGAGAGGATGCAGTTCTACCCCAGTTGCTCAATAATGAAGCCGACATGTTCCTTGGATATTCCAGTATGGTTTGCGATACGCTTTTTGAGTGATTCGCCGGTCGAATCAAATTGTTGAGGTATGCGATGATCATCGTTTTGCTGAAGTGATCGGACGTCGGCTGCATTTATCATCTACAATTATGGCCTTTACATTCTCGCAATCACCAAATTTTAGTGCCAATCGATTTACAGTATACCTATCAACGGCATTGCCGGTATAAACAGCATTGAAACGACGATGAATCGTAGTAGGAATCACTTTGTCAGCAGTTAAAAATTCGATAACAGCACGATGTTTAACTCGCGTTGGCACAACACTAGAACACTTCTCCATAATTCCGGACAACAAATCCTTACTTCTCAGTACTTTCAAATAAAATGTAATGTCGCTTGGTATGTATGGTCTGGCGTCAGAGTTTTTCAGTCGTAACAGCCTTACCTAAGGACAGGAATGAACACGTTTACCTCCACCACCACGGACTAGACCTGATTACTACCCAAATGGACTGCTAGTGCCTGTGTACAGATATGGCCAGCCCGGTACTGTTGTTTTTGTCTGTGTATCAGCTCAATGCTGGTGATTCTAAGCGCTTGACGATAGGTTTATCGTCCAAACACGACGTCAAAATCGTTGCCTCCTTCATAAAGGCGAAGGCTGAATACCTTCCCGTTCCTTGTCTCCAGTCACATCCCGCCTCTAATGACCTCGACTTCGACAAGGCGTAAAACCATAAGTAAAAAGAAAAAAAAAAATCTTAAGCCCAGTACGTTTTCATTTACTTTAGAATTACCGTCAATATTTTCTATTGCAGAGACTAAATGCTGATCAGTGCAGAAATGATTACATTCGTCCACGTTTCAGACGATGCAGGTTTAATTTTTGAGAATTTTTAATGTTCTGCAGTGTCATACAGGTGATTTAATGTTCTTTCTTCAATGCATTCCACTCGTCTTCTTTTCAGAGTTATTGCTTGTATGCCGGTCTGAATATCTACTCTGATGTGTGAGTTTTTAAAGCAAAGTAATGAATCAGCAGTTGTTGGAGATGTAGGTTATATTGAATGCGTAGAGACGTCTGGCTTATCACAACATCAGCAAAGTCAGTTCTGAACAAGGGAAGTTAGAGTAATATCTCCTCCACAAACCAGTCTAAAAACTTTACGAGACAAAGTTTTATATTCGTGCTGTAGTATCCCCCAAGATTAATACGAAAGATTTTACACAATTTCTAACAGTCTGAACGTTGGCTATATAAAAGTGACGATGTTATTATTATTATCACCGAAAACGTGCATCGGATGTCGAAAGTCAAGAGGATCATAGAATACCGAGCCTGGTGGGTGAGCAGTAACGTTCGGATATATCGTTCGCGAGGATATGCAGCACGGTTTTAGAGTCAGATTTTCTTTCGTTTCCCAAAAATCACTCGAGGCTAGTGTCGGGATCGCCCCCATGCAGTACTCCTTTGAGAGTAATTTTTTATATGCCGATATAACTACCGTGCCCGGTAGGTGAGTTTTTTAGGATTGGGACTGTCATGTGGAGGTGGAGAGTTCAATTCCCGATCCGGCTGTTCATTAGAATCTGTTGTAGTACCACTTTAGACGCAAATAGCCGTTTATCGCCTATAGTAGCTGCGACAGCGAAAAACACGGCTAGTGGTGTTTTTGTCCGTAGGAAGGGATGTTTTTTTTATTATTATTATTATTATTCCTAGCCATTTGAGGCAATTTTTTCTTGTATTTTTGACCAAGAGTCCTCGATAAGTTATGGACATTCAAAAGTAACAGAGTTTCGACTTACCGTGCACTCTGCCTATGTCGCGGCTAACAAGTCTATGGTATTGAGTTTCGACGTGGGCAACGGCCAAGGCGCCGGTCACTGCGAGTTGCACACTGATGAGGTTCCTCCAAAAATGAATCACCGTTGGTTGTTAGGCTCAGTATTTGGGTAAGAAGATACTATTTTAACCCCAGCAACCGTTCGGCAGGTGACTGTGTGTTTCTCGCGTGGAACTACGATCTGGGGCATGCGGTGTTGAATAAGTCGGACACTACGTCCAAACTTGGATTAGCACGTTTTATTCTTCATAAGTCAGTGTAACTCTGGTACTGTGTCCTACATTTTTGAGTACCACAACCGGTTCAAAATCATGCTTAGACGTTAACTCTATCGAAACTGTTATATCCAAGGGGCGGGTTTGTTTCAGATACCATCATTAATTACAGTTCATGCATGAGACAGGCGACGAAAAAGTGGGGTAGAACCCCCCCATGGCTCATAACTGACCAAAAAATCATCAGTAACATGTGTTCCAAGTACCAAACTCTTCACATCAACGTCGTATCATTTAACTCACACTACAGACCTCACTGCCATTCAATATCGTGGGTACTAGGTACAAAACTGTACACATCATCAGCACCACCTCTATCCCACACCACAAGCCTTTTCTGCCATTCAGTAATATTTGCCCACTTACCACGAGTATCAGGGTAGACATATGGTCATCAGACAGATATCATAACTCCCATATTCATACTAGGTCTCACATACAAATCCATACGTCACCACACACAAGCACACAAAAATATAACTAACTAAAAAAACCATCAGACAGACGTTAGAGTGTGTGCAAAGGATGCCATGTTTTCACCATACACATCAGTGCTTATCCCATACGGATTATTCATCACACCCAATAGATTGCATGTATCATCAACTTATAGGTAGCCAGTGACTGTGAAATCTCAAAGTCGAGTAGAATCCTATAGTGATAGACACACAACGACATCGGAAGACGCACATACACACACACTCACATGTCCACACATACACATAGTTCCATACATCAACACACACGTACACGTAACTGGAGGAAAGTGACTGAACACCCTACATCCAGACTGAATAGTTACAGGATGTATGAAGTGTGACATGTCTTTGCCACACAGCTCAGTGCTCTTCACACCCAACTGATTACATCTACATAGGTGGCCACTGATGGAAAAATCTCGAGTAGACACCATAATCAGACACACACGAACACGCACACACACATATTTCCATGCATATACCACAATTCCATACGTCAACACATACATACAAGCAACTGAAGGAAAGGGACTCCACACACGACGTCCATACTGAGGTGTTACATGATAGGCAGAGGATAGCATGTCTTTGCAATACAGCTCAGTGCTCACCACACTTACCGGATAATATTATCGATGAAAGGTGTTGACAGTGTGTGTGTGTACAAACGCCGAAATCACCATAACAACTACAACCATCAGTAGGAAGGCAGAACTTATGTTAAGTCAGGTTAATACAGAATGTTAAAGTGTTTGTTATAGTTGGTTAGAGTAAATTCAGTTTAGGTTATTTCAACTCACATTCACATGGTGTCACTGATGCATGGCAATCCAAAAGTGTTTGCTGAGGTGGCTTGGGCCCCACAGTAAGCGGCTGCTGCGTAGAAAAAATACAAACGCGTTGTATCCGGATAACCAGCGCGCAAAATACCGGTCTTCTTAGGTCGTGCAAAATACCGGTCTCTTACTCAAAAATGTAGGACACAGTACCAGAGTTACACTGACTTATGAAGAATAAAACGTGCTAATCCAAGTTTGGACGTAGTGTCCGACTTATTCAACACCGCATGCCCCAGATCGTAGTTCCACGCGAGAAACACACAGTCACCTGCCGAACGGTTGCTGGGGTTAAAATAGTATCTTCTTACCCAAATACTGAGCCTAACAACCAACGGTGATTCATTTTTGGAGGAACCTCATCAGTGTGCAACTCGCAGTGACCGGCGCCTTGGCCGTTGCCCACGTCGAAACTCAATACCATAGACTTGTTAGCCGCGACATAGGCAGAGTGCACGGTAAGTCGAAACTCTGTTACTTTTGAATGTCCATAACTTATCGAGGACTCTTGGTCAAAAATACAAGAAAAAATTGCCTCAAATGGCTAGGAATAATAATAATAATAATAATAATAATAAAAACATCCCTTCCTACGGACAAAAACACTACTAGCCGTGTTTTTCGCTGTCGCAGCTACTATAGGCGATAAACGGCTATTTGCGTCTAAAGTGGTACTACAACAGATTCTAATGAACAGCCGGATCGGGAATTGAACTCTCCACCTCCACATGACAGTCCCAATCCTAAAAAACTCACCTACCGGGCACGGTAGTTATATCGGCATATAAAAAATTACTCTCAAAGGAGTACTGCATGGGGGCGATCCCGACACTAGCCTCGAGTGATTTTTGGGAAACGAAAGAAAATCTGACTCTAAAACCGTGCTGCATATCCTCGCGAACGATATATCCGAACGTTACTGCTCACCCACCAGGCTCGGTATTCTATGATCCTCTTGACTTTCGACATCCGATGCACGTTTTCGGTGATAATAATAATAACATCGTCACTTTTATATAGCCAACGTTCAGACTGTTAGAAATTGTGTAAAATCTTTCGTATTAATCTTGGGGGATACTACAGCACGAATATAAAACTTTGTCTCGTAAAGTTTTTAGACTGGTTTGTGGAGGAGATATTACTCTAACTTCCCTTGTTCAGAACTGACTTTGCTGATGTTGTGATAAGCCAGACGTCTCTACGCATTCAATATAACCTACATCTCCAACAACTGCTGATTCATTACTTTGCTTTAAAAACTCACACATCAGAGTAGATATTCAGACCGGCATACAAGCAATAACTCTGAAAAGAAGACGAGTGGAATGCATTGAAGAAAGAACATTAAATCACCTGTATGACACTGCAGAACATTAAAAATTCTCAAAAATTAAACCTGCATCGTCTGAAACGTGGACGAATGTAATCATTTCTGCACTGATCAGCATTTAGTCTCTGCAATAGAAAATATTGACGGTAATTCTAAAGTAAATGAAAACGTACTGGGCTTAAGATTTTTTTTTTTTTCTTTTTACTTATGGTTTTACGCCTTGTCGAAGTCGAGGTCATTAGAGGCGGGATGTGACTGGAGACAAGGAACGGGAAGGTATTCAGCCTTCGCCTTTATGAAGGAGGCAACGATTTTGACGTCGTGTTTGGACGATAAACCTATCGTCAAGCGCTTAGAATCACCAGCATTGAGCTGATACACAGACAAAAACAACAGTACCGGGCTGGCCATATCTGTACACAGGCACTAGCAGTCCATTTGGGTAGTAATCAGGTCTAGTCCGTGGTGGTGGAGGTAAACGTGTTCATTCCTGTCCTTAGGTAGGCTGTTACGACTGAAAAACTCTGACGCCAGACCATACATACCAAGCGACATTACATTTTATTTGAAAGTACTGAGAAGTAAGGATTTGTTGTCCGGAATTATGGAGAAGTGTTCTAGTGTTGTGCCAACGCGAGTTAAACATCGTGCTGTTATCGAATTTTTAACTGCTGACAAAGTGATTCCTACTACGATTCATCGTCGTTTCAATGCTGTTTATACCGGCAATGCCGTTGATAGGTATACTGTAAATCGATTGGCACTAAAATTTGGTGATTGCGAGAATGTAAAGGCCATAATTGTAGATGATAAATGCAGCCGACGTCCGATCACTTCAGCAAAACGATGATCATCGCATACCTCAACAATTTGATTCGACCGGCGAATCACTCAAAAAGCGTATCGCAAACCATACTGGAATATCCAAGGAACATGTCGGCTTCATTATTGAGCAACTGGGGTAGAACTGCATCCTCTCGCACTCCAATGCTGAATTTATTAAGCAGGCATAGCCCTCAACTGAAGGCAACAAGACACACTCACGGTAGCCTCTGCACGCCCCAACACAATTCTTCTTGATCGGGGATTCGAGCCCACACCCTCCCAAATGCTAGGCCAGATCTTTACCGATCACGAGGTGTGATAGGACTGGTGCAAGGATCGGGATGGAATTCAGGCATGGTCTTTTGGAGGAACCAACCCAACATTCACCTGAAGTACGGAGTAATGGCTCGTTTGGTCATTATGACCAGGGTTTTTTATTGCCTGCGCATACCGCCTCTATCCTAGCCTACTTGAACTTAACAGGGTGTAGAGAACCTACAGTTTAAACTTGAAACCGAACAACGGAAGTGTTAAGGCGTAACTACATGACGACCCAAGTTGTGAAAGATGTGAAGGTCAGGTTGCTGCGGACGCAAGCCACCCATGAAAATATCACCCTACGAGAAGCGCGGACGAGGACAAGTAAACAGTATAACCTGAAAAATGAAGCTTTCCACTACGACCCGACAAAACAATATAACAAAAACAACCACTTCGTAATCAGAAAAATGGATAACATCTAACAATTTTGCAACGCGAAAAAATTCAGTGGAGAAACACCAGGATTCTGTTGCATGAATGGAAAAAATTCGATCACCACCACTGGAAGCACCTCCACAGAAAGTTCTACATTACATGACAGGGGGAAACTCCAGAATCGAAACACATAGTATTAATCCTCAGAATAACTCTGATCTTTACTGAAAAGACTGCAATTTCCAATCAAATTATCCTATAGTTTTACAATTAACACAGCGCAAAGACAAACTTTAAAACATTGCGGCATCAACCCCAAAGACTCCTGCTTCTCTCGCGGTCTATACTATCGAGTAGAAAATTATAAAAATTTGTACATATATACCCCGGATAACAAAATGAAAAATGGTGTTCATAAACAAGTATTCGAAAAGTTAGAAAATGATTTCAATAAAAAAAAATTACCTCTTACATTTTAATGTTTATCATTTTATTACAATTACTACACTATCTCACATCAACTCTCTGAGCGAAGCCGGGTACCTCAGCTAGTAATAAATAAAGAACATCAGTGATAGGCAAGACCAGGCCAACCAACAAAATCGGCTGTTGTAGAACACATTTTGCAAGGTATTGTGGAAGAAAAGAAAGGTATTGGAAAAACCAGAAGGTTATTTTCCGTTGATAGTTCAGGAAGTGGTATCTCGTAATTTAGACTATAACACAATGATAACTTGTGTTTTTTTATTTTTAATGTCTCTTAACAGCGATGTCTTTATAGACGGGAAATGATGGGGGGCAAGGAATGGGAAGGAATTCAGCCACGGCCTTTTGAAGGAAGCATCCAGGCGTTTTCATGGAGTGACTTGGGAAACCATGGAAAACCCAAATCTGGATACCCGGGCGGGCCAGAACGCTAACCGTTACTCCACCAACCTCGGTGGTGACATTTATATCAGTTCAAATCTAATATCTTATTTAGTAGCAAGACAGAAGCAATTATGAATAAGCATGAAATACGCCAATGTCTCAGATGGTGGGTGTAAAAATGAAGGTAGTTAGAGATATCGTTAATTTGTTGTGATCTAAAAATACTGAAGCGCATAAATGGGCGGTCAATATACCGGGTGTTCCGGTTGCATCTGTCATAGTGGGAGACATGAGTCACACAGTCGCTTATTGTTATCCTGCGAGGGGAGTGATAATTCGGGTGTGGTGCAGCTGTGCGCATTCAATTACGAACCCGCATCCTGCAGCTGCGTGGGGAGCGATAATTGATGGCTTCCGGGTGTGGCGCAGCTGTGCACATTCAATTACGAACCCGCATCATGCAGCTGCGAGGGGAGCGATAATTCGAGTGTGGTGCAGCTGTGCTCATTCAATTACGAACCCGCATCATGCAGCTGCGAGGGGAGCGATAATTGATGGCTTCCGGAGGGGAGCGATAATTGATGGCTTCCGGGGTGTGGCGCAGCTGTGCACATTCAATTACGAACCCGCATTCAATTAAACTCCCCTAGTTCCTCGGCTCCCCTCCGCTCCAAACTGTCTGCAAAGACAGGTCCATAAGCAATACATGGGGGGAAAAGTGGGCTCACTCCATCCTCCATAAGAATACATGGGGAAAAAACTGTCCGCTGACCGCTGTACATAAGGAAATAATAAGATCAATCTGAGGTTACAGATGTGAGACCCCCTCCCCGCAATTCAATTAGCATTAATTAAGGCTCCCCGCCATGGGGGAAAAAGTGGGCTCACACACAGGTCCATAAGGAAATAATAAGGTCAATCTGAGGTTACAGATGTGAGACCCCCTCCCCGCAATTCAATTAGCATTAATTAAGGCTCCCCGCCATGGGGGGAAAAAGTGGGCTCACACACAGGTCCATAAGGAAATAATAAGGTCAATCTGAGGTTACAGATGTGAGACCCCCTCCCCGCAATTCAATTAACATTAATTAAAATCAATTAAGGCTCCCCGCAATTCAATTAAAATTAATTAAAATCAATTAGCCTCAATTAAAACCAATTAAATTCAATTAAAATCAATTAAAATCAATTAGCCTTAATTAAAATCAATTAGCATTAATTAAAATCAATTAGCGTTAATTAAAAACTGGGCTCACACCGGCCTTTTATCACTACTAACCTTGAATGAGTTACTTGCCCAGATCAGGTATTTAGGTCCACCGACATATTTTGTAACTTTTAGCTCCAATGATCTTAACTGGTTAGATCAACGAAAAGTTTTATTACTGGCTGATGGTAGTCCCAGTGCTCTACGTCTTATAGAAAAGTATCCAGTAATTTTAAGTCGACATTTTATGGTGAGAGTTAATGGGCTGATGAAATATATTAAAAATAATGATGATGTTTTTGGCGGAAAATTGAAGGATTATTGGTGGCGTATTAAATTCCAGAATCGTGGCAGTCCTCACCTTCATATGGTAATTTGGATAGAAGACCACCCGGACTTTAATACAGAGCAAGGAATTCTCATGCTTGATCGTAACTGTTCCTGCGAAATGCCCACAACAGAAGAAGATTCAGAACTACATGACCTGGTCAAGAAATGTCAAATTCATCGTCATATACACACTTGTATGAAAATTGACACGACAGTTAGATGTCGATTTAACTTTCCTCGACAACAGTGCAGTGATACTCATTCTTCCGACGATTTTATCCGTAATGGAGGAAGAATTTGCCTACTTAAACGTCGGAAAGAAGATGCGTGGGTTAATAATTACCATCAAGAACTATTGAAACTATGGACAGGGGCGTAACTACTATAGGGCTAGGCGGTGCAGTGCACCAGGGCCCTCACGCTCAGGGGGCCCCCAAGCATACCTCAAAGGGCCCCTAAGCACACCTCTAGGGGCCCTAGAGGCCCACGAGCCTTCACGGCAAACTGGCGACCTTTTTTTTTTTTTTTCGCACAGGGGCCCTTGTTGACCTAGCTACGCCACTGAACTATGGACGGGCAATATGGACATTCAGCCATGCGGTTCAAACGAAGCAATAGCGTATTATATAGCAAAGTACTTGTCAAAAGGAGAGCCTGCAGGTGTTGACACAGGAATAGCGCAGTCAATACAACAAATACAACGTGAAGAATCCGATATTTCACGTAAAATATTCCGGATTTGTATGAAAATTCTTCATGAACGACAAGTATCAGCTGCTGAATGTGCTTTCCGTCTATGTCATATTCCTTTACGCAATAGTTCGAGAAGCTGTGTGTACGAAAAACGTCCGTTAGAGCATCCTGATTATAATTTCTCAAATATTAGCCTTACAGAATTTGTGATGTTGTTCGAAACATTCTATCAAAAACAAACGAAACAGAAGAAAGTATTGATCATGATGCTTATGAAGTTCAACCAAACATCCGTCGTCAACTTATCACGTTGACAGATAACAGCAAGATGGCTGTAAGAAATGTTCCTGCAGTTGTGAGAGTGCCGTACTTCATAGCATCGTCTGATCCAGAAAACTTTATTACAGCTTGCTAATTCAGTACATGCCTTATCGGTTAGAAACTGAATTAGTAGAAGGGTTCGCTAATGCAAAAGACGCTTTCTTATTTCGGGAGGGTCAACTGAAGGCAGTAAGCAAACATATGGAGCAACATCGAGAGCGAGACCAACAGCTTGAAAACGCTTTTAATCAAGTGCATGCTTTTCAAATTTTTGAAGAAGTAGAGACAATAAATCCTGAATACGAAGACGAAGAATTACCCGATATAGTTATGACTAACGACGAAGAGTTTCAAAGGGCAAGACAAGCAATGAATCAAGACCAGACACAGCTATTCAATTTGATTACCGAAAGTATAAAGAAACAAATTAATGGAGAAAAACAACGAGAGAGAATTTTCGTAACCGGTGGAGCAGGGACAGGAAAAACGTTTCTATTCAACTTGTTAAAAAATCAAGTTAAGCTGTGTTATGGAAAATCGGTGGTTAAAGTAGGTGCTCTCACTGGAGTTGCAGCACGATTGATTGGTGGATCTACGTTACACAGTCTATTAAAATTACCTGTACAGAAAGATGGAGTCATCGTCAATATGCCACTTCTTACTGGCAACTATTTAAGAGTTATGCGTAAAATATGGCAAGATGTTGAATTTCTTTTCATAGATGAAATCTCTATGGTTCCTTATTAGATGCTTTGTATGATTGATTCTCGTCTGCGTCAACTGAAAAGCGCAAACGATTTTTTTGTAGGCATAAATGTCTTATTATTCGGTGATTTGATGCAGCTACCACCTGTGCGAGGAAACCAAGTTTATAACAGCCACAATATATGAAGCCAGCTACTCATTTATGGCGACTTTTCAGAATGATTGAACTTAAACAAAACATGCGACAACAAGGAGACACGACATTTATTGACATTCTTAACGCTTTAAGAGTTGGAGAATTGACATCTGAGCATCTTTCAATACTCATAGAAAAGGTTTCAACAGATGTTGCCAATAAATTCTCAGTTGAAAAGGCATTAAGGATCTACCCAACAAATGATCAAGTGGACAAGCACAATAAGAAAGTTCTGCAGTATTTTCAGAGAAAAGGGACTAATATATATACCATAAAAGCACAAGACAAACTTATTGATGCCACACGAAATCTATGTAACAAAAATATTGATTCTGTTATACCTGATGACAGCAAAAAACAGGAGGACTTCCTAAGGTATTTAAAATTTTCGTGGGAGCTGATGTTAAGATCAAATATCGACGTGGCAAAAGGCCTAGTAAATGGCAATATTGGTATTATCAGTGAAATTATCTGGCCACTCTTCCGACGCGATCAAGTGTATGATACTGACATTCCGTCAGTCCGTGTCGATTTCGGCCCAGATAGTGAACATATAATTAAACCAACAGCAATACAGTTTCCAGCAAAATACAGCTATGGTACCGTTGAAAGGCGAATGTTGCCGCTAATCCTGAGTTGGGCATCTACCGTGCACAAAATGCAAGGCTGCACTGTGGATTATGCGGTTATTTATTTGGGATCGCGACTCTTTGCCGCTGGACAGGCTTATGTAGCTATAAGTCGCGTAAAGTCACTGGATGGTCTGCAGATAGAAGAGCTTGATTGCTCCAAGCTTACAGGAACAGTTCCGTGTAATGTGGCCTCGTTAGAAGAAATGGCTAGGTTACGTAAAATTTGATAAAGTGATTTTAATTTCATTGTTATTTTAATGTCTTTGTTAAGCAATGTGAAATAAAATGTTAAAATAAAAATTAGAGTTTTAAATTTTTTTTTAAAAATATTATTTTGTAGCAGTTTGAACTAAAAACTTAAAAATAAAATTGTAGTTTAAAAAACTAAAAACACGCTTTCATAGTAATGTGAACTGAAAGGTTAAAAATAATCTTTAATTATAAACATTTTGTTTAACAGCGATAGTACGTCCCACAATTCAGTATAAATTAATTTTTTGAATAAGCTTAAAGAATAAAGTCACTGATTACAAAATTAACTTTAATGTAAAAAAGCGTGGGGTGCTATATCAGTTGTCTTATATTTCTTATCACTGTCTGTTTGTAAAGATAGAGTCATTGTCAAAAGTTATGTAGAGAGCACCCCACGCGCTTTATACATTAAAGTTAATTTTGTAATCAGTGACTTTATTCTTTAAGCTTATTCAAAACATTAATTTATACTGAATTGTGGGACGTACTATCGTTGTTAAACAAAATCTTTATAATTAAAGATTATTATTTTTAACCTTTTAGTTCACATTACTATGAAAGCGTGTTTTTAGTTTTTTAAACTACAATTTTATTGAAAATCCCAGCCGAGACCGGGATTCGAACCAAGGATTTTTTTTATTTATTTTTATCTTCAGGAGCCTGATTAGACCACTAAGCAACCAGATAGTTCATTGTTACAAAAAAGTGTAATTACTTCATTACATCTGAATTAGATTTCAAACATCCACAATGCGATAATCCTCTAAAGGAACGGAGGGTCATGGGAGTGTACAGGGCGTATACTGGTGATGAGGCATGGAAAGATATTGCAGTAGGTATGAAAAGTAGTTCATGGAAGGGAAAAGATGACCATGACCACAAGCTGGCACTCGATTTCAGGCACAAGGGTGTGGGAAGATTTTCTTTTTTAGGTAAGGGTATCAGGGATTGGAATGAGTTACCAAGGGGAATGATGAATAACCTACCGAAAACGTTAAAAGAATTTAAAGTTAAAATTTGTAGAGGGCAAATGTAGGTGAGTGTAGGATAGGGGGAAGTTGGGTGTGTAGGGAAATTGCCACCGGAGCGTGTGCTCCATTGCAATTAAATTAAATTAAAAAATTATATTTCCTACAACGGACTCACTCTGCTCCACTATACTGTTGAAATGTGTATCTTGCATTTTACAACTCTCTGTACCAACTTAAATATATATATTATATATTTTTTAAAATTATTTCTAGTTCTAATTTTGTAATAATGGTTTGATATAATTTCTTTTTCGAAAAACTGAAATGAATACCGTTGTTGTTGTTGTTTTAGGGCGCGTCGACAACGGGGTCATTAGCGCCCTGAAATGAATACCATCAACGAAGCTGAATGGTCATATATTGTGAAGCAATTATGTCTTTAATTTAATTACTGTTGCCATTCTTCAGTGGAAATTTTCCTACACACTATTATCCCATTTTTTAATTAATTTGTATCTTAATTCTATGATCAGATCTTCCCCAACCATCTATTATTGCCCTTTATGAATTTTATTTAAATTCACTCAGTGTTTTTTGGTAAACTAGGGCCAGCTTTTAGTCATTGTACTCTCTTCCCTTCCACTATTCCCAATTCTTTTACCAATATCCTTCAATCCTCATCACCAATACTAGCCTTGTACACTTCCAGCAATCTTTTCACCCTCCTCCCTTCTTCCAATGACTCTCAATACAGCTGATTGATGGCTGGCTGGGGATTTGAACTAGCGTCCTCCCAAATGTGAGATCAGAGTGTTAACGCTCACCCACTACACTCAGTATTCATAACGAGGCTGGTGAGGATAATTTTGGTACAGATGTATTAAAGATAGTGGGATATTACATTGTGCCATATCTTGAAATATTATTTATAATAAGTCTGGACAAATGGAAAAGAGCAATAATATTACCAGTGTACAAAGGAGGAGCAACAAATAAGGTTGAAATTAGAGGCCAAGCAGTTTGACATCAGTGGTGGGAAAAAATGACATTTTGATACGCAATTTGCCTATGAGAAAAGAAACTGATCTGAAAAATAGCAACAAGGGTTTAGGGTAAAGATGTTCTTGTGAATGTCAGTGCAACAAATTTCAGGTGGGATTGGCAAGGTACGCAAAACTGATAGTTTAGCATTAAAATTGTCGAAGGCATTTGACTGAGAGAGCCATAAAATAGTGGAAAATTGGGCAAAAACTATTAGAATGGATGAAAAAGTTTCTTGCTGCTCAGAGGAATTCTTAGATGGTAGAAAACAAAAAAATATTTTAGGAAATTTACAATCAATTGGAGTGAAGAGAAAATGGGAGTACCACAGAGTAATGCATTGGGGCCCTTGCTGTCCAGTATTCCAATGAATGATTGTTTTAATGGTTTACAGTCATAACTTAGATTGTTTGCTAGATTAAGTTTCAGGTGCATTTGTTGCTAAAATGATGTAATCTTCTCACAAAACAATACAGGATTGCACATCATTACAGTAAATTAGCCCAACTAAACATGAAAGCCTCTCTTTTCAAATTTAAATTGGTCATATTTTTTCTTTGAACCAACCAAAAAAACTCAAATTCAATGTCATGCAGTGAAGCCTAATGCTGAATAATTTAACAGATATTGATTAGATGCAGTCTATGTGAACTTGTTAGTGAAATATAATGCTTTCTCCTCTGATATGAGCTTAGCATGGTGTTCGTAGAATAGTTTCCATTCATGGAAAAAGCTTTTTTTTTGTGATAGCATTTACCAAAAGTGATCAGTGTTATCAGGTGGAGAAAGAACTGCTTGTTGAAGACTTGAAATGTAAATATCTTACATTTGATAACAAGCTTAACTGGGCAGGACACATTGGACAGATAGTAGAAAATGGTTTTAAAATTCTGCACTTGTTGGAGAGAGTAATGAGATAATGTATGAGGGAAGTAAGGGAATTGGGTTACAAAACTTTGATCACACCATTGCTTGAATATGGTAGTGTAGTATGGGATCCAAATTTTGAGTATCAAATACAGGAGTCAGTGCAAAAAATAGATGCTATATTTGTTTCTGGAAATTACTGCAGAATGCAATCAGTAACAGAAGAGTTGGAATGGTATTTTTTGGAAGACAGGAGGAGGTAGAAGAGGGTCATGGGAGTGTACAAAACGTATGTTGGTGATGAGGCATGGAAAGATATTGGTGTAAAAATGCAAAGTAATCCATGAAAGGGAAAAGATGACCATGACCACAAGCTGGCACTCGATTTCAGGCACTAGGCTGTAGGAAGATTCTCTTTTTAAGGGAACGGTGTCTGGGATTTGAATAATTTACCAAAAATGTTGAAAGAATTTAAAGTTAAAATTTGTAGAGGGCAAATATAGGTGAGTGCAGGAAAGTGGAAAGATGGGTATGTAGAGAAATTGCCACCAGAGTTTGCACTCCATTACAATTTTAATTAAGTATTAATGTTCAGCTGCATCATCACAGACAGTGATAAGTAATACAGATATGCAAACAGACTGTAAAATCAGGATCTTTCATCCTAGAATCAGAAAACTTCCAATTGTTTTCACATAGTTTATTTGACAAAGGTTTGAAGTTAATACAATTAACATTCAGGTTACTTGTCTGTATGAGTAGAATGGAGAATCAAACTTACCAGTCATCAACAATGTTGGTTAAGTTCCCTGCATTTAAAATAAATGGTGATTCTACTGTCAAATTAAATTTCATAAATGTTTGGAAAACATAACTTCCTATAAACAAATATGACGTTCTTACATAAAACTTTAAATTCATTTCACATTACACAAAAGTACAGAATTATAATCAAAGAAAGTTACAAACTACAGTAGAACTCCAATTATCCGAATCAATTGGGACCGGACCCCATTTGGATAATCAGAAATTGGGATAATTGGATTTTTTCCAGAAAAAGGGTCTATTTTAATTCATTATTGGATGTATATTGAAAATGGGAGAAAAACAGCTTTTAATTAATTAAATGAAAATGCAACGCTTTTACATGTTAGGTATAGTACGTGCTTACTGTACTGTAAATAAGTCACTGCTTGCTTAGCATCTTGGTCAACGTGAGCTATTTGACTGTATTCATCCGTTTTTGGGCAACCTAGTCACACAAATGCTTTACAGTGAGAAGTTGCATGTTTCACACTCAGACTGACATTCCATTCACATCAACGCTGATGGTCCCGAGTCTGCTTCAACTTCGATGTTAAGGTCAACTTATTTCTCGACACTTTCTTCTCTCACACTTTCAATAAGTTCATCATCATTTAGAATTTGATACCCACGATCTGACGAATCTATATCTTCAGCACTAACTTCTGAACATCCAGGAATTTTCAAAAGAAAATTTCTGAATTCTTCAATCCACATTTTCTCCTGCCTCTTCCCTTCATTTTTTTTTTTAGCTTCTTTTTCCTTTTTCCTCTTCTCCTTCAGTTGGTATGCATTTCAACTTGTTCCACGCATGTCTTAATGCAACTGCCTTAACAAAGCTCCAAGCTTCCGTCGCAATCTTTCAAAATTTTTTTTTGCGGTTAGCCAACACACCTCCTTCGTCTTCACCCTCCACCAAAAGTTTCCCTAAAATTGCCTTCTGTAATGGCGTTTCATGGCTTTGATAACAGACTGGTCCATTGGTTGCAATAAGCTTGTGACATTTGGCGGTAAAAGGGTTGTTTTAAACTGGTTAATCCCTCTTTCCAAAACTTCTTCGGTGGCATGAGTTGGTGCATTATCAACAACCAAAAGCACTTTACTTCCTTCTTTTCCATGAGATTTTTTGGTGCTTTTTCACTTCAGGGATGAAAATTTCGCTGTACCACTCTGTAAACAATGCTCCAGTCATCCAAGCTTTGGGTTGGTTTTTATAAAAGAGGGAAAGCTTTCTCGCACTACGTTTCCATCTTAATTAAAAAAGCGATTCGGATAATCAGCGATTTGGATAATTGGAGTTCTACTGTACATACATAGCATATTATGTGATTAGGAATTAAATTAGTATAGGGAAATGAGCCAACACTTACATTTAGATGATGGATGTGGGGTGCCAACACACAGAAAAGACAAAAACACAACAGATAAAGAAATTTTCAGGACAAGCCCATTATCAACAGGAGAACATTATGGGAGGTGTGTGATGCTGGAGACTGTCTCCCAGAAAGACTGTTGGCCAGGATAATGGTGGGGGGTAACTTCAAACAGAGGACAGTGATTCAGAGCTAATACCCGAGCATAGATAAATATCCAAGATCATCTCTGGTTGGTGGGAAGAGCAATAATTAAATATGAAATATATATATGAAATTTTAAAAAATATATATATTACAAAATAAAAATGCAATATTAATAATTTTTAAAGACTCTTTGAAGTAAACATCACCTTAGGTTAGAGGTGGTTCGATATAGGTAGTGGGGATGGAGGCAAAGAGAGGATTAAAAAAGGGTAAACATAAGTAAAAATAATGATTGGCTATTGTCTGAAGTTGAGATCAGTGGTTGCCTTGTGCCCAGTTTGTACTGGTAGGCAAGTTCCCACCTTCTGAGTTCAGAGGAGCTGCTGTTATTAGGGAGGACTCTGATAGCCCGGACCGTGAAATAAGAGTTGAAATTATTTGAATCGTGGGTGATGGCATGGAGGCTGTTGGGAGGGCACTGGTCCAGAAAATGTTCAATGGCCCTAAGACCATGCCAGTGTGGAATGTTTGTGTACAAGGACATTATGTCAATGGTAACCAGTATGGACCTGGATGGCGTATGGTAGAAAGCTGGGGTGTTGGGTGTCCTTTATATGAGAAGGGAGCTGACTAACTATGGGTTGTAGGTACTGGTCAACCAAGTTAGAGATGTGCTCAGTTGGCTATCCATAAGCTGCAACAATAGGGCATCCTGGATTGCCAGGTTTATGGATTTTTGGATGGAGATAAAGGGTAGGTGTTGTGGATTTTGAAGAGTAAGAAGCAAAATGGATTGTGGGGCGAGGCCCTGGAGGGGCTCACTAAACAGGTTCAATTTTAGGCCCTTTACTGTTTATCATATATTTGAATGATATCCCGAAAAACACCTTAGATCCACGCGGTGGTAGTTATCTTTTTGCTGATGATCTGAATATAAGTTTTAATGCTAATTCCTCCAAACTTATGAATTCAGCAATGGGAATTGTTTCTCTAACTGTTGAGGACTGGTGTACTGTTAATCTGCTTTGTCTAAATACAGATAAAATATAGAAATAATTTATATTAAGGATGATTTTAACTCTATAAGTGGTATTAATTATGTCAAGTTCTTTGGTTTCACTATAAACTGCTGTTTAAGTTGGGAAAAGCATACGCAAGCTAAAGCTTCTGAAGTATGTAAGGGATTCTATATGTTAAGAAGACTGAAGTCTAGGGTTAGCAAAGATGTTTTGAAAGTAATTTATTATGCTCAAATTCATAGTCATTTGTGCAATACTGTGGGGCATCAGTCTTCTGCTCTTAGGTTATTCAGACTTCAGAATTGACTTCAGTAGTGAGAATTGAAGGTAACCTTCCTTCTTGCAGTCACTGTAAAAATATTCATCTTACTATAATGACTTTACCAGCTACATTTATCTTTCAGTACTTAACTTATATTAAGGAGAACTATGGGAAATGTGAAGTCTTAGGTGTGAATTATATTTTACAGTATTAGGAATAGAGAAAACATAGGTTTCTTCAGGTATGAATACAGTTGCACTAAAAAAAACTTTTCACTATATATTGGTTAAGCTTTCAAATGCCATACCAAAAAGAATAAAATTCCTTTCAATTAATACATATGTTCAAGAAAGTAATAAAAATTATTTATAAATAATTGTATACATAAAATTGAAAAATTTATGAAATAACAGCCGATATATACATAAATTAATTGATGTATTAATTTTCACTGACTTTGCAATGCTATAGATATTCCCTGTAGTTTCTAAAGAAAAACTGAGTGTGATTATAATTTAGAAATATCATAAAGAGAAACAAATTTATGACCTATGACAAATAATCACAGAGAATAAAATAATTAATAACAAAACTATGGAACAAGTAATAAACTTTGAGTATTTAGGATCATGGGTAGGGGTCTATAGAACATAGGATATAACTAATAAATTGAACATTTTCAAGCATATTTGTGTTACAATAGAAAGAGCAACATGGAAGGAAAAAACCTGTCTAAAGTTTTGCAGTGTACTGGAGGTGTCAAAATTGTTATATGACTCAGAATGTTGGAAACTTAATAAATTTCTTACAAGATGAGGTGGCAGAGATGAAATTCTTAAGATTTGTAGAAGGATATACTTTGCTGTGTAAAACGAAAATATTCTCAAAGAATTGCAGATATCAAAGTTAATTGACAAAATCAAAGAATGCTGAAGCAATTACTACTGACAAACAAATCTCTCAATAAATTTGAATTATAGACTGGGGGGAAACAGAGTCAAAGAAAGACACAGTTATTTTTGTAAACTGGAGCTACAATTGGAGGTCACAATTGTGTAACAATGATGAAAAGGCTGGAGAGGTTGGCAAGCAAACACATAATGGAGTCAAGAGACAGCAATGCATCAGGGAACATTTGAAACAAATAAACAAGAAATTAATAGGAGCAAAGAAAGGAGATTAAGATGAATATATGAAGAATATTGTTGGTTGGAGAGGGGGTAGGGACCACTGAGTGATGCATCTAGAAATTTGTATGGCTATATTATAATGGAATTCAGATAGTTCATGTAAAGATGAAAAAAAAAGTTACTGAAGATTTGAAAAAGGCAGAGATATTAAGTAAATGGTTTAATTAGATCACAAGAGAAGTGAGGAGGTAATCAGAGAAGAGGCTTCTCTATATTAGTAGAAATGAGCATGCTAAAACATTTTAAATAGATCCTGACGATATGATGAAGGAACCAAGAAAGCTTAAAGGGACTAAAATGGATAATATCGCTACATATGTGGATATGATAGTGTACCTTACCTTGTAATATTATTTAATTGTGTTTCTTCTGATCAGAGAACTGTAAAATTAGTACTGGCTCATAAAAGAAAGGCAATGACTAGAGCTGAAAATTACAGGCCAATTACTTTGAAAACAGTGATAGGTAAATTGATGGAGAAATTGATGTGCAGTCACATCAGAAATGTGTAGGGAAAGAAATGGGATTGCAAACTAGCAATGTGCATCTAGATAAGGATATTTATATGAATCTAATTTAATGTGGTATATGCAGTACATTTTGAATGAAATGGAGAAAGGAGGTAAAGTAGAAAGTTTTGTGAATTGATCTTTCCAAAGTTTTTGAAAGAGTGAGCCTTATTTCTCCAGTGTGACAATGGTCGTAAGCATTGTCGTAAGTGTGGATGACTGATAGTGTGTGTGTTCAGTGTAGAATAGTATTTGTGTTGTGGATGGGAGATGAAAATAAGGCATATGCATTGAAGTGGATGAAAAATTGATTTGTTGGGGAGAAGTTAAGAATCATAGAGCTAAGGGCAAAAAATGAAGTATGAAAAGAGGTGGAAGTGAAAATGGAGGTGCCACAGGGTAGTGTATTGCAGCTATTATTTTTCTTTATTCTAATGACTGATTGTGTTAATGACTTCAGAAGTTAATCTTACATGGAAGATAGGTTGTTTACTAATGACACAACGTTATAGGGTAGGATTTTTAAATTGCAAAAGTAGATGGGGGAGGAATTTAACTCAAATTATATAAGATAATAAAAAATTATAAAGAAGGGTAATTGGATAACTAAGGGATGTGTGGGCTACATCAAAATTAAATTAATAATAAAATGGGAGAAGACTGTGAACAGCTACAAGCACAGTACATCTAACAGAGTAGGTCAATAGGAATGAAGTCATTTTATAAATAAAATAAACTTATTTTTTATGATTATGAGGTGGAGGAGCATTTGCTTGTTGAAGACCTAAATGTAAATATTCCGGCATAACATTCGCCAGTAAACCCAATTAGTCAGGACAGATTGGGCAGGTGGTAGGAAGAGGATTCAAAGTCCATCACTTATTATAAAAGGTAACGAGGAGATGTACCAGAGAAAAGAAGGAACTAGGTTAGAAAACCTTGATCAGACTGTACCACCTGGAACGTGCTGTAGATTTTCACAACACATTCCCATCTCAATCCTATTCAACACCGTGGTATCTGAAAACATTGTAACTTTTAATCAAATTTTCATTGGAAACCAGCTTTTTTTTTATCCACCTTATGGTTTTTGCCTTATTTACCACTTTTTATCAAATGCCTCAAAGAGATTTAGTGTTACACCAATTTGACCTCCTTTGGCCGTTTCATCTAAAATATTTTTTATGTGGCACACTAACTGAGATTCACATTAATATCCTGTTCCTAGCACAAGTTGATGATTCGGAAACCATATTCTTCCCTCACACACATTTTTGAGGAGGAACAGTGGCAAGATGATTGAAGTTCTAAATTTATAAAGGAATATTATTAAATAATTGACAAATTGAGACAATTTTTGCACAGTAAGCCTGTTATAAAGGAGAGACAAATAAAGACGCAAACCTTTTCATAAAAAACGGAGTAGAAAGAAATGTAGTCAGATGATATTTATCACCTAAATTGGAGGGAGAAGGCCCTTCAACTTTGATGAGTGGTGGGTATATTTTACCTTTCCTTTCAATATTCAACTTTTGTTACAGATAAAAATTAACTAACATAAATATCTCAAAAGAGTCTTACAATTAGCTAATGATTATTCAATTAAACTGTATAATAATCTTCATATTCGGAAATAAAAATTACATATTAATTTATTTACAAATAAATTACACAGATGGCTCACAGAAATCCCAGTATATGACTGAAAGGAGCTGTCATACAACTATTACCAGGCACCTTATCATTGGCAATGCTTGGGAAGATGACTGGGGTAGTTTCCCATTGCCTTCCCCAGTGTGACTGTTCGCGAGTGGTGTTGTAGACATGATGTCTATAATAGTGTGGGTGTTAAGTGTATAATTTGTGCTGTAGGTCAGAGATGTAGGAAAAGAAAGGATTTTTTTTTACTCATTGCTTTACGCCTCGTTGACGGCTAAGGTTATTAGAAGCGGGATGGGACTGGGGACAAGGAACAGGAAGGAATTTGGCCATGGCCTTTTTGAAGGAAGCATCCCGGTATTCATCTGGAGTGATTTGGGGAAACCATGGAAAACCCAAATCTGGATGCCTGGATGGGGATTCGAACCCGCATCCTCCTGAATGCGAGGCTAGAATGTTAACCGTTCATCCACCACACTCGGTAAGGAAAGGATGAAACCGTTGGTGACCCATTCAGGTCCATTCTTCTGAAAGACATCAAGGTGGCAGCAAGGCTTATCATCCTCATGTGATGAACAAATCACCGTCAACAGTGTCATATGCCATCACTCCATACTCACTGCGGAGAGGTTTGGAATTCACCCCAGCACTTTTGTGCACAATCTGGTGACGAGGAACCTCTCCTACCCTGCCATCTAAGTCCCAATGAAAATTTCTTCCATCAGCGGGCTTGAACCAGCTAACCCCATGTCAGGGTCAGACACCATTACGGTGCAAATAGACAATGCTCATCATACAATTGTGTTTCTTTTTTTGATTCAACTCCTCATTTAAATCCTTAAACAATCATTTTTTGTTTTATGTAGCAGTTGTTTCATATTTCCTGTGCAATGGTTCTTTCCATTAAAGCTGTGGCCAGGTAAATTGGCAGGTGAGTATGAGTGTGCAGTTGCCACACTTTGGATTATTCTCATGTAACACTCTCTTTTTAACACTAGAAAATGGCAACACTGAGCGTCCTATGTTGCCTGGTTCGAGCATCAATGCATAAACTACTATTGCAAGCTAAAAGTGGGTGTTTTGGTAATAGTGCATTCCAAGCCACCCGTCAATACACCTGCCACAGCTATAATGGTACAATATTTTTGTTCTCACATTATTATATGTCTTTTCATTTGTATCACAAATGATGTGATCTTTCCCGAATTCATACAAAAACACATTACTAGAAAATGATAGTCGGTGTTCTATCCACTTACAACTTGAGAAAGTCTATGGCATATATGTAAAGTTATGACTTGCCCTCCACCACCCCTTTATCTCCCTCGACACATTTTGCTATTTTAAATATAGAATTTCATTATAATACTGCCAATGTGACATCAGATGCTTACAACTTTCTGTCACACATTGTGGAAATAACAAACCGCTATATAGATAAGGGGAAATAACATGAACACCACCATTATGCTTGATTTTCACGATGTTCATTTACATGCATAATTAAGTGATCTACTGAAATATGTATTTGTCCTGTTTATTTTTTTTTCCTCTTCCTTTTTACTCTTTCTCTCTCTCCTCACAGTTCCTATTTTAAGCTTTCTTCATAGGATACTTCCTCGAATCTTGTCCTAGTTTATAGCATTTTTAATGGCTTTTTTTAATTTTCCATTATTACTTTAAGTGTCATTTCATAGCTCTGCAGTTGGAAATTATATGACTTCAGTCTACTCAGTTGCATTAATATAAGAATAATTTTTTTAAATGTCAGTTACATTATGCAGATTTATTCGGGCAAACTCGTTACTTTGTCCTCAATGTCACTAAGCTCTTTGTAGTGGTATAAGTCATTCATAATTGATATTTGCAATGGTAATATATTATATTTTACAGCAAACGATGGATAATTTTTTAAATATAATCATTCAAAATTAAAGATATGTTTCTTGATTCACAGGTATTCTTTCAGCAATAGCCACAATGACATTTTGTTTTAAAAGTTTTCATGCAGATGAGGAAACATTATGCTTTTGAGATCAGTGGCTCCATATTTTCAAACTGGGTGTTATTTCACACTACTACACATTATATCAAAGTTATCAGTTCACACATTTAAATACTGGAAGCCACTGGCCTCAAAAATACACAGTTATAAATAAAGGAAGAGACTATAAATGTAATTCTGAATGGGATTACTGCAAAATGGCAATACTATCAAAATTCAGCAGTGTTGTAAAATTTATATTGCAAAAAGTAGCCGTGATTAAGTTGGCATGCTGGACCACAATAATAATTATTCAAGAAATGAGCACATGATCAATTGAGATGGCTTGGAAGTTGCCATCAGAGCATGTGCTTCATTGTAATTAAAATTCAATTTTAGTCATACAGATATCAATACTTGTATTTTTATTTTTTAAGGATGTGGGTTGACACTGCCAAAATCTCACATAACCTCTGATATTAAAGGCATACACCTAAAAGGGTTCCTTGCACAGGGGAACAATTAGTGTGATTCTATAGTCAATAAGCCTCTCCATTTTACTCATTTTCTCATCAACTCTCCTTCACCACCTTGGTACACTTCACTCCTCCAATCTTCTCAGTCATAGAACCCTTGGTCTTCTTCTGGGTCATTTACCTTGCATCTTCATTTCATGTATCTTTGTTGGTACTTTCCATACTCCCATTCCCTTATAGTTTTCACACCAATTGATTTATTCTCCGTTCTTTTTTGCAGGGGTTTCTTTATCACTGTACTCCCCAATGACATTATCTACCGACAAGATGTAATGTTCCGTGAATGTGTACATTTGTTACAATAAATAGCTACCTTGTTTATGGGGTTTTGTAAGTCTGAAATACAGCGATCTATTGAATCTATGGTTCTAGATTAAGTCTGATATGGGATGGTTAGCTGATGACTGGTTAAGGAAGTAATTGGAAGCAGTTAAAACTCTTTGGATTCATTTCTTAACAAAAAGTATTATCTCAAAAGTGGCAGTATTCAGTGATAAATACAGTATGCATATTGTGTGTAAGAAAAATTTGCTGTTTATGAAAGAAGTAACAAATCAGACAGACTGAACGAGATTTTAAGGTTCAGATTAACTGCAGAGCTATGTTCTTAAATGTTGACATAATAATCATGAAATATGCCGTTTGTCTAAGATGCATTATCAAATTCAGTAAAATAAGTAGTGATTACACATGAAAAACTGCAGTACTTAAACAAAAAGAGGATACACTGATCCCTGAAACAATAATATTCCCACAATATAACAGTTCGGATATGAATGATGACCCATGCGTAGAATCTTTTCATCTATTACTTGTTTACTATTACCATGTTCGAAATCTTTGATATAAATTAAAACGGTTTTGGTGTAAACCAATATTATCAAAATTTAAATTTTTTAATATAATTTTATTTATGTCTCCACCATATCACAGATACTATCTTTTATGGTGATGATATTTTAATCTGTTTCTGATTAATTCTATAAATTAAATAAAACCACAGTTGAAAAAATACTACAGTACTCATTCAAAAAAATGATAGTCCAGAATGACTGGACAAAACAGATTGCGATATGCACCGGGCCATACAAGGAGTATATTTTGATATTTAAGGTCAGTTGCAACTTATAGCGGCAATATTATTTTTTTTTTAATTTTATTTAATTGCAATGGAGCACAGGCTCCGGTGGCAATTTCCCTACACACCCATCTTCCCCCTATCCTGCACCTACCTACATTTGCCCTCTACAAATTTTATCTTTAAATTCTTTCAAAGTTTTCGGTAAATTATTCATCATTTCTCTTGGTAACTCATTCCAATCCCTGACACCCTTACCTAAAAAAGAGAATCTTCCTACACCCTTGTGCCTGAAATCGAGTGCCAGCTTGTGGTCATGGTCATCTTTTCCCTTCCATGCACTACTTTTCATACCTATTGCAATATCTTTCCATGCCTCATCGCCAGTATACGCCCTGTACACTCCCATGACCCTCCTCATTCTCCTCCTGTCTAGCAATGAATCCCATTCCAGCTCCTTTATCATATCCGACACTGATTGCATTCTGCGATAATTTCCAGAAACAAATCTAGCAGCCCTTCTTTGCACCTTCTCCAACTCTTGTATTTGATACTCAAAATGTGGGTCCCATACTACACTACCATATTCGAGCAATGGTCTGACCAAAGTTTTGTAACCCAATTCCTTGACTTCTCTCGTACATCCCCTCATCACTCTCTCCAACAAGTGCAGAACTTTGAAACCTTTTCCTACCACCTGTCCTATGTGTCCTGCCCAGTTAAGTTTGTTATCAAAAGTAATGCCAAGATATTTACATTTCAAGTCTTCAGCAAGCAATTCTTTCCCCACCTTATATTCATAATTAACCTTTTGTTTTTTATTTGTGTATCTAATAAGCTGACTCTTCTTAGCATTTATCTTCATTCCATGTTTACCAACCCAATTAGATATCCTGTCCAGATCACCCTGCAACTGTTTACAATCCTCCATCGTTTTGATTCTTTTATACAGCATTATGTCATCTGCAAACAATCTAATTTCAGATAGTAAACAATCAACACAATTATTCATTAGAATAATGAATAGCAATGGTCCCAATACGCTACCCTGTGGCACACCCATTTTTACTTCAACTTCTTTTGATACTACATTTCCTACCCTAACTTTCTGTTTTCTACCTTTCAAAAATTCTTCTACTCAGCAAATGACTTTCTTATGCACTCCAATGGTTTTTACCTTATTTACTACCATTTTATGGCTTACTCTGTCAAACACCTTAGACAGATCTAGTGCTACACTATCAATTTGGCCTCCCTTGTCCATTTAATCTGAAATATCTTGCATATATCCCACCAACTGAGATTCGCATGAATATCCTTGCCTGAAACCATTTTGCCTGCTTGAAAACCACTTACGTTCCTCACATATATTTCTGATGTGGTTGCATATCAATCTTTACATTAATTTACCTGCCACTGATGTCAAACTGATTGGCCTGTAATTCTCAACTCTATTTCTCACCCCTCCCTTATGTACCAGTACTACTATTGCACTTTTCCAGTCCTGTGGTAAGCAGCAAGTGTTTAGACTCAATTTAAATAATATTTCACGATAAGGTACAATGTCACATCTGGCTATCTTTAAGATATCTGTAGTAATATTATCTTCACCAGCCCCTTTATTGTTTTTCAGCTTTCTTATTTCCTTCATGATTTCCTCAGGATGGATATCAAATTTTTTACTATTGTCATTTCTAATTGTGTTGTTAAGCTCGTTCTCTGAATTAGACCCTCCTGTTTCTGATTCATTGTCCCTAATGCTTTCACTGAACCAGTTACTTAAAGTCTCTGCCTTTTTGAAATCCTCAGTAACTTCTTCTCCATCCTTATCTATAAGTGTCTCTACACCCTCCCTTCCCCTCAGTTTCCTGATATAGCCATAGAAATTTCTAGATGCATCAGTCAATGGTCCTCCTGCACTGACAATACT
>CM061919.1:153490314-153537327 GCA_031002005.1 Vandiemenella viatica | reverse complement strand
TTTTGGCCAGTCATGGGTGTTCTGTTCCACTTTTTCGTTGCCATGATTGGGCTAGTTGTTGAGTCGAGATCGCTGTAGGCCTGGAAATGAACGTGTGTATGCGTCTCTATCTCTGTGTGTTTTTTTCGTAAATGTGGTGATACCTTGCTTGTGTGAGGTGACGTACAGATTTTTGGTTGAGACCTAGTATGAATATGGGAGTTATGATATCTGTCTGATGACCAGATGTCTACTGCTACTCGTGGTACCTGGGGTAAATGTTACTGAATGGCAGTAAAGGCTTAGGTGTGGGATAGATGTTGGTGCTAATGTGAACAGTTTTGTACCTAGCACACATGATACTGGATGGTAGTGAGGTCTGTGTGTGAAATAAATGAGATGATTGATGTGAAGAGTATGGTACCTGGAACATATGTTACTGATGATTTTTTGGTCAGTTATGAGCCATGGGGGTTCTACTCCACTTTTTCCATGATTGGGTGGTTGTTGTGTCTAGCTCGCTGTAGGCATGGAATGTGAGTGTTTGTGCGTCTCTGTAAATGTGGTGATACATTAATTAAACTCTTCTGTCTGGATGTATGATTTGCTGTTCCTGTTTCTTTGAGCTTGTGCGTGGATACGTATGGATTTGTGGTTGAGACCTAGTATGAATATGAGGGGTTCTGGTATCTGCTGATAGTCAAATGTCTATTGTAACTCATGGTACCTGGGGCACTCTTAATGAATGGCAGATAGGGTTGCAGTGTGGGAGAAACGTATTGATGGTAAATGTAATCAATTGTGTGTGATGAACACTATTTATGATGTAAATACTTAGGTGTATGGTGAAAACATGCCATTTTTGCACACCCTCTATCTCGCCAGGCAGATGATATGTAAGGAGAGTTCTGTTTTTCAGCCAGTCATGGGGCAAGAAAGTACTACACCACTTTTTTGTTTCCATGATTGGTACCGGTAGTTGTGTAGACTTGTACATGTATATCTGCGTCTCTCTTTGTGCATGTAAGTGTAAGTATTGTGATACCTGACTTAAACTCGTCTGTCTGATGATTTTTTAACGATAGTTCTGCCCAGTTAATCAGTGGTAACGACAATTCTGCCCCACTTCATCGTTTCCATGATGCTTGCTGTTAGTTCTGTCGACCTCGCTGTATGCATGTACAAGTGTGTGCGTGCGCGTGTGTGTGTGTGTATGTGTGTGTCTTCTTCCTCTGTGGGAGTTCTATCTTGGTGCTGGTTGTTCTGTCGACCTCGCTGTAGGCATGGAAATGTGCTTGTGTCATCCCTCTGTGGATTTGAGTCTAGAATTATGCTCACTATCAACGTGTGCTTCTAACCATTGATTCAGGGCTTAGGCAGTCTCCCATTTCATTGTGCTCTTTACAGTTTACTGCCGTTTGTGTTGGCATGTAAATTGTGATTCTCACTACATAAAAATCATTTAACAGAGAGGGGTGATGTACCAGAGAAGCGAAGGACTTGGGTACAAACCCACAGTCAGACCATTGCTTGTGTGGTGTAGTATGGAGTCCACATTTTTTGTACATCAAATGCAAGGTGCAAAGGAGGGCACTAGATTTATCTGTGGAAAATATTCAGTAAGTGACATAATAAAGGAGCTGGAGCTGGTATGTCATTGGAAGATAGGAAGAGTGTTGAGGGGCTGTAGGTGGCATATAATGCTGTTAGAATGGATATTGGTGGAATAATTCTGAGTGGTGTATGGAGCCTAAGTTGACCATGACCACAATCTACACTAGACTTTAGGTGATGAGGCCTGAGTGGATAAAATATCTAAACACCCACTTTGACCAGTACACAGCTTTTTTGTTTTTACGATCAAATGCAAGGTGCAAAGGAGGGCAGCTAGATTTATCTGTGGAAAATATTCAGTAAGTGACATAATAAAGGAGCTGGAGCTGGTATGTCATTGGAAGATAGGAAGAGTGTTGAGGGGCTGTAGGTGGCATATAATGCTGTTAGAATGGATATTGGTGGAATAATTCTGAGTGGTGTATGGAGCCTAAGTTGACCATGACCACAATCTCGCACTAGACTTTAAGTGATGAGGTCTGAGTGGATAAAATATCCAAACACCCACTTTGACTTAACAATTTACGACAGTTCAAGTGTGAGCGCTATCTTAGGCGTAATAGTGTCTGCACCATGGATACTTGTTGATGTGTGGGGATCGTCTATAAAAATGTGGGTTATGATGTCTGTTTGATGACCAAGAAACTATCAGTGAGCTAAGAGCATTATGGTAACTTTATCGTGGTTACTTGAACAAAGCATGCAATTACAAACAAATGTCAGACTTGGTCCTGAATCCGAAGGTTGGCGTTAGATGGGAACATTTTAAGCCGAATGGAGAACTCTCCCTGGGTCCTGATTTATTGAAAAATAAATTCCTGGAGAAGGGGAGAATTTCCCTGGAAAAACTGTAGTAGAACCACCTTAAATGAACATTTTGATACGTGGCTACTGATTAGCAGAAGACTTTGCGAAAGCACTGCCTTAGCGTGACTCGATTTTTATCAAATAGGACTGGTGTACTTCGATTCGACAGGGGTGAAATTAGTAAGATTAACAGGCGGTATTTCGTTCCTGGAACATACATGCTGTGCTGTAAAATACAGTTAAAGGTGGGTATATCTCTCTGTTTCTAGTCAATCACTGATGTGTCACAAGGGATTGATTGGAATTTTAGACAAAATACAGCTAAGGACACTCAATTTGTGATTGCTTACGAAAGCATAAGAGAATTGATACATAGATTGGTCTGGATAGACAGACGACAAAGGTTTGACCTTGGTGGCAACAATTACGAGTGCAATGAAATATTTTATACCAATTGTGGTATTGCTATACTTTATCACAATAATTTCATTTTTTTTTTTTTAACTTTTAAACGTCTCTCTAACAACGTGGTCTTTAGAGACGGGGAAAGGATGGGGAGCAAGGAATGGGAAGGAATTCGGCCATGTCCTTTTGAAGGAAGCATCCCGGCATTCACCTGGAGTGATTTGGGGGAAACCATGGAAAACCCAAATCTGGATGCCCGGAAAACGCCGTCCTCTGGAATACAAGGCCAGAACGCTAAAACAGGTACTTTTTTTTTAACGTCTCTCTAACAACGTGGTCTTTAGAGACGGGAAAGGAATGGGAATGAATTCGGTCATGGCCTTTTGAAGGTAGCATCCCCGGCATTCACTTGAGTGATTTTTGGAAACCATGGATGCCTGGATGGGGATTCGAACCTCCGTCCTCCCGAATGCGAGGCAAGAACGCTAAATAATTTCATGAAAACAGGTACACATAGAATTCTTCCTCGGTTTTATATCTGGAGTTTATGACGGTTTTTTTTTTTCCCCATATCGAACGTTAAAAGGAAACATTTATGCTTTTCGACTTATTTTTTTTATTCAAGACAGGCTGGTGCCATACTCTCTAGGTATGGAAACTAAAATTTTGATTTTCGTTTTTAAAACACGTTATTCTGGCGAGGGATTAGGCTACCATAAAAGATTCTTATATTTGTTCTACGAAAACTGACATATAATAATTATTCTCATCTCGTAATAATTTCTTCTTGAACCGCAGTGAATTTCTATGTATCCTGCTGGAACGGTTTCGATGGCGCAACCCGATAGCAGGACACCTGAACATATAACAAATACACATGAAATTTTTTGCAAGCCTGAGACTCTGCAATATGTATTGGACGCCCTAATTTCTTTGTCCGCCAGCTATGCTTTCATAATGGTGGATGGCCTAGCTGTATCGCTCTGTAATGGAGCCATTTCGTAACCTGTCGGACTCCCGAGCAAACGTCGAAATATTTCACGCATATTGGGACACCCGCACCATCTAGCGGCAAATGTCTACTACCGTGTGCTGACCTCTAGCGAGAGTTATGCAAGTTATCGCGCATGTCGCAACAGGGTCTCGGCGCCGAGCAAGTGCGTACATGTCGACCGACACCTGTGCAAATACGCCTTAGGCTAGGGTTTTCCCCCGCAAGACAAGGATAGAAGATTTCGTGGCGAAGTGGAATATCTCTGGCCGGCGCATGCGCAGATGAAGTTTCTCGTGTCATGCGCTGTTCGGTGGAGACACCTGGTGTCAGGATGTGTGTACATGCTACATTGCAACATTTGTGCAGCTGGAATATCTACATCACATAGGACACAATCGTAAATAATATCGCTGATTTCAGATTAACATTGTTGCAGATAAGTGAAATAACAGCTAGAATAAAGACTAAATAACAGTTATATATGTTTAATTTGAAATATGCCGTCGTCATGCCGTCAATGTGGCAACACTGCACTAGATTTGAATTTCCCGCCAACCGGAAGTGACGTCATGGAGGGGAGGGAGAAAAGGGGAAGGGAAGCCGCCATTTTGTGTCACGTGACCGGAAGTTGGGTTTATACAAAGTCGGCTATATCTTCCTACTGACATATTTTTTTTTTTTTTTGTGCTGTCATCAGTCTTTAGACTGGTTTGATGCAATCCTCCATTCCTTCCTATCCTGTGCTAACCTCTTCATTTCTACATACCCCTTACAATCCACTTCCTCAATTATCTGCTTCATATATTCTAATCTCTGTCTACCTCTGCAGTTCTTACCTTCAACTGTTCCCTCCACTAACAAATTAACCAATCCAGCATGTCTCAAAATATGACCTACATATTATTGTTATAAAAATGTTTTCTCTCCACAGACTAGGAATATTGCAAGGTATTGTTATAATGCTCTTCAAGGAACATCCATTTAATAACTGATTCAATCATATTTTAGAAATGTTTGCTTCTAGTGTACTGTATCTGAACTAAATTTGCAAATTAAATCAATTTAACTTGTTCTATTAATGTAGTGAATGGCATTTCATGAAAGCGGTAGGTATATAATCTGAAACAAAATAATCTTGCTACGCACTCTTACAATTGTTGAGTCTATTTTATTTTCCTTAATTTTATAATATTTTTCCATTTGTATGAATTAGTAATGCCTGCTATTCTGGCCAGCGACAAAAGAACTACAGTAAAGTCAACAGTAAACTTCTTCGCCTCTTTTGTTAATCTTAAAGCAGGAATTCACACAGTAAGAAATAAGAAAACACGTCAACAACGTAAAAGTATCTACCATGTAATTTCCTAAGCTCACTCACTCACCTCGTTAGCTATTGGCTGGAGAACGGTGACATCACACGCCTGACGTCGCTCGCAAATGAACAGCGACCAGAGATATCATTAGAAAAAAAAATTCGAGGTTATGTCCACAGTTTAGTAGCTAAGCAACTGATACAAAATTATTTGCAAAACATTCATTACATTTGTTTTTTGTAGAATTTCATAGTTAAAAAAATATCGATAAATTTTGCTCTGGATCTGTTTTGAGTAACAAGTACCTAATGAAATCAGCATAAAAAACTTTAAAAAACTTAAATTACTGAAGGTCTCTACTGTGATCACGAATGCTAATTGTCGTTCCAAACTAGGCCAAATTTCAATTTAATCAAAACTTTCGCTTTCTTGGCCAAAGTTTACACATTACGGTTTATTTACTTTTTATGTATTTAACTTACCACTATCGTTAATGGTCTTTATTCATCTTCGCTGTACGTGAGATAATAGGTTATTTAAAGTGCACATCAGACCAAATATGTTACTGAATCGAGTATTGTGGCAATTCATTTCTTCGGAGTTGCTCAACTATTTAATAATCTGGAATCTGTATTAAGTTATCTGGCCGTTACAGGCACTATGACCAAACATTACGTTACGAATGTTTGCCCAGAATCAATAAAAAAAGTGATGCTTTCGAAGCAATTGCGCACTCCCTTTAAACAGAAATTCTTCAAATTTTGCAGAGTAAACTTTTGGGTAAAATAGAAGTTAGTATTTCAGCAAGTTCGAGTCTACCGACCACGACCTTTTAAGCAATTATACGATAACGCGATCGTCTCTGTTAAAAATGTAATATCATTATATTAAGATGCGGTAATACGAAGATTATCTAAAACAACCTTATCATAATTCGCCCAAATCGGATCTAAGTCGACTGCAGTTGGCTGTGTTGAAAACAAATGAGAGCTCCTACAACTTTAGGTATGTTCTATTTTCCGGGATATCCCATAGTCGATAATCAGAGATGTTATTGTAATCCATGGATCGTAATCTGTTTTAGTTGATTTCCTTATTATCCACCTTTCGTTGTTCCTGGGTGTTGGGCTTTTTCATATAAACATAAAATAAATAATTGTAGTCTGGAAAAATTGTCAAGATTTGAAAAAAAAATTTACGACCTCTCTAGTAAACTGGTTCGAGACCTGATCGCAGAAGAAATTTTCATCACCAGGGCGGCATGGCAGGAGAGATAGTGGTGCACAATTTTTAATCACCATATTGAGCACCAAGTCCTGGGTTAAATCCCAAATCTGTCCGCAGTGCGTTCGGTAGTGATGGTGATACGTTCATCGAATGGAGATGTTGAGCTTGTCGGGCCCTTCGATGTTTTACGGAAGAACAGGCCTGAATGGACCGGCACTGGATTTCATCCTCCCTCTTTCTTCATATTTCATTAATACACAACACAAACAGCAAAGTTGAACGCAAACTCAACACAGTCATCCACACAAACACTTCCATCATTATGGCAGCCAAGGCGAATTGAGTCCAGTTAAATTTCTCGAGACACGACCTTAATAGTATCTCCCTACATGGCGGTGCCGAAACTTGTGTTACCTGGTATAGTGGACGTCATTATTAATTCAGTTACGATCGAGCGTGATGGACGAGAGGCAACACTCTGGTATCGCATTCGGGAGGACGCAAGATCGATTCCCTGTCCTGCCATTCAGATTTCGGTTTACCATAATTTCCTGAAATCATTCCAGGTAAATGCCGCGGTGGTTTCTTCGAACGACTATGATCGAATTCCATTAACGAGTCGTTAAGGGGACGTCCATTAATTACGTGAAATAAAATACGGGGAGGGGAATCAGCAAAATCTCACAAAAGGAAAATCGAGAAATATTAATAATTAGCCCCAAATTCCGTCAAAAATGACGGGTTTAACGGGGTGTTGTGGTAATTTATTTCTCTGCATTTGCTTAACTAAATAGAAATGTTATAAAATAAATCTCATTGCTGTAGCAAAAAGCTTCAGTTGTCAACTTGGTCCAGGTTGCATTTCAGCCTAACCACAGTCTCCGCGAATATTGCTGCTAGAAAAGCAAAGCTTCAATCAAGCGCGAATTAATACATTCCCTGTATCGCATGACAGTGTCATCATGCGTTGCGATATAAACTTGATCCCAAATCTTCACAGATTCTTACACCTTTCTTTCTTAATACTTGTGATGAAGATCGATACTTTAACGGATGAGACAGCTTACATCGGCTGAAATAATGACCACAATGAGAAGGAAGGAGGCTAAAAATAAATCTTAACAACTTACGCAATGCCACGAAATATTTAATTGGGGATTAGGCCACACAGTTTTCGCGATCAATTTAGAACTTCTTTAATTCAAACCAGTTTTATAAAAAAACTAAATAATTAATATGCCACTTTAAAGGAAATACATACTTATCTTTCAGTTACATTTTGCTGAAATAATAGGCTCACCAATATTGGACAGTGAAAGCAAAGGAAATTAAAATAAATCTTATAAACTTACATTATGCCACGTAATATTTAAGTGTGGAGTAGGATGCAGAGATCGCGATCAGTGTGCAACTAGTTCCGTTCAAACGAATTAATAATTTCAGTAATACGACACATTTTAAATTATTTTGAAAAAAAAACTATGTTATTCATGCCTTCTGCCGTAACGTCAAATGCCAGTTGTAATTCTGACCCATGCTGAGTAACAATCTAATCAAAACTTCCGCTGCATTGATATTCGAAACACAAAGCTTTTATCTGTGGACAAGGAATTTAAGAAATACTTATATGTATCAAAAGAATATTACGTAAATATAAGCATCTAATGATTGATATGTCGATTTAAACGCAATACATTTATTTCAGTGTTCTGTCAGTTAATTTATTCGCGGATGCATGGAAACGTTATTAAATAACCTGCATTACCAAGAATAATCGCGTAAAGCGTGACGTCATTGCGCGACATCATAGAGTGACGTTATGGTATGACAGACGACGTCATAGCTGACAGAGTTTCTTATTATTATATTAGATAACGAATCAAATGCATAGCACAAATAACAGATATTCTTACACGGCGAAAATTTTCTTATTTTCCTTGGGGCTTATTTTTATTGAAATACAGTTATGTTGTTGAATCGTTTGGGCTGTCACAATGCGTGTTTGAAGCTGATAATTTTCTACAATGTTTTCATACGATACAGAGTTCTGATAGTGGTCCCATTAGAAAATCTGGCTTCGTATCTCCAATGCGGATAGGCTGAGACACGCAATGTGCTCTGGCGTCTTCGCCGTCTGTAGCCGCAATGCGACAGCCTAATCTCGTTATCCCGAGCACGCCTGCCTCCGACTTATCAATCAAAAAGTCGACTGTCGCGCGACAGACCGCGGCTGGTCCCTTCCTTTCGCAGTTTTCGCTCCACAAATAAAAATGTTGAGCGTATTTCGGAAAGTCGCAGCCGTTAACGATTTCCTATAATGTCACGCCGCGCACGCTCATTCGCTTTCGGCGAACATTCTTTGTTCGACAGATCGTTCAGAAAGTATCTTTTGTTGTCAAGTGAAGGGCTCGATAAATGTCCGATACGATTCACTGAAGCTTGAAGGATTTTCGATTTAGAAACGCTTCTATGACTTTACGAAGTGCAGAAAGCGTAAATTATAAAATTCTTATTCCGAAACAGAGAAGTCATTTATTGTCGCTATTTCCGTCGATGAAGGTGCTAAAAGTACAGTTCTGTTCTGTAAGTTGTAGAACTCGTTATTTAATTTATTTTAGTCAAAAATAACTTCCAAGGAATTAATCTAAAATCTGCTACTCCGTTTTGAACAATTGTACAATATTTTATGATGGAATGAAACACCGAGCGTTGTGGTGTAACGGTTAACGTTCTGGCCTCGCATTCGAGAGGACGGCGGTTCGAATCCCCGCCCGGGCATCCAGATTTGGGTTTTCCATGGTTTCCCAAATCACTCCAGGGAAATGCCGGGATGCTTCATTCTAAAGGCCATGGCCGAATTCCTTCCCATTCCTTGCCCCCATCCTTTCCCGACTCTAAAGACCTCGCTGTTAAGAGACGTTAAACAATTAGAAAAAAATGGAATGAAACCTGAGAATCGAATTTTATCTGTCAATAAAACATTATTATAAGTTGAAATTTTCTCCCCTCTCCCCACCCTCTAGATCAGTGTCTAAAGCGAATTTCCCCCCCCCCCCCCGTACAGGGAAATAAAAGTTATTTCGTAATAACAAATGAGAAATGTTTCTTAAAAGTAAATACGAAAAACGCGATTTTTTTTTTTTTCAATCCAGTTACTCAATTTTCAGATGATGATCTACCGCTTCTCAACTTTAGAAATTCTTGCCTGTAGTAAACTTCAGCAACCTTCTGAACGATAAGTAAGAAAGCCAAATTTGTTTATAATTTTTATTGTTAATGTGTATTGCATGGTTTCGTATATAACATTTTTATTAGTATTTGCATCTCAATTATGAGCCGGTAAAGAGCCATCCATAATTTTATTAAGTGAAGAGAGAGATTACACAATGTGTGACATTGCGTGACAAGGAGGAAAGGGGTCACAAACTTAGCGATGTCACGTTGGAAGTGCTGTTTTAATCAAGTTCTAAATTTAAAATTGCTAAATGTTTGGTGTTACACCGGGAAGGAAGGATCTCGCAGTGTCACGTAGTATGACAAGGAGAAGAGAGGGGTCAAAAAACCATTTGTGTGACGCAATTTACGGATGGCTCCTAAACACAATTTCTGTGAAGGTCTAAATGTATAACGGATTGATTTTCCGTTAAACTACTCTAAAAGTTCTTTTGTCGTCAGAACTATGTACCGCTAAGTAGAATTCCAGTAAAGTTCTTGTATCCAGCTTCTCAGAATTCCCTAAAGAGGAGAGGAACAGACAAGCGCTGAGCATGTAGCGCATTGCGGTATTTCAAAGCACAGCTGCGCTGCTAAGAAGATTGAATGAACTTGTCCGCTGCGTAAAGGGTACAAAAGTCCTATGCGATTTAAATTAGGATTGTAAGGGAAGTCATCTTTGCAGAAGCTGATGCGGAAATTCGGTGCTTGACATCCGAGGATGTGGATGTTTTGCGGTAGCCGTGGTGGAAAAATAAATTTATAATTAGCTACTTAAATTTTAATATTTTATCAAAAATAAATTTAAAATCAAAATAAGTACATGTTATATGCCAAATTTTATGTTTTTTCATAAGTAAAGTCTATTTCCATATAAAACGTGGGATGATTTCACAAGTGAATTAAATTATTTACCTAACTACGCGCACGTCTAAAAACCAATCTTTGTCATATCAACATCGTGGAGTTCGTGGCTCGACTAATTCAAGCTTCAAGCACAAGGCCACGCCACCGCACATCTCTGTATTCGCTCACTATTATTATTTTATTTATTTAACTTTTTTGCTTATGATTATACGCCTCGGGAAGGAATTCAGCCATGGCATTCACCTGGAGTAATTGGGGAATCCACAGAAAACCATAATTTGGATGCCCGGACTGGGATTCGAACCCGCGTCCTCCCGAATGCAAGGCCAGAACTTTAACCGTTCACCCACCACGCTCGGTGACAGTTTCACGCTCTTGTCTCCTTCATAGCCTGTTACATTCAAAACTCTCACCTATAGTTAGAACTTCACCACAATATTAACACCCGGTAAATTAACTCAAATATACTAACAATCGTATCCCATAAATCGAAAACTCTCCCAAATTTCTTCTTAATTTCAGCGGTTAGCTTGTGGAATAATCTCCCCCTCAGAATAAGAAATGCTGAAGAAATTAATTCATTTAAAGGAAATATTACGTGTCAGACTCTCCGATTCCACATTTCGCTTGTGTTTGGCCTTATTAATATTGCGTTGTGTAATTTCATTTACTTCTTTGGCCTTCACTTGTATTCGTTTGTGATTAAGATGTTAGTTTGTATTTCAGTTATTAATTCAAGTAAACCGTAAAATGAGTGTTGTTATTATGAATTTATTGAAAGTGTAAAATATGCATTGTAAAACACTTTTAAGTTGTAAGAGAGGTTTTTACAGCCTTAATCTTGACAGGATAAATAAATCTTTAAATACCTATCGTTTTTGGGTTTTTGGGGTCATATGAAGATGGTAGTTCCTTGTTTGATTTCGTGAGCTCAAGGTAGCGAGTGATCCCAATCACACTCTTTCCAACTCTGCAAAAACAAGAGAGTGGAATAAGTTGTAGTTAGATACCTAGAAATCGGTAGTAGATCTTGTAACGTGTGTTGTAAAATAAATTTCTTTAATATCTATGTGAAGATTGTTTCGTTCTGAGAATTATGTTGTTGAGTCATAACGGTTTCTTTCGGTGCATTTTAACGAATGGGAAAGAAAGCTGTTAAGACCTACACCAAGGATCTATAGCCATATTTACCTGAACATATTTCAGAAGTAACAGAAGAGGTTTATAGAGATGGAGTCAACACGGAAATAGATAAAGAATTACCTAAACCAAACGAGACAGTAAATACAAAAAATATTATTATAGTATATAATAATATATAGTGTATTATTATATTATAGTATACCAGCAGATTGGAAGTGAAATATTAGTGATAGAATGTTGCCAAGCACAATTTTTCTTCTATTTGATGAAGATATAGGTTTTGGGCTAAACTGAATGAGAAGGTTTATTTTATTAGAATTATAACAATAATATTAGTGACCAGCCCCGTTGGCTCAGTTGACTGCGGAACCGTGATTGGGTCCGGAGCTGAAACAAGGTTAGCTAGTTCAAGTCCTGGTGGTGGAAGAAATTTGCATCAGTGGAAAATTTTCAAACTTTTTCAAATTTACAGCCTCGTATATTCTTGAGCTTTGGTGATACAAAGTGGAGGCACATGATAAGTTGTAACAGATATACTCCCTCTTCAAAATGATAGTTAATTTACACGGATCGGATAATTAGTCTTTGAGATATTACTCGTTTATGTAAATTACAGTTGTCGAATATGGAAAGTCGAAAATCGTTGGTTCAGTTCATCTAGTCCGGTAGTTTGCGACATCCGGTGGCTCCGGAATGTTGGAGAGATTCTGGCAGAAACTATTATCCTTCATTTTTCAAACGACAGCAATATGGCGACACTATGTCTATTTTAGACATGTAATTTTGGAAATTACTTCAACAGAAACTGTCACCAGGGGCGTAGCTACTATGGGGCTAGGCGGTGCAGTTCACCGGGGCCCCTACGCTCAGGGGGCCCACAAGCATACCTCTGGGGGCCCCCAAGCATACCTCTGAGGGCCCCCAAGCGCGGTTGAGAGGTCCCACGAGCCTTCATGGCAAACTGGCGACCTTTTTTTTCAATTCAAGGACCCCCATCCTCAGCTCAGGGGGCCCCTACCAGCAACACAAAGCAACAAAAAAGGCCCCCCTCTGGCCTGAGGGCCCAAAATAAATTTTTTGCACAGGGGCCCCTGTTGACCTAGCTACGCCACTGACTGTCACTCATTTGGGTGCGATTGCCTCTCACACCCAGCATTGATATTAAATACGTTTCCACTTCAAAAACCTTATAAAGATCTAAATGCTAAACCTTCTTGCTTGCACACCCGTTTGGTATTTGAAACTGAGTCCATCTTAGAGCAGCCAGAAATGTATTGTAATGAACAATAATACGCCGGTTTGAGGAATTTGGCGTAAGTGTTGACATAAATGGACCAATACAACCAACCAGGTTGCTCCTAGAATAAATATTCTGATTATTCTTTTTAAAAAACCGTTCCATGTCCCGAGCGCCAAGGAGGAGTGTGTGCTTGGCGCTAGTACTAACGCCGAAAGTGGACAAGCGAAGTGAATGATACTGACTTTTGATACTAGATGGCCCACGTTGGCAGAGAAAATGAGTTGCCAAACAATGGACTGTCTCAAGGCCAGGCGTGGCAGGGGTTGGTCGCTGGGGTGACCACATGCGGCCTGCGCAGTGCTGCAATTCTACTGATTTATCCGTAGATCTACGGATTTTTATAAAAAGTTAGGATTTTCTGATTTTGTTAAAATATCCACGTACTTTTCCTACTTTTTATTAATTGTTGATTTTTCCTGTGTGTTGTTAAACTTTGAGCGTATAGTGTTAATGCATTACAGAATTGTTAATAATTGTGAATCGTTTCCTTGCAACCTGTCGTGTAAACTAGGGTTACCAGAATTTTTTCTCCAAATCCGGGGACGCTTCACAACTTTTTAACCAAAATCCGGGGACGCTCTCGGTATTTGTCCCAATTACGCGTTGTACTTTTATAAGTTATATGATTAAACATTGGGTTAACTTAGAAGCCACATATTGTTCATATTTTCTATTTTAAATCAGTATCACAGACAGCCATGTTGCACACAGCAAGGGGACTTGATTTTCCAAAGCTGTTGAGTCCAAGACTCAGTATCCTTGTAATTTTCTTTTATTCCTAGGCACGTACAAGGAAAGAAGTGCGCTTCATATCTCTTGCTTCAAACGAATGCATTTGCAAATCAAGGCTTTTAAAGAACTCTCGCTTAATCAAAAAAAATTCTGAGGACAACAGTAAAAATCCGGGGACATTGCGGGGACGAAATCTGTCCGGGGACAGAGAGCTAAATACGGGGACTGTCCCCGGCAAACGGGGACGTCTGGTAACCCTAGTGTAAACCAACGATTGAAATAAAGCTCATATTCTGTTTGATTATAGATTTTATAGATCTTAAAAGACTGCATAAATACAGAAGTATCGGCGCACTCTTTATGTTCGGTGACACGCTCGTTGGCACGGTTTACAAAGCAATGCCTTCCGGGAATACTTAACCAATATGCAAGAATAAAAGGGGTCGCAGTTTTTGACATTTGCTGTTACAGAAGATATGCTAAATTTAATGCAAAAAAAGAGAAAAAAGAGTTGGCGCAGCAGCAGCAGTGATGAACGTGACGCTGCATAAAGCATGTCAGAGATATTTCTTACTGTCGTGTAGAATATTATTTTGTGTTTCGAATTTTAAAGACTTGGAAATAAAAAGTATTCTAAGTTTTGACTGTCTCATCTATAATCGTTGTTTCAGTCTTTCAGTTAGCGAGTCTCTGGATTTTTGCACCCAATCTACGGAAATTTTAACGTCCATCTACGGATATTCAAAGCCAAGTGGCTGGCAGCACTGGGCCTTCGGCAGAATAACATTAGGACCATGGATTGGGACCAAGGGGAGATATCGCTCGACGGTGGACGCAAGGGATTCGTGAGCCTACGGGAAACCACCAATCAGTCTACACAGCCACGAATGAAAAGAAATGGGAGTTACATCGATATCAATAGACTGTTTGTAATTCTTCAACTAATCCTATACAGCGACCTTCGAGATTTCACGTGCCCTACAATTGCAGCTAGCAGAGTGCAGTTAAAGGTTAAATGATGTAATGTTCTTTCGATCAATTTCAGAGGGTTAGTCATTTGTCAATTAAAATAAAATAAACTGTAAATCCTGTCTTTTGTAACCCTGTGTAAACCCAGAATATAGTGTCACGTGGGCTGATTTTAATTAGTAATATTAACATCTGCATGGAATTTAAGAATTCACTGATAAGGGACGGTGCACAAACTACGTGGCTCGGTAAAGGGGGGGGGGGGGGTTGGCTGGAAGGCTACGCTGAGCTACGTGGGGAGAGGGGGTTCCGAGCCGGGCCACGTAGCTTTCCATTCATAACATTTCTCATAGTTAAAATGAGGAATAGAACTCACAACAGCATGTGAATATTTATTTCCCTCAGTTAATTATCTCTGTATGTGATTTACAATAAGTCTGACAAGAGAAAACAGTACAAAATTTCTTCTGGAATCAAAAGGGAAAAAGCTACTTGCTACGTTAGGGGGGGGGGGGGGGATAGAGGCAAAAGCCACGTAGGGCTACGTGAGGGGTGAGGGGAGGGGGGATTCCACAGGAGGCCAAAATGGAGCTACGTGGTTTATGCACGCTTCCTAATGCCTTCGCAGTTTAACGGCCTGTTTATGATTACAAAGGGAAGTAGACATTACAGTATTTAAGAAGTTACAGTTGTCGCATTTCTTGTAAATTTGTTCACGGATCAGTTAATACTGGAAGTATGCCCGATGGCTGAAAATCAGTGGTGACAGAATCGGTACTCTGCAACGAATAAAGAGAAATTAGTGCACAATTTTGTACTTGCAATAACATAATTTGTGTGCAAACAAGATAATTTTTTTTTATAGTGGCATTATGTGCTGCAATTCGGTCCAGATTTTGGTTTGAACACCGTGTGGCGTGTATGCAATAGGTGCCTTGAATAGAATTACCACATCCAAAGTTATACTAAATGAAACAAAAAACCAGGAATCCGCTAGCTTAGGATCGCATATTCGAATTTCATACTAGCGGAACGCAGAGGATGAGAATGGACCTATTTATCCTTCCAAGAGAAAACTATATAGGGGTGTTGATTTATCAACTCTTCAAACAGTTCATTAAGAGGGCAAATAATGGCAGAAGTATAAAATCAAGATGAATGTAAGAAGTTAAGGCAGATCCATTAGGAGAGATTGAAGCGTGGTGGTCGATATATCGCCTCCTGCAGGGGAGAAGATACTTCCGCCATTATGTCAAAAACATACTGGTGGCTTTTCTGAATAGTAGATTAACAGTTTGATAGAGGGATTAGAAAGGAATTCAGATTGATTATTCCTTCTCGTGATGAGAAAGTTGCTACAAAAAATCAGGAAAGACCAAACACTTGATTACAAATTAATAGTCATTCCAAAAAATTCTAAATCGGGAAACTTAGCGACCCCCACTGTTAACGCATAAGGGAGCGTACATAAACTACGTGGTTTGTCTAAGGGGAGGCGATTGGGTAGAAAGTTACGCTGATCTATGTGGGGGAGTTTCCGAGTCAAGCCAGGTAGCTTTTCATTCATATTATTTGTCACAGTTAAAATAAGGTACATTCAATTATATTCGTATGTAATTTACGATAGTATGACAAGAGAAAACAGAACAAAATGTCCTCTGGAATCAATAGAGAAAAACGCTTCGTGCTACACGGGGGAAGAGACAAAAACCACGTCAGGCTACATGGGGAGAGGGGGGGGGGGTTAACAGGACGCCAAAATTGAGCTACGTAGTTTATGGACCCTCCCTAACATATGGGTACGGGAACCAGATGTCGTTGAGATATAAGTGACAAAACGTTTCAAGTGATTACTGCCGAATGCTACGTGAAGGGCATCAGCCTGTCTGATCGGCACATTTCATACATATTCATCTTGGAATTATAACCTAATGAAGTGAATAAAGCTAATTTTGGCGGGAGAGAATTCTGCAGTTAAAAAATGAATCGCTTGCAACAGAAAATAAGATTAGGAATATTATCCTTAAGATGCATAACAATAGATGTAAACCTACTTTGATGTTCGTCCTCATTATAATAGGCAATTGTAGAGCTGCAAAAATTAATTAACGTGCACTGTAATACTGTATTTAGTTACATGAATGATTTCGTCTCTTAAATAATAATACACTCCTGAATGCCAGCAGGTGCAAGCTTAATGCAATTGCAGAGATATTATAGCCAACGGTTTTAGATCGGTACCTGAAAAAAAACATGGAAAATGTATTAAGCTTGATAACATCGGGCAGGCGGAACACTATTACGATGCAAGTTGGATTTTCTTCACGCAACATAAACCTTTCCCCTCGGTGTGCAATAGCGCTTGACGAATGACTAACAAAATCATGTGCCCAGGGAGTAACGGATCCATTGCGTACCAGTCGGCGTATGTTACTATCAGGCAGCTGGTCTCTCATACGAATTTTATAATTATTGCTACTTCACTCGGTAGGTACAAGGCGATGTCTGAAAAACGATCTCAGAAGTTTTAGGATTATGCACAAGTACGCAGCTTCAGTTTTCTTACTGCAGCGATTGGTAATTGATTCACAAGAAAGTCGAACAGAATAAATACTGTTAATTTTGATAAGAGCACATGAGACTATACTTCACTTTATCAGAAACATGTCGAGGTTAATGAGGAGGGTGACAATATCGACGTCAAGTTATTCTTCCATTTAGATTGGTGGGGGAAAAAATTAAGCGGTATATTTTACACTCAAGAATGATTGTCATTTTTTTAACCACTGTTAACCTTTGGTAGTTCTCATAATCTCATAATGCTCATTCAAGCACATACTGAAAAGGTATACAATAGTAATGTTTCAGACTCTTCTCTTATAAATTGTAATACAATAATATTATACAAAACAGCTTCTTAAAAGAGCCTTTTTATGTTACCTAATTCCCTGATAACTCACTCTGGATCTGTTTCAAAGTTTTTAGAGTGCCCATTTTTACTTACGTAATGCAGCTTTTCTCCTAATTTTTTCCTGCTGTCCCTGAATAATTGTACCTAATGGTCTTATTAAATTATTTATTTAAATTCACAGCTTTTTGATATCTTTCTTCATAAATGTTTGAATACTTTCTTTTCACTCTGTTTTGTAACATAGCTATAAAAGCTTCTAGATGCATTTTCTCCTTAAATGCATCAGTTATTAATTCTCTGTTTAGCTATTTCGGTGTTTCCTATTGTGTCTTAACTTTTTGTTCTGTTCATACCAACTTATTTAGCCCTCTCACCGTTATATTTTAGTATGTATGTTCCGTATTTTTATGTATTTTCTGCTTAGGAATTAACATTTCTTCCCTCATTCTTAGTATCTACTTGAACTGTTCCATTCCCTGGTGCTCTCCTTCAACATACTAAACGTTTCTCTGAAATATCTTCCTGTTTACATTTTTTAAATATAATTTTGGCCGCTGATTTACTGACCTCTATCATATCTTCCACAACTGTTTCGTGATCGCTTATTCCTTCTGTAATCTAGGACCTGACAAAGTTATCATCATAGCTTATTAAGAAGCTATGAAACATGTTTGGTACCCTTGCGTTCTGCTGTACCACTTGTGTAAAGCCTCCTTCTCTCACTATTTGCAAATCTGTACTCTCATGTATTATTTATCTTATTTCCCTCCACTGCTGGTATATTAAAATCCCCACAATAATAAATATTTTATGCTCACCCTTGAACACAGATTATGAATTTAGTTTCTCCCCAAACGGCTCATCTTCATTTCTTTCTTTCTTCTTGGCAGAAGCCAAGTTCGTAAAATTTTATTTTGTGACACCAAAAAAAAAAAAAAAAACCTTGAAACTCATGACTATGATTCTCTGACAACTAGATTAGTATCCTACGATCTGGAGAATCCAGCTAATCTTTGGGTGGTGTACTAGCTTTATTTTAATAATGTTTTTTACATCTTATGGTAATTAAGATCTCACAGACAGATAGGTGAATATTTTATAACTACTATAGTCGCGTCTTGAATTCCAAATGCCTCTTTCTTTTATTCTAGCAAAAGTTATATTCAAGGTATTTTCTTTACTGTGACCATAGTTCCTACTTTTCATCACGTGCGAGATCATTTCTTGGTCTTATCGGAGTTCATTCGATGTATTTTTTCAGCACTCTTTCATGTTTCATTCTTCGCAGATGGCAATTTTTATCATTGTGTCCTTTCCATTCAGTCCATTATCGTGTCTTGCATGCCTTGCTCTCTACCATCCCTCATACAATATTTTTTATTTATCTCTTACTTCTGACATTATCTAGCAGTGTACATCATGCAGGACAGCATTGTCAAACTGCTTGCTCTATATTCGATTGAATAGCTATTCTACTTTGGTGGTATTTCTACATATTGATTTTGTTGTATTGCTAAGGTGAAATGGAATGCCTTGCCTTGCTAGTATGTTTTATACCATGTATCTTCTTAACACTACCAAAACGTAGAACGTTTCCTCTAAATCAAGACTTTCTTCTTTCGTTTGGGACTTGCTAGAAGCTAAATATTTAGTCGTGCGGCAATGTGTGAGAACGACTTTGGTCGAGGAGCCGTATTTACAAATGTGATTACTTCGGGAAACTATAGCACACCCTAAAACGAGATTTCCGCACCAGGAATGAACACATAATGCCAGTCGATAGCGTTAAGTATTTTCATTTAACTTTTGTTTCTGGATTGACCTACGTTTACGTAATACGGTTGTAGTATTGGACTGTCCTTACTACCACGAGATGTGAACTCAACAGCGGTTCTTATATATTTCATAAAGGACGTTCGATACACGTCATTTGAGGTCACTAGCCCAAGGGATCGATACCGTTCGATATGGCCGGGACTTGGCAGTTTGTAGCTGCCAGTTTCAGCCAGGACAGGCAGCTACGATGTGCAGGGTCTGTTAATCAAATGAGCAGCGTTCATACCGACTGAGCTGCGCCGTGAAACAGGAAGTATGAAGCGTGTTGTGATGTCTCCTTAGACGAACATTCTTTCCCCGTATTCATGATTGTTCTCATAACAATTTTGGATTTTATACTGGTTTTCCAAACATTATTTTTGATTACAACCTTCCTCGCGTCTCTAATAGCTCTCATATACTCTTTAGGCCTTTTTGTTTATTTGTAGATAACCGTTAGGTCTTTTTCTATTAGCAACCTCAATTTGATTGGAGTTAGTTTTTTTTTTAAGTAAAAACTTCTACAGGCGGTTTAGGCCATATTTGGACGGGGCTAAATCTATGAACTCGCGACTTCCCATCACTGAAATCAGAAATGCTATTACGTGTTGCGCGTATCATATGTGCGTTGGACGCTTTTTGGATGGGTGAAATCTTCCAAGTTCATGTCACCAACAAATTAATGTTAACAGTATATCTGTAGCTATAAGAATGACATATTGCGCTTGGACCTCAGTGAAAGTATAGATTATATTTTTATCTAATATATAAAAATGAATGAATACGTGTATATATATATATATATATATGCTTATTTTGCCAATTTTCTTCGTACAAACTCAGAGTTTTTATCCGATTTTTATAGAACTTTGCACACGTATACTTTTTAAAAAATAGAAAAATACTGTTTACGTTTGATTTACAGAAACCTAAACCCCCTCCTCTTTTCTCCCCTCACCTTAATTTCTGTCAACGTTGTTCACATAAATCCACAGTTTTTATCAGATTTTGATAGTACTTCGCATACTTCTGCTTCAGACCAAGGCGGTCTGGTAAATCAGCGGTTAAGGCGCTTACTCCCGAAAGTTTCTCTCTCTGGTTGCGGGTTCAAATCCTGTGGTGAGCAGGAACTTTTAGGAATTGTATTTGATTATATGAGCTACGCCGGTACGTTCCGTGATTCTGATTCCACATTAAACTGTAGGCCTCTGAAGAAAGGAATTTACCTTTCTGCCTCTGACACAATAGCTTTGTCACATTTCCTTCTGGTCGTGAACAAAGTTAGATTTTTAGTTATTGAAATGAAAATTTCCTTAGGCGCGTTGGGCGATTTTTGGATGGGTTTGAGTTTGAGTTTAATGTTAACAAAGTATCTGTAGCAGTCTGGTGGCTCAGTGGTTAAGGTGTCCTACTGGAGAACGGAAGGTCCCCGGTTCGAATCCCTGTCTCGCGGGGATTTTCACTGACCATTAACTCGACCTTTACCTCTGGCACAACTTGTTGTGTAATGTGATATACGCCAGAACTCTTCCGTGTTTCTGACTCCATGTTAAACTGTAGGTCCCCTGTATTAAGTTTTTTCTTCTGTCGGCATCCCCAATGACTGCCTTTTTTTTCGCTTCGTCGATGCCGTGGTTATTAGATGCGGGAGAGGACTGTGGACTAGAAGCGCGATAAAATTCGGCCATGACCTTTTTAAGGAATCATCCCACCATTCGCCTGTGGTGATTTAGTGAAACCATGGAAAACAGACATATGGATGCCAGGACGGTGATTTGAATCTGCGTCCTCGCGAATGCCAAGCCGAACACTCTCTTCGTATCGTGGTTTTCACCATCCACCATTTTTATTGATGTGGGTTTATAGAATTCAGTGAACCATTCTCCTTGAAGAGGACCTGTTTTGGTGATCGAAGGTCTCCAGCGGAGTAGAAGTCGGATTCTTCGGCGATGACAGCATCATATGGTGCGGCATCTCGTCTAATTGTGCCCATCTGAATGCCCTCTGCAGACGACAATCAGCCATCGTCGTCTTGGATCACAATAGAACGGTGAGCGCCCCGCCCACTAGAGCCCATCCCAGCCGGAAGACGGGCTCGACTTCCCAAGGACGGCTCACAAGTCTAGCAGGTCACAGTACACCACGGACACTCGCCTCGGACCATAGTTCTCAGTGACCATAATACAGTGTTATATTGCCGTTTGTTCAGATACCATTCAGTCAACTCATCATATACATATATTATTTCTAAAAGGTGTTTTTTTGTTATGTCACAAGCCATTATATCCAGTCATACCTGCCCAGAATCGTTAAATGAGGTATCATTTTAAAGATTAAGATATCCGCTTTGGTCCAATCATATTTAACAAAAAAAAAAAATTTTTTTTCAAATTCGATCCCTAAAGAACAAAAATGCCAATTTCTTCTAAAATGCTTTTTTTTTGTGTCACGAGCCATTTATCTCTCTGGATAACTAACCGAAATCGATAACTGAAATATCATTTTAAAGATTAAGATCTCCGCTTTGGTGACATTATATATTATAACAGAATTCAACCCTTAACGGGCAAAAATATCAATATTTCTGCAACGCGTTTTTGTGTCACGAGCCATTAATCTCCCTTGATATCTAACCGATATACATAAATGAGGTATCATTTTAAAGATTAAAATTTCCGCATTGGCCACATCATATTTAAAGAAAGGATTAATCCGGAATTCCATACTCAAAGGGCAAAAGTATCATTATTTTCATAACTTTTCCACCAAAAGCCATTTATCTTCCCTGAAATCTAACCGAAATCAATAAATAACGTATCATTTAAAAGATTAAGATTTGACGGTTGAGGGACGAAAGTAATAACTGTGAAAGTAGCGCGTATGAGACAGCTCAGAGCCAATAAACAGCTTCACTGGCGTCGACATTTGTAACGTACGTATTATACTAAACAAATTACCAATTGATACAAATGAAGCGGTTCCTCTTTCATCCTATTACAAACCATGAATCTTACTATTCACTGTGCCCGCGAATTTTTCGCACGTGTCATCTAGTGTGCACGAATTCCGATAAGCTGAGATTATGATAAAAAAAAAAAATTAAAAGTAAACTCGCATCAGTGTGGTTGAATAATTATTATTTATGAGTTTACTAGTATAAAAGGGACTACTTTATTACAGCAAACCTAAATCTGGTATCTGATTGCAAGTAGATTAATGCTGCACTCAGAATGAAACAATATTGTAAGCGAGAAAACAAATAAACGCAATTAAAAAATAACTTGCTACCTATATCATTAAAATGAAATCTGTTCTAATATCTCTCTACGAATAGTTTTCGGTAAATGTGTCTTTTACGCCGTTCATAAAAAGTGAAACTCTAACATTTTATTCAACAATCTGAAATTATTAATTTCTTATGCCAATATGTGCGAAAATTTTGCCATTCTTGAACAATATACGTATAAGTAATATACTGGTTACCAAATTTTACTGACGAGCCCAGAATCTGCTATGCTGAAGCAATAGGTGCTTTAGATCTCCTGCCTTTTAAGTTATATAGACCTAACTCTTTTAGAGCAGAGAGGGTATACTGACGACAATATCAGATACTGACACATAATCACGTCTTTCTAAATGGCGACACCGGTGCTATAACGATTAACAAAGGACTCAGATATGAGTGTACGATATGATGACTACACACCAGCCGTCCTAGAAGTATTTTTACCGTTGCTAGAAACGGTCCGAGCGTATGCCTAGACCGTACCTGATAAATGACCATTAAGAAACTTGCATCTAGCATTCGCAACTATGTTTCATGAGGTTAATCCGGCAACAGAATTATTATTATTTTTTAAGTAGACCGTGAAAAACCAATCTTGATGAAGCATTCGTCGTGTTTATTAAATTAGATTTCCTAAAAATTTCACGTAATTTAAAAGCTTCAAGAATCTCGCGAATTGAAAGTTTTTTCCATTAAAATGATGAATTAATTACATTCCGTAAGGTTTTGGAGAAGAGGGAAGAGGGGGGGAGAGGGGGGTCCCTTGCACGAAACCGCCAGAGATATGCGTTAATGGATTTTCAGTACCGTACAAATCAATATGTTGATGTTAGAGGATATTATGTTGAAAAATAGTATTTATTTTAAATGACAAAGCAGCGTTTTTTATTCCCAGGGGTCCAATTTATTGTGCCGAGCTCATGATCAATTGCTGATGAGTCGATTGTGAGCATAGTCTGCCGATAATTCATGGGACCACAATGTTAAAGCCGTAAGTTCCGCATGACTTAGCGCTAACGTCATTTCCTGCATCGCTGGTTCGGCACAATCCTCCCGGTCCTGTGCTGCAGCCGTACGTATGTTTCGAGGAATCTTCTGACTTTATCGTCAGTCTATTTACACTGTCCTACCAACCCTCGGGTTGTGGACTAAGTTAATTAATAATCATATCGAATCTGGTCTCAGGTATTGTACTACCGCCGAGAACTATTTTCACCCTTTAAACCCATTATCCCAAAATATTTATTTGTATGTAATCCGAATCATACGAGGAGGTACCCAAAAATAACTGGAATAGCCTTGCTGTGGGCGGAACTTGTGTAGAACGCGTTTCCGCCGCTAGGCGTTTAGTGTAACTCATTGCAAATTCAGTGCCGCCTGTGTTTTCGGCCTGGCTTGCCTGTTAATCTGCAGTGATGGTTTTTGCTAGTGCTGTTCTATTATTGTTCCGTTTTTGATGATGGCAAGTTTAAGTGAACAACGTACAGCTGTGAAATTTTGTTTTCTACTCATTAAAAATGCAGCTGAAACTATTTCAATGTTGAAAAAAGCTTACAAAGATGACGCTGTGGGAAAAACTTAAGTGTACGAGTGGTTCGCTCGGTTAAATAATGGCGACATGTTGATTGATGATAAACCTTGTTCTGGACGTCCATCAACTGCCCGAATCGACGAAAATGTTAAAAAATTTTGAGAGAGCTTATGCTCTCAGACCGTCGACAAACAATTGAACAACTGTCAGAGATTAGTGGGTTATCTTGAAGCTCGGCTCAGAGCATTTTAATCGAAGATTTGTAAATGAAAAGGATTGCTGCCAAGTTGTTCCTCGGGCTCTGACTGACAATCAAAAAGAACGTTGAGTTGAAACAACAGCTTGATATTGATTCAAATTTTCTGTCAAAGGTCATTACTGGTGATAAGTCATGGTGCTATGGTTGACACCACAAACAAATTAACAGTCAAGCCAACGGAAGGCGTCATTTCACACCGTCCAAAAAAAGTCGTCAAATCAATCATCAATACCATGCTCAATTGCTTTTTTGAAGCCAAGGACTTAGTTCATTCAGACTTAGTTCCCCCACAACAAAAATCGTCAATCAAACCTTTTATTTGGAAGTTTTAAGAAGATAACCCAACATTGTTCGTCAAAAAAGACTCGATTTGTGGCAGACAGGACACTGGTTCTTCCACCAGGACAATGCATCTGAACACACAGCTGTCTCTGTTAGGCAGTTTTTCGCTAATAATGGCATGGTTCCGCTGTCCCACGCACCTTACTCGCCTGACCTGGCTCCGTACGACTTTTTCTTATTTCAAAGCATGAAAGGGGGCATGAAAGGACACGGATTTGACAACTTTGAAGAGATAAAAAAAACGAGGGAGGAGCTGTCAGCCATTTCTAAAGATGACTACAGAAAATGTTTCGAACAGTGGAAGCACCGGTGGTACAAATGTATTAGTTGTAATGAAGAGTATTTTGAAGGAGATAAGGTTATTTTTTTTAATGAAAATATATAGCTTTTAAAAAATAATTCCGTTTTTTTGGGTATCCCCTCGTAGTTAAGAAATACAAGAACGCTTAATAAGGCGGTAGTGGAAGGCTGTCGTGTATATCCACTTGTTTGTATTGAACGTAATAGAAATAAGTATAAAATTAACTGGTTCAAGAAGAAAAGATCAGTACTTAATGATTTGCAGAAGAAATTGTTCACTTTTTAGAAAAGAGTGATGTTCCGGAGAACAGAAAATTTTAAAACAAACGAAAATTGTACCAAAATGTAGATGGTAAAGCGAAAAAGAAACTAAAACAAAACAATATATTAAATCCCAACATTCCAATACTTACAAATACGACAGCCAATGTGGATCGTCACTAGCAAATACAGTACATCATTCTTCGTAATGACAAAGCTTTTAGTATCGAACCTTAACCGAACAGCCAAGTCTCTTGCAATGATTGTTGGTTTGTTCCCAGCCTCCTCCACCCTTGTCGCTTTTTTGGAAATTCAACAAGATATTAATTTAAATTGCAAGAAGTGCAAGGTAATTCACATAATGAACAAAAAGTATCCCATTATGCGGAGGACGATGTAAGCTGTACAACTCTTGATGAGATTGAATCACTCAAGTATGTTAGGTGTGACAGTATAAAGCAACAAGAATTTGGATCAGCACATAAGTTCGGTTGTTGATCGCCGTGTAGGCTTTTAGATTTTGCCAAATTTACTTATTTTTATTCTGGTCAGACTAAAACATAAGACACTGTTCCCATAACCCATTGAAATTCCGTATACAGATTGTGTATTAAATTGAATTCAATCAAAAAAAAGTCAACAAACTTTTATATATATATATATATATATATATATATATATATATATATATATATATATAATATATATATATAAAATCAGTAACAAGTTAACTGAATTGAATTCAACGTGTTATCGTTTATGTATAAAAGTTTATTGAATTTTTTATTTCTTTGTTTAGTGAATTCAATTTAATATACAGTTTGTGTACGGGCCCTCAGTGGGCGATGGTAATACTAACTTATTTTTAAATGGAGGTCATTATAAGTATCAAGTCGTATATATAAATCAAACACAGCAAAAAGTTTCAGCTAAAACTGCTACTGTTGGTCTTGGAAATTTAAAAAAAAAATTTTACGACATGTTTTATATCCTATTCAAGACGTTGACCATCGAATAATACATGTGATTTTTTGTCCAAAACAATTATTTGCTGAAAAATCAAATTTGTCAGAATCACTCATTTATTTATTTTGCGGAAACCATGAATTCTAGAAAAATCTTTATAATTTTACTATAAATTTTACCAAGGTACCATAAGTTTTGAAATAATTTTCGCCAAATCTTGGAATATAAAGGAAAACCCAAAATTTTTGAGAATTAGCACGTTATTTGCTTTCGTTAGATACCCATGAACATTATTACAGGAAATCGTTTCTCTAGTGCCCCTAATAAACCCCCTTACTTATTTTGACTCACCATGATTTTTCTCACTTTTATGTTATAATCGTGTTAAGGCTAGTAAAAGCTAAAGTAGTGATCAGTTACAAATTTCTAAGTTAAAGGATTGAGAAGTTATAAGGGCGTTAGAGACGGAATGAAAGACAGACAAATGAGCGAATCCGTAAACGTTTTCCACTGAGAAGGTACGGAATATTAGTAAAACCTACCGAACAATAGGTCGAAAAAATCCTACATTGTGACAAAATTCCAGAAACCGTTTTATAAAGTCAAATTGTGATGGTTATGTAGTAATCTCTTATTCAGATCATTGGATACCGATTTTTCAGAAATTGTACGTCTTGTTTAGAGTCCCCTGTTGTTTAGCTCAGTGTGAAATCAATAACAGAAACAATTTGATTTTTTAAAAAAATCATGTTGTCCTTGCCGCCGTTAAAAAAAAAAAAAGAGTTACAAATGTAGTAAACTTTTTTTTTTTTTTTTTTTTTGCATATTATAAGCCTGCACCCCGCCAAATAACCAAGTTGTATGTTTAATTTAAAGGACTGTAGCTGTCTCGAACCGGAGACCCTTATGGCGTGAGGTCAGACAGTTAACCACTTTGTTGCCGGGGGGGGGGGGGGCGTATTAAGATTGATGTCCGTTGATCGTTTATGAGTCGAAACCAATGACGTGGTCATGACTCACCAGCTCGCCTGACCCGGTAGCAAGCTTCGTTACTGCCGGGTTGTCGTGTGATAATTCAGTAGTCAAATGGGATGCTAGCACGAAATGGTACCAGCCTACTGCTCGCTAACGTTCACGCTGGCAATAAAAATCGACCACAGCCAAACCCACACAACGTGTCCCACTAAAATGGTGATTGGCTTTACGCATCTCGAAACTGCGACGTGTATGTAACAATTACGTGTGTTACCTAACGACACATTTTAGGTATTAACTGTCAACAAAGAGTCTGGTTCACTACACTATCTTTTGTAACAAACTGTTCATGCGCTGCTTTGTGCACTCGGGGAGGTACTACGAGTTCATCAAAAGCCTCGTATCCACTTGAGCACACTCAGGCGAATGAGCCGCTCATTCATTTGAGCGCGCTCGTTCGAGCGTGCTCAAGGAAAAAGAAATTTTGGTCGAACGAGCCTGGCTTCAGTGCTCAGAAAACGCTCGGCTATTGACGTGTCGTCATGCGTAGTTGCGGCCTTTATTATTATCCATACGATGTCAAAACAGAGAAGAAAATTACCAAGTTGATGGATTAGAGAAATTCATCGTCTGCGAAGAATTTATCTTAATAATTTAAGTCGCGAATTTACTTTAGAAGATGACAATGAGCTATTTCAAAACTTTACGAGATCGATTTCGAACATTTGCTGTCATTAGTTGGACCTCATATTAAAATGCACGATACGCCTATGCGTGTGGCGGTCCCACCAGAAGATAAAATTTATAATAACTTTAAGATTCCTAGCCTCAGTAAGTCCCTACACAAGCCTGCAGATATGTTCAAAGTATATAAACAAAGCATCATCAGTTTAGTGCGGGTAGTCTGTGATGGCACTATTGAATCACTCCAAAATTAAATGAAGGCTAGTACCTATTTTTAATTTGTGTTTACAAATATAGATTTAAAGGTTATTTTTATGTTTTTCTAATTATGGCATTGATTTAAATTTTTAATAAAATTGGTAAAACAATTATATTGCCTGGCACAAAATCAATATGATTTTAGGCACTTAGGATCTGAATTTCGTAACACCAAATTCAATCAAAATCCGTTCAGCTGTGAGAAATACTATTAAAAAAGACTTACCACTTCCCATTATAGAAGTTCTCTACTGTTTTGATCGTTTTCGCCTGAATGACCCTAGCTGGCTTGTTATTTTTTTTCTTACCTCATCAACACTAAAGTTTAATATCTCGCTGATTTCACGCCATGCACCTTATTTTTTAGTTCGATTATAATACTGGAGCTCATCCCATAACCAGTGGCGTAGCTAGCGTGGGTGACACCCGGGGCGGATATCGATGGTGTCACCCCTCGAAAATTTAAAATCAAAATTAAGTAAAATATAATATCTTAAGTGTAAAATATCATATTAATAAAATATAATTAATTAAAAATTTATTGTTATTAAAAATTATAGTTAATAAAATTGTAATATTAACTCCATTTAAAAAAAAACACAGTAAACTAAAAACAATCTCTCTTTTAGCTTTAACAGCTGCAAACTCGTAAATCACATCTTCAAAATTATCAATTTTGGTTACTTCATGTTCAATAGTCAATATGGCAAGATTTTAGCCACGTGTTGTTCACCGGTGATCGAAAGTGGTTTTAAAAAGGCCTCTGAAGATCGGGTCTCAGTTCGACACTCGGCCGTCATTGGATTGGTTTATGTTTTGACGGTGCGGATCAGTATCGGCCTGCTAGATGTGGAGAACGCATCGAGAGAGTTCGGAAAGTTACCTTCCCTTACGACTAAATGTTTGTTTTCATGTTATTATTTGCCTTAAAAAAAGTATTTTTTTTTCATCCATGTTTATCAGATGTTTGTAAAATGTAGGAAAAGTCCTAGCATCTTCGCATTAAAAAAATCAGAGCTTTGCCAGATTTGAAGACCAATTTTTACGACCCACAAAAATTGCAGCCGAAATCCGCATTTGTAACCGAACCTCCCACACCCGAATAGCATGCCGTAACCCTAACGCAAGACTAATCTAGAAGTACTGAAAAATATGTATTCAAACACATAAAAGTGGATTCGTGTCTTTTGATAACAAAAATATATGGTATAGAAAAAGAATATGTTTATTTTATCATGGTTTGAAACTTATTTTCATCACACCTATATTCGGACTGGTGACTCAAATAATTACTGCGTGCGATTTGAAAACTGTAGGTCAGGGTTCAAATCCCGGTCTCGACTGTAATTTTTGCGGGCCTTAAAACTGACTTTTACCAATGGCAACGCTTTTACCTTTAATGCGAAGGGACGATCGGTGGTTTGAATTTCACTTTAATCTGTAGGTCTTCTTTTCACTACGATATAGGTGCACTGCGAGTTTCCAAATAAGAAACTCTGTGGCTAGAACATTGAGTTAACATGAAAATTATTATTTTTACTATACACAATCTTTACGACTTATATTTAAATTAAAATATGTTATAATCTCGTTCATCACTAACAAAAAGTATTGAGTGAATCGAAAAGAACCTCAGACAAAACAAACACGTCAAGTGCGAGTGATTGACATTTCATTGAGATTGCGTTGATACTGTTAATACTGCGCTGGGATACTATTTTTGTACATAAAATATCAACCAGTTAGGTGATTACGTGAGTCAGATAAAAAAGTATTTTAATGTACACACTTTGACAATAAATTTGGCCGCCGCTGAAAAATTCTATCACTATTATCTTGCACAATCTGACATCAATGTCACCCCAGAAAACAGTAATACAATACTGGCAAGACAGTATTGCGTTACTGTTTCTTAGGATGACATTGATGTCAGATTGTACAAGATAATAGTGATAGAATTTTTCAGCGGCGGCCAAATTTATTGTCAAAGTGTGTACATTCGTACCAAAACTGTGCAAAATAAAGTACAGTACTCTATTATAAAGTAGGGTGTCAAACCTACCTGTCGTTCCCAACACTGATTCCCTGAAACAATCACTTGTAAACTTTAAAGGAGACTAAAGACCGGGTAGGAACACGGGCGAGCTATGGAAAAGTGAGGACGCGAGGGGGCGAGCCGTCACTCGGCCGGCTGTCGTTGCCGTTACGGTACAGGCTAGTATTGGCAAAGTACAGTTCGACCTTTACACTTAGCAACTGATACACCAACTGGTGCAAATTAAAATCCCAGCACCCAGACGGTGTTGTGATAAACGAATGAAATTTTGGCCCCAAATATGCCCGCATGAAGAGTTTAAATGATTTAACATTAAAAGTTTTACATGTAATAATGTGAGAAGTACGGTGCTATATATTATTTAAATTGCATTTTTTTTTTTTTTTTTTTTTTTTTTTTTTTTTTTTTTTTTTTTTTTTTTAGCGTATAAGTGGCGAACAGTGTAGTGTCACATGACACGTAGTTGCCCACAAGTTTTGTTGTCTAAGTATGCCAAGGCGAAGAGTGACAACTCTCTACACCCAAATGTTTAACAGTGAGAGAGGTCGGAGAATTGACGTGTTCTGAAAGGGTGCATCATATCGTGAAATCTCCAGAACGATTTTCCGCAGTGCAATGTCAGTATACAGACTTGTTACACAGTGATGAAAAAAGCTCTAATACTCCTACAGCAGGCACCGGTCCATACAGAAGGATAACAGCACGTGAAGACTGCCAAATGGTGTGGGTGGCTGTTGCTGGCAGATGGTTGACTGCAGGCCAGATCCAAGTAGTGGTTACACATAGTCACACCCGCCTCCGCCCCTCCCCGGATGATTGTAAACTAATTACTTGAAGCTGGGTTACACTCTCTGGCCCCTGTGCATAGTGTCCCATTAATCTAATTTCATTGCCATCATCATCTACTCTGGTATAATGCGAAACACAAATGGACATGTGAATGGTGTACATTTGTGTTTAGAGACGAGTCTCGATTCTGTCTGTGGCAAAGTGATAATCGACGACATGTTCGCAGGCGTAGTGGAGGAACGGCTTATCTGCTGTGATTTCAGAACCTCACGCAAGTGCCGTCACCGGTGTCATGTTTTGGTGGCAATCAGTTTCGATAGCATGACTGAGTCGGCTGTTGTTGAAGGCAATGACAGCCCATCACTATGTGGACGGGGGTACTGCATCTTATTGTGATACCCTACATGTTCAACATCCGAATCGTATTTTCCAACGAGACAGTGCCCGTCCTCACATTGCGGCCATCGTCACACAAGCCTTGCAAGGAATTTCGATCACAATATGGACAGCACGGTTCCCAGATTTGTCCCAAATAGAGCATTTCTAAGATACCAGAAGTAGGCACATTAGATCACATGGTCACCCAGCACAAACTCTGCAACAACTGACTGCAAAAGACATGCACGCGTAGTGAGACATACACCAAGAAGACATCCGAACACTTGTTGTGTCAATGCCGGCAAGGATCCACGAATGTATTGGTGCTCAAGTTGGGCGCATTTCTCACTGACAACTGTAAAAGGTAATAACTTAGCCTGATCCATTTCCATTTGTTATTATTTCTTGTAGGTATGGCCCTGGATATATTTTCAAAGTTTCCTAAAATTCTACCATTCATGTATGCGTGTTGTGATTTTAATTTCCGCCAGTGTAACTATAGGGCGACCATAAGATTTCGCTATAAATTTAAAAAAGTCGAAAGCTACCCATTTGTTATTGAAACGTTAACATAGGCTGTATTTAAATGACTTCACAACCTCGGTATTTGGAGGACCAAGGGATATTGAGAGGAAAGTTAACAGAAGTGGCTTGATCCAAGTAGAAGCAATTCCAGACCCAGATGGGGTCCCATTGGAGCAAACCCAGGATCCGGGTCCCACAAGTTGTGAGACCCTGGGGGATACTGTATAGTCAGAAAAGCAACTCTACATTAAGTTCCTTCATAAAAATAGAGGAATAATAAAATATAAAATCAAATAAAAAAAACAACGGTCAGGTAATAAAAGAACATGCCTTTGAGATATCTGCCGCCTTTACATGAAGTACTTAATAAGTGAAGTATTTTACTAACCGTCTAAGAAATAAGTAGCTACAGACTCCTAAATATGATATGTATCGAGGCCCATCTCCATATGTAAACTTTATATTTCTAGCACCGCTCAGTAGCGTATAAATAAAGATGTAAACGGCTCGAATGTTCGTTCAGTTTATGATTAAAGCTCAATTTTGTTCAGGAACAGAAGTTCGACATCCCTGTCGATTTAAGGAACCCATAAGAATGTAGGTACGTGTATTCGACAAAGAGGTTACCCATAATAGAAATCTTCTTCTGTAAATTTATGAAGGAAAATTTGATCGCGATCATATTTGTATATTCTCAATCAGTAGAAAGCATATAAAACTTACATGAAACTAGAGTTAAAGTGATTAGGGGGCATCCATAAATTACGTGAGGTGAAATAGGGGCGGGGTGCAGCGAAATCTCACGTGAGATTTTTTAAAATTGTGTTGGACTGTAGAGCTAAAAAAAAAAAAAAAGTGTTTACATATGACGCGAATGTCGATTTTAGGGGGTATTTCGTCGAAAAGTGTGGGTGTAACCGGCTTTGGGAGGGTGAGATCTAAAAAAAGGTCTCAAAAATTTGCGAGGGCGATCCGTAGGGGGGCGGGGGGGTCTGACGGGACCAGATCTCACAAAGTCTCACCAGAGGGGGGGGGGTCCGAAAATTCGGAAAAACACCTCACGTAATTTATGGATGTCCCCTTACTAATGTTACGATTTCGTTAGTAAGATACGCGGTTCCGACTGTTTTAAACACATGCCTTACAAAAACTGATTACCGACAGACGATAACACTTGGACTCGTCCGGATTGACTTGAAACCTGACCGTATTGCTAGTTTAATGCAGTTTTCCAAATCATTTTATTTGCATAAATTCGAACATGATATGATTTCATGTCGAGTATAGGTGCAGTGTCGACAAAAGGAAGGTACGCAGAGTGTATATCGGATAACACGAAATGTACTCAATTCGAATCTGTCAGATGATAAATTCAAAAATTACTAGAAAATACTTCAAGTCACTTGTGCATCTTAGCTAGAAAGCTAATAGAATTCTAAAAAAGCAAAACAATTTTGAAGCCTAGACTACGCTTATTCCAGCATACGCTTGGTTGCTTTTTTTTTTTCATTTTCAAAGGAAAATCTATCATTTTTCTTTAAATAATTTCGAGGAATTACAATTTAACTGCCTAATTACCATGATTTTAACAATTTTAGATATATCCTTTAATTTTAAAACTTCCTCTCTTAATACAAGAAAACTTACATTATATCCACCGCCGTTCGTAACAAACCAAACAACTGTGATGGACGGCAAGCACAACGAGTTCCTGTGATTGTTGGAGCAACCGAGCGATGCTCTATTGTTTAAGCGTGCGGTGTAGCCAATAATATTATTATACTCTACTGGATCGTATTTGAAAAAGCGATAGATCAACTTAAAAAGAAATATTCAGAACATTAAAGGTAGACGTGTTTCGACACCAAAGGATAAAAAGAAGTCTATCAAAAATATATATATATATATATATAAATTTTGTATCACACTAATTTCGATTAGTATTTTCGAAATGCGGGTGTCACCCCCAAACGGGTGACACCCGGGGCGGACCGCCCCCACCGCCCCCCCCTAGCTACGCCACTGCCCATAACACCCTCTTTGATTCATATGCATCAATTAGAGTTAAGCAAGTTTCATTGTCCCACGTGCACGCGCTCATTGTAGAAACCGCCAAATACCGTCCACACTGAGCGCGGAACAAACACTGGCTCGCCTTTGAGCATTCCAAAATACCGACAACCCATCGGCTCGCCGCGAGCGCGCTCGCTCTCGTTCGTTGCGAGCGTGCTCAGGCGTCCACACTTGAGCCGCTCGCTTCACTGAGCGGCTCATTCGCCTGAGCGTGCTCAAGTGGATACGAGGCCAAAGGCGTACCATTCATCTCTACTAGCATTTTTAGGCACGTTTCATAGTGCAATACTGGGATAATCACCCCTTTCCACCAGAAAAACATTTTCCCCAGATAAAATACGACGGTACATACTAATGTAGAGATAGCATGATTTAGATGCAGACGGAAACATTAATTTTTCCATCTCACTCACTCTTCAGTTGTCAAGAACACATGAAACCAGGGAGAAATAAAAATAAATATATCTTCGTTAGATTTTTGAGAAACTGTAACTGGAAGAAATTTTTGGTGAAAAAAGCGTTGTGGTGTTTGAGCATCGGTTCTCTAACCTATTATCCTGGTTTAGCTCCTGCTTACTTTCAGTTAATTCCGCAACAAATTTGTCCTTGAAAAAATTGAAACAAAGTGTCTGTAGACTATTCCCGCAATTTACGATTTATGAGGAGAGTATATTGGGTAATGAGCAATGTAAACAAAACATTGAGAACGCCCTCTGTTTTATTTTGTATCACTAATTTTTTACTAGAACACGATACGTATAAATCGCAAATCACTCGCCCTTTCTCATATGTTTTTTTTTTTTTTTTTTTTTTTTTTTTTTTATGGCATTCGGCAACGGAGGCCATACAGCCAGCTCAATGTGAATTTTTTCCAATGTATGGACGCCACAGGACGGACAGGACATTCACACAGACATACAACACTTAACATCCATGCCCGCGGCCGGATTCGAACCGGTGGCCTTCGGCACGTGGATTCTCATATGTTAGAGCAAGAGGCAGGTTGTTCTCTGCCATTCTGTACCTATCGCTGGATTAGTTCACCACCCAACTTAAGCTCATCATTAAGCATTTTTTTATTGTGACGTCAAAATATTCGTTTTAACTGGAAAATTTCTTGGATAGGTGTTTCTAACTATGTACTCACCAATTCTTAATAATTTCCATGGAATTTCCATGGCAGAGGGTGAATATTCTGATATGTGTCGCTATTCTATTTTCAGTTTTTTGAGTTCATCGCGAGTGATGAAAAGTAATATTCTGAGGACAGGTGTAAGTGTCCAAACAACATTTCTTTAAAAAAAAAAAAAGGGATGCATCAAAATAAAATGTTGTAATATCGCTTACAGAGATCCAAATTTCATCGAAAAACTTCTGATTTCGTCATTTTCACTTGTTTTATATATGCTTCGGTCTTTACGGTTCGTTGAGGTCATTAGAGATGAAAGGAAAGTAAGGAAATTCGGCCATGCCTTTTGAAGGATTGTCGGCATTCGCTAGAAGTTTTTTTGGGAAACAAAGGAAAATCAAAATCTGTATGGCCGGACGAAGATTTGAATTTTGAACGTATTCTTCAATTCCAGACTCGATTATTTTGATTGGCTGCAGCTTATTATCTTATCCTCCCTGCTACCGCAGCAGAAAGGAATTAGATAAATTTTATTTTCGTTCACTTATTGTCTCCGCGAATATTTTTGAAATGAATAGTACGAAAAGTACGAATGACTAAAAAGGTTAGTGGTGCTCAAATTTCAGGATGCGCTGTTAAAAGCCCTGTTAGCAAAACAATTAAATTAATCTTTCTCAAAGGAATTGAACAGACGAATGTAACATGCCCCTCGACACTCCAGAATAGTTTCGGTAACTGCTCTTCCAGTCTCTGATATGATCATTGTTGCTAGAGGAATCGTTTTGTTACTTATTTGAGAGCGATGATGATACTTATAGTTTTACCTTTTGTTCTTAATTATTTTTTTAGCAAAGCCAAGAGTTTGTATGAAAGCACCATCGAATCGAATTCGTTGAAAATTTTATACTCACTCGTCCTGAGTCGTAGATAAATAAAATTTTCTATTAGGCCTTAGGTGAGACGTAAAGTGGTAAAAATTTGGCAGAATGTTTTCCCAGCCACAGTCAGTAAATCGGGAATCAGTAACTTCCAAAGTCACATTACTAAAAAGTAATATAATGGCTGACACATCTTCCTTCCGCGTTTTTGCCTCTGTATTCGGTCGCATTAGATTAATTCGGGCAGCAATGCGAAACAGCCGCAAGTATATATACACTTTCATGCCAAACCTACTCCGATCAGTAATTATTAGGTTATCAATCCCTGTGGGTGAGCGGTAACGCTCTGGCTTGGCATTCGGGATGACGCTGGTTCGAATCACCATCCAGCTATTCAGATTCCAGTTTTCCATAGTTTTCTGGAATCATTCCATGTGAATGCCGGGATATTTCCTTTAAAACGCCATGGTCGAATTCCTTCCCATTTGTACCCGATTCTTTCTCGCTTCTAATTGCGTAAAATCACAACAAAAAAATATCAGGCTAACTGCCACATAAATTTCATGGTTAGGTTGGATGAAGTGGGTTGACTCTTATTCTGCTAGGTTAATAAATTCTAAATCTTATTTGCTATTATTATATGTGTATGAGTTACAAAATACTCTGTAAACTTAGATTGTATCATAATGAATAAGGTGCCTTTCCAATACAGTCGAAGTATCTTTTGCTTCTCTTGAAAAACGATAGTTTCCTAGTGCATGGTGTCACAGTAGGACGTAGCTATCCTGGGAAGACAGCCCAAAGTTTTATCAGTAACAAGTGCGTATGAACCGAGATTATACGACCACCTCTGTTGGAATATTAATGATATTAAGATAATGAAATGTACAAGAGACTGCTGGCTGTGTGAGCTTAACACGAAAGCATTGCGAAAGCAGTTTTTTTTTCAGTAAGAAGGAGGCAGAATATTTTTTTGGGAATGCTAGATGCATATTAATGTTAAATTCCATATGGAACACTCTAAGGACCGAATAACAAACCTTCTTCCATTCAAGCTTCACTATCCTCCACTAGCAATGTCATCGGTGGCAGCAGAGTAATTAGCAAAACGAACGCGAAGCAACTTTGCTCTTATCGTCTTGTAGAAACCACCACAGCATTCACCAGGAGTAATCTGGAAAACCATAACCTGGATGGACAAACGGGAACTCAATCCAGGTTTCTTCCGAATGCCAAGCCGAGTGTTACTGCACAACTACCGAGCCTGCTGGATTGGTGAGCAGTATTTTTAATGGCATTCGGCAGCTAAGGCCATACAGCCAGCTCAATGTAATTATCATTTATCTCCCAATGAATCAGTTTCTGCAGTATATTGCAGTTTCTAAGTATGGACACCACAGAACGGACAGGACATTAACACACACAACACTTGTAGCGGATTGTCGGGGGGGGGGGGGGGAGATTAATTGCTTACCTTGCATAATTTTAAATCGCCACCTTCCACTACCTTGTGCAAAGCATATATATTAATTTTAGGAAACACAGGTGAAACCATTACTTCTGTTATTAGTATTTGAAAAGATCCTAAAATTATGGTTTATTTGGTACTCATGAATGCTTACAGACAGAGGTATATTTATCATTAATCTTTAACATCTGTCTGTGCAAAATACAATTCAATGCAATACCTCGTCTTACAGATGCGAAATAGCAAGCAAACAATTATTGTTATTTGAAGTTAAGAAATTGCAATACATGTACATTACAAAGAGTTACAAATTTCATATGCATCTGAAGCAAAAAGTCTCTAATGCATAATGAGAGCAATTCTTTTATTACAACGATAACAAGAAAACATCAGATTTAACTGGCTTACATAGGGCGCCAGGGAGTTAATTTGTTCCCACAAATAATAGTTATTGAAAGTTTCCAAACTGGATAAAGAAAACCAAAAAGCACTCGGCTTTTAGACACAACTAGCTCAGGAATTAATGTCCGGCGGCATAAGAACTCTTACTCATTAGACCGTTAAAGGGCTGTCTCAATGATTCGTCTGAGTACACACTGTTTCTGGAGGTATAATTATCGTGTCTGTCTGGCTGCACGAAGCGCCGCAACAAGAGCGCTATCGTCTCTCAAACAGCGCACCTGTCCAGGTATTGCAAGACACTTGTCACCTCAACCAGCACATGTAACAACATCGATCGGACTTGGCGCTCAGTCATCGAAGCCTCCAGAACGAAATCATCCGCAGTCCTCTGGCAGGCAGTCGCCAGCGCGATCGTTCTGGAGGGAGTCACCTCTTCTCGCCTCTCCGAGCTCGTCCCTCTCCTCCTCGGCGAGTATCATGAAAACACAAAATTTGTAAAATTTCCAATCACGTGAGGAAATAAACACATCGGATTGGCTTCGCAAAAGTATCCCCTCTAATACATTGCCTCTCATTTGCTAAGAGTCTTCGGGTCTTGTCGGGAGGATATGTGAGAAATAATTTTCCCACGACACCGAGCAAAAACCCATTCAAGGATTCCATCCGCAAAATTCACAGCGTCCAGCCTTTCTCACCGGTATCAGTGTCAACTTGCCAGAGATAATCCCCTCATTGTCTCGACCTACCGGACACTTCCGACTTAGTCAGAGTGTCGCTCACGCTAACACAACTCTTATCTAGACGCGGATTTGTGTCTCCAGCTCAAAAAAGAATATCCATTTATGTCTTATATTTATTAAATCAAACAATAATTAATTTAAATTGTACTAGATGACCCATCTAGTCATCTTGTTACACACTTACACACCCATGCCCTCGGCCGGACTCGAAGCGGCTACCATCGGCACAAGGGGCCAGTAATCTAACTCCTACCCTACCGAGGCCGGCTGGTGAGCAGGTGTTTGGGAAGACGTAGGTTCGTATCCCCGTCCGGCCATCGAGATTACCATAGACAAATCTGGATGGTTCCTGCAAAATGCCATGGCCGAATACCTTCTTGTTCTTTGGTTTCAGTCTTTACCCGCCTCTAATGACCACGACGTTGACGAGGCGTAAAGCTCTAAGTATATAAAATAAAATTAATTCCTGATAATTAATGTCTGCTCTTCATGATTTCTGTCTCTTTCAGAGCCTTTATATGCCCTGTTGGCAGATTCGAAATTTGCGTTCAATTGTTGAACGATAAATGGATTTTTGATTTGATACAGATAGTAATGAACTTTATTGGACAATGTAAAGTTGCAGCTGTTACATAGCCTACATCGTGCGGCCGGAGATGAAAGGACACCTCTACGTGAAGCGAACAATGCGAATCGAGTTTACAGACGCCTATGATTTTGCGAATGGTCTTGCAAACATAGCTTTGACAGTCGAAAATCCAGCTGCATGATTTCTACGTCCAACTGTTATTTGATTGAAATGCAAGTTTTATGTATAATTAGTTAATTATTAGTAGCAGAATACGATTCTGCCGGGTTGCTTATAAAAATATGGCCTCAAGCATTTTTAACATTTTTATTTTTTATTTCATTCACTTGTTTTTTTAATAAATTATAATTCATTTCAAAGATAGACATTTATAGAACCTAAAAAGTTTGGGTTGCCTATGGAAAAGAGGCCACAAGTAGGGATTACTAGCTGTTAAAATTGCGCACCAGACCGTCTGACAGACATCTCTCTCTCGGTCTTACATATCCTTAACAGCTAGCATTCCCTACTTGCGGCCATTTTTACATAGGCAGCCCAAACTTTTTAGTTATTTAAATGGCTATCGTTGAAATGAATTATAATCTCTTTAAAAAACAAGTGAAAGAAATTCTTTGATTTTTTAAAAATTTAATTAAAAATGCTTGCGGCCATATTTTGACAGGCAACCTGGCAGAATCGTATTCTGCTACTAATAATTATACATAAAATTGCATTTCAATCAAATAACTGATGGACTTAGAAATCATGCAGCCGGATCTTAGGCTACAAGGAAGACACATTTATGGCCCCCAATAAACAGCTTCAAAGCTGGCTAGAAGGATTTACGTATTCAGAAATAGACAAGAGTTTTATTCTGATGAGTACATTGTTCCCAAGCAGCTGCTATGTTTGTGGCGTGCAACAGTACAAGATTGTGTCCAACCATTTGAAGCTTTTTCTTTCTTTCTTTCTTTCTTTTTTTAAAAAAATAAAGTAAATAATAATAATAATAAAAACTTGTTAGCATCTGTATTTTTTTTCTGTATGGTGTCAAGAAAACACGAGATATTCGCGTCCAAACTGTTGATCGGTAGAACGACTTTGACATTTTTGCGGGGACGGCGATAACGAAATTTCTTGCGAGCGGGATAACAGGAGAAAATGTAGTCGCGACGTGTTTACCGACAATTACACCTGATTTGCTTTCGATTTCCGGTACTTTGTTATCGGAATCGAGGGAGAATTTTTCGACCATCACCAACTAACGGCTGCCATGAGGTACAGACGAGATCAGTCGCGGATAAGAGCCTGCATGACGCTCAACCTTGAGAGCGGGGCAACATTCCTTAAACTGCCAAAGGTAAACGAACGAAATGGTTAACACAACGTCAGGACGAGAAACTTTTGTAACCACGTTTGACCCAATTACGTTCCCTGAAAATGATCCATTGCTCTATTTGTGATATGTACATTCAGACACTTGTTTATAAATTTTGATGCACGTATAAAGAACATTTTTGACGTCAAAAAATTGCTTTAATTTAAAATTAACTAGCGGAGTTCCCGGCGTTGCCCGGTATAGTTGGTGTAGATTTACCCGTACCCTATTTTTATTCCAGCATTGAGAAACATTTGTACAAAGTTTCGTAAAATTCGCGCCAACTTTTTTCGGAATTAAAGGAAACCTAGATTCACCCACCCCATACCAAGAAACGGGTTGGTTGAAGTTTATTTGCGCGTACACTATTTTCACTGGCCCGAAAATATTCATGTATATCAAGCTTCATAAATTTGGTTAAGAAATTCCATTACTACATTAATGAACAGCGCTAGGTTTTGATAGAAACATTTGATTCAGTTGCGAAGTGAATGGATACTCTTTTTGCTCGAAACGCCAGATACTTTAACTCCGCAGATTCAGCATTTTATACAAATATCAAAAGTGAATCCAGAATAATATTATCGTAAACAGAAGACTAATGCTGTTTGCCAGACACATTGTCCAGAGATCGTGCTTAAAGAAAATCTCGGCTATCTATGGCATTTAAAAATTGAATATATCGAATTAAAGGAAAGAGTACTTCAAGCTACGGCTATGTATGGCGTTTAAAAATTGAATATCCTGAATTAAAGGAAAGAATACTTCGAGTTGTTTTAGTGTGCAAAATAGTTATTATCGCAAAGTTATCTTATTGCTTCCATTAAAGGCTATGGTCAAAGACGTTGTTGTGTGATTAGTGCAAAGTATGCAACGTCTAATCCTTCCACCTTGGGATTTGTCATCATACGTTCAGAATTTCATTTAATGCTTCTGCGTTATTTGACATTGAAAAATAAGACGTGCCAAACAAATTAATTGAGTTTCTAAGCTTTTAAGCGGTGGAAACCCCATCGAAATCTGCTCCGTAGTTTGCGAGTTTTTATGAGACCAATATATCCGGTTTTCGTTTTATTTATATACTAGACGACCCGTGCGAAAATTTCGCGAATAAAATGTGATGAATACTGAGGTTGAATGCTTGTAATATAATAAAAAGTAGAACCGTATTAGTAGCATTTTTTTATATATATATATATTTTTTTTTTTTTTTTTTTTGTAATAGGTACGCTTCAAAGTACTTACAACATATTACGAAACAGGAAAATTTAAAACACTCTGTATTTACGACAAAACTGACAAAACTGACAAAACTGACCTTAACAGAGTACAACCAACCTGAACAAAATGCACACAACATATCAACAACTTTGTGATATTTGTTGCTGTGCGAATTAAATATTTACATTGGAATTGTATAACAAAACGAAATATTAATAATCAAACTGTTATATGAATATAAGCAATATTATGCTGCCTTTATAAGAGTAATTTTGGTAAATCTAAAAATCATTGTATTCAAAAGTCAATAACAAATCACATATTACAGCAAAACTGTACGCTGAAGATACCTCGGCGAGAGGCGAAACGCGTCCGGAAAATAAAAACAATATCCAACAGTTGTAATGGCATATTATTAAACAACAAATACTAATTTATCAAGCAACTGTAGAAGAAAATGGCCTACAATAATAAAAAAAAAACAAAAAAAAAAAACAAAACGAAAGTGTTTCCATAACAGAAAAAATATCCAAAGAGCTACTTATTGAAAAAAAAAGTTTATTGACGTCTCTGTGATATCTGCTGCTGCAATCTAGGAACTTGGCTCTGAACTTTCTCATACGCGCTGCCACTTAAAGCATCAAATTCCGAAAAATTCTTTCTTAATTTATGATTTTACCTAACTGGAGACCTTAATATTTAAAGCGACATGATATTTAATCTTTAAAGCGACATTATATTTAATATCATGTCGCTTTAAAGATTAAGGTCTCCAGTTAGGTAAAATCATAAATTAAGAGAGAATTTTTCGGAATTTGGTTCTTTAAGTGGCAGCGCGTATGAGAAAGTTCAGAGCCAAGTCCCTAGATTGCAGCAGCAGATATCACAGAGATGTCAATAAACATTTTTTTTATCGATTTCGGCTGGGTATCGAAGAATGTAAATGACTTGTAATAATAATAATAATAATAGTAATATTATTAATAATAATAAAAACACGCTGTAGAAAAAATATTGATACTTTTGCTCTTTAAGGGTCGAATTACACAAAATTTCTTTTATAATATATGGTGTGACCAAAGCAGCCACCTTGGTATTTAAAATGATAACTAACCGAAATCGATAAATGAGGTATCTAGCGAGGAAAAAAAAAAAAATTCTAGAAATGATGATACTTTTGCCCCTTAACGGTTGAATTTGGAGAAAGTTTTTTCTTAAAATATGATGTCACCAAAGCGGATAATTTAATATTTAAAACGATACCTCATTTATTAATTTCGGTTATGTATCAAGGGAAATAAATATCTCGTGACAGAAAAATGCGTTGTAGAAATATTAATACTTTTGCCCTCTTTGGTTAGAATTTTGAAAAATATCTTTCTTAAAATGTGCTGTAAGGGAATCTAAAACCTTACGAAGACCTCAATCTTTAAAATAATACCTCGTTTATCAATTTTGTTTAATTATCAAGGGAGATAAATGACTCGAGACACAAAAAACGCATTTTAGAAATACTGATATTTATACACTTTGAGAGTTCAATTCAGATAAATTCATTTCTTAAAATGTGATGTTACCACAGCGGAAACCTTAATAATACCACATTTATCTATTTCGATTAGATATTAATGGAGATAAATGGTTCGTGACACAAAAATGGGTTGTACTTTTTCCCATTACGGGTTAAATTAAAAAAAAAAAACTTTCTTAATATATAATGTCACCAAATCTGAGTCATTACTCCTCATACTCCTACTTAATTTATCGATTTTGGTAAGATATCCATGGAGATAAATGGCTCGAGACGCAAAAAACGCATTTTAGAAAAATTTACATTTTTGCCCTTTAAGGGTCGAATTACGAAAAATTCCTTTCTTAAAATATAATGTTACCACGGAGGAGACATTAGTCTTTAATATGATACCTCATTTATCTATATCGGTTATATATCAAGGGAGATAAATGACTCGTGACAAAAAAATGTGTTGTAGAATAATTTATACTTTTTCCCTTTAAGGGTTGAATTCCAAAAACATTCTTTCTTAAAATATGATGTCACAAAGCTGAGACATTACTCCTCATAATCTTACTTCATTTATCGATTTTGGTTAGATATCCACGGAGATAAACGGCGTGAGACACAAAATTTTAGAAATATTAACATTTTTGCCCTTTAAGGGTCGAATTACGAAAAATTCATTTCTTAAAATATAATGTAGCCACGGCGGAGACCTTAGTCTTTAGTATGATACCTCATTTATCTGTATCGGTTAGATATGAAGTGAGATAAATGGCTCGTGACACAAAAACGTATTGAAAAAGTATTGATGCTTCTGCCCTTTAAGGGTCGTATTCCGAAAAATTTTGTCTTTGTATATGACGTCACTAAAGCGAAGATCTTAAACTTTAAAATGATACTTCATTAAACGATTTCAGGTAGGTATCCAGGGAGATAAATGACTCGTAACACAGAAAACAGCATTTTAGACATATTGACATTTTTGCCTTTTAAGGGTCGAATTCCGAAAACTTTCTGTCTTAAAATATGATGTGACCAAAGTGGAGACCATAAGCTGTAAATGACACCTCATTCATTGATTTCGGTTAGGTATCAAGGAAGATACAGGCTTGTGACAAAAAAAATACCTTATAGAAATAATATATATACTTTATAGTATATATATATATATAGAGAGAGAGAGAGAGAGAGAGAGAAAAGAGATAGAGAAGAGATATAGAGATAGAGAAGAAGATGTATTCGGATGAATGTAAACCCATTATCATTTTACATTTTCAGTCCAGAAATATGTCATTGACCGCGAAAAATGTGGCACTTCTTTCATAAGTATTGTTTTCAGTAACATGGTGCTCATGAAAACTATTAAATTTTTTTAATAAAAACTTAAATTACTCATGCCGTCGGTTGTAACGTTAAATGGCAGTTTTCGTTCTGACCCAGACTAAAATTTCAATTTAATCAAAACTTCCGCTCGAAGATTGAAGCGTTTATCTTATGCATCTGAAGGAAAATAATTTAACAGAAACATTTACATCAAATGGATATAAAAAAACGCAACTAATAATTAATACGTTAATTTAAACGAAGCACTTTTATTTCAGCGATTAGGCAATTCAATTTTTCATGGATGCTTAACTAATAAAAGTAACGCCTAAAACCTCGATTTTGGCCACTGTTAGGTAGGAAACGAAGGTATGGATCGTGATGTTACAGGTTTACCGATACAATGACCAAGCTTAGTCCTTTATTAGTAGTATTGATGATAACTTTAAATTTGTTGAGTATCGACGTATGTTCAAGATGTTACACTCATAATGGTAACGCTTCAATTTATGGCTTCCAACGCGGTGTAATAAAAGTGTAAAGCTTAAATGTTATTGTAACTTTGTTTATGCTTTCCTGAATGCAGTGACGGTGGAATATATAGCACTTCATCTGTGCAACATGCCTCCTCAGTTGTCTACACGCAGGCATAGTGAGATATCCACCGAATTGCTTTTTTATGGTTTTACGCCTCGTCGACGTCAAGGTCATTAGGCGGGAAAGGACTGGGGCAACGAACAGGAAGGAAATCGGCCATTACCTTTTGAAGGAAGCATTCCGGCATTCGCCTGGAGTGATTTGGGGAAACCATGGAAAACCCAAATCTGGATGCCCGGACGGGGATTCCAACCGGCATCCTATCTAATGTGAGGCCAGCACGTTATCCGCCCACCCACCACGCTCGCTACCGAATTGCTAAAATTACGCTGAAATATGTTAGTACATCAGTAGCGATCTCCTTATATTGCGGCATGTGGCAGAGTATTATTTCCATTGTTTAATCAGGTGCGGTAGCTCTGCGAATCTTCCCTAAAAGGGGAAACATGCGAGGTGACTAATTCGATATATCGACTTCGGGTGAGGTCGGTCACTGTGACGCCTGTATCAGCCCGTGTCTGTCTCCGACACTGACAAGCTGCTGTCGCGGGCAGGTGGGTCGAGGTCGTACCAGTAGCTGACGTCATCTCCATGTGCCTATAATGTGCAGCTACACGCCAACGTAAAGTAGCTCCACCTGCTCTTTCGAATCCGGTGTGGGGTTGGCTACCACACCGTCGAAAGAAATACTGACTTATTATTATTACTTGCGATGGGACTCATGCCCATGTGGAGATTTCCCTCGCTACTTATGATTCATACATATTTTTACGTTAAACTCCATAAACATTTAATTGCGATGGAGCGCACGCTACGGTGGCAATTTCCCCACACACCCATTGTCCTTCTTTCCTCTACTCACCTAATTTTGCCCTCTAAGAATTTCAGCTTTAAATTCTTCCAGCGTTTTAACTAAATTATTCATAATTTCTCTTGGTAATTTATTCCACTTCCTTACCCCACTATGCCTGCAATCGAGTGCCAGATTGAGGTCATGGTCAACTTTTCCCTACTATGCATCTTTTCTCTTAATTCTTCCACGTATATCTTTAAATGCCTCATCACTACCCTCTTTCAGTGCTTGTGGTAAATTGATTACCATTTCCCTAAATATGTTATTCCAGTCCGTGATTCTACTACCAACAAAAGAAAACTTCCTACTCACTTGTGCCTGAATTCAGAAGCCAATTTATGATCATGCCAGTCTTTTCCCTACCATGTACTTTATTCTACTAATATCCATCTAGACTTTATCACCAATAGATGTGTTAGATGCAACCAGTAATCTTTAAATCCGCCTCAAGTATTCCAGTAACTCCCAACCTAGCTCATTTATCATATCAGTTGCTGACTGTGTTCTAAGGTGATCTCCGCAAACAAAACAAGCTATCCTTCTTCCCACACCCTCCTGATTCTGCATTTGATACCCATACTACCCCACTATACTTGAGCAACGGTCTGACCAAAGTTTTGCAACCCAAATGTCTCACCCCTCATCACCTTTTCCAGCAAATGCAGAACCTCCCTCTATCAATTGCTCAATGTGTCTCACCAAATTGAGTTCATTTCCAAATGATGTACCAACACTTTGTACCTTGAACAAGCAATTCCCTCTCCACCCTACAATCGTAGAAAATGTTTTTGCTTTTGTATCTACATATCTAATAAGCTGACTTTTTGGCGTTTATTTCTATTCCATATTGACCTATCCAACTAAATATTTATTTCAGATCTCCCTGAAACTGTTCCAATCCATTTCTCGTAATAACCCTACTGTAAGCATTATATCATCCGCAGACAACCACGACTTGGGATTAC
>CM061919.1:153379480-153489314 GCA_031002005.1 Vandiemenella viatica | reverse complement strand
TTGGTCATAGCTGCAGTCTCTTGGAGATTTCGGGACACCATGGAAAACCGAAATCTAGAGGGTCGGACGGCGATTCAAATCTGTATCGTCCACAATTTGAGGCCATAATTACCCACCATGCTAGAATTGACCCAGCATCTAAATCTTTCAGCCGTTTTGTGTGAATGTCACTTTTATAATTCATAAATGTAGTTTATTTCTACTAATAATTATAGTACACTACTACGGCTATAAACTAACAGATGAATTCACATTTGTAAACAAAGCACTCAACTTTATACTTGCTTACAGCAACGAATAGCAGTAAAAAAATTTGACGAAACAAAGCCTTACATTCACGTACTGGAACGCAACAATAGAAATGAAGACACGTGCCCAGGTGGAGGGTGGGGGGGATCGTCTAAGCGTGCCGTCCCTTGCACAGTGACGCTAAACCAGCATCCCATCAATTCCAAAGAAATTTAGTATCATTCAAAACTGTTCCTTAAATAGGTTGAAAGTCTATTCAATAGTTTTCGAGAAAATCTGGATCAAAGTCGTGGCTCTATCGGACAAACATTATTAAAAGTGTATTGTTTACAACATATGAAACGTGCGCACCATTGGGCGCATCTATTTTTTTTTTTTTGGTGCATACAGTTTTCGAAGCGATACGTGGAAGCCTCACTATACCTGGAAAAGTATAACTGCTTATCCTGTCCATTTGTTTTGGTAAATAGCTGTAAGTTTTCCATGTATATTAAGTCATCGGTACTCAAACTGTAGCCCATAACTTTCAGACTTGGGCGTATCTTAAATCTTCAACGTAAAAAAATACGGACTTTTTTTTTAAAAAAAAAAAAAAAACATTGAATTTACATATGAATATATAAGACTGACAGCAGTAGCTCAGGATCAGAGCACCAATAGTCAAACCGGTTATTAACTACAAACGATAAAACAAAAAAAGTCATTCACCAAATAACACGCGGTACAAAGTAAATAAATATTCATTACCAGAAAAGATTCCGTCAACTTTGATTTCTGATATAATAAACCAGACTATTGACAAAATTTTTACAGATTTTTTTCCCTTTACTATTTCCCAGTAAATTTTCAGGACAACTTACGGCATTACGAAATTTAAAAAATACAACCTATATGTGTGACATTTTTAAAAGCATTTGTGCCATTACAACATTTCCCTCACTAAGGAGGCACTCTCCTCAGACCACGTTCCCGTGATCTACTTCACCGAGTAATATACCGAGAACAAATATGGCTAGGGTACACAAAAAGGATAGAAAGGTTGAAATACAACCTGACAGCGTAGAGGGTGATCTGCCACCCAAAGCATAACAGAGGAAAATTTCTTCAGATACTTCAACGAAGCCTCTGACGCAGAAAACCTGCCGGAGAAACTAAGACAATTCGAAAGGACAAGTACACTGCCACCACACATCAAAGAGATTTTTTTTCAAAAATCGGCCTCACATGGAATGCCGAGAGACCGAGGCATAAAGAGGGCAATAAACGGCTTCCAGAGGGAAATCAACGAACGGGAATGGCTGCTCACTTCGTTAAAACAGCAAGAAATGAGGTATTAAAGAAGCGACCCGACATAGAAAACAGAGGTATTCGCCGACGCTTTTGAAGCCACCTTCCAACCAGCAGAGGAGCCACAAGATAAAAACCACGCCAAGTTGTGGAAGAAAAGCTGCAGAGGTTCCTGCCTCAAGGGTTACAGGCGAAAGATTCCATCCAGCCTACCTGCGTTGAAGTAATCTTACCACTACTACAAACAGTAAACCCAAACCATCTACCTGACCACGACGTTCTAAGTGATCTGCAACAACTTCCGCTACAGCCAGCCCTCAACCTTATTGTTAACGTAAGAGTTTTTCCGCATTGCAGAATAACCTAATTAGTGCAAAAAGCTGAAATCACACCTGTGCCCAAACCTGGAAAAAATGAGAGATTACCCGGATCCTAGAGCTCGATAAACTTACTTCCTACGACCTAAGTTATTCAGTTTCAGGAAAATTCTCTCGCTCTAGCTGCACATGACTATTCTCATGAAATGCTTACATAACAAGGCAAAGTGGAAAATGTGGAATATCTACATCTGAATATATATTCTGCAATTCACAAAATTGTGGGTGGCAGATAGGGCGTTGCCCAGAAATATCTCTGCATTCCAATCACTAATAGCACGAGGGAAGAAGGAATTTATATAAGCATCCGAGCGATATCTAATTTATCTAATCTTGCGTCTCCTCTCATTAAAACCCAAATAGCTCGGTAGAAGAATTATCTCGTCACTCTTAAAGGCGTTGTTCGCATGGTTGCCAATAAATTCAATAGAAACCTACGTAGTCTCTCTGCCAGATAATTCCAGCGAAATCTGTATCAATTATGTGACGCTTTCGTAAGGATTGTGGCAAGCAGTTACAAATCGAGCGTTATATTCCTCAAGACAGAAAAACACTACGCCCAGAACAAGTAATAAGATTATAATGCTATTAATAAGACCATTACTAATGCCCACGCTGTTATGTGGGGCAAGGCGGCAGCCACACATCAAAACATTTCACACCATGCAGAACCGTGCCATACGATAGCATTGCACCTACCCATGTTAACGCCTACAGCTTACTCTAGAAGAAAAGCGGACTTCACTACTAACTATTCATGAAACCCAAGTAATTCTACACCCAATGCCAGCAAGCGGACAATTCGCTAATAGCATGGCATGACATGACTTGGCACAAGAGTGCACTTTTTAAATTGAGCCCCCAGCTGGAGACAAATCCAAAATAAAATCAATTCACGTAGGCCACAAACTCGGCACAACACAACAAAATGAAAGGAGATGCATAACTAAGAACTCTGAGTACGAATGAATAATTCCGATGACCCTGTCAACGAAAAAAGCATTAGTGCAGTCGGTTTGTCCCCTTCAAGTAAATAACTTTTTTCGTGCAGGTACCGCTAGTGACCTAGTTCCGTGCGCGCTATAGAAATCATACGCGACAGTGTGACGCCATAGGTTAGTATGGCGGAAAGTTGTTACTGCGGTATTGTCATCTAGACTAATTACGTTAAACCGGTGATTCACTGGACCTCGGCAGCAATCAAAAAAGAGTTTAAAAATTGTACGGTGCATGAAACAAACTTCAGATTCCGCGATTTCTATATTAAATACTGAGGACCTCAAAATTTATTTTTAACATTTCTTCAATATCCCTTTTTGCAATAGTATTTCAACTCAAAGACTTTTCACTCACGACTTTTTAGATAAGTGTAAATTCTCTTTAAAGGTTTAAGGAACTAGGTACCTAATAGTGATCAGCCATGACACCATAATTCGCTGAAATCGACGGGACAAGCTCTAGCCTCACTGTATTAGTAAACTTGGGAATCCCAATGCCGCAATCACTCCCTGACTCTCCAGGTCTTTGCTTCCTGCCCAACAGTGGCTCTAAACCCCGCTCCTCTAACAAAACAGATAGTGAAATCTTAATACTACAATTTCCAAAGACAAATCTAACTCTGTAAGCAAGAAATGTCTTCATGAAGTAACTAACATGGGATTATATGCAATTGCAGTTTACGAAGAAAATTTATTGGAAGAGTGGTTTTTAAGTAACTAAGCGATTATCAGAAGTTGATAACATGATTGGTTTGTTAATAATTGCACTGTATTATTCCACATCCCCGAAACTGTTCTCACATGGGATCAAAGTGAACATATCTAATTGTCCACTTGCAGCCTCTTCAGTTCCTCAGTTCCTGTAACATCACTTAATTCACTATGCTCTCACTATCGAGTTTTAGTCCATCAGCAATACACAGTTCTACATTATCACTAACTACACACAACTATTCATGTCATTTATATTTAGAAGTATAATATTCTTCTTCCAGTTCATGTAAATCGGCTGCCATATCATCTCTAAGAATCATTAATTTCTGATCATATTCAGCTTGTGTTGGACGACACAGCTCAGGATTCTTTGCATCATCCTCATTCTCTGAAGGACAATCATTTAGAACTAAATACTGTTTGATGTCCGTTACGAGATTTATTAACGATTCACCAGCGCGCACCTACAAAGGATCAAAATAGCATTTGATGTAATAACGATTGTTGGAAAGCTTATAATATCAATCAAGACTGATAATAGCAGAAACTTACAATATTTGTTGCTCGAATATCGATTTCAAACGAATCTTTATCACTTTGAGTAGCTTCCGGCAACGGTGTAACACTCTCCGATTTCGATAATTTAATGATTTCTGAAATAAAAAACCATAAGTTTACTGTGTATAGTTAATTGGTAAATCATTTTATATCATAATTAAAAACTAAATTACCTTTAAAATTTTCCATCATCAATTTGACGTCACCCTTCAGTCGTGTTGTATACGAGTTTAATAAAGCTTCTTTACTCTGAGAAAGATTTTGTGAATGCGACATCTTGTCGACTTCCTTTGCAACTCTAAACTCACGGTCACGCAATTCCTCTACCCACTCAGCACACGCCACTACAGAGGCAATATGAGTGAATGGGGTTAACATATAAACAGGCTCCAGATGTTCTTCCAAGAGACAATTCCAAAGACTATATTTTCCAATTCACCAAAGGTATTAGAATAGACAAACATATCCAACATCAGACGAAGACAGGTGGCTATTTTTTTTTTTTTTAGTGCAAGATACTAAAGGGGTAAGCAAACTGTTTCAGATCCTCAGATCTAAATAAAATTCAGGCTTTGCAGTTTTTCCATTTATAATTATTATTTATTTAATTGGGATGGAGCTACCTTGGAGATTCCCTACACTGATCAAGGAATTTGTTAAAGTAATTTTCATGCAAGTTTGACTCGGAGTTAAACGTGCAGATTTAAGCAAATATGAGAAGCCAGTCTGAGCCGAATGACATCTTCTGTCGACTGCAGTGTAGTGCTCAACATAGATTTTGAAGCTCTATCGTATTTTTTACTGGTTGTTGAAAAAGAAGTCTCGAAAAAGGATGGGAAGATCGACATGCTCCAAATAGGGTTTCTCAAGAGAGGACAGTATACAGTACCTATACTAATCAACTAGGAGAAATGAGAAGTGAGCCTCGAGATTAGCATAACTGAACAAGGATGGACGAAGGCAGTTTCTATATCAGTTAACACTTCTCGCCGCATAAATACGGAAACAAAACACTGCAATGAGGACAGTGACGGATCTGGGAATTTTCCGAGCCGGGGCAAAAACTGTGAGATTGTCGCCACTTCTAACATAAATTTGGCCTCTACTGTCACCAACCTCGAATGGCGCCGCCCTTCAAATACAAGTTGCCACACGGGCAAGTGTCTCGGTTCCCAACCCCCCCCCCTCCCCCCTAGATCCGACACTGCATGAGGAGCGTCATCTATTTTATCCTCATAAACGTTTAAATGAACATAGAGTTTCTTAACAATAGGTAAAAGATACGAGGAGGACATGAAATATTCAGCAAATATCCTACCCCCCCTTCCCCAATCATTTAGCAGCGTTATCCTGGAGACATTTGAAGCGATTGTGAAAATTTTATGAAAGGACTACTTCAAGATAAGAAGAAATTATATTTATTTAGCAAAAAAAGGTGTAAATAGGAATAAAGGCACAAAAATATATTTCTCTTTAATTCGATTTAACTTCAGTGAAAGCATAACATGGTAACAATTTCCTTATAAATCCATTTACCCCCCAAATACCCACAGTTGGTGAAGCATTCAAACAAAATGTTCCTTGATGTCAGTGGTTAATGATTCTCCAGAGGGAACAATTGATGCAACCCCAACCCAGTTCCCGCAGTTTAGGTCATTTGAATTCCACACCCGCTTCAGCACATCGGGAGAAGATGATTAACGAAAATTTAATTGCAATGGAGCACTTGCTCCAGGTGCAATTTCCCTACACATCCATTTTTCCCCAGATAATTACGGTGTATAAGGATTAAAATCCTTAGCACTTCCTGTGAGAGTGGGTTGTGGGATGACGATGCACTTCCATTGCTGATGGTCATAGAGACTGTGCTGCTTTTTGAGAATTGAACAGAATTGTTGGATGTTGGGTTATGTTTCCCAGTTCGCCTGAAGGAGAATTCCAGATGGAACTTTTCCCTCAATTATTTGCTCTTAGTGGCTCTTGCCTTCCCATAATTTGATCGCAGTGCTGCTCTTCAACTGATAAAATCTGTCAATAGTGCTGGTATCCAGCTGTTTAATTTTCACCTCAATAAACTGCTTGGATATGTGAATCCCCTCAGTGCACTGGGGCCCCTATGCTCAGGGGCCCCCAAGCTCAGTTCAGAGGGCCCACGGGCCTTAACGGCAAACTGGGTCCCTCACAAAGGGCCCTCACTGCTCAGGGGTGGCCCCAACCACTGCTCAGGAGACCCCCAACCACAACTCAGGGGCCCCCAGCCTAAGCTCAGGGGGTCCCTACCAGCAATACAAAGCAAAAGAAGGGTCCCTTTGTGAAATAGCTATGCCACTGGTTTTGAGTTACAAATCTGGATAGTTTACTGAAGATGGAAAGACAGTTTTGAAGAATTTGCATCAACAAAAGATATAGACCAACAACATTGTGTATAAGGAACTGGAACCCATTACTGATGCATTAGAGACAAAATGGTATTCTTTGGATACATAATGAGAAAGCAAGATTGAAAACTTCTGGAACAAATGGCAGAGTCAATCTTGACTCAAAAAATTACCACAACAGGCTGCAGAGGTATCAGAACAATAAGAGAGTATTTTAAGGCCATTGGCTTTACTCCAGAAGACACCATAAACAAAACAATTTAACAAGAAAAATTAGAACAGAAAACAATGCTTCACATTCACAAGAAAGAAACTCATGACACAAATCTTTCCAACTCAAGAATTGGCATGAAGATTGAAATGAATGAAGAAATACTGGTAGTATTTCAACGATCCAATAGTTCCTTCCAAGAGACTTAAATAATGGCTTGACTTAAATGACCATATGTGGCCACAAAAGAATAATAATAATTCCAAATATTATAACACATATGAGTGTCAACATTAAGACTGACGAGTTGTGGATTTTCTACTGCAAAACACAGTAGGGTGTACAGGGTTGCATTTAGGCTAGGGGTCTGCAGCACATAGGGGTACACACCACATGCAAAAATAATAATAAAATAAAAATATATTAATCGCTGTCGTCCTGTTGACATACATTGTGAATAATCAGTATTGTGTTTTTAATCTTTCCGTATTGCGTGCTTTGGTGATGTTAATCATCTTTTATCATTTGTTTTATCTTAATATGTTACTAAAATTTTTCAGTTTATAATTTTTGCGTTTTTTTTGCTGAGGGTGTTTGGTTGTAACTACAATAGGTAGCACCTTATCTATCGATCATCGGTCAACAAATCGAAGGTGCGGGCATCAATTGCTAGCATGGTTCACTTCAGTTTTGGAAATGATGCAGAAAGCACATTACGAAATTTTGATTCTTCACTAAGTTATCCTTGTATATTTTTATTATCATTACATTATTCAATATTTTGGATTAAAAGGTTTATTAATTTAATATAAGTAATGAGTATTGCTTTGTATTACTGCACCACCCTTCCTCCATGATGTTCTTCTGTTGACAAAGTGTCAAGTCCCAAAATATTCATTGTTTTTCCTGTTCTTGTGATTTTTTATGTGTTCGTCCCACGAAACCACCATCTAAACTAAGTGGTGATTCCTTTCGCTATCCTTTTTTTTATATTTCAGTACTTAGCTCTTATTATTTCCTGATTACTATATATATATACATGAAGATGGCATTGCACATAAAAACAAGAGCTGACAAAGTCCCAATAGATCCTGCCATGAAGAAACAGATGGAGAAAGAGATGATTGAAATGGATAACAACCTTATAAATAATCCTATCCTTTCTAATCCATTTAGTCATGAAGAAGTTGAGAAAGCCATCAAAATGCTAAAAATGAGGAAGGCTGCAGGGTTAGATGGCATTTTCCCAGAATTCATAAGATATCTCGGCAAGCAGGAAGAACTTGGCTCAAGAACTTCTTCAGTGATATCCTGGACACTGGGATAGTTCCCCCAGAATTTAAGATGGCTCACACCTTGACGATCCTTAAACCAGGCAAACCAGCAGATGATGCTTCAAGCTATCGAACTATTGCTCTACTCAGTGTTTGCTATAAGCTTCTAGAACGCCTCATCCTTAACCGCATACAAGGAATAATAAATATCATAACACCAACATATCAGGTAGGTTTCAGACTAAAACGGAGCTGTTGTGAGCAAGTATTAGCACTGACATCATACATTGAGGTTGGATTTCAGAAGAAGTTAAAAACACCAGTAGCCTTTGTCGATTTAACAGCGGCATATGATACAGTTTGGCTGGATGGACTGCTACTTAAACTTAAAAAACATATACCCTGCAAGAAACTAACATCACTCCTGAGGAATATGCTGACCAACAGATATTTTAAGGTCACCGTCGGACATAAGACAAGTAAGTCATTTACAATAAAAAATGGATTACCTCAAGGGTCAGTACTAGCTCCATTGCTCTTCAACTTGTACACCAGTGACATACCAGAAACAACCGGCAATAAATTCTGCTACGCTGACGACTTAGCTATCGCCGTCCAAACTGCCACATTAGAGGAAGGTGAGAGCATTCTCTCTAATGACTTAGAAAACTTGAACACATATTATAGAAAGTGGAGACTTTGTCCGAACCCAATGAAAACAGAAGTATGCGCATTCCACTTGAGCAATAGAATAGCACATCAGCAGCTCAAAGTGAACTTCTGCCACCAGAGGGTGAAACATAATTTCCATCCTAAGTATCTTGGCATCACCTTAGACCGCTCCTTAACATTCAAAAAACACCTCGAAAACACAAGTCAGAAACTGAAAACACGAAACAACATCATGAAGAAGCTAGCTGGTACTTCATGGGGAGCTGATGCGAACACACTACGAACAACCGCTCTCACCATGGTTTACCCTGTTGCTGAGTACTGTGCTCCAGTGTGGCAACGTAGTACTCATACTAGAAAAATCGACGTCCACCTGAATGAGTGTATGAGAGTAATAACTGGCACCCTAAAATCCACCCCAGTCCCCTGGTTGCACCTGATCAGCAAAATACCACCTCCAGAGATAAGACGCCAAGAAGCAACGGCACGTGAGTGGATAAAACTACACCATCCTGATCATCCACAGGATCTCCCAATCCACGAGGTTCTAAATAACTTACCACCCACTCGTATTAAATCAAGAAATCCGGTATGGCCAGATGTATTTGACTTTGATGTCATGGAAAAATGGCGACAAAGCTGGAACTCCACATCTGTAAAACATTCAGATATTAAAGATCCCACAACTGGACTTCCAGGATTCCATCTAAATAGAGACCAGTGGGTCAAACTAAATCGCCTAAGAACAGGCCATGCGAAATGCAACGCCATGCTGTATAAGTGGGGTCTTCAGGATTTTCCTGCATGTGACTGCGGTGCTCCTTCCCAGAGTGTGGAGCATATTATCAGGGAATGCCCTCTACGGAAGTATGATGGACCATATGAAGATGTTTTTGGAGCTACAAGTTCCTTCTTAGAATGGCTGGAAGAATTAGACATCAGCTTGTGAACGCTACCTATGTTCTTGTCATTTTATATATTTATTATTGTATTAGTTGCTTGCCATACGACAAATAAATAAATAAATAAAGGGCCCACACCACAGTTATAATCTAAGGGGGTATGGATCGTAAAGGGCCTGCACCACAGGTATAGCCTAGGGGCCTACACACTGTAAATACAGCTCTGAGGGCGTGTATTTAAAGTAAGTATATTAAGATATGATATTTATAACGTTATTCTACAAAAAGTTCTTAAGGCCTGTTATAATATTTCCACAGTTTATGAATAATTTCCTTAGAAGGAGATGCCAAAGTGTGTAGGAAGCAAAAGTACGCAAAATACACCAACTTTCCTGTTTCCATCCACAATAACAAGGTTGAAAAACTGAACGTGTTGGTTCCAATTATTCAAATTGTTATCTAGGAATTTTGTTTTAATTGATTTGATTGCTTTACTTACGGACATAACCGCATTGCTATGCTTAATTTAATTTTTTGTAACAAAACAAAGGCAGCTTGTATTTTTTGTGTTAAATATTAGTTTATTTTAAATGAACCATCTGTTCATTTCATTTAGAATATTGTTTGCAATGTTTTAGAGATTTTTGTTGAGTACTCATCTGAAAATAACATGATATTTTCATTTTCATCCTATGTCACTGGAAGATCATTTATGTGCCTTATGAACAGCAGAGGCTTAAGAATTAATCCATGACCTGGTATCAGTTTTGTCAGTTCCTGCATCTGAAATCAGTGACCTCTTGGTCATCTATTGTTATCCTACCACCACCAGCCAATAATTTAAAAGTTTCTACCCTAACATTATCTATGTGAACATAAGTTCTTTCATATTTTTTTTATCAAGCACCTTATTAAAAACCCCTGTCCCATATCTGTTGAGGTGTAAACCAAACAAAGAGTAATTCCAAGGATCATTAGAACCATAGACACTGTTCCAGTTTACTCCACCGAATGCATGTTGTTTGAGGTGAAAAAAATAAGTGATAGTTAATGCACTAACTATCTGGGGATTCATGAAGGAACTAAAACCAATACATTTAACAACTTCAAAAGATAACTGCTGACTATAAGTGAAAACTCAATGATAGTCCACCTTATAAATTATCATACTCTCTCGGGATTTTATTTATTTATCTTAGACTGTGTAAACTTAAGGTTTGTATTAAAATAATCTTTGTCAGGCATACGAAACAAGGGAGTATCCATAAACTACCAGGGGGAAGAAGGGCTTCAGAGCCAGGCAACATTGCTTTTCATTCATATTTTTTGTCACAGTTAAAATGAGGTACTGAACACACAACACCATTTGAATATTTATTTCCATCATTTAATAATCTCCGCATGTAATTTACGATAGTCTGATAAGAGAAAACAGTACAAAATGTCTTCTTGAATCTATGGAGAGAAAAAAGCTACATGGTACATGGGGGGGGGGGGGGTAGAGGCAAAGGCCACATCAGGCTATGTGGGGGGGGGGAGGGGTTCACAGGAGATCAAAATGGAGCTACATGGTTTATGGACGCTCCCAAAGGACTTCTGCAATCATTTACAATAAAAGATATGGAACATTTTCTTGTATTGGATATTATGTAGGTATTACAAAAATTGTTACCTATAGTTTATTGCTCTAAACTTTTGCATATATGAAATGTTTATAAGAGCACTAATATTTAAATAGTTAAACAGAGCAATGTTAAATAGCAAGCTTACATTGCAACAATTTTTTTTTATATAAGGTACATGTTTAAAACTAGAATAGAACATTATTTATGTAGTAAAGCCATGTGCAAGCTTGCATTTTGAATGATATGTAAATATAGGTAAATAAGGTAAGGCAGTGGGTTTTCACAGCTTTCAAGCTGTATTCCTGTAGGATTAGCAGAGGTAGAGTTCCGCATTCCTATTTCCTGACTAGGTATTAGAGTGGACGTACTGTGGTCATTGATATGGTCCAGCCCTTTTTTTTTTACCTTCCTGCAGAGTTTCACCTACGGTACTTATTTGATAGCAGACTGAGTGGACCATTCCAGATGTTCAGCTTCGAGGAAAAATCCTCGGCTTCGTCGGGAACTGATGCCCAGTCGTCCAGTCCGCAGTCAGTCACTGAAACACCTGAGCTATACAGCTGCCCATATGTAAATATACTTACACCTAATTGTGTAATACACTTTATTTTGGATGACTGCTATGTTCTGACTTTGCTAGAAACTTGCTATCACAAAATTATTATTATTAATAGCATTTATTAAGAACTTATATAATTATTTCATATCCCTGAGACCGTTTCACATGATATCAAAGACATACAGTGTCCTGCGCTATAAATTTTCATGGTGTAACTTTTTGTTTTGGTTTAATAATAATTCAAACCAAAACCTAATTATGGTGGTTTGGTACAATAGCACATTCAAATACAGGAATTAAAGTGTGATGAGACAGCATTTGAATTTTATATAGAGAAACAGAGTGGATAAGCTGTTGTGAATTTATTGTATTTAATGTATTTTGATAGTATTGTTGCTTAAAGAAGCATTTTGGAAATAATTATGTGTAAAGGCTCAGATACTTCACAATACAGTGTTGAGTTCAGTGGCGCACTGTGTAGAAAAGCAATTGCTGAGTTAGTTGGAAGCTGGCCGTTGAACATGCCTGACGCCAAGTAGGAGTGTGGCATATATTATTGGTAGCATGGACCAGGCTTCAGTTCGTTACATATAAAGAGGACAAAAGAGCAACTTAATGCTGTCCCCTTCATATGAACTTTAAGTGTCATGAAGAACATTTGAGTCAGTAGAATTTCCAGTACATGTGTTCGTGGCAGTTGAGCCTGTAGTCTGAGGAGAAGAAGTTTCTTATAGCCTTATCTGCAGTCAATAAACTTATCCCATTCAGCGGTGGTGATGGCAGTGTATATGTTACACGAATTGAAACCTGGATAAACTTAGAGCAACCTATTGTTTATTTCCTCTGATCGTGAACATTCACCCTTTATCGTGAAAAAAGGGAGTTCAAAGAGGGAAGCTAGATTTGGTTTTAGAAATCACCATGGTACAATGTCAGCAACTGATGTGGTAAAGGAGCTGGATTGGGATTCATTGGATGACAGGAGGTGCTGGGAGTGTGCAAGGCATATATTGGTGATGATGCTTGAAGGATATTGGAATAAGGCATAGGTGTATTGTATGGAGGGAAGAGATCATGATCACAAGCTGGCACTCAGTTTCAGACATATGAGACTGGAGAAGTGTTTCTTTGTAGATAAGGGAAACAGGTATTGGAATAAATTATCAAGGGAACTGTTGAATAGTTTACTGAAGTACTGAAACAATTTTAAATTAAAATTCGTAATGGGCAAAAGTTGTTGGGTGATGAATTTTTGCTCAAAGAATTTAAGATGAAAATAGTAATAATACTAATAGAAAGGGTTAAATAGGTGTGTAGAGAAATTGCCTCTGGAGTATGTGCTCCATCACAATTAAACATTTTAATTCCTCATATTCTGAACTGTTTAGTTTATCTCAGTTGTTTCTTTGTTTTTTCCCGCTGAATAAATTTCTCCCCAATCATTTTTACAATCCCTTTGCTTATAATATTGTGTGCCATTGAATTCTTTACTCCTCTACGGCTATCAGATATCATTATTTTAACAATAATTGATTATTAATTAATTAATTATATATTAACCAAAAAATTAATTAGTCCCCTTTGCTTTCAATGTGGTGATTATGTCCATTATCTGCAATAGAATACAATACCCCACAAACTGAAAGTCCATAATTCTGTTGATGGTATACAGTCAAAAGTTAGGTTGTTAGCAATGACATAACATCATATAACAGGATTAAAACAGGTTAGTACTATAAACAGCTACTGCGGGTCTGCACATAATATCTTGTGGGGTAGATCAATATGGTATGATGGAATAAAAATAAATGCAAAGAAGGTCAGTTTTTTAGGTACACAGATAATTAACGATAAAGATTTTATATTAAAGTAGGATGAGGAAGGAATTTCTTATTGTCATGTTATATCGTATATTGGCTTAACATTCCATGTCAAACTCAACTGGGCTGGACCCTTTGGCCAAGTTGTAGGAAGAGATTTCAAAATCCTTGTTTTTATTGGTAAGTGTGATTTCGTAGCAGGGCAGTGTGAGTTGGGTTACAAAATATTGCTTGAAAATTGTAGTGTGGTATAGGAATTACATATTGGGTATCATAGGCAGGAACTGAAGAGGGTGAAAAGCAGGGCTATTAGTTTTGTGGAATTACTACAGGACACCTTAAGTAATATAAATGAGCTGGGTTGGGAGTCATTGGGAGAAAGAAGACACATGAATGGAGTGCTGGGAGTGTATGAGATATATATTGGCAATGGGAATTGGATTGCTATTAGTAGAATAATTAGGAGCAGTAAGCAGACCTGACCAGTGGCTGGAAACTGTTAAGGATGATGATGACATGGAAGGGAAGCTGACCATGACCTAAACTTGATTCTTGATTTTAGATATGAATGGAGACATTTTCTTTGGTATGTAAAGGGAGGTAGGGAATGTAATAAGTTATGAAGGGAAATGCTGAATAATTTATCAAAAACAATAAAAGAAATAAAATTTGAAAAGAGCAATACCAGATCAGTGGTGAAATTGAAATCCAAGAATTTAATATTAAAATAAATTCATGTAACTGGAGAACAGGTTTGTAGGGAAACTGCTCCTCATAAAATAAGTCAACATGTATGAATATAAAATGGTTGTTTGAAACATGAATACTGGAACTTTTAAATACGGTAACAGGCTATTGGAGACCAAAGATATGTATTAATTAAAAATGGAAATAAAATGTGAAGCGCCCAAACATCATAAAATTAATTTATATTTAAAGTAGTGTTTAAAAGAAAAATATAATCAAAATGAAGAAAAGCTCTAAAATGCTCCAATAGATTGAGAATGGAAGTGGGGCATAGAAAGAGTGATAATGGGATGAACATGCAGTAGCCACCTTAGAACACAAAATCCACCGATGACCTTGTTTACATGTTCTCATTTCTGAGAAAATACTACTCAAGGGAAGAGGGAGAGGATGATATCCAAAAAATGAAGATGGTGAGGTCATGAAGGCATGGCAAAAGCAGAATAATAATAATTTTAGTTTCATCTACCTTAATCCATCGCCATCCCTTAAGTAGCATTTTCTCAGAAGTGAGGACATGTGAACAAGGTCATCAGTGGATTTTGTGTACTAAGGGAGTTGCTATCTGTTCATCCCAATGTCACTAACTCCCCTCTCAATCTATTGAGCATTTAAGAGCTATTGATGGTGAGAAGCCAAGGAGTACATGTATCAATCAATACACATTGCATGAGTTGACTCACAAACAGCATATTTCATAATTATACAGATTTTTCTAATCTTTAAGATTGAAAAGGTAGTCATCTAGTTTGTTTAAAGGCTTTATTACTGTCATTTGATCCAAGAGAAATTAAATTTTTTAATATAATCTATATGTTGCTCTGAAAAGGAAGCTTTTTGTTTTTTTGAGGTAGTAACATTTTTATGAGACTGTTCTGTTTAGGAAATGAAAACTCACAAATCCAGTATTCACCATTGGATTTTCGAGTGTATGATGCTGCGAGATTTGCCTCAATGATTGCAATTGATGGATTGTATGTGCTATTAGAAGATTCTTTTCAACCCAAAACGGTAGCTTAAGAAGAACATTACATGTCTCTATCATCATTTGTTCTCCATAAACAGCAGTTACGGTCTTACTATGAAGGTTAAATGTTATGGAAATTAAATTCATTTTCGAAATGCTTGAAAATATTGCTTGATGTTTGATGCAAAAATTATTGCACAACCTAGCATTTTTCAAAAAGCTATAAACAATTGGTTAGTTTGATATAAAACTTCAATATTTTATTATCAACAATTTGAAATCGGTCTACCATAATAGCAATACAACGAATTTACGGAAAAAAAGTAAAGTAATTAAAAGTTGCTTTTTTAAAAAGTGTGGAGTGGTATCAGGTAGAAGTATAACTAGAGGAAAAATATTATATTTATTGGTAAAAAGTCACATTATTTATGGAAAATAATTATTTAATTAGGGCACAATTTAAATTACAGAATAGTTTTGTATAAGATTATAAGAGTACAAAATAAATTCTCATAGGTAGCATAAGGACAATTAATCTGTAAGATGAAGTTCTATGATGTTTTTAGACTTGTCCTGATGTCCACAGGTCATTCCGTAAAGTCATTATAAAAATCGCTTTTTTTTGTCGAAGAGGTTATTAATTTTTAACTTCTCAACAAATTGGAGGTTAGTTGGTTAGTGGTATCACCTGATTATCTTAAGCATTTACAAGGATTATTGTCATCAAATGTTCTTTGTAAAGTGCCTCTACTATATGTGCTACAAGGCATAGGAGTTATCTCTCCACCCTCTTATTTCTTTTACTCAATTGCCTAACGTGCTTTCAAGTAGGTTACAACCAAGACGTTGCCATTCTCATGCTGGCTTCACCCCTTTTTCCACGACTTATGACTGTAGCAGAGACAATATATTTCCTGAAGAAACAGAAAACTTTCTTAAAACTTTAATTTTTCTGACCAACATGATGTCTAACGATTCCACTCTGTTCGATACCACCCAACAACACTCAATATTTGAATGAATGTTGAATAAACAGCAACTACGCGAACAATGCTATACTTATAAAAGATAACTGCTAGATTGTAAACATCCAATATGGTTCGTTTCAGTGAAAATTTCTTCTCTTAATCCAAATGTTGTAAATTGTGATGTGCCGGATATTCGTATCCGTATTCGCGGATATCCGAGGGAGAAAACAGATCTGTATCCGTATCCGTTACTTTTTTAGCGGATCTTTAACGGATCTTTTGTAAAGAATTTCACTAAGCTGGTACCCTACATAAAATTTTAAAGATATCTAGCAATGAAATACTATTAACGTCAATTCCAATTACTTCATATTTCTTAAAATCTCATATCTGGCACATTTATATTGCAAAAATTAATTATTTAAATATATATTTTACTACAATGAAGACTTCACGCGTTACCGCCGGATTGTGTTGTGAAAACATGATATTTCGACGACTAGCTCCGCCGTCTTCTTCAGGTGTGGAGACATCTGCACTGGTCGGCTGACCCATAGATACCCTATCTGTGAAGATGGCGGAGCTAGTCGTTGAAATATCGCGTTTTCACAACACAATACGGCGGTACACCCATGAGACTTCATTGCAGTCGTAGGCCGGAAAAGTTTTCGTTCTTACATTTATTTTACTAGTTTACCACTGTAGTAAGTTTTAAGGTATTATTTTAACTATCTTTATAGTGAGATCACGCCTCTAATCTTTGTGATTTGCTAGCTAAAATTATGTTTAAGGTACTGCTAAAGTGTTTACATCAGATAAAATAATCACTTTTACAGAAACTTAAAAAAATAAATGTTACATTTAATATTAAGTTTGGTAAATTGTACTTCAAAAAGAGTAAATTGGCAGTTTTGTCACCCAAAAGTCTATTGCGATGAGCATCATAACTTATTCCCGCTGCACTGAAAAACCGCTCACTTGGAACGCTTGTTACAGGTGATGATAAATATGTGCGTCCCATGTGTCATAGACCTCAAAATTTATTTACTATTATTGTTAACAGCTTTTTTAATAATCAGGTGCAGCTGATGTGCTGCACAATCAATATTATCTAAGTCAGATAAAGTGCAGGAACTCTTCGTATTGGATCCTCCTTCTCTTACCATGCTGTGCACATTCTGTTTGGGATTCCCCACCCTTCAAACATATTTTGAAATATTTCCGAAATATAATCTCACGTTTGGCGTTCTTCAAGTAACTCCACTTTTAAAATGATATTTTCCCTTATAAAATCTTTTGTAATGTTCTGGATACCAATGAAACACCTTACCAAAAAAGCCTACCAGAAATAGGATGTGAAGGAAACTCTCTCAAAATCGTTCAACACGTCTTTATTTTCTATCCTAAAGTTCGCTGCAGATAAATTCCGTAAAATATTTCATGCGTTTTAGAACATAATTTGCAATAACATTATCCAGCAATCGTCGGAACCCAAAATCTTCTACGTGTTGAAAAGGTAATACAGATAAAGCTATCATTTCTGCAATTAAATAGTTTTAAATAATTTTTATTTTTTATTCTCCCACATTATGACTTTTCTATGTATTCGTTAAAAATGTTTTTTTTCTAAATTATCTTTTTACCGTTTTTAAAGACGTTCCCTGCTGAATGTGTTCACCGGCAATCTTCTTAGCGGAGTCTTTTTTTTTTTTAATAACTCATATTTTGTGGGTGTTTCGTCTGAAGATGAATTTTTAAGAAAGTTGTACATTCATGGGAATATATTCCTTCACAGAGTTTGTATTTAGGAGATTCGTCATTTACTATCGTAAAATATTTCCATATTAGACTACTATACTTTTTTGTATAAATTGTTTTTATTTTAATTCAACTTACAACTTCCAAAAAAAAAAAAAACAGAAACGTATATCATCTACGCAATCCTATGACATCCTAAAATATAAACATAAACACGCACAGTGCAAGGTCAAAACACGTCACGTAAGCTGGACGTTCGTTTATAATAAATCGTATTTGACGCCTTTTTACTGTCGGTTCAAGTTGAGAAAGTTGAGATCCGTATCTGTATCCGTATTCGTGGATCTGGACACTAATGATCAGTATCTGTATCCGTATCCACGGATATACATTTTTAGCGATCCGGCAGATCACTAGTTGTAAACTGTCTCTATTCGATACAGTCCGCTGTCCAATATCTACCGATTTCCACCTAATGCTTGTATATAACACCCAAAGAAAACAAATCTTGGATAGTTTGAAAGAAACTGTGATTTTCTCTTAAAAAATAAAAATAAATACAACCACTCTGATATGAAACCTCGAAGATAATCGTAGTTAAAGAAATCCGCGCAGAATTCTGTACGTCAATGAATTTAGTGTTAGCAGCCATTTAGTTAAAAGTTCTACATGTTTATGTCTTCGTCATCTTGGCCTCTCATTCTGCCAAAATAAAAGGCAAATGTTGCCAAAACATTCCGAACAAATCGAATTCTGTTATCCGATGACAGAAGTTATCAGTTTTTGCTGTACTCCTGTACCATCAAATCTGGCTATGAGAAATATAGTTTACAATTGTAATGTAGCGCTAAAGGTGCGTTTACACGGTCAAGCCATTTGCGCAAACTGGCTTGCGCAAGAGAGTTTGCGCAAGTAAATCGTTGCGTGTGAACGCAGGCATGACGTTTGCGCAAGCCAAAAGTTTGGCTTGAGTAAAATCTGTTCCGACAGAAAATTGTCTTGAGTTTGGAGCGTTGGCCTGAGCGTCTAAACACTGCTCAAGCCTCAGCTACAACTTTGCACATGTGCATGGGTGATGGAGACGTTCGACCAACTGTTCCCCCGACCTTATCAATTAGTAGTTATCTATTCAGTAATCTTATTCACTTACTTCATTATTTAGTCATTCAGTTTGTGTTCATTGTTGTTTAGTCTGTTTATTGTATTATTCAAAAGTCCAAGGAGAAATAATTTCTTGTTAAATTTATTGAACAATAAACTACAAGTCGTTTCTGTGTTGGTGGAAAGTTGATAGCAGGGTTGGAAAAAATAACGATTTTTTTCTTAAAAGTAAAAAAACCCCATTGTTTCCTTAAATTAACTTAATCATGACTTTTTCTCTTTTTAGCGCCAAAATTCAACTATTATGTGTGCAAAATGAAACGCATTTGTAAGCTGCAGAGGAAAGGGCATACCTCTCTATTTGTTTTGTCAGCAGAAGCTGAAAAAAACCTGTTTATAGAAATTATTACTAATTATTTCTATTTGACACTACACAGATCTGGAAAGCAACATACGTCTGAATATTTCACTAAACATGCTACGGCTTTAATAGAAGCATCTGAAATCTAAGTTTAATGGTAGGGTTATCAAGTTTCGTAATAGATAATGCTTCCAATATGGCTAAAATGAGAAGAGATATTAAACTCCGCTAAACTGATGCTGCAGATCCACTCCGCTAAACTGATCCGATGATGCCCGATATTAGCCGATGAGAGCCGAATAAATTATAGGACGTATTGTACTCTCAGCTTTTATTAAGTTTGCTTTCGATTCGTAGCATTTAGTTTTAAATTAAATACGTTAATTTAGCTAAAACTATGTGGTAGAACTTTTTTAACGGTGGTCAATAAAAGTAAAACATATTTGACTTTTTATAACTTAAAAAAAAGTAATGTGCGTGTTCATTGCAGCTGGTCTTTATATTACTACGTGATTTTCTTTATTGGAATTTTTATCTATTTATCAAACTTCTAAGCAATAAATCAAAACAACCATTTTTAAAATATTTCTTTTTGTGTGTGTTCACCACAGCTGCATTTTGTTCATTGTAATTTTAAAAAAAATTAATTTAATTTAATTGCAATGGATCACAGGCTCCGGTGGCAATTTCCCTACATCCCCATCTTTCTCCTATCCTGCACCCACCTACATTTGCCCTCTACAAATTTTATCTTTAAATTCTTTCAACGTTTTCGGTAAATTATTCATCATTTCTCTTGGTTCTCTTGGTAACTCATTCCAAGCTTCTATGTTCTGAATACAGTGTTCTGGCAAGTCATTTCTTCGAAGTTACTTAACTAAATAGAATAGTTAATAATTTTATTTTTTTATGGTGATCCAAGCACTATTTTAGATCCGTGACTCAACCCAAAACACGGTCTTGGACTTAGAACTACTAGTTAATAGTTGTTAATAAGTGACTAACCGCTAGAGAGGTAGGGGCAGCGGTCAGCAAATGGCGTTTTTGTTTAATATACAATGACATATTATATCAAAAACATTTGAATGGCCCTTGATAAGAGCTTCACGGTGGGTACATAATAATTTCGATATATAGATTGATAGTATTGGTAACATGTTTAATGCAAATAGTGATGGAAAAAACAACAATTGGTGACAAATGGTGACGCGGTATATCTTTTCACAAATATGTCGAATGATGATGTGTTATTGTGCAATATTTATTCACTATTTTTCTTAGATAAATCAAAAACCTTAATCTCAAACAATGTTTGGTCTATTGTACTAGATTGGTTGTTGTAAATTTGCTGGAATGTATATTAACGGCTAAAACTATAGATACGGGTACAATTGTACTAACCCAAAAAATAATGTTGATACTATCTCACCTCACTATGCTGTTTGTGTTACGTAGGAGGCAATTCCATATAAAAATCACGTCGTGGGACAAGCATTCCGGTAGATATTTACCTAAACCAGTATTCATACACAGAATTTGGTCGTAGCATTTTCTAGGTTGAGATCATTCAATGATGTGTTTTTTTTTCAAATTACAGAAAACCATGACCAAAAAATTACTAAGAATTCCAATTAAAATTTAAACATTGTTCATAATGAGATTATGTGATTTGGCGATATTTATTGATTCATTTTTGTTCACTGTAATTTCAATGGGAAATTTGTCAAGACGTATGCCTACAAAAAAAATGGCGTGATCATTCTTTTCTTCCCGTTAAATGGGAATGTTGTACGACTGACACTGAGTTAAAAAGATTTTCTCGAAATATAAACTAAACTGATATTATAACCTCAGTGAATTAGGTGTATAGTGAGTTTGCAGACTGTTTGACGAATCCAGGTGTTCGGAATTAGCAACACGGAAGGCTCTATTAGACAGAGCGCTTAGAGGAGCCGTCAACTGAGAGAGGACAGATCGATGGGACCGAAATAGTGGCCACTGCCTCCCACGCACCGACAGAGGGGCGTGAACGTCAAGCCAAAAGCTGACCGTAAGCAACAACAAATGCAATTTGGGGGAATATCACTTTAATTATTACTATCATCAGTAACATTAGCTTTAAAACGCTTGTGCTCTGGTGTAAACTACCCTCAATACATCCAGTCGTATATTTACTTTAAACTCTTTCCACGATTAATACATACTGCTCAAAATTTCCTTCGATAATTATCTATACCGCTTAGTCCTTTGCCCACAAATGAAATCAAAATTCTTATTTAATGACGGAGTACTCTCTTCCCTTACACATATTACTCCTATTTCTTCACTCAACTTCCAATCAGTTTTCATTGCTAGCGTAGGCCTTATAAATGACAACGCCATATTTTTTCTTCCAGTGACCGCCTTCTAGGTCCTTGTCGTAATGGTTACCTGGTATCATGGAAATTTGTCAGAGAAAAATATAGCTATCCTCCTTCGCACAATTTTCAACTCCTGTAATGCTAGTCCCATACTATTTCACCATGCTCAGGGAAGGGTCTGGAGTTCATAGGTCAGTTTCCTTGCTTTCCTGGTACATCACCTCATTACCGTTTCTAATGTAATCCTTCACCAAGTGTCCTCTACGACTGAGCTTATTATCCAATGAAATATCAAGATATGTAATTTTATGTCTTCATCTAATAATTTTACCTTAACCCTATAATCATACTGAACTTTAAATGTCTATTTGTGGATCTAATACCCTAACTTTTTTCGACATCTATCTTCTTTCCTTAACTAGATGTCCTCCCGCACTGATAATTACCTCTCGTAAATATGCTGTTATATAACATTATGACTTTTATATTCAAATGCCATAGCAGTATAATGTAGAAACAACGTCTGAATGTTTCTACTGACTCTATTAATATTTATAAGGTACATCCATAAAATTCGTCACGCCAAATCCAAGTACTTTTAAACCCCTCCCTCTATTGTCACAGTTAGTCACATTTTCGTTAAATCCTCCATCTACTATTACATCACAAAATCATTCCCCCCCACTCCCCTCCTTCCCTCGTCCATTTAGGCGCCGCTACAGAAGTTCTAACTTCAAAAACTATCACAAATCTACTGATGTTTAGTATTACCCACAAATAATACAAAAAACTTTTTTTTTCAGTGTCAGAAAACTGAAATGAAGGTTCAAAGAATTAAAAAATACGAACCGTTACTGATAATAGCCGACAGATTAATGGAATACATAAACAAGAAGAATCTTTCTTTGTTGACATGGGATCTAATATCGTAGCTTTGTACATTTCTTTAATGCCTTTAGGTGGATGTTCCGAACAGTAATTTCATACCATCGTTTCGGTAAGCGACATTACTGGCTCAATCACACTCCAGAATTATGATGGCTACTGTTGCTTTGCTAATGAAGTTCGTTTTCTTCAAGTGATGTATCCTGACATATAATTTCAATACCTTCCTTTTAACAAACATTGTCAGTGCATAGAAGTTATCATATACAAAAATGTTAAAAGTCAAATACAATTTCAGGCTGTTTAATTCACAAAAGACACTGTGAAAGGCAACTTCATTTTAGAGTTATCATGCAGGAAATGCCGTGTCTTGGAAGAAAGGACAAAATTTTGTTATTAGGCAGGAAAAAAATTGGTTTATATTGTCATTTCTTAGAAACTGATGATGAGACGAGCGCCCTGAATAATTGTGGTTACAACTTAATGTGATCCTCCTAACAGAAATTTTTTCATGTTTTTCATCAAGCAACATTTAGTATTATACTCACTGGTGGGCATTGCTATTTTGCGAGACAAGAAAGTACCAGTTCATTGGGTGTTTTTGGACCTAAAAAGAAATGTTTTTACCAGACTGCCTCCTTCCCTCCTGCACGCTTACCTCAGAAGGCGGCAGCAATCAGAGACCACGCCGTCGTAATTGCATTTCCCGTTTTGCCGGCGAAGCCCTTACTGGAAAGAGAAATCCGATTTAGGGGGGTTACACCGCAACGAACTGAAACCAGCCGCGGATTATGGCGCGAATCCCTTACCACTACCACTCTGCTGTAAGAAGCAGCCAGCCAGCCGGGACCCACATTGAATTTGAATAAGCCCGTTTACATAACGCGACCAAGTACAACAGGCAATGGATATGGTAAGCTGCAAAGAAATACGATGCTCATGGCATATTACGCTAAGTGTCCTGCCGTATATTTCAGTCTTCTTTCGCTTAAGCAGCAAAACGTTTTTCTTGGGTATGTTAAACAAACCAGGTTGTAGAACTAGGCCGATAAAACTAGTATGCGATGTGTGACACTTAGTGCAGTACTATTAAGAGCTGACATCTGAATGATTATCGCTGATAATAGCAGCAATGGAATATGTATCAGCTCGCCTACCTCCACTGCCAGAGTTCTTTACGTTGGTCTCCCCTCGAATCAGTTTTCCGTCAGAATGAAAAATCACAGACATGTACCCCCAAAATCTCAATCATCCTGTTGCTGCCTATGACCACACCATAAATTTGGTGTTTTTGTATTTGTGGAATGTTTTTTTGTTGCTGGGCGTTTTATCTTTTCCTTCCATATTAATGTCTCTGATATTATTTATAGATGGCCAGCGCCGCTAATTTTTAACTGAATACATCTGCCAGAGGTCAAGGAAATGAATTTGGAGTACGAGTATTCGTTAGGTATTTTCTTCGTTGGTTACTTTGCATCGTTCTAATTATAAGACATACGAAATTAAAAGTATGATCAGTGGCAGGTCGTGGGTAGGCATTGTGGATCTACAGTGTCCCCTATACTTCCATTCAAAGTTCATAATCTTCTTAGAGGTTTAAGCCATTTACGGTTTGTTCCGCCTTCACACATTTTGTCGCTTCCGCTTCTTCTCAAGTCGACCTATCCTCCGTCTTCCCTGTTTTGGCTCATAACTTAACAGCACCTTAGGTAGTCTTCAAATTTATCGATAATTATCAATGCAAAGAGTTTTTCCCTAATTCCTTTACTGTAATTTAGATATATAATTAATCATTAAACTTAATGCCAGTAGTCTCTCCCAACTTCACGAATAATCTATTTATATATATAAAAATAGTCGTGATTTTCCATATATTTCACTTTTCAGCCACCACTACCTAGCACAGATCACTTGTGTTTGTGTGTGGAAGTTGCATGGTGTTTCCTGTCATGCACAACGTTGGTCGAATGTCGATAGCTGTGGATATGTGGGAGATATGATGATTAAAATTGGTCGATGCAGGGCATTTTCGTATTTCAACCAAAGACATGTGTCTCCGTATATGTCACTCTACTGTCACAACTACATAGCATAGACCATTGGAGTTTGTGTGTGGTAGTGGTATCGTGTCTCCTGTAGTGTACTATGGGGGTTAGATGTCTGTATCTATGGGGGTGTGGGAGATATGGTGGTTGAAGTTGTTCGACTTGCGGCACGTTCATATTTCTACAAAAAACGTATACATCATGGTGTATCACTTTTCAGCCAAAATTATCTAGCGCAGTCACTGGTGTTTGTGTGTGGTAGTAGCACAGAGTCACCCATCAATCACAACGTTGGCCGAATTTCGGTAACTGTGGTTGTTTTGGTGATATGGTGGTTGAATGTGTTCGATCAAGGATATATTCGTATTTCGACCAAAAACATGCGTGACCGTAAATTTTACTTTGCTGCCTGAACTGCGTACCGCAGATGACTGGTGTTTCTGTTTGGTAACAGCATCGAGTCTCCCATCGTGCACTATGGTGGTTAGATGTCGGCAGCTGTCAAATCCAAATTCTTTACAAACGCGAAGTCGTGGGCACCAGCTGGTAATAAAAAAAGGAATGAGCAAAAAAATTTTCTATGGAACTTTACTTCCGACAGTTCCAGTAACTGGTAAGTTTGCTATCGTTCTCATGCACACAATTCCGACTCTGAGATCTGCGCATGCACCTGACGGCTGGCACTGTGAACACTATAGTTCCATAGAACATTTTTTGTAATTTTTGTTATTATTATTCGAGAACGAGGGAATGATTACTGGCATAAAGGTTAATGATTAATAATATGTCTCTACTACAAACATGAAAAAAATCCAAAGTAAGACAGCAGAACGAAAGATAAAGTAGCACTATGGTTTTCGCAGCGCTATTTTTTACAACTAGTGTTTCCATCCGTCCGGTTTTCGACTGAACTGTCCAGTTCTAACGCGATTTGTCCGTGTCCGGTTCACTACATGCGACCGGATACAAAATGTCCGGTTATTAAGAAATTTTACAAATTCCGAGTTGATGGTTTCTCAAATGCGTAGGAAGTAAACAAGTTCGCCGTCTCGCTCCTTATCCCCTCATTTGCTGAACGTAATTAAATTTATTCGCTCTGTGTTCAAACTTTTACGATTATCGTAAATTAACTGATTTTTGTTTCAGTTACCTACTCTATGTCGAAGACGGAACGTCGCACTCATTTTGTTCGCGGAGAGTTAAAGAATGAATAGTGTTATTAATGTGCACGATACAAATAACTAATGACTGAGTAACCAAAGAAAATACAGAAACGTTATTGTCTCTACAGAGAAGAATGGTTGTTTACTGAAGGACTTAAAACTTGGCTGCATAAGGCAAACGATTGCACCGCATATTGTAAAATGTGTAAAATTACTTTCACTGTGAAATTTGATCGCATAAAGGCAGTGAAATACGGTTACTTTCGCAGAAGGTTTTTTATTGTCATAACAATTATTTGCAAAAATAAAAAAAATTGCCCAAGTTTCCAATGGTCCGGTCGTGGAAATCTGAAAATTTGGCAAGAATATTTATAACACGAGTAACCTATTGCATGTTGCAGTGAGATAATATTTAGTAATCTATCCTTTCGAAATCACATAAGAGTTTTCTCTAGCATTTCGCTATTTGTCACTCATATAATTTCTTAATACTGTTAATTTTATATTTGAAATGTTTAATTTAATTTAATTTAATTGCAATGGGGCACACGCTGCGGTGGCAATTTCCCTAAACATCCATCTTCCTCTTTTCCTGCACCCACCTACATTTGTCCTCTACAAATTTTTACTTTAAATTCTTTCAACGTTTTTGATAAATTATTTATCATTTCCCTTGGTAATTTATTCCAATCCCTGACACCCTTAAGAGAATCTTCCCACACCCTTGTGCCTGAAATCGAGTGCCAGCTTGTGGTCATGGTTATCTTTTCCCTTCCATGCATTACTTTTCATACCTACACTAATATCTTTCCATGCCTCATGGCCAGTATACGCATTGAACACTCCCATGACCCTCTATACCCTCCTCCTGTCCTGCAATGAAAATTTGAGTCAGCTGCGGTGGAAACAGGAGGTTCGGCTTCCGTAAAGGCATCATTGTCTCTGCGCGTATTGCAATATAAAATTTTAATTTCCATTCAATATTCATATCTCTTATGTTGTCTTGAAGCAATTTGAACAAATCTCAAGTTCCGGAGAAGGAGTAACTGATTGCTGATTCATATTTTATTATTATGTCTCTAATACATTTATTTCATGCATAAAATTTTAACCGAGCATGGTGGTTGAGCGATAATGCTCTGGCCTCGCATTCGGGAGAACGCGGGTCCGAATCATCCTGAGTTCGGTTGCCCATGGTTTTCCCCAGGCGAATGTGGGCATGGTTCCTTCAAAATACCGTGGCTAAATTACTTCCCCTTCCTTGTTGTTGTTGTTACTGGTGTTTTAGGGCGCGTCTCTTGTTTGCCCCAGTCCTTTCTCTCCTTTAATGACCTCGACGTCGACGAGGTGTAAATCCATATAGAAATATAAAATGTATACTATACTTTGATATGAAATTGCATAAATTTATATCCACTCACGTCTATTCATATGCATTAGATTTAGATGATTATTATGATGCTGGCTATTTTGTTTATTGTTCTCTTTATATTTTTTGTTTTTAAATTTATTATGGCATCCTTGCATTCAAAAGAAAAAAATTCAGTGACTAAGTGAGCGTCAACAGTTTAATTTACACAGCTGTCTCTCCATGAGAAAGTTGTATTTAAGAACAGATGGCGTTTAACCCTAAATGTTATACCACTCATTCAGCCTTATTATTCAAAACAATCTTTTTGATTTAACAATAACCTTGAATAGCAGCATACTCGCTACTTTTAGTCTCGATCCGCCTCTGCGTACGATATATATGGCAAAGCAGGCACAGAAATATTCCAGTGATCTTTATACCTGTGAGCTAATACGCACAATTTCAGATTCTCAACTAGAGCAGCGCAAACTGAATTTTGTTTTCGTTCACAAATTATTTTCTTTTCTTGCATGTCCATGTTTGAGAATAACCGCCATCTTGGTCTGGGGGTTTATATAATTTCAAACTATGCGCGCAAAATTTCAAACATGGATTTTATTGTTGTTGTTGTTTTTTTTTTTTTTTACTTATTGCTTTACGCCTCGTCGACGGCTAAGGTTATTAGAGGAGGGTTTGTACTGGGGGCATGGAACGGGAAGGAATTCGCCCATGCCATTTTTGAAGGAAGCATCCCGGCATTCGCATGGAAAACCCAAATCTGAATGCCCGGAAGGGGATTCGAACCCGCGTCCTCCCGAATGCGAGGCCAGAACGTTAACCGTTCCCCCACCACGCTGGACATGTGTAGATAGCTCCCAGTATTATTTTCTACGTAGACCCTAGCAACAGTTACTGGTATGTTAAACGACTCCACTACATTGCAGTTTACGCAAAATATTTTGGAGTTTCTTAATACTTGAAGATTTTATATGAATAATTTTAGTGCATTTACCATGAATTCACAGGAACAGAATTGCTTTTACTTTCAACGTTTTGAAAAGATGTGAAAGCACTGATATAACTGGTCCGAAGAAAGATTTCAGTCTTGGACTGGCAATAATTCACTTTTTTTCACGTCTATTTTTAAATAGCCTAAATAAAATGGTGACATAAGTAAGACTAAACTTTGAAGAAATAAAGTTTTGTCTTATTGAGGGTATGATGTGTAGAAGACAATAACTTTCTGTTAAAGGGTGTGAATGAAATTAAAAAGATATTTAGAAGGGAGTTTCTCAGATATTCATCAATTCAGTATTAAATTAATCCTATCAGATGTTAGTGATAATTTAGAAGAACATAAAACTGTCCATAAGATTGAAAATCAAAGCTCAGAAGCGACGGGCATGTGAATTTACCATTGGCTACAATATGACGCCAGAAACCAGCGTTATAACAACCAAAACCATTATTTCTTTTACTGGATTTTCTGTGGACATGCTTACCTAAACTAGCTTTTGGCTTCCATCGGTTCATGCACATGTTCTTCGACGATAACATTTACTTATATTAATATGGGTCACTTATTGACTACCTTTTTGAAATTAGGAATTATCATGATGCATGCAGACCTGATTCGATGCATCCTATACCCAGAGCGTTCCTCAAATATTTTCTGTGGTATATCTCAACCATTATATTTAAGTCGTGAAACGAACAACAAAGGTTGAAATGAACAAATCAATTGAAAGATAATGACTACAGTCGTGTGGTACGGGATCCATATTATTTGTATCAAATACAGAAGTTGGAGGGGTACAAATTTGTTTGTAAAATTACCGTAGACACAGTTACTAATTGATATGGCAAGGAAACTGGATCGGGATTAATTGGAAGACTGGAAGAGAGCTAAGAAAGTGCTGGGAGTAAAATGGTCGAATACTGATAATGATTCTTGAAAGGGTATTGGAACAAGAATTAGGAGTAATGAGTGGAAGGGAAGAGATGGCCATGATCACAAGCTAGCACTCTATATGAGGCATAAGGGAGGGTAAAACTTTCTTTGAGTGTGTAGGTATGTCAGAAATTGGAAGAAATTACGAAGAGAAATGCTGAATGAATTACGCAAAACACTTAAAAAAAATTAAAATCGAAATACATAAAGAGCAAAGGCAGCTTGGTGGAAAAATTAAATTCAAATAATTCAAGATGAAAATAAGAAAGGGAAAAATAGTGAAATTGCCTGTGGAGCATACACTCCCACGCAATTAAATAGAAATTCATTAATTCCAAACGAAATTATTTGTAACATAACGAATCAGTTATTCGGTGTCATTAGTTGTTTCTCCAGAATAGAGCACATCACTTCCAACAATTCAACACGGAGAAGAACTGCTTCTCCATTCCTTTCGATTGATGTTCCTTCACTTAAACCTTTGAACTGGTCTCTGTGACTCTATGTGTTGTTTTTATTGTTCTTAACATTTATTTGGGCCACTGTTGATTAGAAAAGAATATAAGTCTTCTTCTTTCACCTCTTGAACTTGTATAAACGAGTACGTAAGAATATTTTAACAACTAGCATTTGCCCGCTGCTTCACGCGCGCGTGCCTTGGCAGGTGTAGAAATTATTTACCGATTTTATTCTCTTATCAGGCATTAACGTGGAAAGGCATGAACTGTTAATTTATTCTGAATAGTTTCGTTTGTTTCGGTTAATACGTTAGGTTCGGTTGCAGACGATGTTGTCGGTCTATTTCACTCTCATTTAGCCGATTTCGGCGACATCTTTTAGCTGCAGAAGTTGACCCCGACAGATTAGATCTCATTCGCAAGGGCATATCATAAACTTTTATACTTACCCAACTCACAGCACTAACAATTAAAACGTTTTCACAGCTGCAATTATCACTATGCGTGAACTTTGGCTGCGAGTATATAGATGAGCATAAACTTGGTTACAATATAGAATATCTGTGGTAGTAATAAATAATATTATTTCTGAAAGCAATATTTAACTCAGCTAAAACATAATATTTTTAAATGCTGATATGGAGGATTCCACGTTAACCGTGATACCGAAAATTTAAATGGATATATAACAGTTGTAACGTTAAGAAAGCTGATATTATAATCATTATGTGTAATTTTTTTGGCGATTTTATGTGTAAACTTTGCTTGGGATTATATAGCTAGGTATAAGCTTTGTTAAGGATATATCTGTGGATGTAATGAAAAATATTATTTCCATGATACTTAACTAAAAAAAAAGTTTATTTTTAAATGTGGATACCGAAGATTGCAACATAACCGCGGTGCCATAAATTTATGTAAATATAGCAGTAATCTACGACTTAGTCCTCTTGGAAGTGTGCTGAAATATAAAAATTCGTTACCAATAATCACAGCATCTCAATTTTTTTGATTTATTTACTTTTTGGTGTTGTTTATTTTTTGTTGTTTGGATATTGGTTTTATTTTATGTTGATACACCATCAATTATTCCTGCTTTAAAATAGAAATTTACGTGAATTGGAGCTACGGTTGATTTCAAATCCTCGTATCATTACTGTCATTATTTCAGTCACATATAATTAATCCAAAAATGTCGAGATGTGATCATGGTACAGTTTATGTAGTAACGTGCATGTAACGGAAACAATTATTTCTGAGTGGCAACATTATGGCAAGTTGTGAATCGCTTGAAATGCAACCTGAAGGCCTAAGAGACGATGCCTGCAGCTTTATATCTACGCGGTGTAGCATTAGGATATGAAACATTTTTAATTTAAGTTTCTTTCAATATAGCCGTATTTTCTATGTAATTATTTCAGTCGCATGTAAGTACCTGGCGAAACAACAGCCTGGACCAGATGACAATTGACTCGTTTTGTTTAGCATCAGGCATAACGGGTTTAGTTTTAAAATTTACGCGGTGTAGAATAGAATTTTAGGATGCCTAATTATATTTGAAATAAAAATTCGTTACCAATAATCACAGCATCTCAATTTTTTCTGATTTATTTATTTTTTGCTGTTTGGATATTGGTTTTTATTTTATGTTGATACACCATCAATTATTCCTGCTTTAAAATAGAAATTTACGAGAATTGGAGTTAATCTTGGTTTCAAATCGGCGTATCATTATTGTCATTATTTCAGTCAGATATAATTAATTCAAAAATGTCAAAATGGATCACGGTACAGTATATGTACTAATGTGCATGTAACTCAAGCAAGCAATTATTTCTGAGTGGCAAAATTATCGCAAGTTGTAAATCGATTGAAATGCAACCTGGACAGTGATGACAGCTGATATGCTTTGTTATAGGCCAAAGGGACGATGCTTTTAGCTTTATAATTTACGCGTTGTAGCATTAGGATATGAAATTTTTTTTATTTGAGTTTCTTTCAATATATTCGTATTTTCTATGTAATTATTTGAGTCGCATGTACCTGAATTTTCGGATGCCTATTATATTTGCACGTTATAGCCACGAGACATATTAATCGAATAAAGTACTTCCAAATATGTGCAATTCCGCACAAGTCATTGTGAAAGAAGTATGTTTTATTACTTGCAGATATTTATAACAGCTGTTTTTCAGACATCGCTCTTCGAGAAAAAACTGAATTTCGTACTGAGTATTGGCTTATTGTGGCTGTATTGTACAGCGTTCACGTAGCAATTTTGTTCCAGAGACAAACTGTATAACAGTCTACCAGAGACAATACATGTCTTCAATATTAATAATATAACTTTTTCGTAATTCAACAGACCTGTTACGGTTCAAGTAAATGCTGATTATACTTGATTCACGTATTCTTTTTATTTTGAAGTACTGCGGTCCAGAAAAATGAATCGCAGAAGTGAAAAGGGAAATCCTAAATTTTGTCAGGTCTCTTTATGAAAGGAGTGACCGTCTGAATGTGTATAATTATCTGTGGTCTACTGTTTCACATTTCTGAAGTTTTTTACTGACTTGCTTCTTCCCATGGTACATATTAGTCGTTAGCTACTTCTGCAGATGTTGATCAGTAACATTAGCTTTAAAAATTTGGAAACACCATGCAAATTGATGCGGTAGTTTTTGCGTTATTAGAGATCAAGCCTCACTACAAACGCAGCTTGCTTAACAGATTTATAATAGTATAGATAACATCATAATAGGCCTAACTGACGCAAAAGTAGTAGCTGTTTAAATTAACCGCAAACGAATTTCAGTGATGCAAATGTAACCACGAACCTTAATTGAAGTAATATGAAGTACATAATTTTTCTAAACAAACATTTATTCCATTACTATGAATTGTGTCGAAGATTCATTACTTATTCAATCGTAGTAAAAAATTATTTGTGTGTTATGAAGAGCTAGATTTTTCCGATTTAACATAAAACTGTTAGAGTTTTCTGATCTTCTTTGAGGAAGAAATTCACATACACGGCATATAGAAATTTTGTTTTCTCTGTGTACACCTGAAGAAAAGTAGTGGCAAGTTTTTAATATCAACAGAAGTCATGAATTTCAATTTGATACAGCGAAAACGAAGTGTTAAAACATGATTTATTGGCTGGGCTCCAACAAGCATTGTTTTCCCTAACTACAGTAGCAGGCAAGCTACGAAAGTTTTATCCACTTCCAACTCGGCGTTTCTCAGAACAACAGTGAGGACACGAAACTGACGAAACTTAAATTAAAGGGCTTGAAGATCGGGCACAATAATTTGATGAAAAACGACGGGAAAACTTTGATTGCATCGACATCGTTACAAGGGTATTCGCTTTGGCGAATACGGCCATTTTCTGTACCTAACTTTTATATGCCCCATTTATAATGGTTCTCAGGCAAATATATAAGGGAAGGCAAAAATAAACATCTAGGTTTACACGGATTTTCATGTTTCTTAGTTTCTCACTAGATAGTCCGAAAATCTTGGGATGATGTTTGTATGGTCTCATTTTAGGGAGCCAGTGTATTCAGATCTATGATACACTTTCTCTCAATCTCAATAAGACTGCATCTCGTTGTTCTGACTGTCAGATACTTCGAAGGAAACTATGCAGATATATTACGTGGCAACCGAATTGCTTTAAGCTACCTATTTAATCTACTTGTCAGTTTTTATTTATGTTATGTTTTTAAGCTAATTTAACAATTGCTGACTTTGTTTGAGTAATAATTACTAAACCTTAACATAAACAATATAATAATTCTTGTTTAGTTTATACTAATGACAGATGAACATGATGTTCAAGTTTGACGTTCGGGAAGAACCAGATTCTAATTGTAATATCACATAATATGTAAGAAACAATTTTTACAAAATGGAGAGACGATTGAGGAGATTACTGTTTGATTCTACTCATTTGCCACTGCTGCTCAGGTCTAACCGATTGACTGAATGTTGCGGAAACTTCTGCTTTAAGATACCTCGACAGTCCCTTGAAATAATTTGTTCTATTCAGTTTGTGATTTTAAGTGTTTGTTGGTGTTAGGAATTTCAAACCGTAAAATGTAACATTAATAAAAGTTTGTGTAGTTGAATCCAGTAAATTTAATTGTAAATGAATCTAATTAATATTAAATCAATCTTCTGTATAACGGTTAAAAGATAGACCGAACTATCTACGGAAATAGACCAGGAGGGAATGGAAATCGGTGTAGCGAATTGTAACAGCCCTAATACCTGAATTTTGAATAGCATTGTACTGTATGAAGTATTTGTAGTGAGCTAATGTTTGGTTGAGAGTGATTTGATATGTTTGTTTTGTAATTTCTTGTAAATCAGTGTATATAGACTTTGTTTTAGGTAAGAAAATTATTCAAAGGCCATTTAATATGTTTAAGAACCGAATGAGGCAAGAGAATTTCTTAAATGTTTGTAATTCAATGTATGAAAGTAAGTTACGATGTCTACAGGACAATTTTCTACCGTTTGAAAGGATTTCTGTAAATAATTTTGTATTTAAGTATCTATAATTACCATTTCTGACCATTTTGTAATGTTGTTAATTAATTTTGTATTAATTCCGATTGTTTTTAATATGTTAGATTGTTTGAGTGATTGTTAATGATCGAGAAATATCGGGTGGATGCCTTTGAAGAATTCTCGTAATTTCGATAAAGACTATATAAACAGATCGCCTGGACAGAGAAATTCATTCAGTTAGTAAGTCAGTTTAGTTGACAGTATTCAGTGTTTCAGAGAGTTTCTTTGCGACTGTGCATCTCTGTATTGTACCTATACTAGTGAATATCGCTGAATTGTTGATTTGATCAAAATAAACGAACATCAACATAACATTGTAGGATCGTAATTTTTCACGGCGTTGAATATTAATATATTTCTCTCGGGCTTCCAGCCGTGTTAATATATCATATTTGCGTGACGTTTCGAAGGCGTCCATCTCTGCCTCCATTCTCAACCAAATGTCAGTGTATAACTGTTTGTTTATTCAGCCGCTGCTACGGAAACGGTGGAAAACAAAAACCAACACAACGCGATTACGTCATCCGCTCTTCTGCTCGTTACATGCGCGAAACTGTTTCAGCATTTTAATCGCCGGGTTCCAGGCCGTACTGAGTTGATAACCAGTGTCCCTGTTCACTAATAAATCAGTTAATCTTATTTCTACAGCCTCTGTAATAACGCTGGCCCAAAATCTTTGACCCGGGCTAAAATGGTTGTTTTTTCAAATTCAAAAGTGTGACCTTCTTGCACACTATGTTCGGCCACCGCAGATTTTCTTCTTGGCCAAGACGAACATTTCTGGCGTGCTCTACACATCGCTGCACAATGCATCGCTGCGTCTGTCCAATGTAGCCGCGGCCACATTCACATGGTATATAATATACACCAGGGGTTCGTAAACCTAGGTCATCTTTAACACTGCCGACCAAGTTACTAATTTTAGTGGGTGGTCTATAAATTGTCTTGACTCCGTGTTGTGATAGACCACCCACTAAAATTAGTAACTTGGTCGGCAGTGTTAAAGATGACCTAGGTTTACGAACCCCTGGTGTATATTATATACCATGTGAATGTGGCCGCGGCTACATTGGACAGACGCAGCGATGCATTGTGCAGCGATGTGTAGAGCACGCCAGAAATGTTCGTCTTGGCCAAGAAGAAAAATCTGCGGTGGCCGAACATAGTGTGCAAGAAGGTCACACTTTTGAATTTGAAAAAACAACCATTTTAGCCCGGGTCAAAGATTTTTGGGCCAGCGTTATTACAGAGGCTGTAGAAATAAGATTAACTGATTTATTAGTGAACAGGGAAACTGGTTATCAACTCAGTACGGCCTGGAACCCGGCGATTAAAATGCTGAAACAGTTTCGCGCATGTAACGAGCAGAAGAGCGGATGACGTAATCGCGTTGTGTTGGTTTTTGTTTTCCACCGTTTCCGTAGCAGCGGCTGAATAAAAAACAGTTATACACTGACATTTGGTTGAGAATGGAGGCAGAGATGGACGCCTTCGAAACGTCCCGCAAATATGATATATTAACACGGCTGGAAGCCCGAGAGAAATATATTAATCAAGATAACATTGTTTGTGGTGGACTTTTAATTAATTAATCAGTAATTAAACCATCATAAGAACCTAACATGGCGACTGTTGACAGGACGAGAAGTTCTTAAACATCTGTGGGATGTTTATCTTCTAAAAAGAATCTGCAGAAAATTGCGACGAATTATCGGCGATAAGCGAACATAACCTGCGAGAAAATTTCGACCGGCTACGACACGTAGAGGTTATACAGGCGACACGGATTTGATGGCAAGCGGATCTTCTTCGGCCTAAGGCGGAGATTTTCCATCGGGAATCGGCTGTAATCTTCCGACGACGAGTGCATTTTCTTCGGCCTCAAAATCGTCTTCCTACAGTGAATTGTGAAAAGTGTGGTTAAGTGTTTGAAGTCAGTGTGGTGTTTAATGGTTAAATAAGTGCTTCTAAGTGAAATGTAATGTGATACAAAATTGAGGAATAACTGTAAGTACTGCATTGAATGTTCAAGTGATTTCTTTTGCATGTTATTGTGTGGCAGGTTGGAAAGATTTTAATTTTTTAATTTTGTTTTTTATGTTGATTTTGCTAATTACTAAAAATGGCTGATAGTCAGAACCTGCAAGCTTTTCTAGAGTCTTTTGTAGCCAAATTTGATAGCAAATTTTCTGAATTTAGAAATGAGTTAAAGAGTGATAATGATAGCAAATTTTCTGAATTTAAAAATGAGTTAAATCTCGATAGGAAATTCTCTGAAATGAATAGTAAGTTTGATAGTAAGTTTTCTGAAATTGATAATAAATTTGACAGTAAGTTTTCTGAAATTGATAATAAATTTGACAGTAAGTTTTCTGAGTTCAAAAAGGAATTGGATTTTGAGAACAAATTCTCTGAGTTGGCTGATTGTTTTGATAAGAAAATCTGTATGCAATTTCAAGGTTTTAGTTCTAAATTTAAGGAGGATGTCAATAATTTAAATTCGAAACTGGAACAAGCTGTTGTAGAGTGTCAGGAGAATTTTGTAAAGGTTAACCAAATTTGTAGAGACACTAAAGATGCATGTGTTGATTTAATTAATGAAGTAGACTGTAAATATAGCAAGGAGATGAAGGGAGTCAGAGAAGAATGTAATATGATGAAGGAGGAATATGTGAGTTTGTTCGAAACCAGTGACAGTAAATCTGCTCAAAGGGTCAACGAGTTGAGACAAGAGGTGGGACAAAATGTTAATGCGTTGGCACGTCAGCAGAAACAGCTTACCCATGAATTGGAGGGTACCCAATCTAACGTTAATCAGTTAGAGAAAAGGGTTACTGGGTTGCAGATTCAGTTAAGTCAGTTCCCAACAGGTAACCAAATTTCAGTGTGATGACATTAAGAAGAATTTGAATTCTATGATGATAGTGGGAGGCTTCACCCTATTGAATTATAGATAATTTTGAAAGATCAGACTATTTTAATTTGTTACCCGACAATAAGAAAATTGCACTTGTGGGTAAACATCTAAGTCTTATGCTAGGACATGGGGTGATAGACAAGCTAGGGAAGTGACTGACTACAAGCTGTTTAAAGAAAACTTTTTGAAACATTTTTGGTCGACAAGCAGGCAGATTCAGGAAAAGAGGGAGTTAATGACTGGTAGGCCCTATAAACCTGGTAGGGAAACTCAACATGACTTTTTTCATAAATGTTGGATCCGTTGTAAGTATTTAGACCATCCTTATGGAGAGGAGGAATTCATTGATTTGATAGGAGCTAGGCTACCTCAGCAAACAAGAAATTTAATTGCCACTTTGGATGTAGTAAATGTGGATAGAGTTTCTGAATTGTTGAGACGCTTGGATGCCCAGGAGTCATTCAATGAACAACATTACCACCATCAACACCATAGGAGGGGCAGCAGGAGTCCCCCTAGAAGGGGTAATGGGTCAAGGGATGGTAGATCTAGGGGATGGGTTCGTGATAATTACACAAGGAGGAATGATAATGGGGAAGTGAGAGAACAGAACCCTCAATCTGAAAGGGAAAGGCAGCATGGGGGGCAGGCCAAACTAAAGACCACCCCTGTGATGGGCCCCGCAGTGGTGGACAAGAAGGTGGGTCCAGGTACCAACTGCTATAGAGTTAATACCATTTTTATGAATAATCCCAGAGAAGATTTATTGGAAGAGGTGGAGGATAAGGATGAAGTTTTAGATAAAGTTCCCATAGTGCAAATTAATGCTTTTAATAAACAAATAGATGCTCTCATTGATACCGGGTCACAGGTTTCTTGCCTTGCTGAGGGATTATTTAATGAAATTGAAAGCACCCATCAAATTGAAGTGTTACCCGTTAGTAGTATGACTGTTATTACTGCTACTGGTTCTCGAAGTAAGAGAATTAGGCAGGAAATGTTGATGGAAGGGTGTATGGGGACTGTAAATGTAGAAATACCCATGTATGTAGTCCCTAAGTTGAATGTTAATTGCATTTTAGGCATGGATTGGCTTACAAAAGTAAAGGCTTTGGTAGACTGTGGAGAAGGTAACTTACGGATTAAATTAGACAGTGGGGAATACTGGGTTGATTTTGAGAAGACTGGTTGGAAAGGCATACAAGAAGTAGATCATGTGAGAGTTAAATATAAGGATGCTGGTGTAGCTAGAGTTTGTGACGAACTATTACAACAGATTTGTGTAAATGTGTTAAGGCAGAGTAGTGAGATTAATAGTCTGATTGAAGGTCAGGAGATAAGCGAAGGAAACGTTATTAATTACCCAAACAGTATGAAACTATTACCGTCAGACCAACAAGAAACGCTGAAATGTCTAATTGAAGAATATAGGGACGTATTTTCTGACAAACCAGGTCTGATCAAAAATTATGAGTGCAAGCTTACTGTAAAGTCTGAAGAGCCTTTCTTTATTAAGCCATATCCAATCCCTTTGACCAAAAGAGATGAAGTGAATAAGGAGATAAATCGAATGTTAGAGTGGGGGGTAATAGAGAGGTCAAGGAGTCCTTACAATAATCCCTTGGTTGTGGTAATAAAACCGGACAATTCTGTGCGACTAGTTCTTGATGCTCGCACATTAAACAAGCATTTAGTAACAGAACGGGATCATCCTCCACCTATCAGTGAGTTGTTGCACAGGTTTAAAGGTAAAAGATATATTTCGTCTATCGATCTGACTGCGTCCTATTGGCAAGTCCCGCTTTCGGAAGAGTCCCGGAAATACACTGCCTTTCTATTTGATGGCCGTTGTTATAATTTTCGAGTGTTACCATTTGGGTTAAATATTTCAGTGGCCACCTTTATTCGTGCTTTGGATAGTGTGTTAGGAAAGGAATTGCTTGAACAAGTAGAGATATACGTAGACGATATTCTTATAATGTCAGAAACACTTGAGGAACATTGGGTGCTACTTAGAAAAGTTTTAGAAGCATTGAGAAAGGGGGGTATGACTATTAAGTTAAAGAAATGTACATTTTTGCAAAAAGAGGTTGAATTTTTGGGCCATCGTATTACACCACAGGGGATCTTGCCTAGTAATGATAAAATAAATGCCATTAAGAATTTTCCCCGACCTAGAGATAAGAAACAACTACAGAGTTTCTTTGGATTGTGTGAATACTATAGGAGATTTCTTCAGGGACAAGCCTTAAATAGTCCAGCCTTAAGAGATTTGGTTAAAACAAGTGTCAGGTGGGTGTGGTCCTCAGAATGTGAAAGAGATTTTCAAAAAATCAAAGATGACTTATGTAATTCCAATATCCTCTATTATCCAGATTGGGATCTAGATTTTTGCCTTGCCGCAGATAGTTCTGACTACGGTTTAGGAGTACATGTCTTCCAGGAAGTGGAAATCAATGGAGAACCAGATTTTAGGACTATTGCCTTTGCCAGTAGAAAACTACAACCAGCTGAAACTAGATACACAATTACGGAAAGGGAGGCCTTATCTATTTTGTGGGGTTTGACTAAGTTTAGGTACCTACTGTTAGGTAGAAAAATTATTGTATATACAGACCATAAGGCTCTTTCATTTTTATTAGAATGTAAGTTAGTCCACAGTCGGTTAACCCGTTGGGCATTGGTTCTGCAGGAATATAATTTAGAGATTCGGTATAGACCTGCTAGTAAAAATCAAGTTGCAGATGCTTTGTCACGTCTACCGTTAGGTCTAGATTCCGAAAAGCGATGTCTAGGACCACAGACTGAGGTTAGAATTGCTTATCTAAAAGGAGTACCGTATGAAACTGAGGTTAAGTATTCCTTGAGACAAATCAAAGAGGAACAGGACAAAGATGTAGCTATAGCAGAAGTAAAAACTAATCTTGATAGCCCAGAACACAGAGATAAGCTTCAGAAATATTATACTTTGCATGGGGGAGTATTGTTTAGAAGGACTAGTGAAGATGAAGATGGTTGGAAGTTATGGCTTCCAGAAAGTTTGGTTGAAAAAATTGTTTGGCATCACCACTATAGTTATGGGCATTATGGGCCATCCAAGTGTTACCGAGTGTTAAGGGAAGATACATATTTCTATAATATGAGAAGGAAGATTTCCAAGCTATTAAAATCTTGTCAAGTGTGCCAAAGATCTAAAGTAGATAGTGTTAAACGAGTGGGGAAAATGCAAAATATCATCCCAAGTAGTGTATTGGAATTAGTTTCTGCTGATGTTCTTGGCCCCTACCCATGTCTCGGGGAGGGGTGACCCAGGTTTTAGTTTTATTTGATGTTTTTTCCAAATTCGTTAAACTTTACCCTGTAAAGAAGTCTACGGCTAAAATTTTGGTTAGAAAAGTGATTGATGAATATTGTCAAAAGGTAGGTAAACCTAAGAGGGTGCTTTCGGACAATGCCCCGCAATTCACTAGTAAAGTGTGGACAGAAAAACTTGAACAAGAAGGGATAGAGGTTATACATACTTCTGCTTATCATCCAGCAGGAAATCCCGTAGAACGCCTAATGAGGGAAATAGGACGTTGGTTTAGGACATATTGTACAGACCAACACAGTAAGTGGGCATGTGAAGTAGAAAATTTTGAAAATGTAATTAACTCTATACCTAGTGATACAACTGAAATACCACCCATTGAGCTGATGTTTAAGAAACCGGCTAACAGATTAATTCGAGAATGTGTTAGTTTTCCAAATAGAAAGAGTTTCAACTATGAGGAAAAGGTGGCTTTAGCTCTTAAAAATTTAAAGGAGAAGGCAACAAGGAGAAAGAAAAAGCATGATGAAGGTCAGAAGTGTATAGAATATAAAGTGGGTGATTTGGTGTTAGTTGAAGTTCATAGTAAGTCATCAGCTTTGCGACAAGAAACTCGTAAGTTTAACCGTTTGTTTGAAGGCCCTTTCAGGATAGAGTCTATACCAAGGAAAATTATGAGCTAATAGACCCTGAGAGTGGTAAATGTAAGGGTGTGTATAATGTTGAAGCCCTAAAACCCTTTTATGAATATGAGGTCACTTATGAAGTGTGCCACTATATGTGTAATATCTAATTTTGTAAATAAGTTTGTCAATTGATGCATGTAAATAGTTTGTGTGAGTACTTAAGTTCAGATGCAGATGTAATAATACTGAATGTTTAAGATGTAAACATTTCACTGTATAAAGCAATTTGTGACAGTTTTGTGTAGAAACTTTTGGCGGTTTTCATGATGTTGTGACTTTCTACATTGTGTTGACAAATTATCAGCTGTAAAATGTAAACAGACTGTTGTCATTAACAGGCAGATATTAAGTCTGTAATTTGGTGTGAAAATAATTGTGACTTAAGGTGATGACATTGAACGTTTGTTGTGTAAAAACAGTAACTGAAAAAATGATTGGATCTGAGAAAAGACAATTATTGTAAACAAATCAGTGTCATGGACTATGTGCAGATGTTGTATGTAATGAAGAATTGTATTTGTTCATTGTAAAGTCATTATGGTTGATTGATTCTAACCTGTTTGTGTTGGCATTATGTGTACATTCAACCTGCTCAGATTCGTGACGGATTCAATCAATTTTAACTATGTAAAATTAAGTGAATCCTGGGGAGGGGTTGAAACAGCCCTAATACCTGAATTTTGAATAGCATTGTACTGTATGAAGTATTTGTAGTGAGCTAATGTTTGGTTGAGAGTGATTTGATATGTTTGTTTTGTAATTTCTTGTAAATCAGTGTATATAGACTTTGTTTTAGGTAAGAAAATTATTCAAAGGCCATTTAATATGTTTAAGAACCGAATGAGGCAAGAGAATTTCTTAAATGTTTGTAATTCCATGTATTAAAGTAAGTTACGATGTCTACAGGACAATTTTCTACCGTTTGAAAGGATTTCTGTAAATAATTTTGTATTTAAGTATCTATAATTACCATTTCTGATCATTTTGTAATGTTGTTAATTAATTTTGTATTAATTCCGATTGTTTTTAATATGTTAGATTGTTTGAGTGATTGTTAATGATCGAGAAATATCGGGCGGATGCCTTTGAAGAAATCTCGTAATTTCGATAAAGACTATATAAACAGATCGCCTGGACAGAGAAATTCATTCAGTTAGTAAGTCAGTTTAGTTGACAGTATTCAGTGTTTCAGAGAGTTTCTTTGCGACTGTGCATCTCTGTATTGTACCTATACTAGTGAATATCGCTGAATTGTTGATTTGATCAAAATAAACGAACATCAACATAACATTGTTTTTGGTGGACTTTTTAATTAATTAATCAGTAATTAAACCACCATAAGAACCCTAACAGAATGATTTAACATCCCTCAACACCCTCACAATTTGGTTGGCTACCAAGTTGCATTACAGAATCCAGATAGGAATAGACGGTATACTGAATCTACATATAACCAACATTCCACTTCTTCGGTTATTGTACGATGGACATTTAAGTTGCTAAAGTTTCCTAAGATTTTTGGGAATAAAGTACTTAGTCCACCCTCATTTCTCACCATTATCTTCCTCTAGACGCACACATTTTGCCCACAACTGTTGCAACGTCGCTTGAGGTTATAGCTAATAAGATGATTGCAATCTAAATAAACTATTGGTTCTCGTTATCGGATTATATTTTTATTCTTCGTTTGATATAGACTTGAGATTGCTTGTTCGTTACCCAGCAAAGACTGCCGCCACCATAATAATTAAAGACTTGATACAATAATAAACTTTATAGGTTTTGACATTCAATTATGTTATTTATCATATATTCTCTGAACGGTTCCTCCGATGACAACAACAATCTTGACCGTTTTAAAAAAATACTCTGACAATGTTCCGATTAGAAATATTGCGAGGTTCACTTTTCACGCAGGATCGATTATTTAACTTCCTTTTCAGTAAATATCATTCCAAACGAATTAATCTCACAGTTTAATTCACCTGTATCTTTATTCCACTCAAAATTGCCCATTTTTCATAACGTTACTTACTTATTCTCTACCAACAAAACTCTCCTACAAATATACTATACTTTTCGTATCTATGAATCTAAGAAAATAATCTCCATCTTATCTGCTTCTCTTTCCGCAATAATTATATGCATATTTATTTTATGTACTTACATAAACCGTCCTCCTATTTTCGATATTTCATTTACTTTTTCCTTTTACAGATGAACTCCTATTTCATCAATCACCATTCTGTGGCAATTTATTATTTACACCCTTAATATTATTACTATTCTTTGTAAAATTGTATTGAATGTGTGGAGCTCTTGCAACAATATCTCGCTTATACCGTTTTTAGGGAGTACTATGTTTTACATTACCATCTTCATTGCATGACTTTTGCGAAAACTTCCTTAGGCTTCTGTTTTGATCACTTGCATGACTGAGAAATGAGCTAGAACGAAGAGCAAGCATCCTTCGTGGTTTTTTAAGTGCAATGTCAGATGAATAGAGAGCATGCGTACGAAATTTCAACTTGTCCTGAAAGATGGCTCAACGAGAAGAAGTGTTACCTTAAAGGAAGAGAACATATGTAGCCTTTCTTTTTTTTCAGTCCAGGATAGAATATTTTCTTCAGACCAGTTATTCAGGTAGTATCCCCAATAAGTACTTGCTTCGCAAGGGGAATCATAAAATTATACCATTGCTACTTACTTGAAGAAGGCCTCATAGCTCGGTTGGTAGAGCGTCTTTTAGCGTCCGGGAATGACGCCTCAACAAGTCCACCATTCAGTTGATTTTCCCTTAAACCCTGTCACTCTAACCCAGAAAATACTTGTACTGCTGATACTTAGAGTTAGAGTGAAAACTATTCGGAAAAATAAGTGTCTTGATTTATTAAGACTTGTAATGTCGACTTAGAACATGGGAATTCCACGAAAAAATTAATATACCACATTGCTACTTAATTATGAATGGTTCTAAAGTTTAATCAAATATTTGTCTAGGATGGAGTACTTTCATTGCACACAAGAAAAGAGAACAGAAAAACAGACCACTTAATGGACATACGGCTTAATTATACTGTAATTTCTGTTTTAAGACTATCCTGGCAGAAGATGGCTTTGTCACGGCGTGTGAGAGAGAAATATACAACTTTGAAGGTATCTTCTGATTGCCTTAGCGTCTGATTACTGGATCTCATGATAAGTGGCTACTGTGCATTACTTCTAGTCGGAAAATAACTCAATTATTTTCCTTACAATCTATAAGTCCCTGAAATGTTAAAAATTAGTTGCAGTAGGATTATTGTCCGGACGCCCGGGCCCTCACCCTGATGAGACCAAAAATTTTTCTTCGAAGGTGAACGTATGAAGCGGCTCCATAGCCCGACTCAGCCTGCTGTAGAATCAGTACTGCGGGTGAAACTATTTTCGGAGTTTGGTATTAACAACTTAACCTCCTCCCTAGTGTCGTAAGCCAAGAATAAGAATACGGAGCTGTTCCACTGCGAATTCTAAGCTCGTTATCCAGTAAGTCCAGATCACGAACTTTATCAATCTTAATGGCAGTGAAGATGTTGACAGGACTTGAATTTTTATACCGTACAGACTCCACTTTTAGGAAATACTAGCATTTGCCCTCCGCATCTCCCGCGTGGTCCTATGTAAATGGATTAGTGGATTTACCGTTTTTTAATATTTTTTTCTGGAATATTATTCGAAAAAAATAACCCGAATTTCATTTGAGAAGTCTCGTTACTTTTAGCTACTTTCTTATTTTGTTTGTTTCTCCAGACATCTTCTTCTTCTTCGCTCAAGGGTCGCTTAGTATCACGCGGAATTAACACTTGGCCTTTCTATCAGCCCAGTATTTCTTCATACGCAACGAATAGGTAAATTTTCGATTACCATGTATGTTGGTTTGTCTTTCTCTCTTATTTCTCAAAACCCCGTTTATGTGTGATTTCCCTGATTTTATTTCGGCCCTGTAGATTTGATGAATCTAATTGCTATAGGTCCTCTGTTTGTACCAATTTGGTCGGGTGGTCTTGTTCTTTAAGAATGTATGAATTTTATGAGTTAGTCTGTTTGGGTCCATTATTTCCAGGTGCCCTATGAATTGTGTTCTTCGCGTGAGCATTGAATCTCTGATTTTTTGACATATTTCTGCATCAAGTTTTTGGCAATGCACTCCGTCTTTCGTTCTTGGCAATAGGATTTTTTTTTTTACAATCAATTCGGTTTCTTTATATTTTAATGTAAGATAATTTAAGAAATTAAGTAATCAGATGTTTATAAAGGTATGTGAAAATTTGAGATTTTGATAATATTCTGTATAAATATTATCGTAGCCCATTAACTAATCAGATGTTCATAAAGTAACGTGAAAATTTAATATTTTAATACGTAGAGGAGATATTCTGCATATATGCGATCAAGTTTTAGTATCAATGTTAAGTTGACAATTTGGTTAGGATTCTATATGAGTTTTGTAATGATGTAGCATTACTCTTAAGTATATTTCACAATTTATTGGAATCTTAAAGTTTGATTTAATGGTTTGATTTACGTTATCCATTTATTTTAACGTACAATATTTCAGAAATCGAAGAAATAAATAACCAAAATTACGTAGTCAACAACAATATTAAAATAATGCAAAGAGCGGATGATACATCGGATATGTAGTGTTATCTTTGGTGGGAGGTTAAAAAAGTAGTGTTTATCTTAGATTCAGGTTTTAAGCTAGACCATAAGCTTTCTAACTATGAGAACCCTAACAAAATCGGTATGACAGTATTAGAGTGATGCGGTAATTATGTTATATATAGACACATACCGCTTACAGATTTAAATATGTAGAGACTTGAAGTTACCTATTTAACAGACCCTGTATGTGTTATAGGCAGGTTTATGTGCCAGCTTGCTTCATCTGTCAATCCGGGATTCTCTCTGCGTTGGTGGTAATTGGGACGGCCAGTATTATTGGTTGCTGCGTCGCCTCCACAGCTGCGTTCGATACGATGGCGTCGCTGTTGTATTCAGTTTTAATTCGCTGGTATTAAAACTGGAGGCATCCGTCCGTCAGTCCCTCGTCGATATATTAAAGGGACGCTAGAAGACTGTTCGATGTGGCAGTGCAATCCCTCTTACACCCCGGAACCATAGATGCTTTCTCAGTTGGTAAATAAGAACGAAAAGTTTTAATCACTACGTTAAGACTCTGATAATAAAGCTTCGGAAATGAATGAGGCGGTTGATTAAATGTCTGTTATCGTCAGTATCAGCTATCATGATTACGATTTCCGTTCAAACGCACAAGAAACTGGAGAGAGATAACGCGTTAATCTTCAGGATACAGGGAGAAATCGAGGAGGGTACAGTGCTACAGATAAAAAAAGTGAAAATAATGTGTTAAAATCTCAATAAATTGGTTCAGTGTATTGTGTGCTTTACTTTTCCGCTACTCGTTGTGGTAATAACTCTCCTCGAAGAAAGTTACAAGTCGTGAAGTACTAAGGCATTTTCTCGAGGCGTATTACCGATTTTGCATTGTTTTTATACTTATGTGATTAATACAGTGATCATATCAGTCTACGACACTTGTTAATGCCAAGTGAAGGCTTCTTAGCGACGGTCTTTTACGGGAAGCATTTCGGCATTGGACTGATTTCTGGAAACCATGGTAAACTGAAATCTGGATGGTTGAACGGGATTTGAAACTACGTCCTACTGAATGACAGGCTCAAGCGTCACCGATAGTTACACTGACTAGCCAAGACATTATGACCACTGCTCACCGCGAGATGACCCTGGTGACGCTGCGGTAAGGGAAGTATGTAAATGGAACAGAGCCGTCTGGAGAGTCATTCTGGCGACGATACAAGTGGCAAATGAGAAACCCTTTGACGTACTTGATTTTGAGATAGGTCAGACTGTTATGGCTCCGTTTCTGGGAACGAGCATCTCTGAAACGGTGAGTGTGGTTGGCTGTTCGTGTGCTACTGCAGTGATCGTCTGTGGATAGTGGTTGAAGCACGGTGAAACATCGAGTAGGCGGTAAGCTGATGGACGTTCACGATGCGGAGGTCTCATACTTGCCCGCTCTGTAAACCAGGATAGGGGGTGATCTGTGGCAGATCTGATGGCAGGGTACGATACTGATGCAGGGACATGAGTTCTAGAACACAACGTTCAGCGCACATTTTTGAATATGGGGTTCTGCAACAGAGGGCCCTTACGTGTACGCATGTTGACCCAAACATCGTCAATCACAACTGCATTGGGGACGAGATCACACGAGATTGCACCGTAGAGCAATGGAAACGTGTAGCCTAGGAGGATGAATCACGTTTCTTGCTACACCAGGTCGATGGTCTGCTCGAAACGTGCACCGCACCACGGACGTAGGCCAGTGAGGGCAGTGTTATGCTATAGGAGACCTTTACCTGGGCTTCCATGGGGCCTATGGTAGTGATCGAAATCACTTTAACAGCTGTGAACTGCGTGAAAATTATTGCGGATCACCCGCGTCCCTTCATGCTTCATGTCTTCACATTGGTGAAGACAACTTCCAGTAGGATAATTACCGTGAAACAAGACCAGAATTGTGCAAACAGTGGTTTGAGGAACATAACAGTGAACTCTCGTTGATGTCTTGGCCACCAAATTCGCGTGATATCAATTCGGTAGAACACATCTGGTTCGCTATCGGGTGCAAGCTCTGCGACCGCAAACCACGGGATCCTAATTTAAGGGGCTTGCGTACACATCTGATGCCATATACCTCCGGAAACTGAGCAAGGACATGTAGAATTAATACCACGCCGAATCGATGCTTTATTGCGTTCCAAATGTGGACCAACACGCTATTAAGAGGCGGTCAAAACCTTATGGCAGTCAGTGTAGGTTATGTAATAAGCCTGGTAAAAGTGCACCTATTGTACTGCAATGCGTGGGGTTTCTGCTGATTTTGATGATGCATCTTTTACAGAGGACTGGTTGAAGCTTCCCTTTGAGGCCAGTTACTTTTATCCTAAACATCGAAGCATCAGGCTTCATTGTTTTGTGTTGTTGGGCGAGTCTCGCTTTAACTCGAAAGTGAACGTCACATCAAGGCAGACAACAGAGGATGGATTAACATTGTTTTCCCGCGCTCTGATGGCATTACATTCAAGGCCAGCAATAAAATTTCGTTGAGGACTCTTAACAAGAAATATTATGAAAAGACTGGCATTAGGGAGAAACTAGGCTCGATTCTCGGTGTTGCTCATCCTGATGTCGCTTTCCTACGATTTTACGAAATAACTGCAAGATAATGTCATGGCATGTTTCCGTCCAGTTTTTTGTCAACATTCCTAACGGTATAGTTAAAAAAAAAACGTGCCATGTCATCTTTCGCTAGAAGCGTCCAAACATTCTTCGCAATAGAACAGTCATTGTCATGTGTTTATTCTACGTGACACATTTTTACTGTCTTCCTCGACATATATCTGTTCTTGCTGAATCTCGATTGGCTAAATAAAATGATGCTTTTTGTTGCTTTTTAACATTATATTCTTTTTATTGATCTTAAAATATTATAACTTTCCAGCAGACTTATGATTGAAATTTTACTCTCGGTTGTCTGAAATTAAACACAAATTATGTACTGTACATAAACAAAGAAATCAGATAAAAAGTAGGTGATCTGAGTGCAGTTTTAGATGTTCTTTGTTAATCATTGTGGCAAATAAAACATTGCGTCGTACGAAAAATACGTTATTCACTTCATCTTTGGATCAATTTATACTGATTCGAGAACAACAACAACGTTCCAGGGTAGATAGGACCCGTCAACGGGAGTACCAAAATTGACATTTATCACTCCCTCACGGATCCCCCCGCCCAAAAGCATCCACCAACAGCATCCTCCCCCGCCGCAGAAGTGGACTGCCATTACAGCAGGGATGGTGAAGTAGGCGCGTTTCGCCACCCAGTAAGGGCGCCCACGGGGAAGCACGCGGAGTCAGCGCCCGCTACGACCAGGCCGAAGACCCTTCCAAAGCCTGGCCGTATAGCTAAAAAACCTCTCTGTGTAACCCGCCCTCCGACCCGCTACCACAATTGCGGTGGCCAAGCGCGGCGCAGGTACGCCCCGATGTGCATTCAGCCACTTATGCAACCCTTTGCACAGGGACGTGTTCCGAAAGCGCTTTCGTCCGCAACCACCAGACACATGTGTCCTGTATGAGTTCACACACACTCGTCCAAGCTCCACAGAGCACGATCCCGCTGCAGAGCTCACAGGATGACGCTGCCCCACTCCGGTCAAACCCATGCACCATCAGTCCTCACGTATTTAGAGGACCTCATATTGGCAAGGTTCCCCTTGTTGCCCAATTAGTACGGTCGAGGCCACTTTCGTGTTTCCTCTCCTCCACTTTTACTGATGAAGTATGCATCCTTCGCCCGCTATCTTCGGGATTGGGTAGCATCACCTCCAGCTTTGCCGGGTAAAAGCCGTGAAATCTGCATCAGGGTATCAGCCTCGGTCCGTAATCTGACGGCCACTGATCTGCCCGTTCAGGGGGTAGCAACCCCTTACACGTGTTGAGAAGGTTCCCCTCCTCCCCTGGATGAGTAACGGTCTGGGGAGGCTTTCGCCAAAACCTCTACTCCAGGTCTACGTATTTGAACGATGCCGCATCCGTTACCCGGTTCCACTCGGGATTGGGTAGCTGAGCTCGAACTTTACACGCGTGTTCGTGGAGTCTACGGGTCACTGCCTAGCCCTCACGCCCTGTCCCCCAACCACAAGCTTGTACCCATTAATTGGGATACAAAACAGGAAGTCAGGACCCTGGGTGCGCCAAACTCATATAGGGCCATCCCGATTGAAATCGAGTGTATGGACCCAGACCCCTGGGGGCACTGATTCATTTTAACTGTTTAACGTCTCTTAACAGCGAGGTGTTTAGAGACAGGAATTCTCCTCATACCAGTCTAGCTGGTTTTTCTCTTTTGACCAAAAAGTTATACCACTGGAAGATGCAATCCTCTTTTTGTTTTTCTTTTTTCTAACTGCTTAACGTCTCTTAACAGCGAGGTCTTTAGAGACGGGAAAGGATGGGTGGCAAGGAATGGGAAGGAATTTGGCCATGGCCTTTTAAAGGAAGCATCCCGGCATTTGCCTGGAGTGATTTGGGAAACCATGGAAAACCCAAATCTGGATGCCCGGACGGGGATTCGAACCGCCGTCCTCCCGACTGCGAGGTCAGAACGCTATCCGTTACACCACCACGCTCGGTGACTGATTCGAGAACAGAGGATGGATTGAGATGTGGCTATCAGAAACCCGGTCGTTATAAATGCGATTATCTACATTCATCTCAACATGAATTAAAACAGCGCAGTTTCTTAAGTGCGTAGATTCAAGGAATAGTTAATAAGAGTGGGGAAAGCTGTTTAGTTCCACAGTTTAAGGTTAGGACGATTGAAATAATAGAGAAGACGTTGCAACGGTGAAATGAGTGGTGACTCCAAATAATGTATCTCACTGGAAACTGAAAAGTACCCGCTGTGATTCACGCTCTGGTATGGAATTTTCAAATTCCCCTGGAATTCTGTCTTTATCTACGACAAAGTTCGTTTTGTGTTTGTGAAGTGTGCTGGAACGCTTCCGACATTCTGATCACATGGATTTATGGAGGTCCTCTTAACCCTTACAGCTTACCAGATTCAGCTGGGCGGCTGCAAAAGTCATATTGTGCAGCGAGTACAAAAACTGTTACTAGACTATTCTTAACTCTTAAATTTTATTTTACAGTGGTGATGCTCGAAGAACAGAATTTACATTGACAGCAAAGTGAGACCAATACTTATTGAAAATCTTACAACAGAGTTTTGGAATATACACTTGCAAATTATTGTTACTATGATCATAATTTTTTTTAAAATAGTGCAAATTTTGTAACAAGAACCTTGTATCATGATTCAATCCTATAGTGAGAGTTATAAATGAAAAAAGTAAACTTCAAAGTAAACGCACCCTTAGAGTAACGGTTTGCTTCACAAGCCAGATAAACGACTGGCAACGCACCAGCGTGGTCTATTATTTTTAGTGCCTATATGATTATAGTTGTAAATCGCCAACAGAAATAGAACGGTGGGGCACTCCTGAAGGTTCAAGAGTCGTCGATCGGACAGTCGTATTCTGGAGTTGACCAGGGATGGTCATATAATGTTGTGACGAACGAGACCCAGGACTTTCACAATAAGTGGCTAATAAGTGCCAAGTCATGCGTGTAAGTAAAAAGGTGACACCATTTAACTATGAATATACGATTAATGGCACTGTCCTTAGAACGGTAGATTCCGCTAAATACCTAGGGGTAACAATTCGTAATAATTTGTCGTGGAATGAGCATATCGAGAATGTAATGGGAAAAGCAAATCGTATGCTCCGATTTCTAGGTCGTAATTTAAATCAATGCACTCAGGAAGTTAAATCGATTGTATACAAGTCACTAGTACGTCCTCACTTAGAGTATTGTTGTTCTGTATGGGGTCCCCATCAAAAGGGGTTAATGGAGGCTTTAGAGAAGGTCCAAAGAAGAGCCGCCCGATTCGTGACAGGTATATATAGTTGGAGGGAAAGCGTAAGTGCGATGTTGAAGGAGTTAGGTTGGGAAGACCTGGAACACCGAAGGCGTTGCTCTCGACGAAAGCTAATTGAAAAATTCACGACAGATGTATTTCGGAATGACAGTCAGCAAATATTGCTACCAGCAACATTCATATCTCGAAATGACCGTGAAAATAAGATAAGAGAAATCAGGGCCAGAACCGATTCATTTCTGTACTCATTTTTCCCACGAGCGATTAGGGAATGGAATAGAAAGGATTTACCGGGCGAGTAAACTTAAAATCCGACAGGAGTAGCTTTCGATAAAGCACTCCAGCCATCCTGATCTGGGTTTTCCATGGTTTTCCCAGATCACTCCACGCGAATGCGGGGATGGTTCCTCACAATAGCCCATGGGCGCCTCCTGCCATATCCCTTATAACCCTTCCAAACCATAACCCTTTTCGATAGGTGCAATGCACCCTCCGCCACACACTTTTAGTGAATCGCGGAGTAATAATAATAATAATAATAATAAATCAACTCTACGACGATCTGGGAAGATCATATTCTTGTTCTGGTGACATTCTGGAAGGACGCACCGATCATCAACGTCTTCACGATAAATGGATGAAGTCGACATTACATGCAGCCTACTGATCAGGCATCAGAAAATGTTAAGTGCAAGTGTAAATTGAAGACACCAATGAAGACCCTGAAAATTCTTCCCTATTAAATACAGAAAACAATTTCATTTTCGCAATGATGTCTGAATGAGATGATCATCTTTTATAATGTGCTTCTGGTATTCCTTTAAGTAGCCTACTCTGATAGTGTAATGTAAAATTTGTGAGAAAGACGGGACACTGTCACGCATAGGGCAAGATCTAGTTATAAACTGATGTGTTTATACCCACCAGCGAACAAAGAACTTACATTTTTAAGTGCCTGGTTTGAAAACCTGGTGACAGTATTCACATGTGTGGACATTCAAGAAAGCTAAATCGGTGTTGAATTACAACATCGTCGACTCATGTAAATAAGCAAACTTGCACAAGTGTTTCTCGTGTCACATACGTGTCGCGTTCGCCATTCATACATTTGAAACCGTGGCAGATTGAAGAATCTTTGGAATCACACGCCAGTGGGCTTACCTTGGCAAGGTACGTTCCTCGCAGAGACAGTCGGGGATTGTCCACTCGTAGTCGACTCGAAATTCTCAGATTTATTGCTGATGACGATCCTAGCTTTTCCAACGATTGATACCCTTTCTAAACTGTTTCATCACCTGCTTGTGTAAACACGTACACGTGTCGTTACAGCCTGTTTTGGAGATCCTGATTCTCTAAGTGGGCGCTCTCGCTCGGACGTTAATCTGCAAGAAATCTCCTACAGTGATGATCGAAAAGAAATCAAAGTTGCTAGTCGGAAGTAGACGGGGCATTATATCAATTGGTATGGGACAGGTCAAACTAGCTAACAGAATGGAACAGCTGATAAGTGTCTGGGCTTGTTGACGTGCGGGTCAACTGACAGCTTGACTTTGGACTGGGACAACAAGCGGGGGACCTTCGAATTTTAGCCGGAGGGTACAGTCGCCACTTAATCCTCCGGGTGTTCACCATATCACCCGGACGATTCCACCCTGGCGAGACTTCACCGTTTCCAGCTGACACCTTTATGTTTTTGATAAGTATACTGCTGAACCTAGCTGATCATGAATACCTACAAACCAGTCGTTAACACGCTTTACCAGTCAAACCCGTAAACGGCTGAGGCCTAAGATCCTCTCTTGCTTTTAACTGAACTCGAAATAGTAATTTTACCTTTAATTAATGAAAATCTACTTTTTAATCAAATAAAAAGTGACTTGTTATTAATTTACAACTCCTCTCCCCTCTCGCGATTAATAAATCAAAATCCTACGTTGCTATGAAAATTTTAATAATTCACTTCACCGGAAACCCAAAGAAATTTTGGTCCTACTCAAAAAAGTTAGTTGTAGCGACAACAATATGCCAGTACTAATACAAGACGGTCGGGAAGTAGACGACACCTGCAACAAGGTTACCGTATTGAACACCGAATTTAAAAATTCATTCACAGACGAAAACATGGAAAACACACCATATTTTTCGACTTCGTATGGAACTAGAGATGGATTCGATAGTGTAGGTATTGTAAAGCAACTGAAGTTTTTGGAGTGGGGGAAGACGCTATGTCCCGATGGTATACCAGTACGAGTATTTTCAGAGTACGAGGAGAAAATAGGACCGTTTTTTTCTGATATATTCTATGAATCATTAGAAGGAAAATAGTACCTTCCGACTGGAAAATCGCTCAGATAATTTCTATTTTCAAGAAAGGTAATCGGAGGGATCCCCGGAGTTATCGACCCATATCTTTAACATATATTTGCAGTAAAATTCTTGGGCATGTTGTATGCTCTAATATTATGAAATTTCTAGATGAAAACGAGTTACTTACATGGGAACGTCCATAAACCACGTAGTTCCATTTTGGCCTCATGTGAAACCCCCCCCCTCCCTCCCACGTAGTCATACGTGGCTTTTGCCTCTACAACCCCCCCCCCCCCTTTCCCGTAGCTTTTTTCCCTTTTGATTCCAGAAGACATTTCGCACTGTTTTCTCCTGACAGACTATTGTAAATTACATACGGAAATAATTAACTGAGGGAAATAAATATTCACATGCTGTTGTGTGTTCTGTTCCTCATTTTAAATGTGAAAAATATTATGAAAGGAAAGTTACGTGGCCTGGCTCGGAAACCTCCCTCCCCTCAAGCAGCTCAGCGAAGCTTTCCAGCTAACTCCCCCCCCCCCCCCCTGGACCGAGTAATGTAGTTTGTGCACGCTCCCTGACGAACCAACTTGGATTTCGGTAGAACAGATCTTGTGAAACACAGTTGGCCCTATTTGCTCATGAAGTAATGAAAGTTATTGATGCAGCTTCACAAGTTGATGCAATTTTGTTGGATTTTCAGAAAGCTTTCGACTCGATGCCTCATTACCTACTTCTAGCGAAAAACTGAGCGTATGGTATATCGGATCAGATTTATGAATGGATACGAGATTTTCTAACTGGTCGGTCACAGAATGTCGTTGACGGAGAAGCCTCTTCTAATCGGGACAAACCTTAAGCAGATCTCGGTGGCAACGTTAATAGCAGGTTGCGATTGTTTGCTGATGATGTAGTTATCTATAGAGATGTAAGATGCTCTAATGATTGCTTAGAAATTCAGCGCAAATCTGGATACTATTTCAGATTGGTGGATCAAATGGAAAAAAGTGCAAAGCGAAGCGCATAACTGACAAAAATAATCCGTTTGTTCATGAGTACAAAGCAAACAACTCAGTTGTTGACACGGTTGATTCTGTGAGTATTTGGACGAAATAGTACAAAGCCGTATGAAATGCGACCTGCATATAAATTCCGTCGTGGGTAAAGCTAATAATAGGTTAAGTCTCATAGGTCGTATTTTGAAGAATTGCAACGCTCATACAAGGGAAATAGCTTATAAAATTCTCGTGGATCAACATTTGATTACTGTAGGAGTTTGGGACCCTTATCGCAAGGAATTGATTGATGCGTTAGAGAACGCCGCTCTATTCATGACTGCTTACTGCAGCCCTTACGAAAGCGTCACATAATTGATAGTTGGCGAAGATGCGAAATTCTTCTTTCATTTACGAATGCAATGAAATCCTTCGTCCACCAACCTATTTGTATAAGATTAGAGAATTAAGATGCCGTACTGATGCTTATACCTGTATGTTTTCCTTCTTTCCTCAGGCTATTTTAGATTGAAATTCCCTGAGTCAGTTTTGTTTCCCGCTGCCAACCGCAATATTTGTAAACTGCAGAGTATGGATGTAGATAGCCATCCTACCACATTTTTTTCGTTTTAAAGTTAGGTTAATTTTTAACCGTTCTGCGACATAAATTTATTTACCAAAATGTTAATGAGTAGTATTCTTTTTTCATTTGTTGGTAGATTGTTCTTTATTATACATTCAGCAATGTGCTTTGTAAAAATATTTGATTAAAGAGTTATTTACACCTTTAGTTTTGAAAAACCAATTCCAAAATATTGTAACGAATGTAATATTTTATGTTTATAAATCGATCAATATACATTTTGCTACCGGCTTTTCCCGTAACCGAAATGTGCAATTTTGAATAAAATTACAAACTGAAATACAAAAAAGTTAATGAAATAAATTAAACGATATCTGTTTCAATCAGAATTACCTCGCGTGTTTTTGCTGTCCCATTTCCGCTCAAAGGTACACATTCCTAAAATAATTGAACCTCAAATAATTTATAAATAAATACGATTATATGATATAAAGTAGTATCCTTTCTAGTAATTCTGTTAACAACCCATGAGTTGTTTCTGTCTCCTAAAAACTGGAAATGCTTTCTTATTCTCCTCATCAATAATCCCACTCACAGAGATACGCACTGTATTGGCAAATGAAATATTTCCCTAAGGCCATTCATTTTACAGCTAGATGGTGGTCATTTCAGTAATGACAGTTATCATTTCAATTTGCCATGACCGCTATTAAATTTGACCTGCATTGCTGAATACGTAATTCCTCAGTTATATCGCGCATCTGATTGCACGTCAGTCAAATTCTGCTCCACAGAAAATATCCATTAGACATGCTATTTCTGCAAGAGGATTAATTACACAACATTCTTTAAAAACAAATAGGAAGTTTACGATGTATTAAATACAATGTTATTGAATCGTTAATACATCTTCGCATTTGTAACTAAAAAAAACTTAATAATTATTTTCAGAGGTGTAGATTTATATCAAAGTCATTCATATAACCCAACCTCAGACTCCAGTAAGCATACATTAACATTTAGAAATTCGCGACGTCTGCTACTGCCGATCAGTAAATGATGCGCCATTGCTGAACTATTAATACCAGGTGATTCACATTCAATATATTCGTAATATTTGTTATCATTGTTTGGAGAAATATTGTTCCCATAGTTTGATCTGGTTCGGTTATTGGGGAAAAACTATCAAAAGATTCATTTAGATTTAAGAGTGTAACGAGTATCAGTTTGTTTTAATATGCAGCAATTATTTAACACAATTTACACATCAAGATAGGACCGTTAAAAGAAAAAATGCAGAAAGAAAGCAGAAAATATGTCCATATTAAGTTTAAATTACGACAAATTTGCCAACCAGTTTGATTAATATTCTAGTTAAGATACCAACAAAATGTTGGTGCAATGGCTAACATGCTAATTTAGAAACGACATAAGATTAGTAACCGAATTAAATGTTAAGTTGGACTTGAACAAAACTAATTTAATTTAAGATTAGTTCTGTTTTTAAACCATTTGAGATATGAAATGAAGTCTTCACGGGTTTATCCGGCGTTACACCAGTGAAGACTTCATTTCAAGCATACGCCGGGAAAGTCTCCGTTCTTACATTTGAGATATATATATATATAAAAAGGTTTAACTCACCTCTGTTCAGGCTGTTTGCATTATAGGATATGGTTACCAAAAAAAAAAAAAAATCGTTTGATTTATTTGGTTTTGAATCGCAGAACTCAAAAAAAAAAAAAAACAAAAAAAGAGTATTTGTAATGATGACAGAGATGCAAAAACAGTAAAATTTGGTATTTTTGTTTGCATTCCTGGACGGATTTTAGTGAAACTGCACTTGATACTAGTTTACGTCACCTGGTAAGATACAGGTAACTTTTTTTTTCCATATTACTGTCGTCGTTCCCTAGAAATGGGTAAGTTTTCAAATTTTTGTCTTTTCTCTGCTCGCTTCCCGCAAAAGCTAATGACTGAATTTCAACGACATTTGGTATCGTGATAGGTATCCTACATGTCAACTGATGACATAAGTTTTCTTTATTCTACATCAGTTACATAGTTTCCGATTAATTTTGGATTCTTTGCCTGTACGTGTGTGCCTTACGCTAAATCTAATGAATGGAATTCAGAGAATCTACGTATTGTTATTGACGGATCTACGAATTTTCCGAGTCGGGGCCAAAACTTGAGATTGTCGCCCCTTCAAACATGATTCTGCCGCCCGCCCTGGCCAGCAGAGCTACAAAAATAAAAAAAAGGGAATAAAGAAAGGTCACCACCACACGAATGTATCATTTTACATCTTTCCAAATATGATTTTGCCGTCCCCCTAAAGTTGTCGCCCGGGACAAGTGCCCTAGTTTGCCTCTGCCTCCACCCCCACGTCGAGGTGATTAGAGGCAGAAAAGGACTGGGGGTAAGGGACGGGAAGGAATTTGGCCATGGGATTTTGAAGTAAACACCGTACCATACCCTGGAGTGATTTAAGGAAACCACGGATACCTAAATCTCGATGTCCGGACGGGGATCCGAACCTGCGTCCGCCCAAATGCGAGGCCAGAGCGTTATCACCATCCACCACGCTTGGCTATCTTTTCCCAACATTTTGGAGTCAACTGCGTTCTATGAGTTATACTAATCGTTGGCATAGTGAAATTTGTAGATATGGTATTACGGTCGCATGCTCTTGCTGACGCAATAGGATTTTATGCATCCTACCAGGTCGTACTAAGTAATAATGGGGAAATGAAGTGTCGCCATCTGTCCGTGAAACGTGTAAATATGTTCAGCTTGTGATAAGTGTATTATATTACTGTGAAATGTATAATTTATGAGGCGGAGATTGGGACAGTCCCAGCATTTGCCTTGATGGCTGACACCTAAAAATCACTGTCGAAACATATTTGTTCCCGCATAAAAACTACGACAGCCCTATTAAGCCACGAGTGACGAAACTTGCTTTCTATATAATCCTAGCTTCTGGGAGAGTATGTGCTATACGACAGGGATGGGAAAATGAAAAAGTACCTCGATAAATATCATATCGATATTTACAAACAGTATCGATGTATATCGAAAAATATATAGATATGGATATATCGATATTTTTGCCCAAACCCAGTAATTGTTTAAGAAATTTCCCAAATATATCAAAATATTTAAGAAACTTAAAGACACATGCAAAAGTTATGGAAAGTTTGATTAATTTATCTATTTTTACAATCTACCAAACCAGTATTCGTCTGATGTAGACTTCAAAAGAACTCTCTGTGTTCCCCCGTCAATCTACTCCTGTTATCCGTGCCACCAAATTAACTGCAGAAGTCACTCTTTCTGACTACACAGTAAAGGTGTGACATATCAGGTATTTCTTCAACGCCTATTAATTTACTTCAACCCTCAAAGTCGCAACACGGATGCTTAATCAATATTCTTCACCTACAAAAATAACCCAACTGTTAACATTGAAAAGCGTTGACAAAATAATGATGTTAACGTAAACCTGTTAACATTTAATAGCTATTTTTAACTTCCTAACCATTGATGAAAAGCTGTTAAATTACGACGAATTCATTTTTTTAAGACGCTTTCAGAAGATTAGATATGTACGAGATTAATTAAATATATGTAACGTATTAAATTGGATATTGAATGTTCGTAAAAAAATATCGAATTGGTACTGAAAATTGACACTGAAAATAAAATATCGATTTTCGATGCATCGAAAATAAAAATATCGACGATAAATATCGATTATTTATAAAATATCGATATTTCGACACATCGATATATTTTTTTAAGCTTATTGTACGACCCACAAAAATTGAAAAGTTTACAAGATTATCTTTTAAACGTTTCCACTTTTGACCTGCGAACTGTTATAAGACCATGACCATACCCAAAACAGGGTTATGGCTTACACACTGTAACGTAATAATAAACTGTACCCGGATGGGTTTAGAAGAAACGTTTCTATTCTGCACAGTTCCTTTATTTTCTTTGCCTTTAGTTTCAACTGACAGTGACGCAAAACACAAGCGAGGCGGTTCCGCGCTCAGCCGTTTTACCATCTGTTGCTGCTGCGTGCTGTGTGCCGTGGTACCCTTGGGCCGTTTCGTCCCACATTAATTCCAAGCCGGCCGTGTGGCGTCCAGAATTTACTGCTAGAGAGGCGAGTGCAGTGTTTCGTGACCCGCATGCGAGTCTGCAGAATGTGACATGACCCCGCTGCCAAGTGTCAGGGGCTCGACCGACCCAGCACACGTTCAGGAGACGCTAGGTTGCCATACAGTCCCTCAGAAATTGTCGTGGAACTTCGAAACATTATGTTCCTGAGTGAAACATCAAAGACACTATAACAGGTGCCCAATGAACGAGGAACTAACGAAATTACCGTCTTCATGTTGATAGGTCCGTGTGTTGTAGCAGTCATAAGACAAAAAAATCCAACAACAAATAACACCAACAAGCACATTCTAACATTCCCTCTTTATATTAAAAAAAAAAAAAAAAAAACCTCTGGAGATTCTTCTGTTTGACAACCCTTTTTTTCCTCGACGTTTCACAGAAACTGGCCACCTGATTAGTCTACAAGATACTGAGGACACACCGGAACGCTTTTTAATTGACCTGAGGGCCCTTGTTAATTGAGAAGCGCTCCACTGTTTCATTGGTTTCTTGATGTTCCCCAGGTGGCTGTTTTACAAGAAGATGGATGTAGGATGGGAATGAAACTTATGAGAGAGAAAAGATTTAACGCAGTAGAACATTCCTAAAGCATATTAATATAAGCCTAAATGCCTACTGTGAAAAGCACTTAAATTACATGAACCGTGCAAAAATTTCGCGAGTAAAATAAGGTAAATATCGAGGTTTGTACTAGGTTGAAAGGAGAAACGATTCATTTGTAGCAATGTCTTTTTCACTTCATCTGATGTCTGAAGCCCTCTTTTGATGTAAACACCTGAAGCTATTCCTTCCCTTTAGCTGAACCGTCACAGACATACTGTCACAGAATAAAACTAAAGCTGAACAAAACACACATAGTATATCCATATCTGATAGGGGCTGCTGTTGTCTAGTTGTAATGCGATGACAGCCCGCGTGAAAACATCGCAAATAAAAAGAAATAAAGGAAACCGGTCCACCTCGCCAAATCCAACGATGTACGGCCTAGCGACGAAGGGTCCGTAAGCAAATATCAAACGTCTTGATGTTTTCTACCTCATCTTAAAGTTTGTACCGATAATTTTGGTATAACAAAAACACGCTGATTACGATGGAATGGAAGAATTTAGAAAAATAAGGAAAAGTCCAGTATCAAAGTGACATATGCTTGATTGATTAGTTTTTCTGCTATAATTTTTTTCAAGTTTTTTGTACTCTCAGAAGATCTGGTGATATGTACAGGATGCGGAGCATTATTCTGTACAAGTTATTTTTTGAATAAAATTTTATTTTTCATGAGGTTACAGTTACAAAAATTCCTTTGGGATGCCATTTCTGTGATCTGACGGTAATGGAATTATTCGGTGTAAACCTCCCTCAGCTGCAGTTCCCGCCTCCGGCTTTGACCTGAATCGTTCGCACTCTCTTTGTACAGCAGGGCTGTACAAGTTGGAAAATCGAGCGTGGTGAGTGAGCGTTGACGTGATGGCCTCGCATTCGGGATGACGCCGGCTCGAATCCCCGTCTGACCATCCAGATTTCGCTTTACCATCACTCCAGGAGAATGCTGGGATTGTTCCTTCAAAAAACCATGGCTGAATTCCTTCCCTTTCTTTATTCCCAGTCCTTTTCCCGCCTCCAATGACCTCGACTTCCAAGAGGTGTAGAGCCGGAGATACGAGGGTGAGTCAAATGAAAACCTTAAATATTTTTTAAAATATTATTTACTGTGCAGAAGTGGTACAAAGCTGTATCACTCTTCAACATAATCTCTCCCACGCTCAATGCAAGTCCTCCAGCGCTTACAAAGTGCATAAATTCCTTTAGAAACAAATTCTTTTGGTAGTCCGCGCAACCACTCATGCACCGCGTGGCGTACCTCTTCATCAGAACGGAACTTCTTTCCTCCCATTGCTTCTTTGAGTGGTCCAAACATATGGAAATCACTTGGGGCAAGGTCTGGTGAGTATGGTGTATGAGGAAGACATTCAAAATGCAGGTCTGTGATTGTTGCAACAGTAACGATTCTTGCAAGGAAGCCATCACCTTCTCGTTCAAAGCGCCGAAGAAGTTATTCACAAGCATCAACACGTCGTTCTCTCATTTCAGGAGTCAGCTGCCGTGGCACCCATCTTGCAGACACTTTGTGAAACTGGAGCACATAATGCACAATGTGGTGTGCTGAACCGTGACTAATCTTTAAACATGCTGCAATGTCATTCAGTGTCACTCGGCGGTTTTACATTATTATGGCTTCAACAGCTGCATTTTCCACTGAAGTCACACCATTTTCGAACTTCCTACTCCATTCGTAGACTTGCTGCTGTGACAAACATGCATCACCGTACTGATCCTTTATTCATCGATGAATTTCAATAGGTTTCACACCTCTACTACTCAAAAACCGTGCAAGTCACTAGTGGGGCAGCCATCTTTTTACTGATACTGCGACGGTATTTGTGCATCTGTACTATGCTGCCACCTACAGGCCATTCTGCATGCTGCTTGTAGCACGCTTATCAACTCACAGGATAACGGCGCGAAATTTCGATTTTTTATTACAAATTTAAGGTTTTCATTTGACTCACCCTCGTATAATTCCTCATCAAAAACGAATTCTCAAAATGTTTCAGGAAACATGAATTTATCTGCCGAAAGTGATGGTGATAGTATCGCCGTCTATGGCAGTGGGTCGGAAAGGGAAGTACTAAGGATGTGTAACTTTTTTCTGTATAAGATTCACCACATTCGAATTTTTCTGAATCTCTTTTGCTCTAATATGCAGAATGCCAGTGTTTGTTTTTTCAAGTATTACCGCCTCAATCAGAGCACCCATAATTTGCTAAATAAGAGGAAAATAACGTCCATACAAACTCCACCTATAACATTTAATAAATATTTCGGTTAACGTAGGATCGTTTACAGGATATCATATTAGATATTATCAATATCTTTATATATAAACATGAATGTATGTTTGTTTGGTTGTTTGTTGGTTTGTTTGTTCTTCATACAAATCCACAGTTTTTATCCGTTCTCGATGAAACTTTGCACACTTATCCTTTGAAACAAGGAGAAAAATACTGTCTACATTTGGTTGAAAAATTATCTGTATAAATAACACATTTGTCTCATAACTTCGAAATATGGCGGTAGACAGACACTTTGGATGTGGACGACTCCGTACCGAGTTACCGCGTAGTGGCCTGGAGCTGAGTGGCTAAAGCGCTGGCTTATGAACGTCATGGTCTCCGGTTCGAATCTCCGTCGGGGATCAGATTTTTAAAAATTGTTTTTCATCGTAAGAGTCAGGCCTGGGCCGTAGGTTATTCGGATTGAATGTTAAACCGTAGATATTAGAAAGTTAGGGGTGCAATGCGAGGCAAATCGTAGGTATTCTTGCAATGTTGTAGGTGTGTACTCTTTTACGTTATAATGATCCCTCAGGTTTTGTTCGCAGTCAGTGTGTAAGTGTGAACCACAGTAATATTATTATAATTAGGGATGTAAGTCTCTGTCTTTTTGATACGTTATGACTCCCAATTGGCTATATCGTTGTGATGGAATTTTATAAGAAAATCTGTATGAAGGGCACAGGATATTGTTTGCAGTGTGATTAACAGTTGTAGTCACGTAATTTTGAGACCTTATCGAATGGTGACAGAAATATGTTGGCAATTGATTCTCATAACTTGGAAATACGGCGATAGACAGACACGTTGGATATGCACGTCTTCAGAGCGTGTTTCCGTGCAGTGAGCTGGAAGCTCAGTGGCTAAAGAGCTTGCTTACGAACGTCGTGGTCTCTGGTTGAAATCTCCGTCGGGGATCAGATTTTTAAAAATTGTTTTTCATCGTAAGATTCAGGCCTGGGTCGTAGGTTATTCGGATTGAATGTTAAACTGTGGATATTAGAAAGTTAGGGGCGCAATGCGAGGCAAATCGTAGGTAGTCTTGCAATGTTGTAGGTGTACACTTTTTTACGTTATAATGATCCCTCAGGTGTTGTTCACAGTCAGTGTGTGAGTGTGAACCACAGTAATATTATTATAAATACGGAAGTAAGTCTCTGTCTTTTTGTTACGTTTTGACGACTAAATGGCTATATCGTTGTGATGTAATTTTATAAGGAAATGTGTATGGAGGGCACAGGATATTTTTTCCAGTATGATTAACAGTTGTAGTCACAAAATTTTGAGATCTAATCGAATAGTGACAGAAATATGTTGGAAATTAATTCTCTTCAAGAGGCAGATTCGACGGTAGAATGATATAGCGATAGCTTTCCTGTCATATTATGCCGACTCGATATTGTTTGGGACTAATCCTTCGTTACCAACAACTTACTATATCTAATTCTGGCAAAAAAAAACTTAATCCACGCGTACGAAGTCGCGGGTACGAGGCTAGTAAGAAATAATAAAGATGTGAATAGAAGCAACAATGTGCGCACCTTAGCACCTCACGATATCTGCCCCACAGAAAATTTTCAGAACGTAGCATTTATAAGTATTTATATTTTTTTAACCGGACCAAAAATAAAACGTGAATAAATACTTAGGATGTTACCCAAACCTCAGGACGGCGATCCCCCTTACAAGTTTATTTATACAGTATTTGCATAGTAGTTGAAGTTGCTATATTTAATGCTGCAACGAAATTGCGATGGTCAGAAAAATTTTCGCTGTACCACCAATCCGTTAAAATTATGATTCAAGCTAGATTATAACACAATTTAATACTATGACTGCACCTTCTGATTCTACACATGTTTGTAGTGCTTTTTCATTGTTGCAATTTATAATACAATTAAGTTTAAAAAATGTTAATCACTTAATTAAAATCGTACTTGTACCGGTGAATCTCCAGTTCCCAGTGCTACTGGTTTTAGAACCTTGCGCATTCCGCCAGTCGATTTCCGCTGCCTCGTAATTCCGCATATAAACTACGTGGGCGCTCTTCATCCGAGGCAGCATTTTTCTCCCCGTCTCTCACGTTCCACAAACTGCTTTTAGGGAAATTCCCTACGAAATGCCTGCTGTGAAACGTGCCGGAGCGACTGTCGAGGGAGTTAAAACGTGCACTTCACACTGATGTAACAGTACCTCGATCAGGAGTGAAGAAGCACACACATGGATTAGCTGCTGCATTAGCCTGAGGCAAATATATCGTACCAGACCGCGAAGTTTAATTTAAGGAATTAACGGTTTCACCCCGATAGATTGCTGATTTTCTAATAAGTCGAAAAAATTTGCAGCATAGCAGTTTGCTTTTCAACTGTTCTAGGAAAAAGTACTTAAGATTTTTTCCACCGCCAGCATACTATTTAAAACACTATTATAAATGAATTGCATAGATCTTGACTTGTATTTTTTGGCTATAAGTCACAACATTCTGAAATAGTAAGAATGTTTTTTCCGCTAGATGTTCAGAAAGTGATGTTATGGTCGATTTCATATTAAGAGTAGTTAGTGTCGAATGCCTATTGATTTTCGTTTCGTGAAGATCGGTTAGTACATCTTTTCACGTCGAAATTATCTAAATATAAGATACGGCAATAATGAAGATATTTATCTGACTGCAGCAGGAAAATCTAACATGAAATAATTAAATGGGTTAAAATTTTGATTTACGCATACTATCTCAATAATTATCATACATGGTTAGAGAGGAATGGAAGTGTAATATAAAGAAACTTACAACACTCATAAAAGTGTTTAATTGTTTGTTTGTTTCTAATGTTGGTTAGATAATGTGATTATAGATGTTTATAATGTATTTAAAAGGTTTACAGTGCGTTTGATGGCTTTGATGGCAGATAATGTGGTCATTCATTTTAATGGTGGATGTGTAATGTATTACAAGTATTTGAATATGGTTGCCACAAAATTATGTTGTTTATGATGGTGAAATAATGTGTTATAAATGTTTGTAATTTGTTTGATACTAAATAATGTTTTACTTTGTTAATGACAAATATATAATGGAACAGAAGTGCTTTAACGCGTTTCTTGTTAAATTATGTATTTAATGATAGCTAACTAATGTATTATAAGTGTTTATAATTTTTTGCTAGCTTATAAAAATTGGCAAAAGCCAAAGACCGTAAAATAAATAAACAAATAAATAAATGAACAAAACAATTTTTTCACATTGACGACCCGAAATGAAATCGATAGATGAAATCCTTTTGCAGTGTACTCGGCTCAATGAGGTATTAGAAAGGCTAGGCAAAATTGGTTCGTTCGTGGTGTTGGTTATGTGGTCATTTTAGTTTCCCAACCATTCAATAACCTCTCTGGTTGTTTTCCCATGGTCAGGCAACAGTCGGTTTTTTGTAACAAGTTCGCCAGGTGAGGTTTAGACTTCAAAATACACGAATGTTGATCGTAGTCGATATGAATACGTTGGCACGGTAAATGTTACACGCTTTGTTTATTTACAACGTGCATTCACAAAGTTTCAAGACTAATTTTTTTCCCTAAGTAGGGGAGGGCGCGCAGACCGTTTCCATCGACAGGGCGAAGTAGTGAAGGTGTCAGCTAACCGACCCCTCCAGCGGCAGTAGCCCCCGAGACACTGGAGTGAGCAGATCGTTAGTGCCGTGAGTGCGTGTCAATGACCCCATTCGAAAACTAGGAGAATCGAAACTGTAGTGCCTTCTCGAACAGCGTGTAATAAGTCGCGTTTCCAAGGCGACGCAGTGTGCACAGATAAAGGGAGGGCTATTTTTGGGCGAGCGGAAGCCGCGAGCCCGTTCGTCAAGCCACCCGCTGCGCTGTTAACAATAACAATAGGGACAGCCAACCTACAGACAAGTGACACGCCACTCGGATATTCTTGTGATCTTCCATGGAATGCTGCTCCGAGGTGGAGTGGAGACGAGACACTCGTGGATTGTGTGAGGAAGTAAGTGGACGCTATGGCCGGTCTACCGCCATTCTCTGAGCGTCTGAGGTGCGCATCACGTCGCCAGCAGTGTCAACAGCAGTGCATGGACACGGTAAAGTGATTCAAACAGTGCGACATGGTTGCAATACATCATAGAGCCCGAAAAATACCCTTGAGACTTGTTTGAGAAAGCCAACTGAGCTAGCTAGCCATCTGCAAATCTAATCACTTGTCAATGTTGATGTCATTTAACTTGTTTGAATAAATTCAAGTCTTTTGTGAGCCCATCTATTCATGTCTTGTAACCCCTGAGACATGTCCTGTACGAGGCTCAATATTAACATGTTGATAAAGAAAAGTTTTAATTGCTGACGCCATACAGGGTGTCTAATAAGTTTCAAAATAGAGTCCCCACCAAAAGAGATTATTACAAGCGTTATTCGATAAAGTTCTGTGCGAAACTGAATAAAACCACCACAGAGATTTTTTGTATGATTCAAAACGCCTATAAAGAAAAAGTCATGTCACGTTCAATTGTTTAATGTGGCACAAGAGGTTCAAGGCCGCTAGGACCTCGAAGTCAATGAGCGCTCTGGGAGAACTTCAACAAACCAAACTCGTGATAATTTGGAGAGAGTGCATGAACTTTTAAACACTGACCGTAGTCTTAGTCAGAGGCGGCCTTAACCATTGCGAGGCTCTGGACAGCAGATTTTCGTGAGACCCTTGTCCTTTGTGCAAAGTATGTAAACTGAAAGTAGGTATTTCTTATGTTTGACGAGAAATACAAAAGTTATAAATAAATAAATTTTGAATTTTTAAATATTAGACTAGAATATTTTTAAAATTTAACACAAGATAATGAAAAATTATTAATGATAATAAACTAAGGTATATAAATTCCTAGAAAGGTATATGTATGGATTCAAAAATAATGTTTTCTAAGACTAAAATCTTTAATCAAAGCGCCAGCTATTCTTTTGATATCTCGTTTCCTTTTCGAAATACCCAACTCAAATTTTCTACCAGGCATCACGATCACGAGTACTCATTTCATATATATATATATATATATTGCACATAAAATTAACTCAGAAATAATTTCCAAGTAGTTTTAGACTTTTTTTTAACAACTCACACTTTACTATAAGCACTGTTAATAACGTAATAACGTTTATTTACCTCCTGAAAGATATATATATACCTTACAAACGATTTTGTAACAAATACTTTCGGGAGGCACTTCTCGTTTGAAATTAGTTCAAACGACACCGCGTGTTATCCGACACTTGGCCGATACCCTGCCGTCATTAGTTTCGATTATTTTTTGACGCTGTGGCCCGGTGTCGAGCTGGTGGATGTGGAGAAGCATATGGAAGTAGTTCAGAAATTTTTCGGTCCTTTATGGCAAAATGTTGTTTTCGTGTTATCGATTACGTTAAAAAAATTTCCTCTATTCAACCTAACTTCCATGTTCATCAGATGATTGTAAAATATAAATTGCGTCATTCTATACTCTAAAAAATTCATAAAATATCATTTCATCATCCATCAGATACCGTGACATAGTTATTTTTTTGTGTTTTGGGATAGCAGAAACAAGGTACATTGTATAGAAAAAGAGTACGTTTATTTTATTATGTTTGAAAATATATTTTTCAGTATTTATAAATTTGGCCTAATGTATTGGATGGCTGCGGTGTGCAATTGGGGTACAGAAGATCCCCAGTTAAAATCCCTGTCTCGGTTGTTACTTTTATGTGCCTTAAAATTGAATTTAATTTCTGGGAAAGCATTTATTTGTTAATGCGAAATGCTAGGACACTCCGTGGTTGTAATTCCACGTCAAACTGTAGGTCTCCTCCTTTTCCTGGAAGGATTACCAGAGTAAGTTAGGTGGCTGCCAGTGGCGTAGCTAGGTCAACAAGGGCCCCGGTGCAAAAAATTTATTTTGGGCCCTCAGGCCAGATGGGCAACCTTTTTTTTTGTTGCTTTGTGTTGCTGGTAAGGGCCCCCTGAGCTGAGGATGGAGCCCTTGAGTTGTGCTTAGGGGCTCCCTAAGCAGTGAGAGGGCCCTTAGTGAGGGGCTTCCAGTGTCTCACGGGCCCCCTTAGACGACTGTAGAGCTAAAAAAAAAGGGTCGCCAGTTTGCCATGAAGGCTCGTGGGCCTCTGAACTGAGCTTGGGGGCCCCCAGAGGTATGCTTGGGGACCCCTTGAGCGTAGGGGGTCCCGGTCCATTGCACCGCCTAGCCCCATAGTAGCTACGCCCCTGGTGGCTACGAGAGAGGTGCACTATGCAGCCGGTAAGAAACTCTGTGACTAGCTCTTTGAGACTACATGAAATTTTATACAGAATTCTTACGGTATACATTTAAATTAAAATATACAATGATCTCAATCTTTATTAAAAGAAAATATCGAATGGATCGAAAGTAACCACAAACAGTAGAAATACGTCAAGTGCGAATTGATTGATGTTTAACACGTATTGTGATTGCATTAAGACGCGCGAGAATGTTTCAATCTAGCACAGTGTTCGAAAGACTTTCAATAATGGTTTGTAGAGACTCGTTTGAATACCAGTGAGGTGGTAACGTGAGTCAGGTAAAGAAAGTATTTTAACATACTTTATTACTTTCACAGATTATAATGTATGCTTATGTAACTCACTTTAAGGGAGATTTTTGAACATTGATTTCGTGAAACAAACACGTGAAAATGTTAGGGAAGACTGAGAATGAACGAGCTATGGACAAGTGTGAACAGGAGAGGGGTGAGCAATCCATCAATCGGCCTACTGTCGGTGCGGTGACGGTGGGGACCAGTATCGGTCAAGTGTTGTCCGAACTAACAGCTGCTAGCAAAATAAGCGTAAGGTGACTAACGAAATGAACACGGGAATTCTCCGAGCGTAAATCGTAAACACGATGAAAGCAACAAAACCGAACGTTCAAGTGAGTTCAAATAGTAATGAATTTTTCAACCATATATTACAGTAAAATTACAAAAAATTATTTACTGATGTATTAATTAATTTTGATACCGTTAATCTTACTTTTATATGACTGTGACACTGAATAAATCTAAATGGGAAATTCTATTTAGGCACTTATTACTGTTAATATACTTTACTATGAATTTACCAACTTTATTTTATTGTTAAAACTAATAACTAAGAATAAAATAAAAAATTCATGTTTATTAAATTTTCTACTCGGGTTGTTACGCGAGACCGCTCCAAGAGCGAGGCCCCGGGAGATTGCCCTGCTCACCACCCCCTAAGGCCGCCTGTGGTCCTAGTATTAAATTACTTGCCGATGAACTGGAATTGGGTCCGCGGCGTCCGGCCGGAGATCAAAGACAATTGGGTTCTTCACCACGACAATGCGCCCTCTCACACGTTGCTCGCCGCCGGCGGAACTTGGCCAAGTTCAACGTGGCAACATTGCCGCAGCCACCCTACAGCCCCGACCTAACTCCCAGCCACTTCTTTTTGCTGCCCAAAATCAAGAGAGATCTGAAAGGGTACCTATTAGACACGATTCCAACGGTCTAGGCAGCTTCGACGAGGTCCCTTGACAGCATTCCACGCGAAGAGTTCCATGGAGACTATGAACAAAAAACGCTATCAGTGATGTGTTGATGCTCAAGGGTCATATTTCTTTACGAATAAGTATAATGTTTTGTTTGTTCTGACACCAGCCTTGATACTTTGTGAACGCACCCTGTATTATCACGATAAGTGAACAAAGAGAAGTTTTAAGTATAAAAGGAGCATAGGTTATTTATTGAAGGTCGGGTGGTAGATAGTTCAGTTGATAGAAGCGGTTTAAGGTCAGTCTACTTTATCCCCACTCCGCTGTCCTTACCCCTACCTGAGAAGGTGAAATTTACCATTCGTCTACAAAATGGCGACAGCGGTCAGCTTCGTGAGGCAGAGAGGGAGAGGTTAGCGATGTGAGGAGAGGGGTAGGGGGATTATGATCTTGAGCCATCAGTTGTGAGTGTACAGGTTAAAACATTACTTGAGTGCTTCGTCCCGGAATAAGTAGAATGCCGCCGACAACGTTACAAATTCAAGATCTCATTCACAAAGACACACGAATAACACTTCGATAAATTGGTTCAGCATCTATATTACGTTATGGAAATGTGTTAAAATCACTGAAAAGGAGTTGCATTTACCATAAATCACTTCAAGGTGGATGGCAGTATTGTTGGATGCCGTAACGGTTGAAATTTTAGAAGCTTTTGAAGACCTCTGTATAAAAACAAGACGCATTCACATTAGGCGATTCTTAAGTACATCTCTATACTCCCGAAACAAAAAGATCGAGTATTGAGTGTAAAAAAGAAAGTCAGCTCTGGTGAAGTCTGTCTGCTGCCATGGTTCCCGCGATCGTCTTTTGCGTTGTCAAAGATGTTAGAAAGACGAACTGCATATAACAGCGAACTTCTGAGAAAATTTAGAGGACCCAAGATTATCATTCGAAGCGAGTTGCTTCTAAGCGATAACAATCACCCCCATCTGAAATTAGGTAGTCCTAGATAGTCCCGTGTGCTGTAGAATGTAGACTTGGCTCAGAACTAGATCTCGTAACTTTTTATCACTAAACAGCCATGAGACGTGGCTCTTTTTTTTTTACAAAGATTGTTTTTTTTTGGATGGATTTTTGTGTGAAACGTCTTCTTTCCGACCTGCCACATCTATATCTGTCTAGGTCAGTGGTTCCTAAATGGTGGTCCGCGGAACCCAGGGGTTTCGTGGAAGGGTCACAGGGGTTCCGCGTCCCAACCGAGAATTATTTAAAATGTTCGTTTAAAAGAGTTATAACCGCACCGCGAGAAGGCTATCATGGTTCTGCTTCCGTTTGTGACGACTTACCGACGCTAGGCTGGTTTTTCAGCTTACGGTTATAAAAATGGGGATCCGCCTAAAAATGTATGATCAATTAGGGATGCGTGGCCGAAGAGAAATTGGGAACCGCTGGTCTAGGTCACTGGTTCTGTTCTTCCACATCCATATCTGTGAAGTTCATTGAAGTGTAGAACTATAAACGGGTGAATCTCGACATGCATGTGGCCGTTTAAATCTTTATTTATACTCTGTAATCCACTAAAATGTTGGTGACAGAGGGAGGCACAAAAACTTTCTCAATTATGTGCATTTCAATACCGAATAGCATGAGGGAAGTAGGAATTAATATAAACAACAAGACAACACCTTTTTTTTCTCTCTTCTAATCTTTCCTGTCTTACCAAGCTTGGTGGGTAAGTGGTAACGTTCTGGCCTCGAATTTGGAAGAACGCGGGATCGAATCCCCGTCCAGCCATCCAGATCTGGGTTTTCCATTGTTTACGAATGCCGGTATTGTTCCTTTGAAGGTCTTGGATGAATTCCTTCCCGTTCCTTGCACCCAGTCCTTTCCTGCCTCTAATGACGTCAACGTTGGCGTGGCGTAAAGCCATAAGAAAAAAAAAATTACAGTCGTTGGGGACTGTCGACAGAAGTCAAAACGTAATGAATATCATACGCCCAACACGTCATACGTATAGCTACAGATACACTAAATAATAATAATTCCGTGTAATCGTAATGACCCGCTAGTGCTACCAGGTACAGGGGACCTACAGTTTAACGTGGAATCTGAACGACAGAAGCGTTCTGTCGTACTTAACATTACTCAGCAAGCTGTGCCAGAGGTGAATGTCGGGATAAGGGTCTATGTAAATACCCGCGGAGACTTTTCCCACTCAGATACCTTAACCACTGTGCCACCAGACCGCAATAGTTATACTGTTAACATTAGGAAGTAGGTGACGCGAAATCATAAGATTTTACCCATCCAAAAATCCCCCCACGCGCCTTCAAAAGCTAAAAACCTAAATTAGTCCACAACCCGAAGGTCTGTAGAATCTTCCCGAAAGTGATGTACCAAGTTATTGTGTCAGACAGGAAGGCCAATCCCGTTCCTCAGGGACCTACAGTTTAACGTGGAATCAGAACCACGGAACGTCCCGGCGTAGCTCATATAATCAAATACAGCTTATTTGATTGTTCGTGGTTTAATTAATATGATAAATAACTAGTCCACCATAAAGTTCACTTTAAACTTGCTTTTATTTGCATAAGCACTGGTTGCAATCCAGAGATTCCACAGACAATACAGTACTTCGCCGTCGTATATTGAGTCTGTATAAATTGTTTCTCTGTCTCGGATGTTTGCTTTATATAAGCTAGATCGAAATTTCTAGAACATTTCAAAAGCTTACGGCAGATAGTTCTAGAACTTTAACAATACTTAAACAATTGAAACATATTAAAAACCATCAGATTTAATACATAATCATTTACAATAATACAAAATGGTCAGAAATTGAAATTAAAGATACTTAAACACAAAATTATTCACAGAAATCATTTTAGACTGTAGAAAATCGTCCTTTAGACATCGTAACTTACCTTAATACTTGGAAATACAAACATTTAAGCAATTCTCTTGCACAATTCTGCCCTTAAACATATTAAATGGCTTCTAAATAATTTCTTTTCATAAAACAAAGTCTATATACATTGATTTACAAATAATTGAAAAACAAACATACAAGATCATATTCGACCAAATTCTAGCTTACTACAAATACTTCATAAAATACTATTCCATTTAATTTTTGGTTTGAGGGCTGTTACAAGCTCCTAAAAAGTCCTGCTTACCTCGGGGTTTGAACCCGCGACCGGAGAGAGAATCTTTCGGATGTGAGCCACCAGACCGCCTTGTTTTGAAGTATATGTGTGCTAAGTACTATCAAAATCGTATAAAAATTGTGGGTTTGTATAAAGAACATTAACATTTTTATATCTTAGATGTAGGCAGGTATAATCTATTCTTTCACTGCTTTCCAATTTGAATCCGTCATACCTATAGCCAAAGATATACTGCTATTACAGAGTATTGGTGACGCGAACTAATAAGATTTTACCTATCCAAAAAGCGTCCAACGCGCATATCATACATACTACACGTCATAGTATGAACATCGCCTAACGCGGCTATAGAAGTTTTCACATCAAAAAGTTCTCCTGTCTTAATAGTCCAAATGGGGAAACACGGGAGTTTTGTACACTGTCTCCTCTGATGTATGTTACAATTCTACAAACTATACAACGAATTAATCAGCATCACGCTAATTCAAATCTGTTTCATGGACAGACTCTGCATCGGTTTGCGTAATAAGCCGAAATACACTGTTTCCAACCTGGTAATTGTAATAACGAAATCCCTTGTTAACTTTCTCTCGTAACTTAGCAGTAACTAGATCATTCCAAATTAGTATCTCTTCACAAGGGATTCAGAATAGCTGCTTAGGATAAAAGCAAAGCCGTGCCGACAACTTCCCGTATCCGACACCACAACAGACGCTTCCGCAGCTTCGCAGAAGCCATAAATATGGAGGACGGAACCCGGTTGGAGTAATTGCGTTAGCAAGGTCGAGGAACGTGCAGGGAGCGGCAAAGGGCAGCACACACAGGGCTCTGTCCTACCCCCTGCCTCGTCTCAGCGAAGTAGTGTTTCGGATTTTACGGTCCGTCGATATTAAGGACATTAAAGTTGGCACACAGCGCAGCAATTTGTGGTTTGCAACGAAAACGAAACTGTGCTGTTCGCAGATAAGTATATGGATATAAAGAGATTACTGATTCATGAACCAAACAATGGAACAGACATTTGAAACAAATGTTATGAAGTGCTACATAATAATATCAGGGTAGATATGGAAACAGACAGAGGATATCGAGAAGTTACTGGATGGCATAAGCAAAATACTGAAGGAAGTTTTTGGACTCATTATAAACCAAAACAAGACAAATGTGATGAAATGTAGCAGGGATGTTTAGAATAATAGTCGATTAAGTATATAAATACGATCATATGGAATGGGAGAAGTAAGTGAATTCTGTCACTCAAGAGCTAAGATTAGAACTGATGACCGAAGTAGGAATTATGTTGAAAGCTGAATAGCACTAACCAAAAGAGCATTAATCTTTTAATCTCAAATATTGATCTAGGGCTAAGAAATATGTGAAACACAAAACTTTTTGATAGCAAAGCAAGGAATATAGGAATACCAGAAAGAAGGAAAATTGAAGCATTTGAAATGTGGTGCTATAGAAGTATGCTGAAAATTAGGTGGATAGATAAAGAACGATAAGAACGCGTTATAGAAATGATGGGCGAGGAAAGAAATTTGTGGAAGAGTGCTACGAAAAGAAGAGATACATTTTAAAACCTGTGGGATTGGTTAATTTGCTAGTTAAGGGAACAGTCGAAGGTAAGAACTGTAAAGGTAGTCGGAGATTAAAATATGTGAAGCAGGTAATTGTAGGTTGTAAGGGAAATATTGAGATGTTCCGTGGTTTTACATGCAATAATAACTTTCTAATCGCGCTATTAGTAACAGTAATTTTGGAAGATACAGCGGGAGCGAAGTCGTGTATACTTTCTCTAAAATTAGTTGTTTTTCTTAGTTCCTTTATCTCTTCAGTAACAATGTAGCTTCATAATGATTAAATAGATGATTTAATTTTAATGCTCTTCTTGTTAATAACGGTGATGAAAGTATTGCAATCGGATTTATCTCCAAAGCAGTCTTTGTTTACTGCTCCAAAACTATTTTCTAGACAACAGGGCAACTTCCCCCCAAGCAGTGCTTGGGCGTCTCCGCTTTTTGCTCCTGGAGTACTGCTATACCTACACACAGCGTAACATAGCGAAGGCTGCAAAGCTGAGCACCAACTGGCTCATAACTGGATACTATAGTTCCAGAAAACCTGAAATAACTGCACAACAAATCAAACAATTAGGTTCCTTTTAAATACATTGTAAATAAACTACAAGTTCTTAATTCCGCTCAAATTTGAATGTTACCCATTTTTTATTGTAGTTCAAATAACACTAAGAATTTGAATAAAAATTTAAAAATAATAAAATAGTATGAAATGGTCAAAACTGCAACAAACTTTCGTATACAAATTCACAACTATTTTACGTTATATGAAAACCATACTCTGATATAGTAAAAAAAACAATATTAAATAAACTTCATTCACCAAAATTATTCTTTTTTTACTTATAGCTTTATACTTCGTAGACGTCGAGGTCATTAGAGGCGGGATGGGTCTGGGACAAGGAACGGGAAGAAATTCGGGCATGGCCTTTTGAAGGAAGCATCCCGGCAATCGCCTGGAGTGATTTGGGGAAACCATGGATAATCCAAATCTGGATGCCCGGACGGGGATTCGAATGCGAGGCCAGAACGTTAACCGTTCACCCACCACGCTCGGTAAATTATTCTCCTATTATTTACGAGACATTAATGAAAATGATTAATAACCGACGAGAACTTTACAATGTTTAACATAATGATAAAGGGGTAGTATTGGATCTAAATTGTGAAATTAACACGTAATGAAGGCAGTTTGTATAAGATCATCACGAAAAGAATAATGGACGTCATTCTTGGAATTATAGATTCAATTGTTGCATGGGGGTCCAGATTAATGGAAGAATAGTAGAACGTAAATATTTTATTCTTTTTGGTAGGCGGATGTGGGGATAGGGGAGATATATTTGTGGAGTTGGGCTCCGTTTTTCAATTCAACGATTTCGCGTTAAAAAGATAGATGGCATCGCTAAAGAACTTTGCTTCCCCCCCCCCCTCCCGCCCACTTCATGCCGATTCTACTTATAACAAGTTTTTTTCCTTAGTTTTCATTGGTTAGAGTGAACTGCCTGGGTATCGGTTATTCAGAAAGTTCGGTTTAAAAGAAAAATTTTCGTCTTCGATGGTGTATGAAGGTTCTCGATAGAGCGTTTTAGGGATGCGGTAACGCTCTGGTCTCACATTCGGGAGGACGCTTGTTCGATTTTTTTTAACTGCTTAACGTCTCTTAACAGGGAGGTCTTTAGAGACGGAAAAGGATGGGGGGCAAGGAATGGGAAGGAATTCGGCCATGGTATTTTAAAGGAAGCATCCCGGCATTTGCCTGGAGTTATTTGGGAAACCATGGTAAACTCAAATCTGGATGCCCGGACAGGGATTCGAATTCGCGTCCTCCCGAATGGGAGGCCAGAACGCTAACTTTTACACCACCACGTTCGGTACGCTTGTTCGAATCCTCGTCCAGCCCTATTTTTCCGAAATCTCTCCAGGCGAATGCTGAGATGGTTCCTACAAAAGATCGTGGCCAAATTCCTTCAACTTCCTTTCCAGCGTATAACGGTCTCGACTTTGACGAGGCGTAAGGCCTTAAGCAAAAAAGTTAATAAATAAATAAAATGGATCTTATCCAATCAATACACAGTTAACAGCTCTGCAGACGTAGAGTTACGTGGCTACGGGAAGAACTGAATAGGAAAACGTTTAGCAGATAAATAAGTTATTGTTTCTAGAGAGTATGTTTAGATGAAGAGATTAACGGTGTCTACAACATCTGAAGGATTGCATCAAGCCAGTATTCAGAATGACCAAAAACAAAAAAGAATGGGAAAATCGTTATTTAATTCCAGACGCTGATAAAACAAATTACATGGGATCTGGAAATGGTAGATATTTTCTTGATGAAAAGTAACTTCCAAGCCAATAACACCAATCAAAATTCATTTCTTTACTGTTAATGAACACTGAAAATCGTAGAAGGTAATTAATACCGACAAGCGATAATGTTCGCACCAAACATTCTTGATCAGCCCTTGTATTGGTCAGGACGCGGGTTTAGAATTCCCGTCCAGATATCCTTATTTCGGTTTTCCAGAAATCATTACAGACGAATTCCGGGTTGATTCCCGCATAGGGCCATGGAAAAATTCCTTATCCCCAATCCCGCCTTGCCTCTATTGATCTCGACGAGAAGAAAAGTCGTAAAATAAAAAAATCGGGTTATCCACTTTGATTTTCCATAGTTTCCCAAATCAAGTCTGCCTTTAATTTATTCCCGCTAATTGTGTGCAATATTCTCCCGACTAAAATGACCTCGCCATTAACAAGGTATTAAAAAACAGTGAAGAATAAGAAGAAGAAACCCAGCGTGGTGGGTGAACGGTTAACGTTCTGGCCTCGCATTCGGGACGACGCGGGTTTGAATCTCCGTCCGGGCATCTAGATTTGGGTTTACCACGGTTTCCCCAAATCACTCCAGGCGAATGCCGGGATGCTTCTTTCAAAAAGTCCATGGCCGAATTCCTTCCCGTTCCTTGTCTCCACTCCCATCCCGCCTCTAATGACCTTAGCCGTCGACGAGGCGTAAAGCCATAAGTTAAAAAAAGAAGAAAAAAGGTGCTACAACCCCTCGCACATCTTTCCATAAGGATGGCGTCGATTGTTTAATTCCACCAAAGGCTCTTGTGTAGTTACAGGAGCCATTACAGGAACGAGGGAGTTGCCTAATCGAATTACAGCCCCTGCTCCTTCGTACTCGATCACCTGCTTTGTGGCTGTTGTGTTACCTGCAGGGGCTGTCTGCCTATTAAGGACTGCGCGGCCAGCTCCTATCGCGCGTGCCGCGCCTGCTGCTCGTGAATACCACCCGCACTGCGCGGCGGCTCTTCCTATCTGGCAGTGGGCTCGTTCTTTGTGGGCTGCCAGATACGGCTGCCATTCACGTCGGACGAGAGCGGAGCTTGTCCCACTGTGATCCCAACTTCTGCTGGTTTCCTGACCCAGAAACTGAGCTCGGAGCGGCCGGCAAAAAGTTGGTCACAGTACCAGTTAAAAAAGTTGAAAAGTGTTGTGACACATTTCATGCGGCATACATTATCACGCTGGATGGGGGAAAAAAATGAGTATCTCCATGGTTGGGAAGTTCTATTTTGGAAGAGGAAACTTGCTGCTATATTCACAAGATCGTAGCGTCACAGTACTATTAACGTCACTATGTAGAAACCTACCAATTGCTATCGAAAGTATAGGATAAAATTTCTGGTTACACATTTCAAGTAACTTACAGCGGGGGCGGAACTGGGAAAGTGAAGGTTAATGCCGAAAATATCACAAAGCCAGTAGTAAGAGTGTTACCGTTGAACTGTAAAAGTATAATCAACAAAGTAATAGAATTTGCAAATTTAATGGAGTTACACGAACGACAAGTAGGTATAAGGGTAGTGTCTTGGTTGAAAGAAGGAGCATTAGATGTCCTCCAGTATAATGCATATGTGAAGAGTCACCAGGTATGGTTGGTTTGATTAAAGTTTCTATTTGTTTGTTATATCCTTACTTGCACATTATAAGATGATTTTCGCTTATTACTTTACCGTTTGGACCGGGCTGGTGACAATGTAACAAGCTTGCTACAGGTGACACCTATAAGAAAATCAGAAATGTTAGTTACTTTAAAAAAAACATAACAACATATATGACGGACAAGATAGTTCATCACATGCACAAATAAAAGCATACCTATTTTCTCTTTTTAACTGTCAGAAATAAAGAAACACTGCTTCAAGAATTACCAGAATGTGTACACTTATTACCGATTCCTGTAATTAATGTTTAAATTTTCATGATTTTCTCTCGTCACTCTTTATCATATAAAATAAACAATTGGTACACGTGATAATTACTCAAAACTTGCTGGGAACTGAATTCGTTGTCAGACACACTTCTTTATCGGGTATAGTAAACATTTTGTTGCAATGTTAGATTTCCATTATTATCACAAGTTGTTTAAAATGGATTTCATATCTTTATTATTACTTGGAAAAATAAAATCACAGTTATATAAAAGTATTCCCATATTGTTATTACTATTATCGAATATATTCTTATTATTATCAACATCCCTTTTTCTCAACTATCATACAAAGCCTATAGCGGTGTATTTGATTGTTCTTCCTATGTTCGTGTTTTGAACGCCTATGTTACAGCTCACAACAATTCTCAATTCAAAGATCACAAATTCCTGGGAGGACAAAAGTAACTGCTGTCCGATGAGATTCCAGATCTGAAAAGTGTAAACGAAATACTAAATTGAGCTCTTAACAATAAACTCGTATTATAACAAATTCTGAGAAAAATACTACTGTCGAAGGTTCTAAATATATTTAACCTATCAGAATAGAATGTTTTTAGCCTTATCGGCACTGTATCAATTTTAAAACATGTCGGGGAAATAAAAAAAAATGAAATAACTGAAAGTGACTAATGGCAGTCTAGTATCAGAAAACACGAGTGGCGCTGGTAAACTAATATGAATTTCACTGCTCCACTTCTAATCGTTTGAAACTTTGTTTGACCACGAAAAATAAGATTTTAAGCCGAAAATCCTTACCGCTTAAAGTTCTGCACTAAATGTTCCAGTAGCTTTGTTAGAAATATCCCGCTTTAGAGAAAATGAGATGAAAAAATAGAACATTGGCTATTTGATAAATATGCGTAGAAGATTCCAAGGAATAGTCGTAAATATACAAAAAATGATTTTATAAATACTTAGTTAGCTTTTCATTTTATAAATATGGATATAGTTCAATGTTTATGGACAAAGAAAACTGTCTTCAACAATCCTAGAATCCTAATATGTGATCTAGTAAAACTGTTAAAAAAAAAACAGTGACTGACTAATGAATAATATTACCATGCCTCCAGTTCATTGTAAATGTTTTATTGTTATCTCCTGACTACCATCACATTTGTCTCGACTGTCGACAAAAGAAAGGAATAAACAACAGATTGATCGATAAATTCCAGTCTAATTTGGAAAGGGGGAAGGAGTGATGCACAGATTCCAAGCATGGCAGAGAACAGGAAGTAAGAGAATTGTGTCCCACACAATACATGATTAGACCATTAACCACAGTCAAAAATGTAACAATTTCCGGAAATTTCAAGCAGACGCATATCCGACAAAGATTAATTCTTCTAACGTTTGACGCTCCACACTGAGTCGATATTTCAAACATGACTAATATTACAAACATAAAATGTTCATTTCTATATCTGATGTACTGCGACCTCTGTTGTGTAATGTTCATTGTTCTTAGGTATAACGCATTACTATATCGTTTACCGACTGTTGTAGGTCGCGGCGTTTCATGATTGACGACGCGCATTTTCAGTTAACTGCACCATTTTTTCCAATGAAGCGTGAATGCCGGCTTAATAGAAGATTTATGACCGTTGATTTCCGCAAAAAGTAGTACCGCTAGCGCTGCAAGGGAACTGGTTTGATGTAATAAAGCGATATCATTCATAGACTTACTCAAGCGTGTGTTTTGTCTGTCAATATGAAATAAGGCACTCAAAACCTAACAGTGAATAGAGTTTCTAAAAGGTTTTGTTTTTTTTCTCTTGTAAGCAGTTAGGCGGTGTTTCTACAGGACCAGATTCAACTTGAATGGGTGTCAGGGCAATGGAATGGGATTACGACGTACTGCAGTTCATACCTCCTAAGCATATTTGAAAAATAAGAAAGAATGATTTTAAGAAAAGAATGAACAACTAGGAAAGCGGCTACTTTAAAGGAAAAAAACGAAGTGTGTAAAATTTTCAAAATAAGAAAAGAGAAAATATCTTGGCATAATATTTAATAATGAACTCAACTGGGCAGGACATATTGGACAGGTGGTAGGAAATGGTTTAAAAATCCTTTATTTATTGGAGAGAGTTATGAGGGGACGTAAATACCAAAGATGTGACAGAACAAGGTAACAAAACTTTGGTCAGACCATTGCTTGAATATGGGAGTGTCGTATGGGACGCACATTTTGGGTATCAAATACAGGAGTTGCAGGGGTTGCAAAGAAGGGCTGCTAGATTTGTTTCTGCAAATTACTGCAGAACACAATCAGTAACTGCTATGATAACGAAGGTGAAATGGGATTCATTGGAAGACAGGAGGAGGGTGAAGAGAGTTGTATGAGTGTGTATTGATGATAAGGCATGGAAATATATTGGCAAAAAAATGAAGAGAGGTACACTGAATGTAAAAATTGGTACTCGGTTTCAGGTATAAGGCTGTCGGATTTTTTTTTTTTTTCATACGTAAGGGGGTTAGGGATTGAAATAAATTACCAAGGGAAATTATGAATAATTTATCAAAAACGTTGAAATAATTTAATATTAATATTTGCAGAGGGCACAAGTAGGTGGATACAACAAACAGAAAAATATGTGCGTGGTGAAATTGCCACAGAGGCGTTCTCTCCATTGCAATTAAATTAAATTTAATTAAATTAAACCTTTACAAGTATATGTGAGCATTTAATTTCAGTACTTCTTCTTGGAATACAAAATTATAGCTTCTCAAAAGGCACAGTGACAAAATTTTGGAAAATACTGAGTCAAAGCTAGTAATGACATTTGTGTAAACGTTTAATCATTTTCATATAGAACGAGTTTAGGTTCTGATGAAAGAACTTATCTTGTTTGTTAATGTTTGACTAATGTTTTTTTCTGATCTCAGTCCTACAAATAATAAAAATTGGACTTTTGATGCATTCTGAAGTTCATTAGTGCAAGAGAAGCTCTGTAATATTACTTTAGCTCCTTCAGTTAATAGAGGCGGCTCAAGGCGAGTCTGCTCTATCCCACCCCACTGCTCTTGAGAAGGGTAAATTTACCACTCGTCCGCCTGCACACAGCGGTCACCTCAACTCAGAGAAGTAGAAAGGGAAAGAGGGGTAAGGTGAGGTGTGGGACCGGAGGGCATCATGACCTTGACTGAATAAGTTTATAATGGTAATTTTTAATGTAATTTATTTTAATCATGTAAATCTAGCACAAAATATCCGTAAATAATTTGTCAATAATTTTAAAAAAAGTACGCATATCTAACTGTACTCGAAAATAATCAGTGATTATTTAGATACAATAGGAACACATACATCGAAATCAGTATTCATTACAGAGAAAGTAATTATTAGAAAGAAATCTAAACGAATTATCTGCTATGTTATAGACGGACTCTTCCGAAGCTTGTATTTTGAGCACAACTCTGCATGTTGACAAATCTGTTTCCATCAGGTTCTGTTGCCTCAGACGCAAACGGTTTCGGGCGTTGAGCCAGAAATCCAATCCTGCTTCAGAGGAGTGCAATAATAAGGGCTGCCAACTGCTTTCCGGTGCGCTGTACCGTTGCCAACTTGGCCCCTGACGCAAGTGCAAGTGGTTCAAATTTTTGACGACTTTTGAGTCAAATAAGCTTAAATTCTTTGTTCTGAAAGATAATGAGACAACTGAAAACCGGGTGTATCCTTTATGGAAACATTAGAAACGCTCAGCAAAGCTTTACCGAAAGAAACGACGTGTCTATCTTTACTTTATATGCAAATATCAAGCGTTTACTTTCGATTACCGTGTCTTAACCTAATTATTATTAATTTACTTTTCCTCTTGTTTCCAGTCAGGACGTGAACATCTTACTTCGCCTTTTATAGAGTGTTAACTTTATGATTTTAGATCAGGATAAAATTTCCGAACACTTCTCGTTTCTTCTTTTTATAACATACATCGCTTTAAGATTTAATCATTCAAAGACGTCGGATGTACTGCTTCACTGACTATAACCGATTAACCAATCATCACCATCAACCTTCAACGATTATGTCATCGTGTCGTGTTCCGGACCTAATATACGAATTTGGTGGTTGTTTCAGACTTTTAACGGATCTTCCTTGCTTTCCTCAAACCTTTTGCTAATAGAATTTCTTTCTTTAATGCTAGATTACTTCAGTTTAATTGAATACTTCAATATTACATACAATTACCTTCATCTCCATTTTTATCCCGCTGAATATATTCTGCCACAAATCTTAAAAATTTCATCGTCACGATTTCAGTTCTTGTTATAGGAGATTTTTGTATCCTGTATTCTGATACAAGTAACTACATACATCCTTCCCAGATTTTCAAATAAGTCTCCATTTTTACTTTCATCACTATTATTCTTTAGAGCGACAAAAATTTGTTGAAGTTAATTTCTTCTGTTTATGTTTTTTGATTTATCCTCAGCAACCTACAATCCTTAGATAGTTGAAATTCATTGATAGTTGAACGGTTTTATTATTTATAACTGGTTTTACGACTTTTGGCTCTTTTATACAAAGCACTACGATTTTTGTTTTGTTTTCTGATATTACCATAAATTAAGTTTAAACTGTTTTTGGTTCTTTGTAAGATAGTTCCCAGCTACATTTTAGGTCATCAGTAAAATCTGGGGCGTTCATATTCGAGTATCCACATTTAAGTCGGTAATTACACTACTGGTTTCCATCACCCGTATCCACAAAGCGCTAAATGTCGCATACACAAGATGCTGGCATTGAAGCCTTTCTGGCTTGGCTAAGAGAACAGATCTTTATGCAGCGTATTTTATGGGAAATTTATATTTCTAGATTACTCCGCAGAACATTCCCAGCACGAAAATTTCTTTCACATCCAAGAGGAAATACGTCTGGATAAGATAATATGTAGAAACTCTTTAGATGGTATTAGAAGTTCGTTCACTTTTAACAGAAAATATGTTGGATGAAATCTATGGATTTTAAAATAATAATTAAGGACTGCAATTTGCCACCGATTCTTCTGATAGAATTCATTCTGCGAATGACCATGTTTTGAGCTCTTGGTTGTATAACGCCAGCATTCATGGCAGGTTTAATGAAAATTCCCCATAGTTTGTACGGGCGATGTACAGGCACGACCATACATGGTCCAAGAGGATCATGTTGAACGTTATCAATTAAACCGATCCGACAAATGAAAAAACTGTTTCGCGTCTATATCAATGTAATTTTTCTAGGAATACTGACTCGCTTTGCTGCTGGTAACGCAGTACAAATATGGACGTAGCTTAAGCATGTTGTTTCTTCCATTGCGTAAGTATACCTCAGAAAATACCATTAAATTTGTTTATACATCCAGACATTTTCGGTTGAAAATCAAAACACTATTATTTGGTTATTGGGCCATCCAATGTATCTGTAAAATAAAAAGTAAATTTAGAATATTATCCGTCTCCATTGAAAATCGAGTTTTGGTCCTTAAAGAAAACTGTAAAATACAAAAATGATTAGAAGTAGTGCATCTCAAGAACAGTTTCCTCCAGAATTAAATTTCTAATCATGCTGTACAGACCTTGATCAATTTAATTCTATTCAGATGCAATGTAAACTTTATATGTATGTATGTAGGTTGGGCATGAATGTTTTATTTGTTAATTTTTTAAAAACATAATCAAATAACGAAAGTAGAGATGGGGAGGAGGGTTTGTTATTGTGTTATATCAGTTTAAAAAAATAATATTTTTCATAGTAAATTTGCACTTTATTTCAAGATTACTGTTCAGGAAACTTCAGTTTTAACAAATCTATGGCATACTCAAATTAGTAAGGAGTATCTCACCGTATGATGAAAAATATCGAGAGGCTCTCTAAACTTTGATTTTTTGATCAAATACATTTCACTGCCACAGATATTTTCTGGAAAGTTACTATTTAGTGGAAAAGATTGGCAGCTGAGGTGAAATAGGCATTTAATGTCTCAGTTTACGGTTACTTTACAATTCACTTCTTCTGACAAATTGTTTCTCTTTCTTACATTTAGTTAAATGTCTTACACTTCACATGCCAAGAATTGCTAAGCGAGTCAGAAAACATAACCACCGTTGTCGCATTGGATAATCTCAGTAACAGTTTGTGGATAAATTGATTGAAATCTAAATGCAATATTCTTTGACATAGAAAACCAGCTGCTAGCATAGCTTATAATTAATATCACCCCACCTTGTCGCCACTTAAGCTATATTTCCTTATTCTAGAAGAAAATACAAATGACTCAAAACAAATACTTAATATTTTAAAATCAAACTCTTTGAAATTCAAGAGCGAATTGAAGGAAGGAAATATTAATAAAATACTTGATCCTAATCAAATATAGATTACTGGAGTTTTTGGTTATAGCGTGAAATAATGTGAAACTATATAATCAAAATTCAAGAAAGAATTGAAGAAATTTTTTTATGCTATTATTAATCCTATTTATATACAGAATATCAGAGTTCTTGGTCACATTTATATTCACTGTCGAATTGAGAGAAATCACTTTTGCAAGAAAGTAATAGTTAAACCCAAATCTAGTAAGAGGTGTTAATCACGTATGTATGAGTTTGAGCGTGGGCAGAAGCAGATAACATTTGAAATGCTGGGAGCTCATTCCGGTCGTTTGAGTTGAGTTACCTTGTCTGTTGCGGCCGTAATATTAAGCACTGGGATCTGGCAGAGAGGTGCAGCCGACGAGCAGCAAGCAGACGACCACAGAAACCGGAAAACTTACCACCTGAATAATTCATCGAGTCTTAAAAGTTGCTGAGTTAATCTTGAAATTCGCAAGCTAAATAAAGCACTTGGGCAAGTGCTAGCAAACGAGAAACGAGAAGGGCCACTAAATGTATTTCGTTTTCATGATGCCTAGACCTGACAGACAGAAAAGAACAAAAGAGAATCAAGAGTGGAGATAAATTTCACTCCGGACTGGATTTCGAGGCGACGCCGTCCTCAACCTTTAATTCAACATCAACTAATAGTACAAAATAACGTATGAGGCTCATGTGCTATGGCCGTGAGAATATATTAGAAATGCTGTTTATATTTGTCTCCGTGATATAGCCATAAAATTTTACTGGCTATTAACAACATACATTTTTTCATTATCTAGCAAGAGATTTTTTCAAAAACTGCCGGACATTACATTTTAACCTCAAAGGAATCAATCAGGAGATATAAATATAGTCTGAGAAGTTATAGTAAAGGGTCGTACAAACAGCCATATGCTTATGTGTGAGTGGAGCTTTCCCGGCGTATCGATGCAACAAAATCTTCTCGGGTGTCCAGCCGGATGGTGGTGTAAAAACACGACGTTTCGATAGCTGACTCTGTTGTCTTCTTCAGGTATCTTGTAGCCATATGCTTGATTTCCGCCAACTGTCTGACTAATTTTGTCATTTACTCAATTTTATGAGCCCATGCATTATTTAATTGAAGGCACTATTATAGACGTACTTCTGTCTTATTAAATTGCTGCCGGAGCTTCACAGTAGATCTGAAGGTACCAAGACGTCTTGCTATGATTCCTTTGCGGCATTTAATATTCCCAGTTTTCTAATTTGCTGCTATCTCTTGTAGTGTCCCCTGAGTTTTTTAAGTCCATATTTCGGTATCGACAGCAGCCAAACATATTTCAAGGAACATTTCAACAATGCTTGTATATTTACATCTTTCAGAGTAACCTATTACTTTGATTATTTCATTTTTCTGTTATATTCACATTTTGAAGGATTGCTGTGTTACAACTTTGCAATATTCCAAGTAGATTTCAGACAGAATCAGCACGAAGTGTTTAGTCTCGGGAGTCCATCGCTCTCATGGTTCAAATTTCACAAACGCAATTTATCGTGAATTTTCGTGTTTGAAGGAATAAGTATAAAGACAGCAAAAAATTCTTCTCTGCTGTTCAGCCAGATTATTTCTGCCGTGCACGACCTTTTGACAGTTACCTCCACTGGTAGGTCGATGTGGTTACTGTGACTGTGATTGCATCACGATTCACAATCGGTGACGTGTTGTTGCAGTATCAACTTCGAACTGCCATTTAACCTGATGAAGACAGCGAAAGTAGCTATCGAAACGTCGTGGATGTCAAACTATATCAGGCTGAACACTCTAAAAGAATTTTCAGTAGCTTTACGTCTGGAAAGACTCAGTTCTTACAAGTGTTAAGACAGTTCGAAAACTTTTTTCTCACAACAAAATGTACCACGTATTTTAACTTTTAAAAACGTATTGATACGTAAGAATTTAAAGACATTTGGTGTATCTCATTTGAAGGAAAACGACTGAGAGTTTATGTGAGCCATAATTAACAGAACTATATTTTAGTCTTCTGCTATTACGAAATTTGAAGTTGCACGATAGAACTTCTCACGCTGTTTACTTCTGTTTATGTGCAATATTTGGAATACTTCTAACTTGGGGAGCATCGATAATCTACAAGGCTTCATTTTAGCCTCTTTTGAACACCTTGATGGCCCCACCCCCATTACCGTATGGAACGTAACTTTTCCCCCTATTAATTCAGATTTTTTTTCTGTTTTCTCTTACCAGACTCTCATTAAAAGGAACACGACCGATATTGGATTTGTATAATTTTTATAATTATAAATGTACTCAATCAAATGGTGGCACTAGCCACTCCTGCAAATGGTCAATTATTGTGAAAACATCTTCCTCAGGTACAGACAGGGATCCTATTTTTGTTGAGGTGTTACTAAAAACATTCTTCCTGGTTTATTAATTCATATACCTGCCTCGGAAAACAAAACCTGAGAAGATTTGCATTTTTTTTTTTAGTTTGCTGCAACTCTGACACCTGTGAATAGGCTGCTTGAATCTCGTTACCTTGTGCCAAATGTTTTTCGGTGCGGATTGGGCCGGCTAGTTCAAATGTGCCTGCCCCATGCCACAATAACTTCAAGTCACTCGACGCGTGGCACTGTCAGTATATAACGTATCCCAAATACAGGGATAATTAAACGATGGAGATTAATATAAATGCTGTACTCAATTTTAACTACGGCAAATAAAATGAATGAAAAGCTACGAAGGTCTGCTCGGACACCCCATCTCCCCACGTAGCCTAGCGTAGCTTTGTATTCCCGCTCCTTTACCGAGCCACGAAGTTTATCGATGGTCAAATAATAAATGGACCTGTGTATACGTGTGTTACGTTGATAAACATACAAGAGGCTCCCATATATTATTAGCCTAACAGGTTTCCCCTCCAGTCATCCTTTTATGAGCAGAATATTCAAAGGTAAATGGGTTTTCACGAGGTTACGGCAATTGCTTTTGGCGATTTTTTTTTTTTTTTTTTTTTAACTGCTTAACGTCTCCTATAACAACTAGGTCTTTAGAGACGGGAAAGGATGGGGGGCAAGGAATGGGAAGGAATTCGGACATGGCCTTTTGAAGGAAGCATCCCGGCATTCACCTGGAGTGATTTGGGGAAACCATGGAAAACCCAAATCTGGATGCCCGGACGGGGATTCGAACCGCCGTCCTCCTGAATGCGAGGCCAGAACGCTAGCCGTTACACCACCACGCTCGGTAAAAATTTTCCTCTTGTCGTCATATCATTTTTATGAGTGTGTGAAAAGAGTAAATGAAATGTTCAATGACCCACTTTAATAAAATTCGTTGTGCCTGGAGTAGTGTTGCAAAAAAAAAGGTTTTTTTTCTGGCTTAAAAAACATGAAAAAAACTGTGAAAAAAACACGTTTTTTTCTGGGACTTGTTTTTTTTTTATAACTACTAAATCTCAAATTTGTATGGCATTTATTGTTTAATATGACAGTTTGGAGATTATACTAAGTACTTATCTTGATTATTAAATATACTATACTTTTCTGGTTCAGTAGAAAAAAATTACGAAAATTTGGCAACATTGACTGAAGTTTCCTTTTACGAACGTGGATTTCCCGAACAGGCAAGGTTGCGCGAGAAGGGATCACCATTCCCCATTGTTTGGATTGATACTCGCTAATTGAACCAGTACTATCAGCCTTACGGATTTATCTGTGGATTTACGGATCTTTTCAAAAAATTAGGATTTTTAAATTTATTTAAGGTTTTTTGCTTTTTTTTTATTACTTATTGTGCTTTCCTTATATTCGTATACTTGTTAAACTCTCAGCGTATAGTGATACTGAGCCATTAAATTGTCAGTAATTATGAATCGTTTCCTTGTAACCGTTGGCGTAAACCAACAATTGAAAAGAAATAACGCTCCTATTTTGTATGATAACAGATTAAAATTCAAGACCGTAATACAGAACTATCAGCGCAGTCTTTATGCACAGTATGTACTTTTCTCACAATTTAAAATTGCAATCTCAAAATCTTTTGCGTACAATATAAGAACAACCAGTAAAATAAAACGTAACTATTTCTGAAGTTATGGATCTAGAAGCGAAAGAAGAAGAAACAGAAAATTTCGAAACCGACTAGTGTTGGTAGTGCTGATACTGGAGATGTGGTACTGACATAGAGGATGTATAAAATTATGTTACCTATATAGTTACATTTATGAATCATTATGTAAGACATTAAATGATTCAGTAAGATTAAAAAAAAAATGTAAAATGTAAGTTCCGTAAATAAAACTATAATTTATCAAATATATTGTTTTCTAAAAAAAACACGGATACTATGTTTTTTCTTGTTTTTTTCACAAATATGAAAAAAAATACATTTTTTTCCAGTTTGCAACACTAGCCTGGAGACTGCGCTCACCTCGATGGCTCGGTAACATTCGGCGAATCTCGACAGTGCCCGGAGTATCAGTTACACTAACTGCCACCACGGCGCTCCTAAGCTAACCTGGAAACTTTCAAACTTTGACTTTATTTGCTAACTTACATTGTTAAAAGAAAGTGAAACTGCGATGCCAACTAAAATACAATCGTCTAATATGTAGCAGAGATAAAAATTATAACGCAAGGTAAAGATAAAAAGAAATATAATGTGACGTTCGTTTAAATTTATTTGTTAGTTAAATTTTGTTTATTTAAAAAGATGTAGAAATTGATGTAAGGAGAAGAAAAGCATTATTATCTTCATCAGGAACCAAGTGACGACGACCTAAAAATGTTTTCGATAGACGATAACAAACAAGGAAGTTTATTAGAAATTAGAGAAAGTTTAAACGAAAATAAATAATTTAATTTGACTTTATTTGAATTTATATTTCTAAAAATAAGTGCAACAGCGATACAAGCTAGAAGAGGATTGTCTGTTGTGTAACTATACAAATATACGGAGGGCAGATTTAAAAAAAATATATATATAATGCGACGTTCTTTTGAATTTACATGTTGCTACTTATTTATTTACGGCAGTTAAATCCATAAATTCATGTTCTCTGTACCAGTTTCTAGAACCATGTCACAGCATAACCCAATAATTTTTTGACATTAGATAAGAAACAGGGAAGTTTATTAAAAAGTCAGAGTAAGTTTACATGAAACGTATGTTATTACGAAATATATTAATAAAATAAATAATCGTTATTTGGTTTTGAACTTACAGTTTCCTTAAAAGATTTTTCTTAACAATAAAAGTCTCCATAATTTTCGGAGGACTTTGTGGATGTGGCTGCTAGTAATAAAAACTGAAGCGAGAGATAAAAAAAACAAAAAAAAAAACGATATAACGTGAGGAAGAGATGCGCTGTTCATTATTTCATTGCGAGTCTGATTTTACCTCCCATTACCTGTTGTGGAAGAAGTAGCGAAAAAGATAAGGGTAAAGCAGGATTTTACCGTGTAGGTAGATACTTTGTTTCACAACAAATGAGGTAGTTATCAGTATGCACTTTAAAAATTTGCCACTAGCCACGCACGCTATCCGTGTAATGGATTTTACTCTCGTTCAGTATAACGTTAGTGTGTCTAGGCTATAAGAAGCTGCTGAGTGACGTAAGGTGGTGCAGAATTCAATAAGGAGGGAGCAAGTGTTGCGTGCGGAACTGTTCACTGCGGGTCACCTCGTAATTTTCTCCTCGCTCATCATTGCCCGCCATTTCGACCTCCCTCTGGCTGCCGTTAAGAGGCTTATCGGGGGTAAGCCCCCTGGGGCTACTTGGCCCCCAGCAGGGCTCCATATATATTATTCAGTCGTCCGTAGTCGATAGTCGAGAGATCGGCCGCCAGTCGTGGAAACTCCGTCTGGCGCATGATCCGAATACCAGACGCTGCTCGTATATTCACTCTGCACCGCTACCTCATTCAGAGCGCTCCGACCATCCCGCTGATTCATACCCGAACTTTGCTCTCTCCGTTAATGTTTCACGAAGTAGCTGTAAGGACTTGGGTAGAGTTATATCTCCCCTAGAACGTTTTGAAACACGTTAAATGCTAGTGATGAGATAACATAGTTCGAACGAACCTATTTCTAGCAATCTTTCTTTGAGTGGTATGTTTAGAAGTAAAAATTATGCAATTACAAGAATACATTTACTGTAAAGTATCATTAATATATAACATACTTTCCATTCAAGATGATTCTGTTTCACTTAAATGTTTCTAACATATTATAATGTCGCGCGTTATCTCGTTGTAGGCTCTGAATCAGGATCGCATTTAGGTTTTGTAGGGCCTTAGGCTATACATGTGGTGCGAGTCCCTTTGTCGGCAGTCACGTAATAATTTTTTTATGGGTGATCTTTCTTTTTGTCCTAGGCGGGGCCCTGCGGCTCTTGTGTGGTCCCCCCTTTTCGTGGTACCGGCCCCCCCCCCCCTTTGTGGTGCGGGCCTTAAAGCTACAGCCTAGGTAGCCTATTGTCAGGTTCTTTGGTGGTTTAATTAATATAGTAATTAATTAAATAGTCCACCATAAGGTTTAGTTTAAGATTTTTGTTTATTTTTCAAAACAACGTCAGCGATATTGTTTACATTCAAAGATACAATATTCAGAGATACTACTGACGCAGTTCCAAAGTGAATCGGTATCAACTAACTGTAAACTAACTAACTCTGTCCTTTTGCTGATTTCTTTATATAGACTCTATCGAAATTTCTGGAATTCTTCAAAGACTTCCGAGAGATATTTCTCGAACATTAACAATTACTCAAACAATTAAACATATTAAAACCGATCAGAAAAAGTACTTAATCATTTAACATCATTACAAAACGGTCAGAAATGGAAATAAAAGATACTTAAACACAAAATTATTTACAGAAATAATTTTAAACTGTAGAAAATTGTCCTGTAGACATCGTAACTTGCATTAATACTTGGAATTACACACATTTAAGCAAATCTCTTGCACAATTCGGTTCTTAAACATATTAAATGGCCTTTAAATAATTTCTTTTCATAAAACAAAGTCTATATACACTGATTTACAAGAAATTGCAAAACAAACATACCAGATCATATTCAAGCAAACTATAGCTCACTACAGATACTTCATTATATATAATTCTCTTTAAAATTCAGGTATGAGGGCTGTTACACTATGCCCAAATGCGGCCCTGCACTGAATAGTTATTTCGAATCTAAGGTAGAAGAGCAAACGGTTAGCAGCACCTTGTGTAAATTGAAAGTAAATCAAATTATTCAGTGATTGTTAATTTTAATTAAATTTTGTTTTTATAATGAAATATGCAATTCAAAACCACTTATTTCATTTAGAATGATTTATACAAATTTGTTTATTTAAACAAGATAACAGTTGAAATACATTAAGTTTGTATACACTTAGCGTGTTCCACGATTTGTATGACAGAATAGTTTTTAATAGCATGAAACCCATCGCAGAGCACCATTGTGCAAAAGTTAAGTGATAACATTAGGGACATGTTATAGTGCGTTTAGTTCACATAGTCGGCTGCTCTATCTCCACTCCGCTGTTTTTACTCTACATGTGACGGGTAAAGAGCAGCAGCTGACAAATAGTCCAGTGTGGGCACAGCAGTCATCTCAGAGAGGGGTTGTGAAGTCAGGTGAGGGACCAGGCGAACATGACCTTGAGCTGCCAGGTGAGAGTGAATATAGTTGATGACGCACATCGCTTTATCGGTAGAGGCGTTTTCATGTTTCGTGGAGTTCGCTGGCGTTGATTGATGACGATAGCCTTATCGACGATCGCCAAGACACCAAGAATGCACTTCACTTGAAGAATCTTACGTTTGCACATTTCTTGTTGCTGGAAACACTTAACTCCAGCAACAACAGCACGCCGCAGGTATAGTGAATACTCGAGCGATGAAAAGGAGACAACAGGGGTGGCGTGTGAGATGGAACGTCTCCCGTTAATCCTCTTTTTTTTTTTTTTTTTTTTTTTTTTTTTTTTTTTTTTTTTTTTTTTTTTTGACGGGGCACACGAATTTTACATAGAAGTGATTCCATAGAGAGAGAAAAAAGTAATGCTTTGAACTTATATTTCGTTATATGGTGTTAAGGTGCATAGAATCGGAAGAAAAAGTTTATTTAATGAGTTTTAAGGTTTGTTGTATAAAAATAGAAGTATCATCAAATGCCCCGAGTAATAAGTTATTATGATAGCATTGTTATTTTTTTTCGTGTTGACTACAAATTACTACAAAAATTATTCTAAAATCTAGCGGAACCTTTCTTCTTCTCTGCATGATTACCCGCTTGGTGTTATCGCGTTAGTCGAAAAATTTTGAAGGATTTCTCGTTTAAGAGCGGAGTTCCACGGGACGACGTAGTTGATCTTTAGAGTGTCTGGATTATATATGCCAGGTTCGCTGACCCAGTTAAGCGAAGTTACTGTGAATCCTGCCAAAGGGAATATGCTAATGACAGCGTCATATGGCACTTACGTCCTTTATATTTCTTTTTCTATGCTGGTTTGCAGTTTAAATTCAGTAATACTGTTTGTTTCCTTAGGAACTTAAGCCACTCGACGTCGGGATCATTAGAGATGGGTATGGACTGGTAACGAGGTTTTTTGAAGGAACAATATCGACATTAGCATTTCGGGAAATCATATAAAACTGACTTCTGGATAACCAGACGGAGATTCTAATCCGCGTTTCCACTAAAACTAGGCAAGAGCTCAGTCAACAGTTTCGGTGCAAAAAAAAAAAAAATTCTTTGTAAAATTTTTATCAGTTTATTACAGAATTCTTTTCCGTCTGCAAAATATTTTTGTGAAGGCAATGTAACATGTTTGCAGTTTTGTTGTCATCTTGTGAGTTGTCGACACTATTAGTTTCTGGCAAATGCTTTGCATTTATGACTCAGCAACTAATTTGAAATGACATTTTTCAATGTAATGTGGCAGTACTATACAGATAAAATTCAGAAATGTATGTGGTTAAAAGTTTCACAACTGTCGATCGGATTTAATTAAGTTTCATTGGTTTTAAAGAATGACGTTTGTTGAACGCTATATCTCATAAGGTCTGTATTGAGTGAAATTATATTTACAACAGGTGGACTGATAATTTTCAAAACATTAATTTGGCGTGTCTTGATTTACAGCAACATATTTCACTACTAAAATGTTCACTGCCTTTTATCTTAAATCCATTTCCTATATAAAAGTATTTATCGCATTTAATGTCAGTAGATTCGAGGGAAAGGGAAGTGCGCAAGATCGCAGATAAATAAATTCTTCTTTAAACTTACAGATTAGGAAAGAAATTTAAGAAAGAATCTTAAGAAAATTACGGGATTGTAAATCATAGCTATCACCACCACAGACCTGGTGGTCGCTTTGTTAACACAGGCAAAAGTCCGTTGAAATTATCTGTAAAAGAAGGCAAGGATTAGAGTATTTGAAACAGATAACTGAGACGGAAGGTGTGCTATATTTGAAAATTAAAAGTTTTTAAAAGGATAGAAAAAATGGTTAAATTGCTTCAAGCCAATAGGGAAACAGGTGATGGTAACGAAATACCAATTACATGATTTTAGATGATACAGTAGTCATTACAACAGAACAATGTAGTTTTCGATCGATCAACAAAATGAAACTACCGAGATATCCCATTATTCATCGGTTGTACAACATAACAAAAAAGTGAATAGTTTCATTGAAGATCTGAGAAATAAGGTTTATCAGTTTACTTGTTTAGTGTGGTAAGGAAATATAAGTAACGATAATATAACTTAGATACAATATTACCGTTTTTACCTTGTATTATGCAGTAATTCCTTATTTGCTTATGTTTTAGAGTTGTGTGACAAAATATAAAGCTAACACTATGAGTAAACGCAACTACTGTTGCTCGAACTATAGCCTTATGTCATAGCCTAAATGAAACACAAAAACTCGTCAGTACATCCAAACAAACAAGCAAAATCGTTAAATTTTATCTTCTATTTTATATCGTATATGGTATTTAAATATTTAGTAAGGGTCAACTACAACGTCATATAAACGAAAAAATTGTTCCAAATCTTTTACCTTGGAATGGTTTTATGCAGCCCCCTATTTCTGATCACAAAATGTTTTGATCTTACTTGTATGCTTCTAATTAAAAGTAGCTCATTAATTTTTTTTTTTATTGGACGCAATGGAGTATTTTGGTTAAACCTGACACCGTTGGTTGAACGGTTATCTGAGGCAGCCTCTCCTACCTGTGTAATATAGAGACGATCGATATTGTATAATCGTTCTGTGGTGTTATAATTTGTGAAAAACAAATGATCATAAATTTTCACTCAGCTATAAATGCTACGTCTAGCTTTGACGATTAATAGTGAACATCAAATTCGTGTTCGGTATTTGCTATTCATGGCAGGCTGTGGAAACCTTCACAATAGCCAGAGTAACAAATAACATCACCAATCACGAACAAGAAGAGAGCAAGTTTATCGCTGAATATGCAATTAATGAAGGAAGCTATTGATTTATGAGTAATAACTCCAAAGGCAAACATTCCAAGAAATCTTTAATCTTCTACGAGAACTGCATACTGCGGACTGAGCGTGGTGGGTGAACGGTTAACGCGCTGGCTTCGCATTCGGGAGTACGTGGGTCCGAATCCCCGTCCGGGCTTCCAGATTTGAGTTTTCCATGGTTTCCCCAGATCACTCCAGGTGATTGGCGGGATGCTTCCTTCAAAAAGGCCATTGCCGAATTCCTTCCAGTTTCTTGTCCCCAGTCCTATCTGGCCTCTAATGGCCTTAGCCATCGACGAAGCGTAAAGCCATAAGTAAAAAAAAATGCATACTGCGATACGTGCGAACAGAAATAAATAAATACTGATAGGACATAAATATTTCGAAGTGTATTGTATTTTGGTTATTTAGAAATACCATCATAATCTGCTATAGTCGTGGTGAAACTGAATGCTATCATATGTATTGCACTGTATAAAGAGATGGAATAAAATTAAACAAACATCGTACACTTCGAGTTGAATATAAATATCTCTTATCCATAATAGCTTATTGAAGCCTACAACAATAAAAAAAGACGGTCGAAATAGTTTTTATTTTCATAGTAAATTACTTTTGATTTCCCACTCTTTACACCGATTAACATTTTCTGTACTGACTTTCTACATACCTCACAATAATAATAATTCCGTGTGGTCGTAATGACCTGGTGGCAGGGTTTCTATTGGCTGCGCTTTCCGCCCCTGTAGTAGCCACATTAACCTAACCCGGCAATCCTGCCGGGTACAGGGGACCTACTGATACTGAACAACTGATAAATACCTCATAATTTATGTATTCGAGGGGACAATGAAAGGTGAATAGAGTGCTCAAATAAAGCAGGTGATACTGCAGTTTTTTTGTGGTAAACATGAATCGTACCATGAAAATAGGCTTCTCACATTCTATCTCTCATCCGAGTTATTCGCGAATCTGTGCTTCCATCTTAGAACATGACTTAATTTCGAATAATACAACAAATTGCCGGGATTGAAAACAGGATAAATATGTGTCGTTAGCGCTGCTAAACAAAGCCAAAAATCTTTAAAATCCGATATAAACAATTCCCAAACATTAAAGCGTGTTCATTACAACTTATTCTTATTGTCAGACTACGAAGTGAATTTCATGACGATTAGTTAATGCAACTGAATAGGTCTAATGTATCAGTGCTCTTTCTATTTTTCTATGGAAACAAAATACTGTTAATTATTTTAAGCATTATGCACCGTCAGATATAGTTTAAACAGCTTCAGTATTAATTTAATGGTGACACACTAAATACTATGCAACCAGATTGCTTGACGTGTAAGTCTGCTCTTCTTTCCACGTAATTTCCGCTAACGATTCTAGTAAAAGATATGGTATTTTTAAGTCTTTCATCCTCGGCATATTGTCGCATTCACATAGCGACAGTCGCTACAGTGTGGAGATTCACAATGCTTCCCGATAATTTTATCAGTTAAGCATTTTATTGGCCAGTTCCATTTTCAAGAGGTATTCTAACGGGCGCTGTTACGTTGATATATCTGTAACGGTTTAGGCAGTCTGTGTTGGGAAAGCCTATATTTTGATGGTTTTTATCGATTTATTTCCGAGTAATTATTTTATCATACAACAAAACCTAATCGGATTGTAAACATATGAAACAAGAATAAAGGATTGCAAATTAGGCAAGTGGTTTTCGAGGCTGAAGCGTGCTAACGCGCACTTAATGATATTACGTTTTATAACATGTGAAGGTAATGAGGTTATCATGCAGCAACCATAATTCAACTAAAGACCTCATTGTTACAGCGAACATTTGTGCTGTATTAATACCTTTATTTGTTTCCATAGTTGTCAACTCAGTCCAGTGAACTATTTTTAATACGATCTCTGGTCGAGGGGAGAATTACCTATCGTGTGTCTAATTGTCAGAACACGGTCTAATGTTGCCGATGATATTTGCGTTCTGTTTTTTCGTATTTTTGAGGCATAAATCGTGCAACTTTAAAATGATTGCGAAATACAGCCTACAGGACAGCAGCAGCATTTTCGTTTATAATAGCCATGTTATTGCAGCGTTATGAATTTGAAATGTGCGGGAATTTTTAATTTCTCTTATTTAGGTAGTTGCAACTTTGCTGCAGATTAACATGAAGGTACTGAATAATGCAGAGTAGAATATTTAGGGCAGCGTAAAGTTCCTAAACAATCTAAGAAATGAAGCTCATAAATCTGTGTTAGCTGTCTCAAGTGCCAGCATGCTATATTTCCACGTGTCACCTTGAATATGATTAAGTAGCTCCCAGCCACCCGTTACCAATAATGAAAACTCTTTCCGACAATACATTTTCTATAGAAATGAAAAGGGTCTTATCAAACAAGAAATGGCACGGCATGCGACCGATATCTGCCTTATTATTTTCAATCAACACGGTTCGTACGTTTGTTTGTAATTTAAGGGTTGAGGTGATTTGTGTCCTTCCTAGTGTTGTAATCTGAAAAAAAAAAAATGTTTTTTTTCAGATTTGTGAAAAAAAACATGAAAAAAAACCGAGCACCCTTGTTTTTTTTCTAAATTTGGTTTTTTTTTTCAGAAAACAATGTATTTGATAAATTATAGTTTTATTTATGGAACTTACATTTTACATGTGTGTTTTAAACCTTACTAAATCATGTAATACCTTACATAATGATTCATAAATGTATCTATATAGGTAACATAATTTTTTATTCATTTTCTATGTCGGTACCACATTCACTAGTATCAGTACTACCAACACTAGTTCGGTTGGAGTTTGAATTTTCTGTTTCTTCTTCTGTCCCCTCTAGATCCATAACTTCAGAAATAGTTACATTTTCTTTTACTGGTTGTATTGCATGCAAAAGCGTTTGAGATTGCAATTTTAAATTGTGAGCAAAGTTGTGAATGAAGACTGCGCCAATAGTTCTGTATTACGGTCTTTTAAGTTTGAATTTAAATCTATTATCATACAAAATAGGAGATTTATTTGTTTTCAATCGTTGGTTTACGCCAACGGTTGCAAGGAAATTATTCATAATTACTGACAATGACTCAGTATCACTATACGCTGCGAGTTTAACAAGCATACGAATATAAGGAAAGCACAACAAATAATAAAAAGAGGCAAAAAACTGTAGTTAAATTTCCTAATTTTTTGAAAAGATTCGTAGGTCTACAGATAAATTTGTAGGGCCTGGCAGCACTGGTTCAAATAGCGAGTATCAATCCAAACAATGGGGTACGGGGATTCCTTCTCATGCAACCTAGCCTTTTCGGGAAGTCCCCATTCGTAAAAGAAAATTCAGTCAATGTTACTAATATTTTTGTAATTTTTTTCCCTACTGAACCAGAAAGATATAGTAGATTTAAAAGTAAGATAAGTACTTAGTATAAACTCTAAAACAGTCATATTAAACGATAAATGCCTTAAAAATTTTAAATTTAGTAGTTATGAAAAAAAAACATGTCCCAGAAAAAAAACATGTTTTTTTCACAGTTTTTTTCATGTTTTTTTTTTTTCACGTCAGAAAAAAACTGTTTTTTTACAACACTAGTCCTTCCTCACAATATACTGCACATACCTTTAACCGAGTCCAATGGGTAAGTGGGAGAACGCGGGTTCTAATCTCCGTCCAACAATCCATAATTCTGCTTTTAATGGTTTCCCGAAATCTGTCCAAGCCATTGCCGGGGTCGTTATTTTCAAAAAGCCATGGCAGAACTCCTTCCCGTAGCTCTCCTTTCTCTGTCCCCCCCCCCCACTTCATTCCTTCAGGCTGCTAATGGCCTCGAAAGCGACAAGGAGTATAGCCCGAAGAAAGAACTTTTAACTCAGGTTCTATAATGGAGATAAAGTCATATAATTGGTCGTATACATAAAACGAGTAATATTAGTGTTTCATAAATACTCATCTCTCAAGTAAGAGAAACAGTTACACACAAAATGGCGAGAACGGTAATTGCTGCATATTGTTTACATAAACTACACAGTATTCATGCAATAGGTTCATAGAACAGGAAAAAGGAAGTCTGGCGAGAGTGACAGATAGTAAAATAGAAATCATTCTAGCCGAGACTCACGAAATTAGAGTTTCGTAAGCTAATGATCTTTACAGGTGTGAATATGGTAGTGCAGATGACAGTCGTTTGGCGCAGTGTCTCTGTACATTTCCTTTCTCGACCGTTACGATACAACGTACTCTAAATTAAATTTAGTTTCAGTAAAATAGTGGGGGACATGGAAAGAGCCTGCCAGAAGAGTGAGCTAATCTGTACACTCGGGCGTCCCCTGGGCAACGACATTGCTGGCTAATCTTTCCACCACAAAGGCGTTGCGATGAATAATTATACAACGCCATACAAGTTGCCGACTTTTGGTCATCCATTATATGAATACATGGTGTTGATTGATATCATTTGCTTCTATCTTTTTGTTATTGCTATTGTTAATACTGTTTACACAAGTGGTTGAGCAAAACACTAGGGGACAAAATATTTTGGATATATTTCTAATTAAGCCCGATGAAAACCTTTTGAGGTATCAAGTAACTGAAGGAATAAGTGATCATGAAGCAGTTCTGATGGATATTAGAGGATTCAGTAAACCAGCAGCCAAAATTGAAGGGGGAAATAGGTACAATTATAAAAAGGCACAGGTTTCAAATTTGAGGAGATATTTCAGAGAACAATTCAGCAAATGGAAGGAAGGCTCAGGTACAGTAGAGTCAAGGTGGAAAGAGTTCAAGGAGATAATAAGAAAGGGGGAAGAAAAATTTATTCCAAAGCAAAAAATAAAGAGAAGTAGAGATCCTATGTACTATAATAGGGAAGTGAGGAGGTTAAAGAGGTTGGTAAGAAAAGAACATAACAGAGTTAAGAGACAGCAGGGTAGTAGGGAATATTTAAAACAACTAAACAAGGACTTAATAACAGCAAAGAAAATGGCCAAAGATGGGTTTATGAAGAGTATTGTCAGTGCAGGGGGACCATTGACTGATGCATCTAGAAATTTCTATGGCTATATCAGGAAACTGAGGGGAAGGGAGGATGTAGAGACACTTATAGATAAGGATGGAGAAGAAGTTACTGACGATTTGAAAAAGGCAGAGATTTTAAGTAACTGGTTCAGAGAAAGCATTAGGGAAAATGAATCAGAAACAGGAGGGTCTAATTCGGAGAACGAGCTTAACAACACAATTAGAAATGACGATAGTAAAAAATTTGATATCCATCCTGAGGAAATCATGAAGGAAATAAGAAAGCTGAAAAAACATAAAGGGGCTGGTGAAGATAATATTACTACAGATATCTTAAAGATAGCCGGATGTGACATTGTACCTTATCTTGAAATATTATTTAAATTGAGTCTAGACACTTGCTGCTTACCACAGGACTGGAAAAGTGCAATAGTAGTACCGGTACATAAGGGAGGGGTGAGAAATAGAGTTGAGAATTACAGGCCAATCAGTTTGACATCAGTGGTAGGTAAATTAATGGAAAGATTGATATGCAACCACATCAGAAATATATGTGAGGAACGTAATTGGTTTTCAAGCAGGCAACATGGTTTCAGGCAAGGATATTCATGCGAATCTCAGTTGGTGGGATATATGCAAGATATTTCAGATGAAATGGACAAGGGAGGCCAAATTGATAGTGTAGCACTAGATCTGTCTAAGGCGTTTGACAGAGTAAGCCATAAAATGGTAGTAAATAAGGTAAAAACCATTGGAGTGGATAAGAAAGTCATTTGCTGGGTAGAAGAATTTTTAAAAGGTAGAAAACAGAAAGTTAGGGTAGGAAATGTAGTATCAAAAGAAGTGGAAGTAAAAATGGGTGTGCCACAGGGTAGCGTATTGGGACCATTGCTATTCATTATTCTAATGAATAATTGTGTTGCCTGTTTACTATCTGAAATTAGATTGTTTGCAGATGACATAATGCTGTATAAAAGAATCAAAACGATAGAGGATTGTAAACAGTTGCAGGGTGATCTGGACAGGATATCTAATTGGGTTAGTAAACATGGAATGAAGATAAATGCAAAGAAGAGTCAGCTTATTAGATACACAAATAAAAAACAAAAGGTTAATTATGAATATAAGGTGGGGAAAGAATTGCTTGCTGAAGACTTGAAATGCAAATATCTTGGAATTACTTTTGATAACAAACTTAACTGGGCAGGACACATAGGACAGGTGGTAGGAAAAGGTTTCAGAGTTCTGCACTTGTTGGAGAGAGTTATGAGGGGATGTACAAGAGAAGTCAAGGAATTGGGTTACAAAACTTTGGTCAGACCATTGCTCGAATATGGTAGTGTAGTATGGGACCCTCATTTTACGTATCAAATACAGGAGTTGGAGAGGGTGCAAAGAAGGGCTGCTAGATTTGTTTCTGGAAATTATCGCAGAATGCAATCAGTGACGGATATGATAAAGGAGCTGGAATGGGATTCATTGCAAGACAGGAGGAGGATGAGGAGGGTCATGGGAGTGTACAGGGCATATACTGGTGATGAGGCATGGAAAGATATTGCAGTAGGTATGAAAAGTAGTGCATGGAAGGGAAAAGATGACCATGACCACAAGCTGGCACTCGATTTCAGGCACAAGGGTGTAGGAAGATTCTCTTTTTTAGGTAAGGGTGTCAGGGATTGGAATGAGTTACCAAGAGAAACCATGAATAATTTACCGAAAACTTTGAAGGAATTTAAAGAAAAAATTTGTAGAGGGCAAATGTAGGTGGGTGCAGGATAGGGGGAAGATAGCTGTGTAGGGAAATTGCCACCGGAGCCTGTGCTCCATTGCAATTAAATTAAATTAAAAAAAAAAAAAAAATTAAGTTTCCAACAATTGTAAAATCAGCGTTTTTGACACGAAATAAATAAAACTAAAATAATATTAATATATGGCAAAATACATTTTTAGGCAATTTAAAAACTGAATTAGATATAAATTCAGGGTATGGTCGTTATTCGTATAGATTTAAAATCTCTAGACAATAGTATTATTAAATTACAACTAGTAACAACATTGTTTAAATTAGCGTTTTAACGGCTGTTCATAATTTTTTTGTTTTTTAATAGAAAAATGTATTACTTTTCTACTTGAAGACTTCTTAGTAACTACTCCGCTCACGTTGTGGTGGAAAAAAAATCTTGTTTTTATTCTATTTTTCGTTTCTGCAACCCCTAGAATATAATTTATAAAATTTTAAATACCAAACTCGGTTTTCGGTACGCAAATTTGGAACTTATTCCGTTTAAGAACTTCAAACCCTTGAAGAGGCCAGATGAATAGCGGAGCAACAACAATAGGGCTCCTATCCATTCGGGTTTGAAAACGAGCCCATGGGTGTGGAGCGTAAACGATGAGATCAGGGATTTTGGGGAAGGCGGCTTTGAATCCGTGTACGGCCATCCAGATTTTGATTTTAAGTTGTTTCCCTAAATAACTCCAGGCAAATGACGGTAAGGTTCCTTCGAAAGACCATGAATGAATTCCTTCAAGTTCCTTCTCACCAGTCCTCTCTCGCCTCTAACAAATTCTTCGTGAAGCCGTAAGCACACCACCCAAGAATTTGAAGTCCTAAAAACTGGGAGGGGAAAACAAATCTGAAGGACTGGAAAGTAAAAAAGCATTGACATGCGAAGGTTTCTCAATAACTCAATCGGAACTACTTGCTATAATCATTTGTCTATATTCGTCCAGTACGATTGATGGAAAGTAAATACAAAGCCATCATGAGTGGAAACTTACGATAGCTATAATAACACCACTAAATTATGATAACGTTAAGATATTATGGGAATAGCAATATACCTTTAAAATTTCTTGAATGTCAGGCCGTCATTAATAATGTTAGGATCTTTGGAGAAGAATCGTTTTGTTAGTTGCAAATTAAGTAAGCGTAGCAAACGAAATCTAATTTAATGGTTTTTATTAATATCGGAATTTTTAATGCATAAACAAAACGATTCAAACTAAAACAAAACATAGCAAACTTTACGTAATGTTTTATGCTAGTGATTAAATCGTAAAGAAGACTGTCATCATGTAAATCAATTTAATAACCGTAATGTTCACCTAGATTAATATGTGGCAAGTAAATCATATTCGGCATTTTAATAAGAACATGGAAATTGATGTAAAGTTTTTTTTTTTATAAAAACAGTGGCTTAAATATTATAAGACCTCAATCACTATCAAGTAATCTTCATTTGAAACCATTTATAGATCAAACTACTATTAGTGAAAGCATACGGCTAACAATAAACAGTAAATAAATAAAGATGATCTGAAGAAATGTTAACAGCAATTCTGGGATCAAAACTTAGGGTATATGCTGAGATCTACCAATAAAAACTTTTCTGCGTAAATAATATGATAGTTTTTAAAAAATGGACCAGATCTTGATTCACTATATGCCAGGAACTACATATCGTTCAACGGTGATAGTATTACCACCTACGAAGGCTGAGTTTCAAACAATCAGCGGCACATCCTATGTCTATGCGGTCTTTCCTATGTTATCAACCTGTTATAAATCATTTCCCATATCATCTTACCACATTTTAATTTGTACTGACTTCATCAGTTCAACAACATGGAATTAATAACTTTTCAAAAAGGATTTGAGTAATTCTGAAGCAAATTTCTGGAGGGTACCAACAATTAGATGAAACGACAAAGGCGAACAGGGTAACCACACCTTTCATCGGAAAATTTGAGATCAGATCAAATAGAATGATGTATTTGTGGCATGTGACGTGTTACTGAACGTTCTAAATTGATATTCATAAAACGACACTGACTAATTCTATAATTGTAATACATTGTTATCGTAAAATTTACCGTCGTAATATTGATTCAATTTTTCAAAACAGCGGGCGCTTGAGCCATATTGCAGCATGTATTTTTTTATCGGACTCAGAGCGATGGGTTGTCGACTGCAAGTTCTGGGCATTGTTATGTGCTGTATGGAGACTAGTAAAAATGTTCAACCCGCTCCGGCGCTTTTGTTCACCTGTTAGTCTGGCAACCCGTGACGGGCGTTTCACCTGAGCGCTTAGCCCCTTAGCGTCAGCAACCCACAACTCGTTTCGCAACTTGACGCGGTTAGCCCCTAGGTGTCAGCAGCCCGTGACGCAGGGCACAACGGCTGAAGCCGGGTCCGCCTGCACCTCCCTGCGCACCTGCCACCCTCAGGGCTGCTGAATTTTTCAGCAGGTGCAACTCCGCAGAGGCCCGTTCTCCAGCCGCGGTAAATATCCCCCTTAACCCCACACTCTCCCTTCCTACCCCTTTTCTCCTTCCGCCTAGCACCCAGCTGTAAATATAAGCCAGACCACGTCTGGCCGGCTCCCTGGAGAATTTATTGTGCGCCCGCTGTACTGGATACATTCCAGGCGGAAATTGCCAGTGGCCGACGAAACGCAATTTTCTCATTCGGCGTCCTACCGTTCGCCTCAGGGGTTCGTCTCGATTGGATAGCAGTCAGTACGTGGCTGAATATGAGCATCAGTGACGGCTTCTGACTGGTTATTACAGATTTGTAAACCAAGGACGAGGCGCAAATAACTCCGCAACGTACACCAGTGCAGAAGCTATTTTTTAGTACTGTATCCAAGCCGTAGGAAGATGAAACACTTACCATTTTAACTATACATTTTCAGCAGAATTATTAGAAAAAGTTAAAACTCCAATCACTAAAATATACATTTCGCTCTATGTTGAGCGGCTGGTAATGGTAGAAATATAAACACCACTATCTGATAATGATGATTCGATAGCTTCAGAATTTTCTGTTTATAAATGTCTCGTAAAATTATACGAGGGCTGTCCAGAAAGTAACAGACGTTTTGTAATAAAAAATAAACAAAGTGAAAAAAACGATTTTTATTATATACATTTTAGAGGTAAACTCTTAGGCTATTTTTCAACATAATCGCCATTTAAATTAAGGCACTTATCATAACGTGGTACAAGCTTTTCGATACCCTCTCTGTAGAAATTTGCCGCCTGAGACTTCAACCACTGGTTTACACCGGCATGCAGTTGAGCGTCAGTTTCAAACCGTTGTGTTGCGAGCCACGTCTTCATCGCCGGGAACAGGTGGTAGTCGCTCGGTGCCAAATCCGGGCTGTACGGCGGGTGATTGAAAACTTCCCATCCAAAACCATCCAAGAGCTCTTGGGTACGATTAGCCGTGTGTGGACGAGCCTTGTCCTGGAGAAACAAAACTTTCTCACTGAGTTTTCCCCGACGCTTGTTTTGTATCGCGCGTCTTAATGTTCTGAGTGTTTCGCAATACCTTTCTGAAGTGATTGTTTGGCCACGTTCAAGAAATTCAACGAGAATCACATCCTTAGCATCTCAAAACACAGTAGTCATAATTTTTCCTGCTGACAGCGTTTACAGACACTTCCTCGGTTTCTTGGGCGAATGCGTGTGTCCCCATTCCATAGACTGCCGTTTTGTTTCACAGGTGACGTGCTTTACCCAAGTCTCGTCGCCAGTTACGATACGATCGATAACTTGGTTTCCAGTTTTGGCGTAGTCTTCCAGAAACGTCAGTGCTGCAGCAAGTCTCTGTTTTTTGTGGTCTTCTGTTAATCCACCTGGCACAAAATTTGTGGTAACCAAGTTTACCAACCACAATCTCATGAACTAAACTCCGTGAAATTTGGGGGAAATGTTCTGAAAGCTCCGTAATCGTGAAACGACGATTTTTCACGGATTTTTTCGTTGATTTCGTTGATTTTCACCACCAGTTCATCACTCACAACACTAGGCCTACCCACGTGGTCCTCATCGTGAACATTGGTTCGACCATTTTTAAAATCAATGCACAATTGCCTCACTCGGCTTTCACTGATTATTCCTTGGCAGTACACATCACAAATCTGGCGATAAATTTCAATTGGTTTGTGATTTTTCGCCAACAAAAACCGTATTACAGCTCGCACTTCACAACTGGCGGGATTTTTAATTGCAGCGCTCATTTTAACACTCTACTGTATTCAAAGTACGATAGGAACGATGTGCAAACTACCATGGCTGGTTGCGTAATGAATGTATGAACAGTCTGACGCCTAGATGGCGGTGCTAGAAGCACCCATTGTTGCGCCAGGTCAAAACGTCTGTTACTTTCTGGACAGCCCTCGTAAACTTACAGTGCACTAACAATTGATTATAGCTGCTGATAATTCACTTCAGGAGACTAGCCTTGAACTTAATGGTGTAATTTTACATCTGGTTTGAGGATAAATAACCACCAACGCACGTAAAGGAGCCCAGTTCGCACCTCAGTTATAACCAGAATCCAGTTTGAAAAACCCAGTAACTCCTATGGGATCATTCATACGATCCACTGAGCAGCAATTATGAATTGCTAAGAGTGTATTTGATTTACTTGAATTATTCAATTAGTAGCTTCAACATTGCGTATTTGCTTTTTTTGTTTAATTAATTTTTACATCAGTCGAATAAAAAACCACAGGTAAACATGTTTTAAAAAGAAAATAAATATGATTGGAATTTCATTTTTTAATTTGTGGGTTTTCAATTAATAATATGGTTACACAGATCACCTTTCCTTTTGATCCATTATTTTGTCAATGTATCAAGCAAGGTGTTTGATTGAACTCACTGGCGCTCAGGGTATGACGTAAACCAACTCAGTTATCAGCTTAGCAATCATATGACGAGACAAAACTAAAATTTAGTAATAACCACATAAAACGAAGGGTATTATACAATGGATCTGAAAACGTTGGTGAGCGATGACACCCGAAGCATTAGTTACACTGGCTGCTATCACAACGCTATATGGCTAACATGGAAATTTCAAATAAATAATGCGTTTGATTTTTTGTACTTATATTGTTAAACTGAAATGTAACTGCGACGCCAGATAAAAAACACTTGCATGTCATAACAGTTTAGCTGGACGAGGGCAAAGAGAGATATTGCCACCCGAAGGATGTATAACAATCATTGACAGACAGGGAAGTGGAAAATTATTCTGTGTGCAAACGGATAATACTCAAGTGGATAGTTGTTACATAGTATTTTCATAACTATGCTCTTCGGCCAAAAGTTTCATGTTGTATAGCAACGTGATTTTTTTTAAAGGATCAAGCATCTTAATCCGAAACTCCATTCATTTTCTTTAGCCAAATAAGCATTCGGATGGAGTCAAACAAATCCATAAGCACGCAGATTGAAATTATCTCCTGCTGTGTATGAAAAATCAGGAATCCACGCATGATCGAATATGAGCGCATTTCAAGTTAATACCAGATCAACATGCCACCCCATTCACAGCACTAATCGAACCGCCGCTTCATTAACAATTTTTCCCCGTCTGTTTACTAAAACACCACGTTACCAGTTTCACGTTTATAAATAGGTTCAGACGATTGAAAGCATTACCCTACTGCAATTCATAATGACGCTATCTATTACAGCTGTGGACACCAACGCTGGATGTGTCGATAATCCCGGATTTGACGGGTGCGACGTATAGAAAATTTTTGCTGACGCAAATGTTGTAATTAATGAAGATCTAAATTGGCTTTATCACTCTGAGCTATAGCAGAAATAATAATAAAAAATATGAGACAGATTGTTGAATGAACCTCGTTTCAGAGCTTGGTTCTGCTGGTCCAGTCCATTTGACATTTTATTTGAAATAAAGAACCTTCTGCACAGTACTTTTATCTTATATACAATTATTTCCGTTCCGTACGTCGGCAACCATCTTGCATGTCTTGTCTCTGCTAGTTGACGCTAGGATTAGCTCTGTAGTTGTCTTGGACGCCCATGATATCAGACTTTTTTAGCCAGGAATTTCTTCTCCTACCAGCACTTCTCTTTCCTGGTATTTGCCCCTGAAGAACAAACTCCATGAGTTCGTAATGGCTTATTCATGATGGGGCCAAGGTACTGCAGCTTCAGTGTTATTTTGGTGGTCAATATTTCCATATTCTTTCCGTTTTGTGGAGAAATTCAACATTTGTGATGTGGTCTGTCCATGGTATCCTCAATGTTCTTCGATACAGACACATTTCAAAAGTTTCTTACCTTTTACCGACTGTTTCCCTTAATGTACACGTTTCAACGCCATATAGGAGGACACGGAACACATACCAGTGCAGAAGTCTCATTTTCGTGGTAACTGATAAATTACAACTTTTAAAAATATTGTTCTTTTTATTGAAAGTAGCCCTAGCTTTGCCAATATGTGACTTTACTTCATCAAATGGATCCTATTGGCTATTTACTGTGATGCCAACATACGTATACCTTGATTAATATTCAGTGGTCTTCTGATTGATCATAATATGGCATTTGGAATTTTTGATTTTGCCAATGACCATTACTTTTGTCTTATTTAAATTAATATTAAGCCCGTATTCATGGCTGCTTTGCGACACTCTATCCATAAGATATTGTAAACATTCCTGACTGTGTCATCCGCGTAGCGAATATTGTTTACACAGTTTCCATTCAACATTATTCCCTTCTCCACATCACTCAATGCTCCATAAAGATATGCTCTGAGCAAATGTTAAATAACAAAGGGG
>CM061919.1:153308672-153378480 GCA_031002005.1 Vandiemenella viatica | reverse complement strand
ATTACCATGCCGACCATCTTCCTGGACGCACAGGGCTTCACGAAGAAGGATGGTGGGTTTATTTTCAAAGAAGTTGCTGTGTGTGTAACACGGTCTGACAAAATTATCTCTACACATTGTATTTCTGTATCATCACCATCGCGTGGAGGTAATGAACCATCAGTTAGATGGCTAACACATAATTACCATGGAATACCTTGGGATTCTGATGGCGTTTCCTTCAGCAAGATGTGCTCTATACTACATGCAATAACCAATGAGGATGATTCAATCATTTACGTTAAAGGACTGGAGAAGGCTCGATGGTTACAGAAAATCATCAGGAAGAAAGTATGCTACAATATAGAAGATTTAGGATGTCCACCACTGCGAGAACTCAAGAAAAATAATTTGAGAAAACTTTGTAACTTACATATATTTTGTAATAATATGTGTGCAATTGAAAATGTATTTTTAATCGCCAATTGGTGGGCGAAATAAAAAAGATTTTAAAAAATGTATATTCTATCTTATTATTTAATTAGGATAGGTGAAATGATAAAAGAAAAATCTGGTAAAATGATTTTATTTACTCACAATTCATGTACAAATCAAATTTTTTAGTTGCAAAAAGTCAATTATAGAACTATGGACTGAGGGACACTAATTATTACCACATACGTCATCACCGCCTCTGCCAAATACATCAGTTTGTTTTTTTAAATCTTGCTCAACTTTGCGTTTAACATAGTCATACACTAACAGTTTTTTATATGCTTTAATTTCTAACTTTAAACGTTCATAGACTAGTGTTGAACAGGGGCTGTATGACACTTCATTGACATGTACATTATCAAAATGCAAATCTATCAGGCCATTCACAGAACAACGGGGGCAAGTCACGAATCACTTTCACTGATAACGTATTCACAAACTCGTTGTAGTACTTGGTAACTTGATAACTCCAGGGCTTCATGGTGTTGATGGCGCCGGTCACTGCTGGCAGGGCGTCGACTATGTTGTCCCATGTTGATTCGCCGAGAAACACACCATAGGCAGGCACAGCATTGTTGTAAAACCATATAGTTTTCGCTCCAGCCACTGTTCGGGAAGAGATGGTGTGGTTGCCGAGTGAGACACTCGTTTGTAGATGCTCAGTGTTGTTGAAAAAGCCACCAATTGTATAGACCATCTGTCTCAGTACATCCCACTCATCATGTGTGAGAGTGACTTTATTGTACCCAACTTTTTCGAGTACAACTACTGGATTAAATTCCAGTTTAGGTGACAAACCAACAGTGATACGCTTGGTGTCACTGCTGTTTAACTTGTAGCATGTTGAAAACAGGAGAACCTCACTAGCCATAGTGAACTGGACTTGACGATCGCCGACCGGGAACTGAGGGCTAGCTGGCTGGTGTGATGGCCTTTATACTCCGGCAGTGACGTCAACACCCACTTCTTTAGCTAGCTTGACATCTGTATCAAACAGTATACATCTGAGAGGAAGTGGATTCGTGACATCATGGAGACCATCATACTCGATTTCCCGATTAATGGATGAACTAATCGTCCATTGTCTACTTAAACCAATGGGTCCATTTAAACTCCTCGAAGATAAGACTTTAATTATATTTAAGTTACTCGGTAAAGGTGGAATTGGTATACGCAACACACGATGGCCACTAGGAACTAAAGTGATAGACGAATCCATAGTTTTGTCGCCACGATACAACTTGTCTGACGTCCACATTCCAGAACAGAAATAGCCATTGCCTCAGGGCTTGGGTGGGCGGTGTGGAATGTCATCGCCCAAAGAAATTAAGCCCTTGGGAGAAGCACGCCCGGTGCCGCCATCTGTGCGGCCGGTCAAGGAACTAACGTGTGACGTCATACGACCTTGAACGCTGATTGGCTGCTCACTTTGTGACGTCATGGGTTTTCCCGGTTTCTGGATTGAAAACAGGTTCTCCTCCTACTGAGGGGAAACCTGTTAGGCTAATGATATAAGGGAGCCACTTGTATGTTTATCAACGTAACACACGTATACACAGGTCCATTAATTATTTGACCATCGATAAACTACGTGGCTCGGTAAAGGAGGGGGAATACAACGCTACGCTAGGCTATGTGGGGAGACGGGGTATCCGAGTAGACCTTAGTAGCTTTTCATTCATTTTATTTGCCGTAGTTAAAATAGAGTCCAGCATTTATATTAATCTCCGTCGTTTAATGTCCCTGTATTTTGGATACGTTATATACTGACAGTGCCACGGGTCGAGTGACTTGAAGTTATTGTGGCATGGGGCAGGCACATTTGAACTAGCCGGCCCAATACGCACCGAAAAACATTTGGCACAAGGTAACGAGATTCAAGCAGCCTATTCACAGGTGTCAGAGTTGCATCAAACTAAAACAAAAATTGCAACTCTTCTCAGGTTTTGTTTTCCGAGGCAGGTATATGAATTAATAAACCAGGAAGAATGTTTTTAGTAACACCTCAAGAAAAATAGGATCCCTGTCTGCACCTGAGAAAGATGTTTTCACAATAATTGATCATTTGCAGGAGAGGCTAGTGCCACCATTTGATTGAGTACATTTATAATTATAAAAAGTGTACAAATCCAATATCGGTCGTGTTCATTATATATGTAATCATTTTAATGAGAGTCTGGTAAGAGAAAACAGAAAAAAAAAATCTGAATTAATAGGGGGAAAAGTTACGTTCCATACAGTAATGGGGGTGGGGTCATCAAGGGAAAAGCCTGGTGTTCAAAAGAGGCTAAAATGAAGCCTTGTAGATTATCGATGCTCCCCAAGTTAGAAGTATTCCAAATATTGCACATAAACAGAAGTAAACAGCGTGAGAAGTTGTATCGTGTAACTTCAAATTTCATAATAGCAGAAGGCTCACATAAACTCTCAGTCGTCTTCCTTCAAATGAGATACACCAAATGTCTCTAAATTCTTAAGTATCAATACGTTTTTTAAAAAAATACGTGGTACATTTTGTTGTGTGAAAAAGGTTTTCGAACTGTCTTAACACTTGTCAGAACTGAGTCTTTCCATACGTAAAGCTACTAAAAATTCTTTTAGATTGTTCAGCCGGATATCCACGACGTTTCGATAGCTACTTTCGCTGCCATCATCAGGTGAAATGGCAGTTCAAAGTTGATACTGCAACAACACGTCACCGACTGTGAATCGCGACGCAATCACAGTCACAGTCACAGTAACCAAAATTGACCTACCAGTGGAGATAGCTGTCAAAAGGTCGTGCACCGCAGAAATAATCTGGCTGAACAGCATAGAAGATATTTTGTATATACTTATTCCTTCAAATGTGGAAATTCGCGATAAATTGTGGTAGGTATATTTGAATCAGGAGAGTGATGAACTTCCGAGACTAAACACTTCGTGCTGATTCTGTCTGAAATCTATTTGGAATATTGCTAAGTTATAACGCAGCAATACTTCAAAATGTGAATATAACAGAAAAATGAAATAGTCAAAGTAATAGGTTACTCTGAAAGATTTGAACTTACAAGAATTGTTGAAATGTTCCTTGAAATATTTTTGGCTACTGTCAATACCGAAATCTGGACTTAAAAAACTCAGAGGATACTACAAGAGATAGCAGAAAATTATAAAAGTGGGAATATTAAATGACGTAAAGGAATTATAGCAAGACGTCAGATCTATTGTGAAGCATCGGCAGAAATTTAATAAGACAGAAGTACGACTATAATAGTGCCTTCAATTAATTAATGCATGGGCTCATAAAATTGAGTAAATGACAAAATTATTCAGACAGTTGCCGGAAATCAAGTATATGGCTACAAGATACCTGATGAAGACAGCAGAGTCAGCTGTCGAAACGTCGTGTTTTTACACCACTATCCGGCGGGATACCCGAGAAGATTTTGTTGCATCGATACGCCAGGAAAGTCTCCACTCACACATGAGCATATGGCTGTTTGTATGACCCTTTACTATAACTTCTCAGACTATATTTATATCTCCTGATTGATTCCTTTGAAGTTAAAATGTAATGTCCGGCAGTTTTTGAAGTAATCTCTTGCTAGACAATGAATATATGTATGTTGTTAATAGCCAGTAAAATTTTATAGTTATATCACGGAGACAAATATAAACAGTATTTCTAATATATTCTCACGGCCATAGATCATTAGCCTCATACGTTATTTTGTACTATTAGTTGATGTTGAATTAAAGATTGAGGACGGCGTCACCTCGAAATCCAGTCCAGTGTGAAATTTAGCTCCACTCTTGATTCTCTTTTGTTCTTTTCTGTCTGTCAGGTCTAGGCATCATGAAAACGAAATACATTTAGTGGCCCTTCTCGTTTCTCGTTTGCTAGCACTTGCCCAAGTGCTTTATTTAGCTTGCGAATTTCAAGATTAACTCAGCAACTTTTAAGACTCGATGAATTATTCAGGTGGTAAGTTTTCCGGTTCTGTGGTCGTCTGCTTGCTGCTCGTCGGCTGAACCTCTCTGCCAGATCCCAGTGCTTAATATTACGGCCGCAGCAGACAAGGTAACTCAACTCAAACGACCGGAATGAGCTCCCAGCATTTCAAATGTTATCTGCTTCTGCCCACGCTCAAACTCATACACTACGTCATTAACACCTCTTACTAGTTTGGGTTTAACTATTACTTTCTTGCAAAAGTGATTTCTCTCAATTCGACAGTGAAATAAATGTGACCAAGAACTCTGATATTAATAATAGTATAAAATAATTTCTTCAATTCTTTCTTGAATTTTGATTATATAGTTTCACATTATTTCACGCTATAACCAAAAACTCCAGTAATCTATATTTGATTAGGATCAAGTATTTTAATAATATTTTCCTTCAATTCGCTCTTGAATTTCTAAGAGTTTGATTTTAAAATATTAAGTATTTGATTTTATTTTTCGTAATTTGTATTTTCTTCTAGAATAAGGAAATATAGCTTAAGTGGCGACAAGGTGGGGTGATGTTAATTATAAGCTATGCTATCAGCTGGTTTTCTATGTCAAAGAATATTACATATAGATTTCAATCAATTTATCCACAAACTGTTACTGAGATTAGCCAATGCGACAACGGTGGTTATGTTTTCTGACTCGCTTAGCAATTCTTGGCATGTGAAGTGTAAGACATTTAACTAAATGTAAGAAAGAGAAACAATTTGTCAGAAGAAGTGAATTGTAAAGTAACTGTAAACTGAGACATTAAATGCCTATTCCACCTCAGCTGCCAATCTTTTCCACTAAATAGTAACTTTCCAGAAAATATCTGTGGCAGTGAAATGTATTTGATCAAAAAATCAAAGTTTAGAGAGCCTCTCGATATTTCTCATCATACGGTGAGATACTCCTTACTAATTTGAGTATGCCATAGATTTGTTAAAACTGAAGTTTCCTGAACAGTAATCTTGAAATAAAGTGCAAATTTACTATAAAAAATATTATTTTTTAAACGGATATAACACAATAACAAACCCTCCTCCTCATCTCTACTTCCGTTATTTGATTATGTTTTTAAAAAATTAACAAATAAAACATTCATGCCCAACCTACATACATACATACAAAGTTTGCATTGCATAGAATTAAATTGATCAAGGTCTGTACAGCATGATTAGAAATTTAATTCTGGAGGAAACTGTTCTTGAGATGCACTACTTTTTTGTATTTTACAGTTTTCTTTAAGGACCAAAACTCGATTTTCAATGGAGACGGATAATATTCTAAATTTACTTTTTATTTTACAGATACGTACATTGGATGGCCCAATAACCAAATAATAGTGTTTTGATTTTCAACCGAAAATGTCTGGATGTATAAACAAATTTAATGGTATTTTCTGAGGTATACTTACGCAATGGAAGAAACAACATGCTTAAGCTACGTCCATATTTGTACTGCGTTACCAGCAGCAAAGCGAGTCAGTATTCCTAGAAAAATTACATTGATATAGACGCGAAACAGTTTTTCATTTGTCGGATCGGTTTAATTGATAACGTTCAACATGATCCTCTTGGACCATGTATGGTCGTGCGTTACATCGCCCGTACAAACTATGGGGAATTTTCATTAAACCTGCCATGAATGCTGGCGTTATACAACCAAGAGCTCAAAACATGGTCATTCGCAGAATGAATTCTATCAGAAGAATCGGTGGCAAATTGCAGTCCTTAATTATTATTTTAAAATCCATAGATTTCATCCAACATATTTTCTGTTAAAAGTGAACGAACTTCTAATACCATCTAAAGAGTTTCTACATATTATCTTATCCAGACGTATTTCCTCTTGAATGTGAAAGAAATTTTCGTGCTGGGAATGTTCTGCGGAGTAATCTAGAAATATAAATTTCCCATAAAATACGCTGCATAAAGATCTGTTCTCTTAGCCAAGCCAGAAAGGCTTCAATGCCAGCATCTTGTGTCTGCGATATTTAGCGCTTTGTGGATACGGGTGATGGAAACCAGTAGTGTAATTACCGACTTAAATGTGGATACTCGAATATGAACGCCCCAGATTTTACTGATGACCTAAAATGTAGCTGGGAACTATCTTACAAAGAACCAAAAACAGTTTAAACTTAATTTATGGTAATATCAGAAAACAAAACAAAAATCATAGTGCTTTGTATAAAAGAGCCAAAAGTGGTAAAACCAGTTATAAATAATAAAACCGTTCAACTATCAATGAATTTCAACTATCTAGGATTGTAGGTTGCTGAGGATAAATCAAAAAACATAAACAGAAGAAATTAACTTCAACAAATTTTTGTCGCACTAAAGAAGAATAGTGATGAAAGTAAAAATGGAGACTTATTTGAAAATCTGGGAAGGATGTATGTAGTTACTTGTATCAGAATACAGGATACAAAAAATCTCCTATAACAAGGACTGAAATCGTGACGATGAAATTTTTAAGATTTGTGGCAGAATATATTCAGCGGGATAAAAATGGAGATGAAGGTAATTGTATGTAATATTAAAGTATTCAATTAAACTGAAGTAATCTAGCATTAAAGAAAGAAATTCTATTAGCAAAAGGTTAAAGCACGCGGAAAAGCAAGTAAGATCCGTTAAAAGTCTGAAACAACCACCAAATTCGTATATTAGGTCCGGAACACGACACGATGACATAATCGTTGAAGGTTGATGGTGATGATTGGTTAATCGGTTATAGTCAGTGAAGCAGTACATCCGACGTCTTTGAATGATTAAATCTTTAAGCGATGTATGTTATAAAAGGAAGAAACGAGAAGTGTTCGGAAATTTTATCCTGATCTAAAATCATAAAGTTAACACTCTATAAAAGGCGAAGTAAGATGTTCACGTCCTGACTGGAAACAAGAGGAAAAGTAAATTAATAATAATTAGGTTAAGACACGGTAATCGAAAGTAAACGCTTGATATTTGCATATAAAAGTAAAGATAGACACGTCGTTTCTTTCGGTAAAGCTTTGCTGAGCGTTTCTAATGTTTCCATAAAGGATACACCCGGTTTTCAGTTGTCTCATTATCTTTCAGAACAAAGAATTTAAGCTTATTTGACTCAAAAGTCGTCAAAAATTTGAACCACTTGCACTTGCGTCAGGGGCCAAGTTGGCAACGGTACAGCGCACCGGAAAGCAGTTGGCAGCCCTTATTATTGCACTCCTGTGAAACAGGATTGGATTTCTGGCTCAACGCCCGAAACCGTTTGCGTCTGAGGCAACAGAGCCTGATGGAAACAGGTTTGTCAACATGCACAGTTGTGCTCAAAATACAAGCTTCGGAAGAGCCCATCTATAACATAGCAGATAATTCGTTTAGATTTCTTTCTAATAATAACTTTCTCTGTAATGAATACTGATTTCGATTTATGTGTTCCTATTGTATCTAAATACTCACTGGTTATTTTCGTGTAAAGTTAGATATGCGTACTTTTTTTAATATTATTGACAAATTATTTACGGATATTTTGTGCTAGATTTACATGATTAAAATAAATTACATTAAAAATTACCATTATAAACTTGTTCACTCAAGGTCATGCTCCCGGCCCCACACCTCACCTCACCCCTCTTTCCCTTTCTACTTCTCTGAGTTGAGGTGATCGCTGTGTGCAGGCGGACGAGTGGTAAATTTACCCATCTCAAGAGCAGTGGAGTGGGGATAGAGCAGATTGACCTTCAGCCGCCTCTATTAACTGAAGGAGCTTAAGTAATATTACAGAGCTTCTCTTGCACTAATGAACTTCAGAATGCATCAAAAGTCCAATATTTATTATTTGTAGGACTGAGATCAGAAAAAAACATTAGTCAAATATTAACAAACAAGATAAGTTCTTTCATCGGAACCTAAACTCGTTCTTTTTGAAAATGATTAAGCGTTTACACAAATGTTATTACTAACTTTGAGTCAGTATTTTGCAAAATTTTGTCACTGTGCCTTTTGAGAAGCTATAATTTTATATTCCAAGAAGAAATCCTGGAATTAAATGCTCACATATACTTGTAAACGTCTAATTTAATTAAATTTAATTTAATTGCAACTGAGAGAACGCCTCTGTGGCAATTTCCTCACGCACATATTTTTCTGTTTGTTGTATCCGCCTACTTGTGCCCTCTGCAAATATTAATATTAAATTTTTTCAACCTTTTTGATAAATTATTCATAATTTCCCTTGGTAATTTATTTCAATCCCTGACCCCCTTACGTATGGGAAAAAAAAAAAAAAAAAAAAATCCGACAGCCTTATGCCCGAAACCGAGTACCAGTTTTTACATTCAGTGCACCTCTCTTAATTTTTTTGCCTGTATCTTTCCATGTGTTATCATCAATACACACTCCTACAAATCTCTTCACCCTCCTCCTGTCTTCCAGTGAATCCCATTTCACCTTCTTTGTCATATCAGTTACTGATTGTGTTCTGCAGTAATTTGCAGAAACAAATCTAGCAGCCCTTCTTTGCATCCTCTCCAACTCCTGTATTTGATACCCAAAATGTGCGTCCCATACAACACTCCCATATTCAAGCAATGGTCTGACCAAAGTTTTGTAACCTAGTTCTGTCACTTCTTTGGCATTTACGTTCCTTCATAACTCTCTCCAATAAATAAAGGATTTTGAAACCATTTCCTACCACCTGTCCAATGTGTCCTGCCCAGTTGAGTGCATTATTAAATATTATGCCAAGATATTTTCTCTTTTCTTATTTTGAAAATTTTACACACTTCGTTTTTTTCCTTTAAAGTAGCCGCTTTCCTAGTTGTTCATTCTTTCTTATTTTTCAAATAGGCCTATGCTTAGGAGGTATGAACTGCAGTACGTCGTAATCCCATTCCATTGCCCTGACACCCATTCAAGTTGAATCTGGTCCTGTAGAAACACCACCTAACTGCTTACAAGAGAAAAAAAACAAAACCTTTTAGAAACTCTATTCACTGTTAGGTTTTGAGTGCCTTATTTCATATTGACAGACAAAACACACGCTTGAGTAAGTCTATGAATGATATCGCTTTCTTACATCAAACCAGTTCCCTTGCAGCGCTAGCGGTACTACTTTTTGCGGAAATCAACGGTCATAAATCTTCTATTAAGCCGGCATTCACGCTTCATTGGAAAAAATGGCGCAGTTAACTGAAAATGCGCGTCGTCAATCATCAAACGCCGCGACCTACAACAGTCGGTAAACGATATAGTAATGCGTTATACCTAAGAACAATGAACATTACACAACAGAGGTCTTAGTACATCAGATATGGAAATGAATATTTTATGTTTGTAATATTAATCATGTTTGAAATATCGACTCAGTGTGGAGCGTCAAACGTTAGAAGAATTAATCTTTGTCGGATTGCGTCTGCTTGAAATTTCCGGAAATTGTTACATTTTTTACTATGGTTAATGGTCTAATCATGTATTGTGTGGGACACAATTCTCTTACTTCCTGTTCTCTGCCATGCTTGGAATCTGTGCATCACTCCTTCCCCCTTTCCAAATTAGACTGGAATTTATCGATCAATCTGTTGTTTATTCCTTTCTTTTGTCGACAGTCGAGACAAATGTGATGGTAGTCAGGAGATAACAATAAAACATTTACAATGAACTGGAGGCATGATAATATTATTCATTAGTCAGTCACTGTTTTTTTTAACAGTTTTACTAGATCACATATTAGGATTCTAGGATTGTTGAAGACAGTTTTCTTTGTCCATAAACGTTGAACTATATCCATATTTATAAAATGAAAAGCTAACTAAGTATTTAGAAAATCATTTTTTGTATATTTACGACTATTCCTTGGAATCTTCTACGCATATTTATCAAATAGCCAATGTTCTATTTTTTCATCTCATTTTCTCTAAAGCGGGATATTTCTAACAAAGCTACTGGAACATTTAGTGCAGAACTTTAAGCGGTAAGGATTTTCGGCTTAAAATCTTATTTTTCGTGGTCAAACAAAGTTTCAAACGATTAGAAGTGGAGCAGTGAAATTCACATTAGTTTACCAGCGCCACTCGTGTTTTCTGATACTAGACTGCCATTAGTCACTTTCAATTATTTCATTTTTTTTATTTCCCCGACATGTTTTAAAATTGATACAGTGCCGATAAGGCTAAAAACATTCTATTCTGATAGGTTAAATATATTTAGAACCTTCGACAATAGTATTTTTCTCAGAATTTGTTATAATAAGAGTTTATTGTTAAGAGCTCAATTTAGTATTTCGTTTACACTTTTCAGATCTGGAATCTCATCGGACAGCAGTTACTTTTGTCTTCCCAGGAATTTGTGATCTTTGAATTGAGAATTGTTATGAGCTGTAACATAGGCGTTCAAAACACGAATATAGGAAGAACAATCAAATACACCGCTATAGGCTTTGTATGATAGTTGAGAAAAAGGGATGTTGATAATAATAATAATATATTCGATAATAGTAATAATAATATAGGAATACTTTTATATAAATGTGATTTTATTTTTCCAAGTAATAATAAAGATATGAAATCCATTTTAAACAACTTGTGATAATAATGGAAATCTAACATTGCAACAAAATGTTTACTATAGCCGAGAAAGAAGTGTGTCTGACAACGAATTCAGTTCCCAGCAAGTTTTGAGTATTTATCACGTGTAACAATTGTTTATTTTATATGATTAAGAGTGACGAGAGAAAATAATGAAAATTTAAACATTAATTACAGGAATCGGTAATAAGTGTACACATTCTGGTAATTCTTGAAGCAGTGTTTTCTTTATTTCTGACAGTTAAAAAGAGAAAATAGGTATGCTTTTATTTGTGCATGTGATGAACTATCTTGTCCATCATATATGTTTTTTTTAAAAAAAGTAACTAACATTTCTGATTTTCTTATAGGTGTCACCTGTAGCAAGCTTGTTACATTGTCACCAGCCCGGTCCAAACGGTAAAGTAATAAGCGAAAATCATCTTATAATGTGCAAGTAAGGATATCACAAACAAATAGAAACTTTAATCAAACCAACGGTACCTGGTGACTCTTCACATATGCATTATACTGGAGGACATCTAGTGCTCCTTCTTTCAACACTACCCTTATACCTACTTGTCGTTCGTGTAACACCATTAAATTTGCAAATTCTATTACTTTGTTGATTATACTTTTACTACTGGCTTTGTGATATTTTCGGCATTAACCTTAACTTTCCCAGTTCCGACCCCGTTGTAAGTTATTTGAAATGTGTAACCAGAAATTTTATCCTATACTTTCGATAGCAATTGGTAGGTTTCTACATAGTGACGTTAATAGTACTGTGACGCTACGATCTTGTGAATATAGCAGCAAGTTTCCTCTTCCAAAATAGAACTTCCCAACCATGGAGATACTCATTTTTTCCCCCATCCAGCGTGATAATGTATGCCGCATGAAATGTGTCACAGCTCTCTTCAACTTTTTTTACTCGTACTGTGACCAACTTTTTGCCGGCCGCTCCGAGCTCAGTTTCTGGGTCAGGAAACCAGCAGAAGTTGGGATCACAGTGGGACAAGCTCCAGTCTCGTCCGACGTGAATGGCAGCCGTATCTGGCAGCCGCACACAAAGAACGAGCCCGCTGTTAGATAGGAAGAGCCGCCGCGCAGTGCGGGTGGTATTCACGAGCAGCAGGCGCGGCACGCGAGATAGGAGCTGGCCGCGTAGTCTTAATAGGCAGACAGCCCCTGCAGGTAACACAGCAGGCACAAAGCAGGTGATCCAGTACGAAGGAGCAGGGGCTGTAATTCGATTAGGTAACTCTCGTTCCTGTAATGGCTCCTGTAACTACACAAGAGGTTTGGTGGAATTAAACAATCGACGCCATCCTTGTGGGAAGATGTGCGAGGGGTTGTAGCAGCTTTTTTTCTTCTTATTATTCTTCACTGTGGTTTCGTACCTTGTCAATGACGATGCCATTTTAGTCGGGAGAATATTGTTCACAATTAGTGGGAATAAATTAAACGAGGACTGGATTTTGGAAACTATTGAAAATCAAAGTGGATGACCCGATTTTTTTTTATTTTACGGCTTTTCGTAAAGCAAGACGGAATTGGGGATAAGGAATTTGTCAATGGCCCTATGCAGGAATCAACTCAGAATTCGTCTGTAATGATTTCTGGAAACTATGAATAACCGATATCAGGATATCTGGACAGGGATTCGAACCCACGTCCTCACGAATGCCAGGGTTGACCAAGCATATGTGGTGTGAACATTATCACTTGTCTGTGTTAATTACCTACTAAGATTTTCAGTGTTCATTAACAGTAACGAAATGAATTTTCATTGATGTTTTTGGTTTGGAAGTTACTTTTCATCGAGAAAATATCTACCACTTCCAGATCCTATGTAATTTTTTTATCAGCGTCTGGAATTGAATAACGATTTTCACATTCATTTTTGTATTTGGTCATTCTGAATACTGTCTTGATGCAGTCCTTCAGATGTTGTACACACCGTTAATCTCTTCATCTACACATACTCTCTAGAAACAATAACTCATTTATCTGCTAAACGTTTTCCTTTTCAGTTCTTCCCGTAGCCACGTAACTCTAAGTCTGCAGAGCTGTTAACTGTGTATTGAATGGATAAGATCCATTTTATTTATTTATTATCTTTTTTTGTTTATGGCCTTGCGCCTCGTCAACGTCGAGATCGTTACAGGCTGGAAAGGAACTGGAAGGAATTTGGCCATGACCTTTGGTAGGAACCATCTCAGCATACGCCTGGAGAGATTTCGGAAAAACAGGGCTGGTCGAGGATTCGAACAAGCGTCCTCCAGAATGCGAGGCCAGAGCATTACCGCATCCCTACAAAGCTCTATCGAGAACCTTCATACACCATCGCAGCCGAAAATTTGTCTTTTAAACCGAACTTTCGGAATAACCGATACCCAGGCAGTTCATTCTAACCAATGAAAACTAAAGGAAAAAAACTTGTTAGGAGTAGAATCGGCATGAAGTGGGCGGGAGGCGGGGGGGGGGGGGGGGGGGGAAGCAAGTTCTTTAGCGATGCCAGATATCTTTTTAACGCGAAATCGTTGAATTGAAAAACGGAGCTCAACTCCACAAATATATCTCCCCTCTCTCCACATCCACCTGCCAAAAAAGAATAAAATATTTATGTTCTACTATTCTTCCATCAATCTGAACCCCTGCGCAACAATTAAATCTATAATTCCAAGAATGGCATCCATTATTCTTTTCGTAATGATCTTATACAAACTGCCTTCATAACCCCTCATTACATGTTAATTTTACAATTTAGATCCAATACTCAGCACCCTTTATCATTATGTTAAAAATTGTAAAGTTCTAGTCAGTTTTTGATCATTTTCATTAATGTTATGTAGATAATAGGAGATTAATTTACCGAGAGTGGTGGGTGAACGGTTAACATTCTGGTCTCGCGCTCCGGTTCGAATCCCCGTCCGGTCATCCAGATTTGGGTTATCCATGGTTTCCCCAAATCACTCCAGGTGAATGCCGGGATGCTTTCTTCAAATGACCATGGCCGATTTTATTCCCGTTCCTTGTCCCCAGTTCCATCCCGCCTCGAATGATCTCGACGTCGACGAGGCGTAAAGCCATAAGTAAAAAAAGAGAGAATCATTTTGTTGAATGAAGTTTATTTAATATTGTTTTTTTTTTTACTATATCAGAATATGCTTTTCATATAACGTAAAATAGCTGTGAATTTGTATACGAATGTTTGTTGCAGTTTTGATCATTTCATACTGTTTTATTATTTTTAAATTTTTATTCAAATTCCTAGTGTTATTTGAACTACAATAAAAAATGGGTAATATTCAAATTTGAGCGAAATTAAGAACTTGTAGTTTATTTACAATGTATTTAAAAGGAACCTGATTGTTTGATTTGTTGTGCAGTTATTTCAGGTTTTCTGGAACTATAGTATCCAGTTATGAGCCAGTTGGCGGTCACCTTTGCAGCCTTCGCTATGTTACGCTGTGTGTAAGTATAGCAGTACTCCAGGAGCAAATAGCGGAGACGCCCAAGCACTGCTTGGGGGGAAGTTGCCCTGTTATCTAGAAAATAGTTTTGGAGCAGTAAACAAAGACTGCTTTGGAGATAAATCAGATTGTAATACTTTCATCACCGTTATTAACAAAAAGAGCATTAAAATTAAATCATCTATTTAATCATTATGAAGCTACATTGTTGTTGAAGAGATAAAGGAACTAAGAAAAACAACTAATTTTAGAGGTAGTAAACACGACTTCGCTCCCGCTGTATGTTCCATAATTACTGCTACTAATAGCGCTATTAGAAAGTTACATTATTGCATGTAAAACCACGGAAGAACATCTTCATCTCAATGTACCCCTTACAACCTACAATTACCTGCTTCACATATTTTAATCTCCGACTTCCTCTACAGTTCTTACCTTCGACTGTTCCCTTAACTAGCAAATTAACCAATCCCACACGTCTTAAATTGTGTCTCTTCTTTTCGTAGCACTCTTCCACAAATTTCTTTCCTCACCCATCATTTCTATAACGCGTTCTTATCGTACTTTATCTATCCACCTAATTTTCAGCATACTTCTATAACATTTCAAATTCTTCAATTTTCCTTCTTTCTGGTATTCCTATATACCTTGCTTTGCTACCAAAAAGTGTTGTGCTTCACATATTTCTTAGCCCTAGATCAATATTTGAGGTTAAAAGATTTCTCTTTTTCATAAATGCTCTTTTGGTTAGTGCTATTCTGCTTTCAACATAATTTCTACTTCGGTCATCAGTTCTAATCTTAGCTCTTGAGTGACAGAATTCACTTACTTTTCCCATTCCATATGATCGTATTTAAATACTTAATCGACTATTATTGTAATCATCCCTGCTACATTTCATCACATTTGTCTTGTTTTGGTTTATAATTAGTCCAAAAACTTCTTTCAGTATTTTGCTTATGCCATCCAGTAACTTCTCGATATCCTCAGTCTGTTTCTATATCAACCCTGATGTTATTATGTAGCACTTCATAACATTTGTTTCAAATGTTTGTTTCATTGTTTGGTTCATGAATCAGTAATCTCTTTATATCCATATACTTATCTGCAAACAGAACAGTTTCGTTTTCGTTGCAAACCACAAATTGCTGCGCCGACTTTAATGTCCTTAATATCGACGGACCGTAAAACCCGAAACACTACTTCGCTGAGACGAGGCAGGGGGTAGGACAGAGCCCTGTGTGTGCTGCCCTTTGCCGCTCCCTGCACGTCCCACGACCTTGCTAACGCAATTACTCCAACCGGGTTCCGTCCTCCATATTTATGGCTTCTGCGAAGCTGCGGAAGCGTCTGTTGTGGTGTCGGATACGGGAAGTTGTCGGCACGGTTTTGCTTTTATCCTACGCAGCTATTCTGAATCCCTTGTGAAGAGATACTAATTTGGAATGATCTAGTTACTACTAAGTTAGGAGAGAAAGTTATCAAGTCAAGGGATTTCGTTCTTGCAATTACCAGGTTGGAAACAGTGTATTTCGGCTTATTACGCTAACCGATGCAGAATCTGTCCATGAAACAGATTTGAATTAGCGTGATGCTGATTAATTCGTTGTATACTTTGTAGAATTGTAACATACATCAGAGGAGACAGTGTACAAAACTCCCGTGTTTCCCCATTTGGACTATTAAGACAGGAGACTTTTTGTGATGTGAAAACGTCTACAGGCGCGTTAGGCGATGTTCATACTATGACGTGTTGTATGTATGATATGCGCGTTGGACGCTTTTTGGATAGGTAAAATCTTATTAGTTCGCGTCACCAATACTCTGTAATAGCAGTATATCTTTGGCTATAGGTATGACGGATTCAAATTGGAAAGCAGTGAAAGAATAGATTATACCTGCCTAGCATCTAAGATATAAAAATGCTAATGTTCTTTATACAAACCCACAATTTTTATACGATTTTGATAGTACTTAGCACACATATACTTCAAAACAAGGCGGTCTGGTGGCTCACATCCGAAAGATTCTCTCTCCGGTCGCGGGTTCAAACCCCGAGGTAAGCAGGACTTTTTAGGAGCTTGTAACAGCCCTCAAACCAAAAATTAAATGGAATAGTATTTTATGAAGTATTTGTAGTAAGCTAGAATTTGGTTGAATATGATCTTGTATTTTTGTTTTTCAATTAATTGTAAATCAATGTACATAGACTTTGTTTTATGAAAAGAAATTATTTAGATGCCATTTAATATGTTTAAGGGCAGAATTGTGCAAGATAATTTCTTAAATGTTTGTATTTCCAAGTATTAAGGTAAGTTACGATGTCTAAAGGACGATTTTCTACAGTCTAAAATTATTTCTGTGAATAATTTTGTGTTTAAGTATCTTTAATTTCAATTTCTGACCATTTTGTATTGATTGTAAATGATTATGTATTAAATCTGATTGTTTTTAATATGTTTCAATTGTTTAAGTATTGTTAACGTTCTAGAACTATCTGTCGTAAGCTTTTGAAATGTTCTAGAAATTTCGATGTAGCTTATATAAAGCAATCATCCGAGACAGAGAAACAATTTATACAGACTCAATATACGACGGCGAAGTACTGTATTGTCTGTGGAATCTCTGGATTGCAACCAGTGCTTTACACGTCGTGCTTATGCAAATAAAAGCAAGTTTAAAGTGAACTTTATGGTGGACTAGTTATTTATCATATTAATTAAACCACGAACAATCTAATAAGCTGTATTTGAACATATGAGCTACGCCGGGACGTTCCGTGGTTCTGAATCCTCGTTAAACTGTAGGCCCCTGAGGAAAGGGATTGGCCTTCCTGTCTGACGCAATAACTTGGTACATCTCCTTCGGGAAGATTCTACAAACCTTCGGGTTGTGGACTAATTTAGGTTTTTAGCTTTTGAAGGCGCGTTGGGGGATTTTTGGATGGGTAAAATCTTGTGAGTTCGCGTCACCTACTTCCTAATGTTAACAGTATAACTATTGCGGTCTGGTGGCTCAGTAGGTAAGGTATCTGAGTGGGGAACGAAAAGTCTCCGCGGGTATTTACATAGACCCTTATCCCGACATTCACCTCTGGCACAGCTTGCAGAGTAAAGTAAAGTACGACAGAACGCTTCTGTCGTTCAGATTCCACGTTAAACTGTAGGTCCCCTATACCTGGTAGCACTAGCGGGTCATCACACGGAATTATTATTATTTAGTGTATCTGTAGCTATACGTATGACGTGTTGGGCGTATGATATTCATTACGTTTTGACTTCTGTCGACAGTCCCCAACGACTGTAATTTCCCCCCCCCCCCCCCTTGTGGCTATACGCCACGCCAACGTTGACGTCATTAGAAGCGAGAAAGGACTGGGAGCAAGGATCGGGAAGGAATTCATCCAAGACCTTCAAAGGAACAATACCGGCATTCGTAAACAATGGAAAACCCAGATCTGGATTGCTAGACGGGGATTCAAACAAGCGTCCCTTCCGAATACGAGGCCAGAACGTTACCGCTTACCCACCAAGCTCGGTATGACAAGAAAGATTAGAAGAGAGAAAAACAAGATGCTATCGTGTTGTTTATATTAATTCCTTCTTCCCTCGTGCTATTCGGGATTGAAATGCACATAATAGAAAAAGATTTTGTGCCTCCCCCTGCCACCAACAATTTAGTGGATTACATTTTATTTTATTTTTTATTTATTTTTTTTATTTTATTTTTTTAACTGTTTAACGTCCCTTTTTAACAACGTGGTCTTTAGAGACGGGAAAGGATGGGGGCAAGGAATGGGGAGGAATTCGGCCTTGGCCTTTTGAAGGAAGCATCCCGGCATTCACCTGGAGTGATTTGGGGAAACCATGGAAAACCCAAATCTGGATGCCCGGACGGGGATTCGAACCGCCGTCCTCCCGAATGCGAGGCCAGAACTAGTGGATTACAGAGTATAAATAAAGATGTAAACGGCCACATGCATGTCGAGATTCGTTCACATAGAGTTCTATACTTCAATGACCTTCACAGATATGGATGTGGAAGGACAGAACCAGTGACCTAGACGGATATAGATGTAGTAAGTTAGAAGGAATTTGTTTTACACAAAAATCCATCCAAACAAAAACAATCTTTGAAAGAAATAGAGCCACGTCTCATGGCTGTCTAGTGTTAAAAAGTTACGAGATCTAGTTCTGAGCCACGTCTACAGCACAGGGGACTATCTAGGACTACCTAGAGCAGTTATTCTAAATTCAGATGGGGGCGATTGTTATCGCTTAGAAGCAACTCGCTTCGAATCATAATCTTGGGTCCTCTAAATTTTCTTAGAAGTTCGCAGTTATATGCAGTTCGTCTTTTTAACATTATTAACAACGCAAAAGACGATCACGGGAACCGTGCCAGCAGACAGACTTCACCAGAGCTGACTTTCTTTTTTACACTCCATACTCGATCTTTTCGTTTTGGGAGTATAGAGACATACTTACGAATCACCTAATGTGAGGTCTCCAAAAGCTTCTAAAATTTCAGCCGTTACGGCATCCAACAACACTGCCATCCCCCTTGAAGTGATTTATGGTAAATACAATTTCTTTTCAGTGATTTTAACACATTTCTGTAATGTAATACAGTTGCTGAACCAATTTATAGAACAGTTATTCGTGTGTCTTCGTGAATGAGATCTTGTATTTGTAACGTTATTGGGGACACTGTTCTTATTCCAGGACGAATCATTCAAGTAATGTTTTAACCTGATCACTCACAACTGATGGCTCAAGATAATAATCCCCTTGCCCCTCTCCTCACATCACTAACCCCTCCCTGCCTCACGAAGCTGACCGCTGTGAGCATGTAGTAGACGAATGGTAAATTTCACCTACTCAGGTAGGGGTAAGGACAGTGGAGTGGGGATAAAGTAGACTAACCTTGAACCGCTTCTGTCAACTGAACTATCTACCGCCCGACCTTCAATAAATAACCTGTGCTCTTTTTATACTTAAAACTTCTCTTTGTTCACTCATTATACCGGGTGCATTCACAAAGTTTAAAGACTGATCTCAGAACAAACAAAAAATTTAAACTTTTTTGTACAGCGAACTAAATCAACACGTCGCTGACAGCGTTTTTTGTTCACAGGCTCCACGGAACTCTTCGCGCGGAATGGTGCCAAGGGGACCTCGTCGAAGCTACCTGTACCGTTGGAATTGTGTCGAATCGGTTCCCTTTCAGATCTCTCTTGATTTTGGGGAGCGAAAAGAAGTCGCTGGGAGTTAGGTAGGGGCTGTAGGGTGGCTGCGGCAATGTTACTACGTTGAACTTGGCCAAAGCTTCGGCGGCGGCGAGCAACGTGTGAGAGGGTGCATTGTCGTGGTGAAGAACCCAATTGTCTTTGATCTCCGGGCGGACGCCGCGGACCCAATTCCAGTTCATCGGCAAGTAATTTAATACCAAGACCAGAGGCGGCCTTAGGGGGTGGCGAGCAGGGCAATCTCCCGGCGCCTCGCTCTTGGAGCGGCCTCGCGCAACAACCCGAGTAGAAAATTTAATAAACATTAACTTTTTACTTTACCCTTAGCTATTAGTTTTAGCAATAAAATAAAGTTGGTGAATTCATAGTAAAGTATATATTAATAGTAATAAGTGCCTAAATAAAATTTCCCAATTAGTTTAATTCAATGTCACAGTCATATAAAAGTATGATTAACGGCATCAAAGTTAATTAATACATCAGTAAATAATTTTTTGTAATTTTACTGTAAAATATGATTGAAAAATTCATTACTATTTGAACTCACTTGAACGTTCGGTTTTGTTGCTTTCATCGTGTTTACGATTTACGCTCGGAGAATTTCCGTGTTCATTTCGTTAGTCACCTTACGCTTATTTTGCTAGCAGCTGTTAGTTCGGACCATACTTGACCGATTCTGGTCCCCACCGTCACCGCACCGACAGTCGGCCGAGTGATGGATTGCTCGTCCCTCTCCTGTTCACACTTGTCCATAGCTCGTCCACGTAAAGGACATGTTCATACTGTCTTCAGTCTTCCTTAACGTTTTCACGTGGTTGTTTCACGGAATCAATGTTCAAAAATTCCCGTAAACGTGAGTCACATAAGCATAATTTATAATCTATGAAAGTAACAATGTATGTTAAAATACTTTCTTTACCTGTCTCACCTTATCACCTCACTGGTAATCAATCGCTGGTATACAAACCGTTATTGAAAGTCTTTCGAACACCGTGCTGGACTGAAAGATTCTCGCACGTCTGAACGCAATCACAATACATGTTAAACATCAATCAATTCGCACTTGACGTGTTTCTACTGTTTGTGGTTACTTTCGATCCATTCGATATCTTTTATTAATAAAGATTGAGATCATTGTATCTTTTAATTTAAATGCACACCGTAAAAATGATGTATAAAATTTCATGTAGTCTCAAAGAGTCACAGAGTTTCTTACCGGTTGCATAGTGCACCTCTCTCGTAGCCACCTAACTTACTCTGGTAATCCTTCCGGGAAAAGGAGGAGGCATCCAGTTTAACGTGGAATTACAACCACGAAGTTTCCTAACATTTCGCATAAACAAATAAATGCTTTGCCAGAAATTCAATTCAAGTTACAACCGAGACAGGGATTTTAACTGGGGATCTTCTGTACCCCAATTACACACGGCAGCCATTCAATACATTAGACGAAACTTATAAATACTGAAAAATATGTTTTCAAACATAATAAAATAAATGTACTCTTTTACTTTGTTTCTGCTATCCCAAAACACAAAAAAATACCTTTGTCACGGTTTCTGATGGATGATGAAATGATATTTTACGAATTGTTTAGAGTTTAGAATGACTAAATTTATATTTTACAATCATCTGATGAACATGGACGTTAGGGTGTAGAGAAGGTATTTTTTTAAGGTAGTTGGTGAACAACATTTGGCCATAAAGGACCAAAAATTTCTGAACTACTTCCATATGCTTCTCCACATCCACCAGCTCGACACCGGACCACAGCGTCAAAAAATAATCCAAACTAAAGACGGCAAAGTGTCGGCCTAGTGTCGGATGACACGCGGTGTCGTTTGAACTAATTTCAAACGAGTGCGCGTCAATAATAAGAGAAGTGTCGTTGTAGTGAATGTAAGGACCAGTATTAGTCTAGTATGGTCCGAACTGTATGCCTTACAAAATCGTTTATAAGGTAAATAAACATTAAATTATATTAAGTTTTAGTGAATCTTACGTTATTAACAGTACTTATAGTAAATAGTGAGTTGTTAAAAAAACTGTCTAAAACTAGTTGTAAATTATTTCTAAGTTAGTTTTATGTGCAAAACAAAATTTATGAAATGAGTTGGCGTGATCGTGATGCGGTAGAAAATTTGAGTTGGGTAGTTTGGAAAGGAAACGAGATATCAAAAGAAAGCTGGTGCTTTAATTAAAGATTTTGGTCTTAGAAAACATTATTTTTAAATCCCTGCGTATAATCCTAGGCATTTATATACCTTAGTTTATTATCATTAATAATTTGTCGTCATTATCTTTTGTTAACTTTTATAAATATTCTAATATAATATTTAAAAATTCAAAATTTATTTATTTATAACTTTTGCATTTCTCGTCAATCATAAGAAATGCCTGCTTTCGGTTCACAAACTTTGCACAAAGGACAAGGGCCTCGTGAAAATTTGCCGCCCGGAGCCTCCATGACTAAGACTACAGTCAGTGTTTAAAAGTTCACGCACTCTCACCAAATTCTCACGAGTTTGACTTGTTGAAGTTCTCCCCGTGAGGTCATTGACTTCAAGGTCCTTGCGGCCATCTTTGATCTTCTTGTGCCACATGAAAACAATTGAACGTGACATGACTTCTTCTTTATAGACCTTTAGAATCGTAGAAAAAATCTCTGTAGCGGTTTTATTCAATTTCGCACAGAACTTTATCGAATAACGCTGTTCCAAAAGACGCTGCATTTTCGACTCTCTGAGTTTTCGACTGGGGTCACTGCCACGCACTCAAGGCACTAACGATCTACTTAGTGTATCGGAGGCAACTGCCACTGGTGGGGCTGGCTAGCTGACACCTTCACTACTTCGCCCTGTCGGTGGAAACGGTCTGCGCGCCCTCCCTTACGCAGGAAAAACAAAATCAGTCTTCAAACTTTGTGAACGCACGTTTTAGGTAACCAAAGCGCGTAACATTTACCGTGCCAACGTATTCATATCGACTACGACCTACATTTGTGTATTTTGAAGTCTAAGCCTCACCTGGCGAACTTGTCACAAAAAGCCGACTGTTGCCTGACCATGGGAAAACAACCAGCGAGGTTATTGAACGGTTGGGAAACTAATATTACCACATTACCAACAACACAAACCAATTACGCCTAGCCTTTCTAATACCCTGAAAAGCCGAGTACACTTCAAAACGATTTCATCTACCGATTTGATTTCGGGTTGCCAATGTGAAAAGAATGTTTTATTCATTTATTTATTTGTTTGTTTGTTTATTTTATGGTCTTTGGCTTTTGCCAATTTTGATCAGCTAGCAAAAGAAATTAGCCACAAAAAATTACAAACACTTACAATACATTAGTTAGCTACCATTAAATACATAATTTAGCAACAAACGCATTCAAGCACTCCTATTCCATTATATATTTGTCATTAACAAAGTAAAACATTATTCAGTATCAAAAAATTTACAAACATATATATTATATTATTTAGACATCATTAAAAACCATGTTTTTGCAGCAACCTCCTTCAAGCACTTATAGTATACATTAACCCACACATTACAAATATTTATAATACATTATTTCGCCACCATGAAGAACATAATTTTTCGGCAACCATATGCAAGCACTTGTAATACATTATATATCCACCATTATACCTTGTTCACTCTGAACTGGCGGCTGAAGGTCATGTTCCACTAGCCCCGCTCCTCGCCTCACCACCCCCTCCCTCCCTTCCTACCTCGCCGAGCTGAGCGCAGTGTCCCGGTAGGCTAGCAAATTTCCCCTTCGCATGTAGGGCTAAGGGCAGCGGAGTGGGGATAGAGCAGACTGACCTTGAGCCGCCTCTGTTAATTGAACAGGCTATAAAATGAATGACCACATTATCAGCCATCAAACACACTGTAAACCTTTTCAATACATTATGAACATCTGTAAAAAATTATCTAGCCAACATTAGAAACAAAAAAAACAATTAAACACTTTTATGAGTGATGTAAGTTTATTTATATTACACTTCCATTCCTCTCTAGCCATGTATGATAATTATTGAGATAGTATGCGTAAATCAAAATTTTAACCCATTTAATTATTTCATGTTAGATATTCCTGCTGCAGTCAGATAAATATTTTCATAATTGCTTTATCTTATAGTTAGATAATGTCGATGTTATAAGATATATTATACGATCTTCACGAAACTAAAATCAATCGGCATTCGACACTAACTACTTTTTATATGAAATCGATCGTAACATCACTATCTGAACATCTAGCGGAAAAAACATTCTTACTATTTCAGAATGTTGTGACTTATAACCAAAAAATAAAAGTCAAAATCTATGCAATTCGTTTATAATCCAAAGAAATATTAAAGAATGCGAGCCAATAGGAGGTGTTTTAAATAGTATGCTGGCGGGGGAAAAAAATCTTAAGTACTTTTTCCTAAAACAGTTGAAAAGCAAACTGCTATGCTGCAAATTTTTTCGACTTATTAGAAAATCAGCAATCTATCGGGGTGAAACCGTTAATTCCTTAAATTAAACTTCGCGGTCTGGTACGATATATTTGCCTCAGCCTAATGCAGCAGCTAATCCACGTGTGTGCTTCTTCACTCCTGATCGAGGGACTGTTACATCAGTGTGAAGTGCACGTTTTAACTCCCTCGACAGTCGCTCCGGCACGTTTCACAGCAGGCATTTCGTAGGGAATTTCCCTAAAAGCAGTTTGTGGAACGTGAGAGACGGGGAGAAAAATGCTGCCTCGGATGAAGAGCGCTCACGTAGTTTATATGCGGAATTACGAGGCAGCGGAAATCGACTGGCGGAATGAGCAAGGCTCTAAAACCAGCAGCACTGGAGATTCACCGGTACAAGTACGATTTTAATTAAGTCATTAAAATGTTTAAAACTTAGTTGTATTTTAAATTGCAATAATGACAGAGCACTACAAACAAGTGTAGCCTCAGAAGGTGCAGTCATAGTATTAAATTGTGTTGTAATCTAGCTTGAATCATAATTTTAACGGATTGGTGGTACAGCGAAAATTTTTCTGACCATCGCAATTTCGTTGCAGTATTAAATATAGTAACTTGAACTACTCTTCAAATACTGTATAAAGAAACTTGTAAAGGCAATAGCCGTCCTGAGGTTTGGGTAACATCCTAAGTATTTATTCACGTTTTAGTTTTGGCCCGGTTAAAAAAAATAGAAATACTTATAAATACTACGTTCTGAAAATTTTCTATGGGGCAGATATCGTGAGGTGCTAAGATACGCACATTGTTGCTTCTATTCACATCTTGATAGTATCTAATACGATATCCTGTAAACGATCCTAGGTGGTTAACCGAAATATTAATTAATGTTATAGGTAGAGTTTGTATGGACGTTATTTCCCTCTTATTCAGAAAATTATGGGTGCTATGATTGAGGCGGTAATGGTTGAAAAAACAACACTGGCATGCTACATATTAGAGCCAAAGAGATTCGGAAAAATTCGAATGTGGTGAATCTTACACAGAAAACATCCTTAGTACTTCCCTTTCCGATCCACTGCCATAGACGGCGATACTTGGGCCAAAATACTAAAATTTATTGACCATATAAATTCATGTTTCCTGAAACATTTTGAGAATTCTTTTGTGATTAGGACTTATATCTCCGGCTTCACACCTCTTCAACGTCGAGGTCATTTGAGGCGGGAAAAGGACTGGTAGTAAAGAAAGTGAAGGAATTCAGCCATGGTCTTTTGAAGGAACAATTCCGGCATTCTCCTGGAGTGGATGTACAGACGGGGATCGAGCTGGCGTCCTCCCGAATGCGAGGCCATCACGTCAACGCTCACTCACCACGCTCGATTTTCCAACTTGTACAGCTCTGCTGTACAAAGAGAGTGCGAACGATTCAGGTCAAAGCCGGAGGCGGGAACTGCAGTTGAGGCAGGTTTACATCGAATAATTCCATTGCGGTCAGATCACAGAAATGGTATCCAAAAGGATTTTTTGTAACTGTAACCTCATGAAAAATAAAATTTTATTCAAAAAATAACTTGTACAGAATAATGCTCCGCATCCTGTACATATCACCAGGTCTTCTGAGAGTACAAAAAACTTGAAAAAAATTATAGCAGAAAAACTAATCAATCAAGCATATGTCACTTTGATACTGGACTTTTCCTTATTTTTCTAAATTCTTCCATTTCATCGTAATCAGCGTGTTTTTGTTATACCAAAAGTATCGGTACAAACTTTAAGAGGCGGTGGAAAACATTGAGACGATTGATATTTGCTTACGGACCCTTCGTCGCTAGGCCGTACATCGTTGGATTTGGCGAGGTGGACCGGTTTCCTTTATTTCTTTTTATTTGCGATGTTTTCACGCGGGCTGTCATCGCATTACAACTAGACAACAGCAGCGCCTATCAGATATTGATATACTGTGTGTGTTTTGTTCAGCTTTAGTTTTATTCTGTGACAGTATGTCTGTGACAGTTCAGCTAAAGGGAAGGAATAGCTTCAGATGTTTACATAAAAGAAGAGGGCTTCGGACATCAGATGAAGTGGAAAAGATATTACTACAAATGAGTCGTTTCTCCTTTCAACCTAGTACAAACCACCAATCTCGATATTTACCTTATTTTACTCGCGAAATGTTTGCACGGTTCATGTAATTTAAGTGCTTTCACAGTAGGCATTTAGGCTTATATTAATATACTTTAGGAATGTTCTACTGCGTCTATTCTTTTATCTCTCATAAGTTTCATTCCCATCCTGGATCTGTCTTTTTGTAAAACAGCCACCTGGGGAGCATCAAGAAACCAATGAAACAGTGGAGCGCTTCTCAATTAACAGGGGACCTCAGGTTAGTTAAAAAGCGTTCCGGTGTGTCCTCAGTATCTTGTAGACTGATCAAGTAGCCAGTTTCTGTGAACACGATCACAGGCGTCGATCGAAACATCAAGGAAAAAAAGGGTTGTCCAGCAGAAAAATCTCCACAGTATTTTTTTTTTAATATAAAGAGGGAATGTTAGAATGTGCTTTTTGGTGTTATTTGTTGTTGGATTTTTTGTCTTACGAAAGCTACAACACACAGTCTTGTCAACATCAAGACGGTAAATTTCGTTAGATCGTCGTTCATTGGGCATCTGTTATAGTGTCCTTGATGTTTCGCTCAGGAACATAATCTTTTGAAGTTCCACGACAATTTCTGAGGGACTGTATGGCAACCTAGCGTCTCCTGAACGTGTGCTGGGTCGGTCGGCCCCTGACACTTGGCAGCGGGGTCATGTCACTTTCTGCAGACTCGCATGCGGGTCACGAAACACTGCACTCGCCTCTCTAGCAGTAAATTCTGGACGCCACACGGCCGGCTTGGAATTAATGTGGGACGAAACGGCCCAAGGGTACCGCGGCACACAGCACGCAGCAGCAACAGATGGTAAAACGGCTGAGCGCGGAACCGCCTCGCTTGTGTTTTGCGTCACTGTCAGTTGAAACTAAAGGCAAACAAAATAAAGGAACTGTGCAGAATAGAAACGTTTCTTCTAAACCCAACCGGGTACAGTTTATTATTACGTTACAGTGTGTAAGCCCTAACCCTGTTTTGGGTATGGTCATGGTCTTATAACAGTTCGCAGATCAAAAGATAAACTTGTAAACTTTTCAATTTTTGTGGGTCGTACAATAAGCTTAAAAAATATATCGATGTGTCGAAATATCGATATTTTTTATAAAATAATCTATATTTATCGTCGATATTTTTATTTTCGATATATCGAAAATCGATATTTTATTTGCCAGTGTCAATTTTCAGTACCAATTCGATATTTTTTTACGAACGCAGTTCAATATCCAATTTAATACGTTACATGTATATTGAATTAATATTCGTACATATCTGATCTTCTGAAAGCGTCTTAAAAAAATGAATTCGTCGTAATTTAACAGCTTTTCATCAATGGTTAGGAAGTTAAAAAAAGCTGTTAAATTTTAACAGGTTTACGTTTACGTCATGTTTTTGTCAACGTAATTGAATGGTAACAGTTGGGATATTTTTGTAGGTGAACAATATTGATTAAGCATCCGTGTTGCGACTTTGAGGGTTGAAGTAAATTAACAAGAGTTGAAGAAATACCTGATATGTCACACCTTTACTGTGTAGTCAGAAAGAGTGACTTCTGCAGTTAATTTGGTGGCACGGATAACAGGAGTAGACTGGCAGGGGAACACAGAGAGTTCTTTTGAAGTCTACTTCAGACGAATCTGGTTTGGTAGATTGCAAAAATAGATAAATTAATAAAATTTTGCATATGTCTTTAATTTTCTTAAATATTTTGATATATTTTGGGAAATTTCTTAAACAATTACTGGGTTTGAGCAAAAATATCGATATATCGACATATATATTTTTTCTCGCAATATACATCGATACTGTTTGTAAATATCGATACCATATTTATCGAGATACTTTTTCATTTTCCCGTCCCTGTCGTATAGCACATACTCTCCCAGAGGCTACGATTATATAGACAGCAAGTTTCGTCACTCCTGGCTTAATAGGGCTGTCGTAGTTTTTATACGGGAACAAATATTTCCGACAGTGATCTTTAGGTGTCAACCGTCAAGGCAAATGCTGCTGGGACTGTCCCAATCTCCGCCTCATAAATTATACATTTCACAGTAATATAATACACTTATCACAAGCTGAACATATTTACACCTTTCACGGACAGATGGCAACACTTCATTTCCCCATTATTACTTAGTACGACCTGGCAGGATGCATAAAATCCTCTTGCGTCAGCAAGAGCATGCGACCGTAACACCATATCTCAAAATTTCACTATGCCAACGATGAGTGTTACTCATAGAACGCAGTTGACTCCAAAATGTTGGGAAAAGATAGCCGAGGGTGGTGGATGCTGTTAACGCTCTGGCCTCGCATTTAGGAGGACGCAGGTTCGGATCCCCGTCCGGACATCGAGATTTGGGTATCCATGGTTTCCTCAAATCACTCCAGGCGTATGCTACGGTGTTTCCTTCAAAAGCCCATGGCCAAATTCCTTCCCGTTCCTTACCACCAGTCCTTTTCTGCCTCTAATCACCTCGACTTGGGGGTGGAGACAGAGGCAAACTAGGGCACTTGTCCCGGGCGACATCTTTAGGGGGACGGCAAAATCATATTTGAAAAGATGTAAAATGATACATTCGTGTGGTGGTGACCTTTCTTTATTCCCTTTTTTTTTTTTTAGCTCTGCTGCCCAGGGCGGGAGGCAGAATCATGTTTGAAGGGGCGACAATCTCAAGTTTTGGCCCCAACTCGGAAAATTCGTAGATCCGTCAATAACAATACGTAGATTCTCTGAATTCCATTCATTAGATTTAGCGTAAGGCACACACGTACAGGCAAAGAATCCAAAATTAATCTAAAACTATGTAACTGATGTAGAATAAAGAAAGCTTATGTCATCAGTTGACATGTAGGATACCTATCACGATACCAAATGTCGTTGAAATTCCGTCATTAGCTTTTGCGGGAAGCGAGCAGAGAAAAGACAAAAATTTGAAAACTTACCCATTTTTAGGGAACGACGACAGTAATATGGAAAAAAAAAGTTACCTGTATCTTACCAGGTGACGTAAGCTAGTATCACGTGCAGTTTCACTAAAATCCGTCCAGGAATGCAAACAAAAATACCAACTTTTACTGTTTTTGCATCTCTGTCATCATTACAAATACTCTTTTTTTGAGTTCTGCGATTCAAAACCAAATAAATCAAACGATTTTTTTCTTTTTGGTAACCATATCCTATAATGCAAACAGCCTGAACAGAGGTGAGTTAAACCTTTTTTTTTTTTTAGATATAGGCCCCTATCTCAAATGTAAGAACGGAGACTTTCCCGGCGTATACTTGAAATGAAGTCTTCACTGGTGTAACGCCGGATACACCCGTGAAGACTTCATTTCATATCTCAAATGGTTTAAAAACAGAACTAATCTTAAATTAAATTAGTTTTGTTCAATCCTATTTCGAAAGTCCAACTTAACATTTAATTCGGTTACTAATCTTATGTCGTTTCTAAATTAGGGGCTTTTTTATTACATGTTAGCCATTGCACCAACATTTTGTTGGTATCTTAACTAGAATATTAATCAAACTGGTCGGCAAATTTCTCGTAATTTAAACTTAATATGAACATATTTTCTGCATTTTTTTTTAAATGAACCTATCATGATGTGTAAATTGTGTTAAATAATTGCAACATATTAAAACAAACTGATACTTGTTACACTCTTAAATCTAAATGAATCTTTTGATAGTTTTTCTCCAATAACCGAACCAGATCTAAGTATGGGAACAATATTTCTCCAGACAATGATAACAAATATTACGGATGTATTGAATGTGAATCACCTGGCATTAATAGTTCAGCAATGGCGCATCATTTACTGATCGGCAGTAGCAGACGTCGCGAATTTCTAAATGTTAATGTATGCTTACTGGAGTCTGAGGTTGGGTTACATGTAAGAATTTGATATAAATCTACACCTCTGAAAATAATTATTAAGTTTTTTTTGGTTACAAATACGAAGATGTATTAACGATTCAATAACACTGTATTTAATACATCATAAACTTGCTATTTATTTATTTATCTTTAAAGAATGTTGTGTAATTAATGCTCTTGCAGAAATAGCATGTCTAATGGATATTTTCTATGAAGCAGGATTGGACTGACGTGCAATCAGATGCGAGATGTAACTGAGGAATTACGAATTCAGCAACGCAGGCCAAATTTAATAGCGGTCATGGCAAATTGAAATGGTAACTGTCATTACTGAAATGACCACCATCTAGCTGTAAAATGAATGGCCTTAGGGAAATATTTCATTTGCCAATACAGTGCGTATCTCTGTGAGTGGGATTATTGATGAGGAGAAAAAGAAAGCATTTCCAGTTTTTAGGAGACAGAAGAAGCTCACGGGTTATTAGTAGAATTAATAGAAAGGATACTACTTTATACGATTATATCATATTTATTTATAAATTATTTGAGGTGCAATTATTTTATGAATGTGTAACTTTGAGCGGAAATGGGACAGCAAAAACACGCGAGGTAATTCTGATTGAAACAGATATCGTTTAATTTATTTCATTTAATTTTTTTGTATTTCTGTTTGTCATTTTATTCAAAATGGCACATTTCGGTTACGGGAAATTCCGGTAGCGAAATGTATAGTGATCGACTTATAAACATTAAATATTACATTCGTTACAATATTTTGGAATTAGTTTTGAAAAACTAAAGGTGCAAATAAAAGTGCAAATAACACTTTAATCAATTATTTTTACAAAGCACATTGCTGAATGTATAATAAAGAACAATCTACCAACAAATGAAAAAAGAAGACCACTAATTAACATTTTTGTAATTGGAATTGTGTTGCAGAATGGTTAAAAATTAACCTAACTTTGAAACGAAAAAATGTGGTAGGATGGCTATCTACATCCATACTCTGCAATTTACAATTATTGCGGTTGGCAGAGGGTGCCTCGAAGCAAAACTGACTCGGGGCATTCCAGTCCATAATAGCCCGGGGAAAGAAAGAATACATACAGGTATAAGCATCAGTACGGCATCTTAATTCTCTAATCTTATCTAAATAGGTTGGTGGACGAAGTATTTCATTGCATTCGTAAATGAAAGAAGCATTTCGCATCTTCGCATTCTGTGACGCTTTCGTAAGTGCTGCAGCAAGCAGTCACGAATCGAGTGGCATTCTCTAACGCATCAATCAATTCCTTCCGATAAGTATCCCAAACTCCAACAGTAATCCAAATGTGGATGCACGAGAATTTTATAAGCTATTTCCTTTGTATGAGCGTTGCAATTCTTCAAAATACGATCTATGAGACTTAGAATTAGCTTTACCCACGACGGAATTTATATGCAGAATTCTACTGCAAATAGATGTTAAAGATGTGAGTAGATAACTCCTGGGATCCCTCCGATCACCTTTCTTGAAAATAGAAATTTTCGCAGCGATTTTTCAGTCGGAAGGTACTTTTTTCCTTCTAATGATTTATAGAATATATCAGACAAAAATGGTCCTGTTTCCCCCGCGTACTCTGAAAATACTCGTACTGGTACACCATCGGGACACAGCGTCTTCCCCCACTCCAGGAAGTTCAATTGCTTTACAATACCTACACTATCGAATTCATCCGTACGAAGTCGAAAAATTGGTGTGTTTTCCATGTTTTCGTCTGTGAATGAATTTTTTAAATTCGGTATTAAATACGGTAGCCTTGTTGCAGCTGTCGTCTACTTCACGACCGTCTTGTATTAGTACTGGCATATTGTTGTCGCTACAACTAACTTTTTTGAGTAGGACCAAAATTTCTTTGGGTTTCCGGTGAATTGAATTATTAAAACTTTCATAGCAACGTAGGATTTTTAATTATTAATAGCAAGAAGGGATAGGAATTGTAAATTAATATAACAAATCACTTTTTATTTGATTAAAAAAGACTAAAAAAGATTAAAAAGTAGATTTTCATTAATTAAAAGTAAAATTACAATTTCGAGTTCAGTTATAAGCAAGAAAGAATCTTAGACTTCAATCGTTAACGGGGTTGCCTGGTATAACGTGTAAACGACTTCTTTGTAGGTATTCATGTTCAGCTAGGTTCAGCAGTATACTCATCAAAAACATGAAGGTGTCAGCTGCAAGCGGCGAAGTGTCGCCAAGGTGGAATTGTCCAGGTGATTTGGTGAACATCCCGGAAGATTAAGTGGCGATTGTATCCTCCGGCTAAAATTCGAAGGTCCGCCATTTGTTGTACCAGTCCAAAGTCAAGCTTTCAGTTGACCGGCACGTCAACAAGCCTAGACTCTTCACAGCTGTTCCATTCCGTTAGCTAGTTTGGCCTGTCCCATATCAATTGATATAATGCTCCGTCTCCTTCCGACTAGCAATTTTTCGATCATCATTATAGGAGACTTCTTGCAGTCCGAGAGGCTTCGCCTGCTTAGAGAATCAGCATCTCCAAGACAGGCTGTAACGACACGCAGGGTAAGTGTTCACACAAGCAGGTGATGAAACAGTTTAGAAAAGGCATCAATCAATGGAAGAGCTAGGATCATCGCCAGCAATGAATCTGAGAATGTCCAGTAGACTACGAGTGGACAATCCCCGACTGTCTCTGCGAGGAACGTACCTTGCCAAGGTAAGCCCACTGGCGTGTGTTTCCAAAGATTCTCCAATCTGCCACGATTTCAAATGTATGAACGGCGAACGCGACAAATCTGCGACACAATAAACACTTGTCTATGTTTGCTTATTTACGTGTGTCGATGATGTCGTAATTCAACACGGATCTAGCTTTCTTGAACGTCCACACACGTGAATACTGTCACCAGGTTTTCAAACCAGGCACTTAAAAAAATGCAAGTTCTTTGTTCGCTGGCGAGTATAAACACACCAGTTTATAACTAGATCTTGCCCTATGCTTAAGAGTGTCCCGTCTTTCTCACAAATGTTACATTACACTAACAGAGTAGGCTATTTAAAGGGATACTAGAACGCAAATTATCAAGATGATCATCTCATTCAGACATTATAGCGAAAATGAAATTGTATTCTGTATTTAATAGGGAAGATTTTTCAGAGTCTTCATTGGTGTCTTCCATCTTCACTTCCACTTAACATTTTCTGATGCCTGATCAGTAGGCTGCATGTAATATCAACTTCATACAGTTATCGTGAAGACGTTGATGGTCGGTGCGTCCTTCCAGGATGCCACCGGAACAAGAATGTGATCTTCCCAGATCGTCGTAGAGTTGATATTGTGGAGGTCCTGGGTCTCGCTCGTGACAACATTATATGACTATCGCTGGTCATCTCCAGAATACGACTGTCCGATCGACGATTCTTAAACCTTCAGTAGTGCCCCACCGTTCCATTTCTGTTGGCGATTTACAACTATTATCATATAGTCACTAAAAATAATAGACCACGCTGGTGCGTTGCCAGTCGTTTATCTGGCCTGTCAAGCAAACCGTTACTCTAAGGGTGCGTTTACTTTGAAGTTTACTTTTTTCATTTATAACTCTCACTATAGGATTGAATCATGATACAAGGTAGACCAGGCTTGGAGTCTCTGGTAGATAGACGACGCACGTTTCGTATAAACTTATTGGTAAACATGCGTACTCCCACTTTCACTTACGAGTGTAGTGAAATACTTCGTTCACCAACCTATTTGGGTCGGAATGACAGGAAAGATAAAATTAGAGAAATAAGGTGCCGCACTGATTCTTATATGAATTCTTTTTTCCCTCGTACCATTAGGGATTGGAATGTACAACAAAGAGATTAGGTTTGGTGCTGAGCACCCTCTGCCGCCCACAGTTTTGTGAATTGCGGAGTATATATGTAGATGTAGATGTAGAAGGTTCTTGTTACAAAATCTGCGCTATTTTTTTAAAATTTTATGATCATAGTAACAATAATATGCAAGTCTATATTCCAAAATTCTGTTGTAAGATTCTCACTAAGTATTGGCCTCACTTTGCTGTCACTGTAAATTGTGTTCTTCGAGCATTACCAATGTAATATAAAATTTAAGAGTTAAGGATAGTCTAGTAACAGTTTTTCTACTCGCAGAACAATATGACTCTTTTGCAGCCGCCCCAGCTTAATCTGGTAACCTTGCAAGGGTTAAGAGGACGTACATAAATGCATGTGATCAGAATGTCAGAAGCGTTCCAGCACACTTCACATACACAAAGCGAACTTTATAAAGGCAGAGGTAAGGGAAATTGAAAATTCCATATCAGAGCGTGAATCACAGCGGGTACTTTTCAGTTTCCAGTGAGATACATTAGCCATTTCACCGTTGCAACGTCTACTATAATATTTTACTCATCCTAAACTTAAACTGTCGAACTAAACATCTTTCCCCACTCTTATTAACCGATCCTTGAATCTACGCACTCAAGAAACTGCGCTGTTTTAATTCATGTTGAGATGAACGTAGATAATCGCATTTATAATGACCGGGTTTCTGATCGCCACATCTCAATCCATCCTCTGTTCTCTAATCATTATAAATTGGACCAAAGATTAAGTGAATAACTTATTACTCGTATGATGCAATGTTTTATTTGCCACAATGATTAACAAAGAACATCTAAAACTGTACTCAGATCACCTACTTTTTATTTGATTCTTTGTTTATGTACATCATTTGTGTTTAATTTCAGACAACCGAGGGTAAAATTTGAACTTCAACATAATCATAAGACTGCTGGAAAGTTATAATATGTTAAAATCAATAAAAAAAATATAAACGTAAAAGAACAACAAAAAGCATGATTTTATTTAGCCAATCGAGATTCAGTAAGAACCGATATACGTCGAGGAAGACGGTAAAAATGTGTCGTGTAGAATAAACACATGGCAATGACTGTTCTATTGCGAAGAATGCTTGGACGCTTCTAGCGATATATGACATAGCACTTTTTTTTAATTATAGCGTTAGGAATGTTGACAAAAAACTGGATGGAAACATGCCATGGCATTATCCTGGAGTTATTTCGTAAAATCGTAGGAAAGCGACATCAGGATGAGCAACACCGAGAATCGAGCCTAGTTTCTCCCTAATGCCAGTCTTGTCATAATATTTCTTGTTAAAAGTGGTCAACCAAATTTTACTGCTGGCCTCGAATGTAATACCATCAGGGCGAGGGAATCCATCCTCTGTTGTCTGCCTTGATGTGACATTCGCTTTTGAGTTAAAGCGAAACTCGCCCAACAACACAAAACATTGCAGATAAGCTCACCATGCCTTGTAATCTCAAGTCTATTGAAGCCTGATGATTCGATGTTTAGAATAAAAGGAACTGGCCTCAAAGGGAAGCTTCAACCAGTCCTCTGTAAAAGTTGCATCATCAAAATCAGCAGAAACCCCAGGCATTGCAGTACAATAGGTGCACTTTTACCAGGCTTATTACATAACCTACACTGATGAGCCAAACATTTTGACCGCCTCTTAATAGCGTGTTGGTCTACCTTTCGAACGCAATACAGCAGCGATTCGGCGTGGTAAGGATTCTGCAAGCCCTTGGTTAGTTTCCGGAAGTATCTGGCATCAGATATGTACGCAAGCCCCTTAAATTAGGAGCCCGTGGTTTGCGGTCGCAGAGCTGGCACCCGATAGCGAACCAGATGTGTTCTACCGAGTTGAGATCAGGAGAATTTGATGGCCAAGACATCAACGAGAATTCACTATCATGTTCCTCAAACCACTGTAGCACAATTCTGGCTTTGTTTCACTGCAGTTATCCTCCTGGAAGTTGCCTTCGCCGAAGTGAAGACATGAAGCATGAAGGGACGCGGGTGATCCGCAATAATTTTTACGCAATTCACAGCTGTTAAAGTGCTTTCAATCACAACTACAGGCCCCATGGAAGCCCACATGAAGGTCCCCTATAACATAATACTGCCCTCTCTGGCCTATGTACTATGCACGTTTAAAGCAGCTGGAAGGCGGCGTATCCGGAGACGACCATCGACTTGGTGTAGCAAGAAACGTGATTCATCCTCGTAGGGTACACTTTACCATTGATCTACGGTGCAAACTGGTGTGATCTGGACCCCACTGCAGTTGTGATTGACGATGTTTGGGTCAACATGCAACGTACACGTAAGGGCCCTCTGTTGCAGAACCCCATATTCAAAAATGTGCGCTGAACGTTGTGTTCCAGAACTCATATCCCTGCATCAGTATCGTACCCTGCCTTCAGATCTGCCACAGATCACCCCCTATCCTGGTTTACAGAGCGGGCAAGTATGAGACCTCTGCGTCGTGAACGTCCATCAGCTCACCGCCTACTCGATGTTTCACCGTCCTTCAACCACTATCCACAGACGATCACTGCAGTAGCACACGAACAGCCAACCACACTCACCGTTTCAGAGATGCTCGTTCCCAGGAACTGAGCCATAACAGTCTGACCTTTCTCAAAATCAAGAACGTCAAAGGGTTTATCATGTGCCACATGTATCGTCGCCAGAATAACTCTCCAGACGGCTCTGTTCCACTTACATACTTTCCTTACCGCAGCGTCACCAGACGGTATTCCATCTCGCGGTGAGCAGTGGTCATAATGTCTTGGCTAGTCAGTGTAACTATCGGTGACGCTTGAGCCTGTCATTCAGTAGGACGTAGTTTCAAATCCCGTTCAACCATCCAGATTTCAGTTTACCATGGTTTCCAGAAATCAGTCCAATGCCGAAATGCTTCCCGTAAAAGACCGTCGCTAAGAAGCCTTCACTTGGCATTAACAAGTGTCGTAGACTGATATGATCACTGTATCAATCATATAAGCATAACAACAATGCAAAATCGGTAATACGCCTCGAGAAAATGCCTTAGTACTTCACGACTTGTAACTTTCTTCAAGGAGAGTTATTACCACAACGAGTAGCGGAAAAGTAAAGCACACAATACACTGAACCAATTTATTGAGATTTTAACATATTATTTTCACTTTTTTTATCTGTAGCACTGTACCCTCCTCGATTTCTCCCTGTATCCTGAAGATTAACGCGTTATCTCTCTCCAGTTTCTTGTGCGTTTGAACGGAAATCGTAATCATGATAGCCGATACTGACGATAACAGACATTTAATCAACCGCCTCATTCATTTCCGAAGCTTTATTATCAGAGTCTTAACGTAGTGATTAAAACTTTTCGTTCTTATTTACCAACTGAGAAAGCATCTATGGTTCCGGGGTGTAAGAGGGATTGCACTGCCACATCGAACAGTCTTCTAGCGTCCCTTTAATATATCGACGAGGGACTGACGGACGGATGCCTCCAGTTTTAATACCAGCGAATTAAAACTGAATACAACAGCGACGCCATCGTATCGAACGCAGCTGTGGAGGCGACGCAACAACCAATAATACTGGCCGTCCCAATTACCACCAACGCAGAGAGAATCCCGGATTGACAGATGAAGCAAGCTGGCACATAAACCTGCCTATAACACATGCAGGGTCTGTTAAATAGGTAACTTCAAGTCTCTGCATATTTAAATCTGTAAGCGGGGTCTATATTTCCATAGTATTATTACCGCATCACTCTAAAACTGTCAAACCGATTTTGATAGGGTTCTCATTATTAGAAAGCTTATGGTCTAGCTTAAAACCTGTATCTAAGATAAAAACTACTTTTTTAACCTCAAAACATACCCACCAAAGATCACACGATTTATCCAATGTATCATCCGCTCTTTGCATTCTGTTAATATTGTTGTTGACTACATAATTTTGGTTATTTATTTCTCCGTTTTCTGAAATATTGTACGTTAAAATAAATGGATAACGTAAATCAAACCATTAAATCAAACTTTAAGATTCCAATAAATTGTGAAATATACTTAAAAGTAATGTTACATCATTACAAAACTCATATAGAATCCTAACCAAATTGTCAAGTTAACATTGATACTAAAACTTGATCGCATATATGCAGAATATTTCCTCTACGTATTAAAATATTAAATTTTCACTTTACTTTATGAACATCTGATTAGTTAATGGGCTACGATCATATTTATACAGAATATTATCAAAATCTCAAATTTTCACATACCTTTATAAACATCTGATTACTTAATTTCTTAAATTATCTTACATTAAAATATAAAGAAACCGAATTGATTGTAAAAAAAAAAAAAATCCTATTGCCAAGAACGAAAGACGGAGTGCATTGCCAAAAACTTGATGCGGAAATATGTCAAAAAATCTATTTAAAAAAATCAGAGATTCAATGCTCACGCGAAGAACACAATTCATAGGGCACCTGGAAATAATGGACTCAAACAGACTAACTCATAAAATTCATACATTCTTAAAGAACAAGACCACCCGACCAAATTGGTACAAACAGAGGACCTATAGCAATTAGATTCATCAAATCTACAGGGCCGAAATAAAATCAGGGAAATCACACATAAACGGGGTTTTGAGAAATTAGAGAGAAAGACAAACCAACATACATGGTAATCGAAAATTTACCTATTCGTTGCGTATGAAGAAATACTGGGCTGATAGAAAGGCCAAGTGTTAATTCCGCGTGATACTAAGCGACTCTTGAGCGAAGAAGAAGAAGATGTCTGGAGAAACAAACAAAATAAGAAAGTAGCTAAAAGTAACGAGACTTCTCACAAGAAATTCGGGTTATTTTTTTCGAATAATATTCGAAAAAAATATTAAAAAACGGTAAATCCACTAATCCATTTACATAGGACCACGCGGGAGAAGCGGAGGGCAAATGCTAGTATTTCCTAAAAGTGGAGTCTGTACGGTATATAAATTCAAGTCCTGTCAACATCTCCACTGTCGTTAAGAATGATGAAGGTCGTGATCTGGACTTACTGGATAACGAGCTTAGAATGCAGTGGTACAGCTCCGTATTCTTATTCTTGGCTTACGACAATAGGGAGGAGGTGAAGTTGTTAATACCAAACTCCGGAAATAGTTTCACCCGCAGTACTGATTCTACAGCAGGCTGAGTCGGGCTATGGAGCCGCTTCATACGTTCACCTTCCAAGAAAAATTTTTGGTCTCATCAGGGTGAGGGCCTGGGCGTCCGGACAATAATCCTACTGCAACTAATTTTTAACATTTCAGGGACTTATAGATGGTAAGGAAAAGAATGGAGTTATTTTCCGACTAGAAGTAAATCACAGTAGCCACTTATCATAAGATCCAGTAATCAGACGCTAACGCAATCAGAAGATACCTTCAAGGTCGAATATTTCTCTCTCACACGCCGTGACAAAGCCAACTTCTGCCAGGATAGTCTTAAAACAGAAATTACAGTATAATTAAGCCGTATGTCCAATAAGTGGTCTGTTTTTCTGTTCTCTTTTCTTGTGTGCAATGAAAGTACTCCATCCTAGACAGATATTTTATTAAGCTTTAGAACCATTCATAATTAAGTAGCAATGTGGTATATTAATTTTTTCGTGGAATTCCCATGTTCTAAGTCGACATTACAAGTCTTAATAAATCAAGACACTATCACTCTAACTCTAAGTATCAGCAGTACAAGTATTTTCTGGGTTTAAGGGAAAATCAACTGAATGGTGGACTTGTTGAGGCGTCATTCCCGGACGCTAAAAGACGCTCTACCAACCGAGCTATGAGGTCTTCTTCAAGTAAGTAGCAATGGTATAATTTTATGAAAGCAAGTACTTATAGGGGATACCTGAATAACTGGTCTGAAGAAAATATTCTATCCTGGACTGAAAAAAAAGGAAGAAGGCTACATATATTCTCTTCCTTTAAGGTAACACTTCTTCTCGTTGAGCCATCTTTCAGGACAAGTTGAAATTTCTTACGCATGCTCTCTATTCATCTGACATTGCACTTAAAACCACGAAGGATGCTTGCTCTTCGTACTAGCTCATTTCTCAGTCATGAAGTGATCAAAACAGAAGCCTAAGGAAGTTTTCGCAAAAGTCATGCAATGAAGATGGTAATGTTGTAAAACATAGTACTCCCAAAAACGGTATAAGCGAGATATTGTTGCAAGAGCTCCACACAATCAACACAATTTTACAAAGAATAGTCATAATATTAAGGGTGTAAATAATAAATTGCCACAGAATGGTGATTGATGAAATAGGAGTTCATCTGTAAAAGGAAAAAATAAATATCGAAAATAAGAGGACGGTTTATGTAAGAGTAATTAAAAAAATGAATATGTATATAATTATCACTGAAAAGAGTAGCAGATAAGATGGAGATTACTTTCTTAGATTCATATTCAGAAAGTATAGTATCTTTGTAGGAGAGTTTTTGTTAGTAGAGAATAAGTAAGCAACGTTATGAAAAATGGCAATTTTGAAGATACAGGTAAATTTAAGTCGAAAGAAGAGAAAAAGGAGGGTGTGAAATTGATTTGATTGAACTGTGAGATTCATACTTTTGGAATGATAGTTACTGAAAATGAAGTTAAATAATCGATCCTGCGTGAAAAGTGAACCTCACAATCTTTCTAATCGGAACGTTGTCAGAGTTTTTTTAAAAAACGGTCAAGATTGTTGTTGGCATCGGAGGAACCGTTCAGAGAATATATGATAAATAACATAATTGAATATCAAAACCTAAAGTTTATTCTTGTATCAAGTCTTTAATTATTATGGTGGCGGCAGTCCTTGCTGGGAAACGAACAAGCAATCTCAAGTCTATATCAAACGAAGAATAAAAATATAATCCGATAACGAGAACCAATAGTTTATTTAGATTGCAATCATCTTATTAGCTATAACCTCAAGCGACGTTGCAACAGTTCTGGGAAAATGTTTGCGTCAAGAGGAAGATAATGGTGAGAAATCTACTTTATTCCGAAAAATCTTAGGAAACTTTAGCAACTTAAATGTACATCGTACAATAACCGAAGAAGTGGAATGTTGGTTAAATGTAGATTCAGTATACCGTCTATTCCTATCTGGATTCTGTAACGCAACTTGGTAGCCAAATTGTGAGGGTGTTGAGGGATGTTAAATCATTCGCTACACCGATTTCCATTCCCTCCGGATCTATTTCCGTAGATAGTCCGGTCTATCTTTTAGCCGTTATACAGAAGATTGATTTAATATTAATTAGATTCATTTACAATTAAATTTACTGGATTCAACTACACAAACTTTTATTAATGTTACATTTTACGGTTTGAAATTCCTAACACCAACAAACACTTGAAATCACAAACTGAATAGAACAAATTATTTCAAGGGACTGCCGAGGTATCTTAAAGCAGAAGTTTCCGCAAAATTCAGTCAATCGGTTAGTCCTGAGCAGCAGTGGCAAATGAGTAGAATCAAACAGTAATCTCCTCAATCGTCTCTCCATTTTTGTAAAAATTGTTTCTTACATATTATGTGATATTACAATTAGAATCTGGTTCTTCCCGAACGTCAAACTTGAACATGATGTTCATCTGTCATTAGTGTAAACTAAACAAGAATTATTATATTGTTTATGTTAAGGTTTAGTAATTATTACTCAAACAAAGTCAACAACTGTTAAATTAGCTTAAAAACATAACATAAATAAAAACTGACAAGTAGATTAAATAGGTAGCTTAAAGCAATTCGGTTGCCACGTAATATATCTGCATAGTTTCCTTCGAAGTATCTAACTGACAGTCAGAACAACGAGATGTAGTCTTATTGAGATTGAGAGAAAGTGTATCATAGATCTGAATACATGTAGCTCCCTAAAATGAGACCTTACAAACATCATCCCAAGATTTTTGGACTTACTAGTGAGAAACTAAGAAACATGAAAATCCGTTTAGATGTTTATTTTTGCCTTCCCTTCTATATTTGCCTGAGAACCATTATAGATGGGGTATATAAAAGTTAGGTACAGAAAATGGCCGTATCCGCCAAAGCGAATACCCCTGAATCGATGTCGGTGCAATCAAAGTTTTCCCGTCGTTTTTCATCAAAATTATTGTGCCCGATCTTCGAGCCCTTTAATTTAAGTTTCGTCAGTTTCGTGTCCTCACTGTTGTTCTGAGTAACGCCGAGTTGGAAGTGGATGAAACTTTCGTAGCTTGCCTGCTACTGTAGTTAGGGAAAACAATGCTTGTTGGAGCCCAGCCAATAAATCATGTTTCAACACTTCGTTTTCGCTGTATCAAATTGAAATTCATGACTTCTGTTCATATTAAAAACTTGCCACTACTTTTCTTCAGGTGTACACAAAGAAAAAAAAATCTATATGCCTTGTATGTGAATTTCTTCATCAAAGAAGATCATAAAACTCGATAACGGTGTTACGTTAAATCGGAAAAAGTTAGCTCTTCATAAAAGATTTCACTGACACAAATAATTTTTTACTACGATTGAATAAGTAATGAATCTTCGACATTGGAAAATAAATGTTTCGTACAATTTATAGTAATGCAATAAATGTTTGTTTAGAAAAATTATGTACATCATATTACTTCAATTAAGGTTCGTGGTTACATTTGTATCACTGAAATTCGTTTGCGGTTAATTTAAACAGCTACTACTTTTGCGTCAGTTAGGCCTATTATGATGTTAATTTTAAAATATTCTTACGTACTCGTTTATACAAGTTCACGAGTTGAAAGAAGAAGACTTATATTCTTTTCTAATCAACAGTGGCCCAAATAAATGTTAAGGACAATAAAAACAACACATAGAGTCACAGAGACCAGTTCAAAGGTTTAAGTGAAGGAACATCAATCGAAAGGAATGGAGAAGCAGTTCTTCTCCGTGTTGAATTGTTGGAAGTGATGTGCTCTATTCTGGAGAAACAACTAATGACACCGAATAACTGATTCGTTATGTTACAAATAATTTCGTTTGGAATTAATGAATTTCTATTTAATTGCGTGGGAGTGTATGCTCTACAGGCAATTTCACTATTTTTCCCTTTCTTATTTTCATCTTGAATTATTTGAATTTAATTTTTCCACCAAGCTGCCTTTGCTCTTTATGTATTTCGATTTTAATTTTTTTAAAGTGTTTTGCGTAATTCATTCAGCATTTCTCTTCGTAATTTATTCCAATTTCTGACATACCTACACACTCAAAGAAAGTTTTACCCTCCCTTATGCCTCATATAGAGTGCTAGCTTGTGATCATGGCCATCTCTTCCCTTCCACTCATTACTCCTAATTCTTGTTCCAATACCCTTTCAAGAATCATTATCAGTATTCGACCATTTCACTCCCAGCACTTTCTTAGCTCTCTTCCAGTCTTCCAATTAATCCCGATCCAGTTTCCTTGCCATATCAATTAGTAACTGTGTCTACGGTAATTTTTACAAACAAATTTGTACCCCTCCAACTTCTGTATTTGATACAAATAATATGGATCCCGTACCACACGACTGTAGTCATTATCTTTCTATTTATTTGTTCATTTCAACCATTGTTGTTCGTTTCACGACTTAAATATAATGGTTGAGATATACCACAGAAAATATTTGAGGAACGCTCTGGGTATAGGACGCTATCTCTGCATCGAATCAGGTCTGCATGCATCATGATAATTCCTAATTTCAAAAAGGTAGTCAATAAGTGACCCATATTAATATAAGTAAATGTTATCGTCGAAGTACATGTGCATGAACCGATGGAAGCCAAAAGCTAGTTTAGGTAAGCATGTCCACTGAAAATCCAGTAAAAGAAATAATGGTTTTGGTTGTTATAACGCTGGTTTCTGGCGTCATATTGTAGCCAATGGTAAATTCACATGCCCGTCGCTTCTGAGCTTTGATTTTCAATCTTATGGACAGTTTTATGTTCTTCTAAATTATCACTAACATCTGATAGGATTAATTTAATACTGAATTGATGAATATCTGAGAAACTCCCTTCTAAATATCTTTTTAATTTCATTCACACCCTTTAACAGAAAGTTATTGTCTTCTATACATCATACCCTCAATAAGACAAAACTTTATTTCTTCAAAGTTTAGTCTTACTTATGTCACCATTTTATTTATTTAAAAATAGACGTGAAAAAGTCAATTATTGCCAGTCCAAGACTGAAATCTTTCTTCGGACCAGTTATATCGTGCTTTCACATCTTTTCAAAACGTTGAAAGTAAAAGCAATTCTGTTCCTGTGAATTCATGGTAAATGCACTAAAATTATTCATATAAAATCTTCAAGTATTAAGAAACTCCAAAATATTTTGCGTAAACTGCAATGTAGTGGAGTCGTTTAACATACCAGTAACTGTTGCTAGGGTCTACGTAGAAAATAATACTGGGAGCTATCTACACAAGTACAGCGTGTTGGGTGAACGGTTAACGTTCTGGCCTCGCATTCGGGAGGACGCGGTTTCGAATCCCCTTCCGGGCATACAGATTTGGGTTTTCCATGCGAATGCCGGGATACTTCCTTCAAAAAGGCCATGGGCGAATTCCTTCCCGTTCCATGCCCCCAGTCCCATCCCTCCTCTAATAACCTTAGCCGTCGACGAGGCGTAAAGCAATAAGTTAAAAAAATAATAATAAAATCCATGTTTGAAATTTTGCGCGCATAGTTTGAAATTATATAAACCCCCAGACCAAGATGGCGGTTATTCTCAAACATGGACATGCAAGAAAAGAAAATAATTTGTGAACGAAAACAAAATTCAGTTTGCGCTGCTCTAGTTGAGAATCTGAAATTGTGAGTATTAGCTCACAGGTATAAAGATCACTGGAATGTTTCTGTACCTGCTTTGCCGTATATATCGTACGCAGAGGCGGATCGAGTCTAAAAGTAGCGGGTATGCTGATATTTATGGTTATTGTTAAATCAAAAAGATTGTTTTGAATAATAAGGCTGAATGCGAGGTATAACATTTGGGGTTAAACGCCATCTATTCTTAAATACGATTTTCTCATGGAGAGACAGCTGTGGAAATTAAACTGTTGATGCTCACTTAGTCACTGAATTTTTTTCTTTTGAATGCAAGGATGCCATAATAAATTTAAAAACAAAAAATATTAAGAGAACAATAAACAAAATAGCCAGCATCATAATAATCATCTAAATCTAATGCATATGAATAGACGTGAGTGGATATAAATTTATGCAATTTCATATCAAAGTATAGTATATTATATTTTATATTTCTATATGGATTTACACCTCGTCGACGTCGAGGTCATTAAAGGAGAGAAAGGACTGGGGCAAACAAGAGACGCGCCCTAAAACACCAGTAACAACAACAACAAGGAAGGGGAAGTAATTTAGCCACGGTATTTTGAAGGAACCATGCCCACATTCGCCTGGGGAAAACCATTGGCAACCGAACTCAGGATGATTCGGACCCGCGTTCTCCCGAATGCGAGGCCAGAGCATTATCGCTCAACCACCATGCTCGGTTAAAATTTTATGCATGAAATAAATGTATTAGAGACATAATAATAAAATATGAATCAGCAATCAGTTACTCCTTCTCCGGAACTTGAGATTTGTTCAAATTGCTTCAAGACAACATAAGAGATATGAATATTGAATGGAAATTAAAATTTTATATTGCAATACGCGCAGAGACAATGATGCCTTTACGGAAGCCGAACCTCCTGTTTCCACCGCAGCTGACTCAAATTTTCATTGCAGGACAGGAGGAGGGTATAGAGGGTCATGGGAGTGTTCAATGCGTATACTGGCCATGAGGCATGGAAAGATATTGGTGTAGGTATGAAAAGTAATGCATGGAAGGGAAAAGATAACCATGACCACAAGCTGGCACTCGATTTCAGGCACAAGGGTGTGGGAAGATTCTCTTAAGGGTGTCAGGGATTGGAATAAATTACCAAGGGAAATGATAAATAATTTATCAAAAACGTTGAAAGAATTTAAAGTAAAAATTTGTAGAGGACAAATGTAGGTGGGTGCAGAAAAGAGGAAGATGCATGTTTAGGGAAATTGCCACCGCAGCGTGTGCCCCATTGCAATTAAATTAAATTAAATTAAACATTTCAAATATAAAATTAACAGTATTAAGAAATTATATGAGTGACAAATAGCGAAATGCTAGAGAAAACTCTTATGTGATTTCGAAAGGATAGATTACTAAATATTATCTCACTGCAACATGCAATAGGTTACTCGTGTTATAAATATTCTTGCCAAATTTTCAGATTTCCACGACCGGACCATTGGAAACTTGGGCAATTTTTTTTATTTTTGCAAATAATTGTTATGACAATAAAAAACCTTCTGCGAAAGTAACCGTATTTCACTGCCTTTATGCGATCAAATTTCACAGTGAAAGTAATTTTACACATTTTACAATATGCGGTGCAATCGTTTGCCTTATGCAGCCAAGTTTTAAGTCCTTCAGTAAACAACCATTCTTCTCTGTAGAGACAATAACGTTTCTGTATTTTCTTTGGTTACTCAGTCATTAGTTATTTGTATCGTGCACATTAATAACACTATTCATTCTTTAACTCTCCGCGAACAAAATGAGTGCGACGTTCCGTCTTCGACATAGAGTAGGTAACTGAAACAAAAATCAGTTAATTTACGATAATCGTAAAAGTTTGAACACAGAGCGAATAAATTTAATTACGTTCAGCAAATGAGGGAATAAGGAGCGAGACGGCGACCTTGTTTACTTCCTACGCATTTGAGAAACCATCAACTCGGAATTTGTAAAATTTCTTAATAACCGGACATTTTGTATCCGGTCGCATGTAGTGAACCGGACACGGACAAATCGCGTTAGAACTGGACAGTTCAGTCGAAAACCGGACGGATGGAAACACTAGTTGTAAAAAATAGCGCTGCGAAAACCATAGTGCTACTTTATCTTTCGTTCTGCTGTCTTACTTTGGATTTTTTTCATGTTTGTAGTAGAGACATATTATTAATCATTAACCTTTATGCCAGTAATCATTCCCTCGTTCTCGAATAATAATAACAAAAATTACAAAAAATGTTCTATGGAACTATAGTGTTCACAGTGCCAGCCGTCAGGTGCATGCGCAGATCTCAGAGTCGGAATTGTGTGCATGAGAACGATAGCAAACTTACCAGTTACTGGAACTGTCGGAAGTAAAGTTCCATAGAAAATTTTTTTGCTCATTCCTTTTTTTATTACCAGCTGGTGCCCACGACTTCGCGTTTGTAAAGAATTTGGATTTGACAGCTGCCGACATCTAACCACCATAGTGCACGATGGGAGACTCGATGCTGTTACCAAACAGAAACACCAGTCATCTGCGGTACGCAGTTCAGGCAGCAAAGTAAAATTTACGGTCACGCATGTTTTTGGTCGAAATACGAATATATCCTAGATCGAACACATTCAACCACCATATCACCAAAACAACCACAGTTACCGAAATTCGGCCAACGTTGTGATTGATGGGTGACTCTGTGCTACTACCACACACAAACACCAGTGATCTGCGCTAGATAATTTTGGCTGAAAAGTGATACACCATGATGTATACGTTTTTTGTAGAAATATGAACGTGCCGCAAGTCGAACAACTTCAACCACCATATCTCCCACACCCCCATAGATACAGACATCTAACCCCCATAGTACACTACAGGAGACACGATACCACTACCACACACAAACTCCAATGGTCTATGCTATGTAGTTGTGACAGTAGAGTGACATATACGGAGACACATGTCTTTGGTTGAAATACGAAAATGCCCTGCATCGACCAATTTTAATCATCATATCTCCCACATATCCACAGCTATCGACATTCGACCAACGTTGTGCATGACAGGAAACACCATGCTACTTCCACACACAAACACAAGTGATCTGTGCTAGGTAGTGGTGGCTGAAAAGTGAAATATATGGAAAATCACGACTATTTTTATATATATAAATAGATTATTCGTGAAGTTGGGAGAGACTACTGGCATTAAGTTTAATGATTAATTATATATCTAAATTACAGTAAAGGAATTAGGGAAAAACTCTTTGCATTGATAATTATCGATAAATTTGAAGACTACCTAAGGTGCTGTTAAGTTATGAGCCAAAACAGGGAAGACGGAGGATAGGTCGACTTGAGAAGAAGCGGAAGCGACAAAATGTGTGAAGGCGGAACAAACCGTAAATGGCTTAAACCTCTAAGAAGATTATGAACTTTGAATGGAAGTATAGGGGACACTGCAGATCCACAATACCTATCCACGAGCTGCCACTGATCATACTTTTAATTTCGTATGTCTTATAATTAGAACGATGCAAAGTAACCAACGAAGAAAATACCTAACGAATACTCGTACTCCAAATTCATTTCCTTGACCTCTGGCAGATGTATTCAGTTAAAAATTAGCGGCGCTGGCCATCTATAAATAATATCAGACATTAATATGGAAGGAAAAGATAAAACGCCCAGCAACAAAAAAACATTCCACAAATACAAAAACACCAAATTTATGGTATGGTCATAGGCAGCAACAGGATGATTGAGATTTTGGGGGTACATGTCTGTGATTTTTCATTCTGACGGAAAACTGATTCGAGGGGAGACCAACGTAAAGAACTCTGGCAGTGGAGGTAGGCGAGCTGATACATATTCCATTGCTGCTAATATCAGCGATAATCATTCAGGTGTTAGCTCATAATAGTACTGCACTATGAGCAAACATCGCCTACTAGTTTTATCGGCCTAGTTCTACAACCTGGTTTGTTTAACATACCCAAGAAAAACGTTTTGCTGCTTAAGCGAAAGAAGACTGAAATATACGGCAGGACACTTAGCGTAATATGCCATGAGCATCGTATTTCTTTGCAGCTTACCATATCCATTGCCTGTTGTACTTGGTCGCGTTATGTAAACGGGCTTATTCAAATTCAATGTGGGTCCCGGCTGGCTGGCTGCTTCTTACAGCAGAGTGGTAGTGGTAAGGGATTCGCGCCATAATCCGCGGCTGGTTTCAGTTCGTTGCGGTGTAACCCCCCTAAATCGGATTTCTCTTTCCAGTAAGGGCTTCGCCGGCAAAACGGGAAATGCAATTACGACGGCGTGGTCTCTGATTGCTGCCGCCTTCTGAGGTAAGCGTGCAGGAGGGAAGGAGGCAGTCTGGTAAAAACATTTCTTTTTAGGTCCAAAAACACCCAATGAATTGGTACTTATTTGTCTCGCAAAATACCAATGCCCACCAGTGAGTATAACAGTAAATGTTGCTTGATGAAGAGCATGATAAAATTTCTGTTAGGAGGATCAAATTAAGTTGTAAACACAATTATTCAGGGCGCTCGTCTCATCATCAGTTTCTAAGAAATGACAATATAAACCAATTTTTTTCCTGCCTAATAACAAAATTTTGTCCTTTCTTCCAAGACACGGCATTTCCTGCATGATAAAAAATGAAGTTGCCTTTCACAGTGTCTTTTGTGAATTAAAGAGCGTGAAATTGTATTTGACTTTTAACATTTTTGTATATGATAACTTCTATGCACTGACAATGTTTGTTAAAAGGAAGGTATTGAAATTATATGTCAGGATACATCACTTGAAGAAAACTAACTTCATTAGCAAAGCAACAGTAGCCATCATAATTCTGGAGTGTGATTGAGCCAGTAATGTCGCTTACCGAAACGATGGTATGAAATTACTGGTCGCAACATCCACCTAAAGGCATTAAAGAAATGTACAAAGCTACGATATTAGATCCCATGTCAACAAAGAAAGATTCTTCTTGTTTATTTATTCCATTACTCTGTCAGCTATTTTCAGTAACGGTTCGTATTTTTTAATTCTTTGAACCTTCATTTCAGTTTTCTGACACTGAAAAAAAAAGTTTTTTGTATTATTTATGGGTAATACTAAACATCAGTAGATTTGTGATAGTTTTTGAAGTTAGAACTTCTGTAGCGGCGCCTCAATGGACGAGGGAAGGAGGGGAGTGGGGGGGAATGATTTTGTGATGTAATAGTAGATGGAGGATTTAACGAAAATGTGACTAACTGTGACAATAGAGGGAGGGGTTTAAAAATGCTTGGATTTGGCGTGACGAATTTTATGGATGGACCTTATAAATATTAATAGATTCAGCAGAAAAATTCAGACGTTGTTTCTACATTATACTGCTACGGCATTTGAATATAAAAGTCATAATGTATATAACAGCATATTTACGAGAGTGGGGGAGGACACCTAGTTAAGGAAAGAAGATAGATGCCAAAAAGAGTTAGGGTATTAGATCCACAAACAGACATTTAAAGTTCAGTATGATTGTAGGGTTAAGATAAAATTGTTAGATGAAGACATAAAATTTAATATCTTTATTTTTCATCTGATAATAAGATCCGTCGTAAAGGACACTTCGGAAAGATAACAGTGGAGGATTTCATTAGAAATGATAATGAGGTGATGTACCAGGGAAGCAAGGAAACTGGGCTATGAACACCAGACCCTTCCCTGAGCATGGTGAAAAAGTATGGGACTAGCATTACAGGAGTTGAAAATTTTGCGAAGGAAGATAGTTATATTTTTCTCTGAGAAATTTCTATGATACCAGGTAACCATTACGACAAAGGATCTGAAAGGCGGTCATTAGAAGAAAAAATATGGTGATGTCATGTATAAGACCTACGCTAGCAATGAGGACTGATTGGATGTTGAGTGAAGAAATAGGAGTAATATGTGTAAGGGAAGAGAGCACTCCGTCATTAAATTAGAACGTTGTGTCAGACGTAAGATTTCATTTGTGGGTAAAGGACTAAGAGGTGTAGATAATTATCGAAGGAGATTTTGAGCAGTCTGTATTAATCGTGGTAAGAGTTTAAAGTAAAAATTTGACTGGATGTATTGAGGGTAGTTTACACCAGAGCACAAGCGTTTTAAAGCTAATGTCACTGATGATAATAATAATTAAAGTGATATTCCCCAAAATTGTATTTGTTGCTGCTTACGGTCAGCTTTTGGCTTGACGTTCACGCCCCTCTGTCGGTGCGTGGGAGGCAGTGGCCACTATTTCGGTCCCATCGATCTGTCCTCTCTCAGTTGACGGCTCCTCTAAGCGCTCTGTCTAATAGAGCCTTCCGTGTTGCTAATTCCGAACACCTGCATTCGTCAAACAGTCTACAAACTCACTATACACCTAATACACTGAGGTTATAATATCAGTTTAGTTTATATTTCGAGAAAATCTTTTTAACTCAGTGTCAGTCGTACAACATTCCCATTTAACGGGAAGAAAAGAATGATCACGCCATTTTTTTGTAGGCGTACGTCTTGACAAATTTCCCATTGAAATTACAGTGAACAAAAATGAATCAATAAATATCGCCAAATCACATAATTTCATTATGAACAATGTTTAAATTTTCATTGGAATTCTTAGCAATTTTTTGGTCATGATTTTCTGTAATGTGAAAAAAACACATCACTGAATGATCTCAACCTAGAAAATGCTACGTCCAAATGTCTGTGTATGAATACTGGTTTAGGTAAATATCTACCGGAATGCTTGTCCCACGACGTGATTTTTATATGAAATTGCCTCCTACGTAACACGAACAGCATAGTGAGGTGAGATAGTATCAACATTATTTTTTGGAACGAAGTCTTTCTCGGCGTTGAGAATGTATAAACTGCTCTCGGGTGACTAGCCGAGTCAAGAGTGCGTTGTCACACGATATTTCGGCGAATAGATTCATCGCCGCCATCACTTCACCAGAAGATGGCGGCAATGAATCTAGTCGCCGAAATATCGTGTGACAACGTACTCTTGACTCGGCTAGTCACCCGAGAGCAGTTTATACATTATTTTTTGGGTTAGTACAATTGTACCCGTATCTATAGTTTTAGCCGTTAATATACATTCCAGCAAATTTACAACAACCAATCTAGTACAATAGACCAAACATTGTTTGAGATTAAGGTTTTTGATTTATCTAAGAAAATTAGTGAATAAATATTGCACAATAACACATCATCATTCGACATATTTGTGAAAAGATATACCGCGTCACCATTTGTCACCAATAGTTGTTTTTTCCATCACTATTTGCATTAAACATGTTACCAATACTATCAATCTATATATCGAAATTATTATGTACCCACCGTGTCATTGTATATTAAACAAAAACGCCATTTGCTGACCGCTGCCCCTACCTCTCTAGCGGTTAGTCACTTATTAATAACTATTCACTAGTAGTTCTAAGTCCAAGACCGTGTTTTGGGTTGAGTCACGGATCTAAAATAGTGCTTGGATCACGATAAAAAAAAATTATTAACTATTCTATTTAGTAAAGCAACTTCGAAGAAATGACTTGCCAGAACACTGTATTCAGAACATAGAAGCTTGGAATGAGTTACCAAGAGAACCAAGAGAAATGATGAATAATTTACCGAAAACGTTGAAAGAATTTAAAGATAAAATTTGTAGAGGGCAAATGTAGGTGGGTGCAGGATAGGAGAAAGATGGGGATGTAGGGAAATTGCCACCGGAGCCTGTGATCCATTGCAATTAAATTAAATTAAATTTTTAAAAAATTACAATGAACAAAATGCAGCTGTGGTGAACACACACAAAAAGAAATATTTTAAAAATGGTTGTTTTGATTTATTGCTTAGAAGTTTGATAAATAGATAAAAATTCCAATAAAGAAAAACACGTAGTAATATAAAGACCAGCTGCAATGTTATAAAAAGTCAAATATGTTTTACTTTTATTGACCATCGTTAAAAAAGTTCTACCACATAGTTTTAGCTAAATTAACGTTTTTAATTTAAAACTAAATGCTACGAATCGAAAGCAAACTTAATAAAAGCTGAGAGTACAATACGTCCTATAATTTATTCGGCTCTCATCGGCTAATATCGGGCATAGTCGGATCAGTTTAGCGGAGTGGATCTGCAGCATCAGTTTAGCGGAGTTTAATGTCTCTTCTCATTTTAGCCATATTGGAAGCATTATCTATTACGAAACTTGATAACCCTACCATTAAACTTAGATGCTTCTATTAAAGCCATAGCATGTTTAGTGAGATATTCAGACGTATGTTGCTTTCCAGATCTGTGTATAGTGTCAAATAGAAATAATTAGTAATAATTTCTATAAACAGGTTTTTTTCAGCTTCTGCTGACAAAACAAATAGAGAGGTATGCCCTTTCCTCTGCAGCTTACAAATGCGTTTCATTTTGCACACATAATAGTTGAATTTTGGCGCTAAAAAGAGAAAAAGTCATGATTAAGTTAATAAAGGAAACAATGGATTTTTTTATTTTTAAGAAAAAAATCGTTATTTTCTTTCAACCCTGCTACCAACTTTCCACCAACACAGAAACGACTTTTAGGCTATTGTTCAATAAATTCAACAAGAAATTATTTCTCCTTGGACTTTTGAATAATACAATAAACAGACTAAACAACAATGAACACAAACTGAATGACTAAATAATGAAGTAAGTGAATAAGATTACTGAATAGATAACTACTAATTGATAAGGTCGGGGGAACAGTTGGTCGAACGTCTCCATCACCCATGCACATGTGCAAAGTTGTAGCTGAGGCTTGAGCAGTGTTTAGACGCTCAGGCCAACACTCCAAACTCAAGACAATTTTCTGTCGGAACAGATTTTACTCAAGCCAAAGTTTTTGGCTTGCGCAAACGTCATGCCTGTGTTCACACGCAACGATTTACTTGCACAAACTGTCTTGCGCAAGCCAGTTTGCGCAAATGGCTTGACCGTGTAAACGCACCTTTAACGCACCTTTAGCGCTACATTACAATTGTAAACTATATTTCTCATAGCCCGATTTGATGGTACAGGAGTAAAGCAAAAACTGATAACTTCTGTCATCGGATAACAGAATTCGATTTGTTCGGAATGTTTTGGCAACATTTGCCTTTTATTTTGGCAGAATGAGAGGCCTAGATGACGAAGAGATAAACATGTAGAACTTTTAACTAAATGGCTGCTGACACTAAATTCATTGACGTACAGAATTCTGCGCGGATTTCTTTAACTACGATTATCTTCGAGGTTTCATATCAGAGTGGTTGTATTTATTTTTATTTATTTTTTTAGAGAAAATCACATTTTCTTTCAAACTATCCAAAATTTGTTTTCTTTGGGTGTTATATACAAGCATTAGGTGGAAAACGGTAGATATTGGACAGCGGACTGTATCGATTAGAGACAGTTTACAACTAGTGATGTGCCGGATCGCTAAAAATGTATATCCGTGGATACTGATACAGATACTGATCATTAGTGTCCAGATCCACGAATACGGATACAGATACGGATCTCAACTTTCTCAACTTGGACCGACAGTAAAAAGGCGTCAAATACGATTTATTATAAACGAACGTCCAGCTTACGTGACGTGTTTTGACCTTGCACTGTGCGTGTTTATGTTTATATTTTAGGATGTCATAGGATTGCGTAGATGATATACGTTTCTGTTTTTTTTTTTGGAAGTTGTAAGTTGAATTAAAATAAAAACAATTTATACAAAAAAGTATAGTAGTCTAATATGGAAATATTTTACGATAGTAAATGAAGAATCTCCTAAATACAAACTCTGTGAAGGAATATATTCCCATGAATGTACAACTTTCTTAAAAATTCATCTTCAGACGAAACACCCACAAAATATGAGTTATTCTAAAAAAAAAAAAAGACTCCGCTAAGAAGATTGCCGGTGAACACATTCAGCAGGGAACGTCTTTAAAAACGGTAAAAAGAGAATTTAGAAAAAAAAACATTTTTAACGAATCCATAGAAAAGTCAAAATGTGGGAGAATAAAAAATAAAAATTATTTAAAACTATTTAATTGCAGAAATGATAGCTTTATCTGGATTACCTTTTCAACACGTAGAAGATTTTGGGTTCCGACGATTGCTGGATAATGTTATTGCAAACTAGCTGGTACCCACGACTTCGTTCATGATTGTAAAGAATTCATATTGACAGCTATAGACATCTAACCACCATAGTGCACGATGGGAGATTCGATACTATTACCACACACAAATACCAGTCTTCTGCGCTATGTAGTTCGGCAGCAAAGTAAAATTTACGGATACACACAAGTCTTTGGATGAAATACGAAAATATTCATGATCGACCAATTTCAAACACCATATCTCACACACTCCCACAGTTACCGAATTTCGGCCGACGTTGTGATCGATGGGAGACTCTGTGTTATTACCACACACAAACGCCAGTGATCTGCGATTGATAGTTTTCACATAAAAGTGATACACCGTGACACATGCGTCTTTGGCAGAAATATGAAATTGCCGCAGGTCGACCATTTTCATCCCCCATATCATCCACACCCCCATAGCTACAGACATCTAACAACCATAGTGCACAACAACAGACACGATTCTACTACCACACATAAACACCAATGCTCTATGCTATGTAGTCGTGGCAGAAAAGTGAAATCTGCGGAGACACATGCCTTTCGTCGAAATACGAAAATATCCTTGGTCGGCCACTTACAACCACCATATCTCCCACAAAACCACAGTTTCTGAAATTCGACCGCTGTTGTGATCGAAAGGTGACTCTGTGTTACTACCACACACAAACGCCAGAGATCTGTGATCGATAGTTTTCGCTGAAAAGTGATACACCATGACACTTTTGTCTTTGGCAGAAATATGAAATTGCCACAGGACGACCACTTCAACCCCCATATCTCCCACACCCCCATAGCTACCGAAATCTAACAACCATAGTGCACTACATAAGATACGATTCTACTACCAAACACAAACACCAATGCTCTATGCTATGTAGTTGTGGCAGAAAAGTGACATATGCGGAGACAGCCGAAATACGAAAATATCGTGGGTCGGCCACTTACAACCACCATATCTACCACAGTACCACAGTTTCTGAAATTCGGCCGCTGTTGTGATCGAAAGGCGACTATGTGCTACTACTACACACAAACGCCAGTTACCTGTGATCTATAGTTTTCGCTGAAAAGTGATACACCATGACACTTTTGTCTTTGGCAGAAGTATGAAACTGCCACAGGTCGACCACTTTCAACCCCCATTTCTCCCACAGCCCCATAGCTACCGACATCTAACAACCATAGTGCACGACAGGAAAGACGATTCTACTACCACACACAAACACCAAAGGTCTATGCTATGTAGTTGCGGCAGGAAAGAGAAGTATACGGAGATACGAATTTTTGGTCGAAATATGAAAACGCCCTGCATTGACCAACTTTAATCATTATATCTCCCACATCCCCACAGCTATCGGCATTCGGCCAACGTTGTGCACGACAGGAAACTCCATGCTACTTCCACCCACAAACATCAGTGATCTATGCTAGGTAGTGGTGGCTGAAAAGTGAAATATAGGAAAAAACACCTCTATTTTTATATATATATAAGATTATCACAAACAGAATGTGCACAGCATGGTATGAGAAGGAGGATCCAATATGAAGAGTTCCTGCACTTTATCTGACTTAGATAATATTGATCGTGCAGCACATCAGCTGCACCTGATTATTAAAAAAGCTGTTAACAATAATAGTAAATAAATTTTGAGATCTATGACACATGGGACGCACATATTTATCATCACCTGTAACAAGCGTTCCAAGTGAGCGGTTTTTCAGTGCAGCAGGAATAAGTTATGATGCTCATCGCAATAGACTGTTGGGTGACAAAACTGCCAATTTACTCTTTTTGAAGTACAATTTACCAAACTTAATATTAAATGTAACATTTATTTTTTTAAGTTTGTGTAAAAGTGATTATTTTATCTGATGTAAACACTTTAGCAGTACCTTAAACATAATTTTAGCTAGCAAATCACAAAGATTAGAGGCCTGATCTCACTATAAAGATAGTTAAAATAATACCTTAAAACTTACTACAGTGGTAAGTTACCAGTTACCTTTGGTAAACTAGTACAATAAATGTAAGGACGAAAACTTTTCCGGCGTACGATTGCAATGAAGTCTCACGGGTGTACCGCCGTATTGTGTTGTGAAAACACGATATTTCGACGACTAGCTCCGCCATCTTCACAGATAGGGTATCTATGGGTCAGCCGACCAGTGCAGATGTCTCCCTCCACACCTGAAGAGGACGGCGGAACTAGTCGTCGAAATATCGTGTTTTCACAACACAATCCTGCGGTACACGCGTGAAGTCTTCATTGTAGTAAAATATATATTTAAATAATTAATTTTTGCAATATAAATGTGCCAGATATGAAATTTTAAGAAATATGAAGTAATTGGAATTGAAGTTAATAGTATTTCATTGCTAGATATCTTTAAAAATTTATGTAGGGTACCAGCTTAGTGAAATTCTTTACAAAAGATCCGCTAAAAAAGTAACGGATACGGATACGGATACAGATCTGTTTTCCCCCTCGGATATCCACGGATACGAATATCCGACACATCACAATTTACAACATTTGGCTTAAGGGAAGAAATTTTCAGGCTGTCGATGTGTTCACTGAAACGAACCATATTGGATGTTTACAATCTAGCAGTTATCTTTTATAAGTATAGCATTGTTCGCGTAGTTGCTGTTTGTTCAACATTCATTCAAATATTGAGTGTTGTTGGGTGGTATCGAACAGAGTGGAATCGTTAGACATCATGTTGGTCAGAAAAATTAAAGTTTTTAGAAAGTTTTCTGTTTCTTCAGGAAATATATTGTCTCTGCTACAGTCATAAGTCGTGGAAAAAGTGATGAAGCCAGCATGAGAATGGCAACGTCTTGATTGTAAGCTACTTGATAGCACGTTAGGCAATTGAGTAAAAGAAATAAGAGGGTGGAGAGATAACTCCTATGCCTTGTAGCACATATAGTAGAGGAACTTTACAAAGAACATTTGATGACAATAATCCTTGTAAATGCTTAAGATAATCAGGTGATACCACTAACCATCTAACCTCCAATTTGTTGAGAAGTTAAAAATTAATAACCTCTTCGACAAAGAAAAGCGATTTTTATAATGACTTTATGGAATGACCTGTGGACATCAGGACAAGTCTAAAAACATCATAGAACTTCATCTTACAGATTAATTGTCCTTATGCTACCTATGAGAATTTATTTTGTACTCTTATAATCTTATACAAAACTATTCTGTAATTTAAATTGTGCCCTAATTAAATAATTATTTTCCATAAATAATATGACTTTTTACCAATAAATATAATATTTTTCCTCTAGTTATGCTTCTACCTGATACCACTCCACACTTTTTGAGAAAGCAACTTTTAATTACTTTAATTTTTTTCCGTAAATTCGTAGTATTGCTATTATGGTAGACCAATTTCAAATTGTTGATAATAAAATATTGAAGTTTTATATCAAACTAACCAATTGTTTATAGCTTTTTGAAAAATGCTAGGGTGTGCAATATTTTCAAGCATTTAGAAAATGAATTTAATTTCCATAACATTTAACCTTCATAGTAAGACCGACACTGTGGAAGACTTGCCCAAAGTGGTCACCCTACGATCGGTCAGTAGCATCCGTTTGGCTTTCAGTAACTGCTGTTTATGGAGAACAAATGATGATAGAGACATGTAATGTTCTTCTTAAGCTACCGTTTTGGGTTGAAAATAATCTTCTAATAGCACATACAATCCATCAATTGCAATCATTGAGTCAAATCTCGCAGCATCATACACTCGGAAAATCCAATGGTGAATACTGAATTTGTGAGTTTTCATTTCCTAAACAGAACAGTCTCATAAAAACGTTGCTATAACAAAAAGCTTCCTTCTCAGAGCAACATATAGACTATATTAAAAAATTTAATTTCTCTTGGATCAAATGACAGTAATAAAGCCTTTAAACAACATAGGTGACTACCTTTTCAATCTTAAAGATTAGAAAAATCTGTATAATTATGAAATATGCTGTTTGTGAGTCATCTCATGCAATGTGTATTGATTGATACATACACTCCTTGGCTTCTCACCATCAATAGCTCTTAAATGCTCAATATATTGAGAGGGGAGTTAGTGACATTGGGATGAACAGATAGTAACTCCCTTAGTACACAAAATCCACTGATGACCTTGTTCACAAGTCCTCACTTCTGAGAAAATGCTACTTAAGGGATGGCGATGGATTAAGGTAGATGAAACTAAAATTATTATTATTCTGCTTTTGCCATGCCTTCATGACATCACCATCTTCATTTTTTGAATATCATCCTCTCCCTCTTCCCTTGAGTAGTATTTTCTCAGAAATGAGGACATGTAAACAAGGTCATCGGTGGATTTTGTGTTCTAAGGGGGCTACTGCATGTTCATCCCATTGTCACTCTTTCTATGCCCCACTTCCATTCTCAATCTATTGGAGCATTTTAGAGCTTTTCTTCATTTTGTTTAGATTTTTCTTTTAAACACTACTTTAAATTTAAATTGATTTTATGATGTTTGGGCGCTTCACATTTTATTTCCATTTTTAATTTATACATATCTTTGGTCTCCAATAGCCTGTTATCGTATTTAAAAGTCCCAGTATTCATGTTTCAAACAACCATTTTACATTCATACATATTGACTTATTTTATGAGGAGCAGTTCCCTACAAACCTGTTCTCCAGTTACATGATTTTTTTTTAATATTAAATTCTTGGATTTCAATTTCACCACTGATCTGGTATTGCTCTTTTCAAATTTTATTTCTTTTATTGTTTTTGATAAATTATTCAGCATTTCCCTTCATAATTTATTACATTCCCTAGCTCCCTTTACATACCAAAGAAAATGTCCCCATTCATATCTAAAATCAATAATCACGTTTAGGTCATGGTCAGCTTCCCTTCCATGTCATCATCATCCTTAACAGTTTCCAGCCACTGGTCAGGTCTGCTTACTGCTCCTAATTATTATACTGATAGCAATCCAATTCCCATTGTCAATATATATCTCATACACTCCCAGCACTCCATTCATGTGTCTTCTTTCTCCCAATGACTCCCAACCCAGCTCATTTGTATTACTTAAGGTGTCCTGTAGTAATTCCACAAAACTAATAGCCCTGCTTTTCACCCTCTTCAGTTCCTGCCTATGATACCCAATATGTAATTCCCATACCACACTACAATTTTCAAGCAATATTTTGTAACCCAACTCACTCACTTCCCTGCTACGAAATCACACTTACCAATAAAAACAAGGATTTTGAAATCTCTTCCTACAACTTGGCCAAAGGGTCCAGCCCAGTTGAGTTTGACATGGAATGTTAAGCCAATATACAATATAACATGACAAAAAGAAATTCCTTCCTCATCCTACTTTAATATAAAATCTTTATCGTTAATTATCTGTGTACCCAAAAAACTGACCTTCTTTGCATTTATTTTTATTCCATTATTCCATATTGATCTACCCTACAAGATATTCTGTGCAGACCCGCAGTAGCTGTTTATAGTACTAACCTGTTTTAATCCTGTTATATGATGTTATGTCATTGCTAACAACCTAACTTTTGACTGTATACCATCAACAAAATTATGGACTTTCAGTTTGTGGGGTATTGTATTCCATTGCAGCTAATGGACATAATCCCCATATTGCAAGCAAAGGGGACTAATTAATTTTTTGGTTAGTATATAATTAATAAATTAATTAATAATCAATTATTGTTAAAACAATGATATCTGATAGCCGTAGAGGAGTAAAGAATTCAATGGCACACAATATTATAAGCAAAGGGATTGTAAAAATGATTGGGGAGAAATTTATTCAGCGGGAAAAACAAAGAAACAACTGAGATAAACTAAACAGTTCAGAATATGAGGAATTAAAATGTTTAATTGGGATGGAGCACATACTCCAGAGGCAATTTCTCTACACACCTATTTAACCCTTTCTATTAGTATTATTACTATTTTCATCTTAAATTCTTTGAGCAAAAATACATCACCCAACAACTTTTTCCCATTACGAATTTTAATTTAAAATTGTTTCAGTACTTCAGTAAACTATTCAACAGTTCCCTTGATAATTTATTCCAATACCTGGTTCCCTTATCTACAAAGATACACTTCTCCAGTCTCATATGTCTGAAACTGAGTGCCAGCTTGTGATCATGATCTCTTCCCTCCATACAATACTCCTAAGCCTTATTCCAATATCCTTCAAGCATCATCACCAATATATGCCTTGCACACTCCCAGCACCTCCTGTCATCCAATGAATCCCAATCCAGCTCCTTTACCACATCAGTTGCTGATATTGTACCATGGTGATTTCTAAAAATAAATCTAGCTTCCCTCTTTGAACTCCCTTTTTTCACGATAAAGGGTGAATGTTCACGATCAGAGGAAATAAACAATAGGTTGCTCTAAGTTTATCCAGGTTTTAATTCGCGTAACATATACACTGCCATCACCACCGCTGAATGGGATAAGTTTATTGACTGCAGATAAGGCTATAAGAAACTTCTTCTCCTCAGACTACAGGCTCTACTGCCACGAACACACATGTACTGGAAATTCTACTGACTCAAATGTTCTTCATGACAAAGTTTGTATGAAGGGGACAGAATTAAGTTGCTCTTTTGTCCTCTTTATATAACCAACTGAAGCCTGGTCCATGCTACCAATAATATATGCCAACTCCTACTTGGCGTCAGGCATGTTCAGACAGCCAGCTTCCAACTAACTCAGCAATTGCTTTTCTACACAGTGCGCCACTGCACTCAACACTGTATTGTGAAGTATCTGAGCCTTTACACATAATTATTTCCTAAAATGCTTCTTTAAGCAACAATACTATCAAAATACATTAAATACAATAAATTCACGACAGCTTATCCACTCTGTTTCTCTATATAAAATTCAAATGCTGTCTCATTACACTTTAATTCCTGTATTTGAAACCCCAGAATGTGCTATTGTACCAAACCACCATATTCAGGTATTGGTTTGAATTATTATTAAACCAAAACAAAAAGTTACACCATGAAAATTTATAGCGCAGAACACTGTATGTCTTTGATTTCATGTGAAACGGTCTCAGGGATATGAAATAATTATATAAGTTCTTAATAAATGCTATTAATAATAATAATTTTTGTGATAGCAAGTTTCTAGCAAAGTCAGAACATAGCAGTCATCCAAAATAAAGTGTATTACACAGTTAGGTGTTGTTATATTTACATATGGGCAGGTGCATAGCTCAAGTGTTTCAGTGACTGACTGCGGACTGGACGACAGGGCATCAATCCCCGACAAAGCAGAGGATTTTTCCTCGAAGCTGAACATGTGTAATGGCCCACTCAGTCTGCTATCAAATAAGTACCATAGGTGAAACTCTGCAGGAAGTTATAGGAAAAATAAGGACTGGACCATTTCACTGACCATGGCACGTCTACTCTAGTGCCTAGTCAGGAAATAGGAGTGTGGAGCTCTACCTCTGCTAATCCTACAGGAATACAGCTTGAATGCTGTGAAAACCCACTGCCTTACCTTATTTACCTATATTTACCTATAATTCAAAATGCAAGCTTGCAGTTGGTTTTCCTACATAAATAATGTTCTATTCTACACTCCTGGAAATTGAAATAAGAACACCATTAATTCATTGTCCCAGGAATTGGAAACTTTATATACACATTCCTGGGGTCAGATACAACACATGATCACACAGACAGAACCATAGGCACAGAGACACAGGCAACAGAGCATGCACAATGTCGGCACTAGTACCATGTATATCCTCCTTTCGCAGCAATGCAGGCTGCAATTCTCCCATGGAGACGATCATAGAGGTGCTGGATGTAGTCCTGTGGAATGGCATGCCAAGCCATTTCCACCTGGCGCCTCAGCTTTACCAGCATTCGTGCTGGACGTGCAGACCGCGTGAGACGACGTTTCATCCAGTCCCAAACATGCTCAATGGGGGACAGATCCGGAGATCTCGCTGGCCAGGGTAGTTGACTTACACATTCTAGAGCACGTTGGGTGGCACGGGATACATGTGGATGTTCATTGTCCTGTTGGAACAGCATGTTCCCTTGCCGGTCTAGGAATGGTAGAACGATGGGTTCGATGACGGTTTGAATGTACCGTGCACTGTTCAGTGTCCCCTCGACGATCACCAGAGGTGTACGGCCAGTGTAGGAGATCGCTCCCCACACCATGATGCCGGGTGTTGGCCCTGTGTGCCTCGGTCGTATGCAGTCCTGATTGTGGTGCTCACCTGCACGGCGCCAAACACGCATACGACCATCATTGGCACCAAGGCAGAAGCAACTCTCATCACTGAAGACGACACGTCTCCATTCGTCCCTCCATACACGCCTGTCGCGACACCACTGGAGGCGGGCTGCACGATGTTGGGTCGTGAGCGGAAGACGACCTAACGGTGCGCGGGACCGTAGCCCAGCTTCATGGAGACGGTTGCGAATGGTCCTCTCTTATACCCCAGGAGCAACAGTGTCCCTAATTTGCCGGGAAGTGGCGGTGCGGTCCCCTACGGCACTGCGTAGGATGCGACGGTCTTGGCGTGCGTCCGTGCGTCGCTGCTGTCTGGACCCAGGTCGACGAGCACATGCACCTTCCGCCGACCACTGGCAACAACATCGATGTACTGTGGAGACCTCGCGCCCCACATGTTGAGTAATTCGGCGGTACGTCCACCCGGCCTTCCGCATGCCCACTATACGCCCTCTCTCAAAGTCCGTCAACTGCACATACGGTTCACGTACACGCTGTCGCGGCATGCTACCAGTGTTAAAGAGATGGAGCTCAGTGTGCCACAGCAAACTGGCTGACACTGACTGCGGCGGTGCCCAACCGCTGCGCAGCTAGCACCCTTCGACGGCCAACACTGCTGTTCCTGGTGTGTCCGCTGTGCCGTGCATTTGATCATTGCTTGTACAGCCCTCTCGTAGTGTCCGGAGCAAGTATGGTGGGTCTTACACACCGGCGTCAATGTGTTCTTATTTCAATTTCCAGGAGTGTAGTTTTAAACCCATACATTATATTAAAAAAAATGTTACAATGCAAGCTTGCTATTTAACTTTGCTCTGTTTAAATAACTAAACATTTGTACTCTTATAAACATTTCATATATGCAAAAGTTCAGAGCAATAAACTGTTGGTAATAATTTTTGTAGTACCTACATAATTTACAATACAAGAAAATGTTCCATATCTTTTATTGTAAATGATTGCAGAACTCCTTGGGAAGTGTGGCCTTTGCCTCTAAACTCCCCCCCCCCCCCCCCATGTACCATGTAGCTTTTTTTTCTCCATAGATTCAAGAAGACATTTTGTACTGTTTTCTCTTATCATACTATCATAAATTACATATGGAGATAATTAAATGATGGAAATAAATATTCAAATGCTGTTGTGTGTTCTTTACCTCATTTTAACTGTGACAAATAATATGAATGAAAAGCTATGTGGCCTGGCTCTGAACCCCCCTTCCCTCAAGTAACCCAGTGTAGCTTCTCACCCAACCCCTCCCCCCCACCCCAGACCAAACCACGTAGTTTATGGATACTCCATTGTTTCGTTCACCTGACAAGGATTATTTTAATACAAAACTTAAGTTTACACAGTCTGAGATAAAATAAATAAATAAAATCACCAATGAGTATGATAAGTTATAAGGTAGACTATCTCTGAGTTTACACTTATAGTCAGCAGTTATCTTTTGAAGTTGTTAAACATATTGGCTCAGTTTTAGTTACCTTCATGAATCCCCAAGCAGTCAGTGCATTAACTATCACTTATTTTTTTCACCTCAAACAACATGCATTCGGTGGAGTAAACTGGAAAATTGCCTATGGATACTGATGGTCGTTGGAATTACTCCTGGCTTGGTCTACAACTCAGCAGATATGGGACAGAGGTTTTTAATAAGATGCTTGATAAAAAAAAATATGAAAGAACCTATGTTCACATAGATGAAGTTAGGGAAGTAACTTTTAAATTATTGGCTGGCGGTGGTAGAATAACAATAGATGACCAAGAAATTACTGATTTCAGACACAGGAACTGACAAAACTGATACCAGGTCATGGATTAATTCTTAATCCTCTGCTGTTCATAAGGCAAATAAATGATCTCCCAGTGACATTGGATCAAAATGAAAATATCGTGTTATTTTCAGATGAGCACTCAGCAAAAATCTTTAAAACATTGCAAACAATATTCTAAATGAAATTAAAAAATGGTTCATTTAAAATAAACTAATATTTAACACAGACAATACACAGCTGCCTTTGTTTTGTAACAAAACATTAAATTAAGTATAGCAATATGGTTATGTCTGTAAGGAAAGCAATCAATTTCAAAAAATTCCTAGATTACAATTTGAATACTTGGAACCAACACATTCAGTTTTTCAACCTTGTCATTGTGGATGGAAACAGTGAAGTTGGTGTATTTTGCATACTTTTGCTTCCTACAAACTTTGGCATCTCCTTGTAAGGAAATTATTCATAAACAGTGGAAATATTATAAGCAGTACCGGATTAACCACGTAGCAGGAGGTAGCAAATGCTACGGGCCTCGTGCCTTCTGGGGGCCTCGTGCCTTCTGGGGGGCCTCGTGCCCCCTAGGGGGGCCATGTGTCTGGGCTAGATGGGCGACCTTTTTTTTTTAGCTCTACAGGTTTACCATGGCCGGCTAAATGAAGGGCCTCTTCTTAAAATTTGCTATGGGCCCCGCACTGTCTTAATCCAGCCCTGATTATGAGCAACTTTTTGTAGAACAATATTATAAATATCATATCTTAGTATACTTACTTTAAATATATGCCCTCAGAGCCATATTTAGGGTGTGTAGGGCCCTAGGCTACACCTGTGGTGCAGGCCCTTTATGATCCGTACATCCCTAGGGTGGTGTGGGCCCTTATGTGTATATATATATATAATTATAGTAACCAGGAAATAATAGGAGCTAAGTAGTGAATGGATTTACAAAAAAGGCTAGCGAAATGAATCACCACTTAGCTTACATGGTGGTTTAGTGGGGTGAACACACAAAAAAATCACAAGAACAGGAAGTACAATGAATATTTCAGGACTTAGCCCTTTGTCAACAGGAGAACATCATGGAGGGAGGGTGGTGTAGTAATACAATGCAATATAAAGCTATTACGATTACTTATTATTAAATTAATAAACCCTTTAATGCAAAATATTGAATAATGTAATGATAATAAAAATATACGAGGATAACTTACTGAAGAATCGAAATTTCATAACATGATTTCCGCATTGTTTCCAAGACTGAAGTGAACTATGTTAGCAATTGATGCCCGCATGTTCGATTTGTTGACCGATGATCAGTAGATAAGGTGCTGCCTATTGTAGTTACAGCAAAAAAACACAAAAATTAAAAACTGAAAAATTTTAGTAACAATATAAAACAATAGTCCTACCTTTAAGAAAAAACATATGATAAAATGGTTAACATCACCAATACGGAAAGATTAAAAACACAATACCGGTTATTCACAATGCATGTCAACAGGACGACAGCAATTAATATACTGTATTTTTATTTTATTATTATCTTTGCATGTTGTGTGTGCCCCTTTGTGCTGCAGGCCCCTAGCCTACAGCCTAGGTAGCCTATGCCTAAATGCAACCCTGTACACCCTACTGTGTTTTCAGTAGAAAATCCACAACTCGTCAGTCTTAATGCTGACACTCATACGTGTTATAATATTTGTAATTATTATTATTATTTTGTGGCCACATATGATCATTTAAGTCAAGCCATTATTTGAGTCTCTTGGAAGGAACTGTCGGATCGTTGCAATACTGCCAGTATTTCTTCATTCATTTCAATCTTCATGCCAATTCTTGAGTTGGAAAGATTTGTGTCGTGAGTTTCTTTCTTGTGAATGTGAAGCATTGTTTTCTGTTCTAAATTTTCTTGTTAAATTGTTTTGTTTATAGTGTCTTTTGGAGTAAATCCAATGGCCTTAAAATACTCTCTTATTGTTCTGATACCTCTGCAGCCTGTTGTGGTAATTTTTGAATCAAGATTGTACTCTGCCATTTGTTTCCAGAAGTTTTCAATCTTGATTTCTCATTATGTATCCAAAGAATACCATTTTGTCTCTTATGCATCAGTAATGGGTTCCAGTTCCTTATACACAATGTTGTTGGTCTATATCTTTTGTTGATACAAATTCTTCAAAACTGTCTTTCCATCTTCAGTAAACTATCCAGATTTGTAACTCAAAACCAGTAGCATAGCTATTTCACAAAGGGACCCTTTTTTTGCTTTGTATTGCTGGTAGGGATCCCCTGAGCTTAAGCTGGGGGCCCCTGAGTTGTGGTTGGGGGTCTCCTGAGCAGTAGTTGGGGCCACCCCTGAGCAGTGAGGGCCCTTTGTGAGGGGGCCAGTTTGCCGTTAAGGCCCGTAGGCCCTCTGAACTGCGCTTGGGGGCCCCTGAGCATAGGGGCCCCGGTGCACTGAGGGGATTCACATATCCAAGCAGTTTTATCGAGGTGAAAATTAAACAGCTGGATACCAGCACTATTGACAGAATTTGATCACCTGAAGAGCAGCACTGCGATCAAATCATGGGAAGGCAAGAGCCACTAAGAGCAAATAATTGAGGGAAAAGTTCCGTCTGGAATTCTCCTTCAGGCGAACTGGGAAACATAACCCAACATCCAACAATTCTGTTCAATTCTCAAAAAGCAGCAGTCTCTATGACCATCAGCAATGGAAGTGCATCGTCATCCCACAACCCACAGGAAGTGCTAAGGATTTTAATCCTTATACACTGTCATTATCTGGGGAAAAATGGATGTTTAGGGAAATTGCACATGGAGCAAGTGCTCCATTGCAATTAAATTTCGTTAATCATCTTCTCCCGATGGCTGAAGCGGGTGTGGGATTCAAATGACCTAAACTATGGGAACTGGGTTGGGGTTGCATCAGTTGTTCCCTCTGGAGAATCATTAACCACTGACATCAAGGAACATTTTGTTTGAATGCTTCACCAACAGTGGGTATTTGGGGGGTAAATGGATTTATAAGGAAATTGTCACCATGTTATGCTTTCACTGAAGTTAAATCGAATTAAAGAGAAATATATTTTTGTGCCTTTATTCCTATTTACACCTTTTTTTGCTAAATAAATATAATTTCTTCTTATCTTGAAGTAGTCCTTTCATAAAATTTTCACAATCGCTTCAAATGTCTCCAGGATAACGCTGCTAAATGATTGGGGAAGGGGGGGTAGGATATTTGCTGAATATTTCATGTCCTCCTCGTATCTTTTACCTATTGTTAAGAAACTCTATGTTCATTTAAACGTTTATGAGGATAAAATAGATGACGCTCCTCATGCAGTGTCGGATCTAGGGGGGGGGGGGGGACCGAGACACTTGCCCGTGTGGCAACTTGTATTTGAAGGGCGGCGCCATTCGAGGTTGGTGACAGTAGAGGCCAAATTTATGTTAGAAGTGGCGACAATCTCACAGTTTTTGCCCCGGCTCGGAAAATTCCCAGATCCGTCACTGTCCTCATTGCAGTGTTTTGTTTCCGTATTTATGCGGCGAGAAGTGTTAACTGTAATAGAAAACTGCCTTCGTCCATCCTTGTTCAGTTATGCTAATCTCGAGGCTCACTTCTCATTTCTCCTAGTTGATTAGTATAGGTACTGTATACTGTCCTCTCTTGAGAAACCTCTATTTGGAGCATATCGATCTTCCCATCCTTTTTCGAGACTTCTTTTTCAACAACCAGTAAAAAATACGATAGAGCTTCAAAATCTATGTTGAGCACTACACTGCAGTCGACAGAAGATGTCATTCGGCTCAGACTGGCTTCTCATATTTGCTTAAATCTGCACGTTTAACTCCGAGTCAAACTTGCATGAAAATTACTTTAACAAATTCCTTGATCGTGTAGGGAATCTCCAAGGTAGCTCCATCCCAATTAAATAAATAATAATTATAAATGGAAAAACTGCAAAGCCTGAATTTTATTTAGATCTGAGGATCTGAAACAGTTTGCTTACCCCTTTAGTATCTTGCACTAAAAAAAAAAAAATAGCCACCTGTCTTCGTCTGATGTTGGATATGTTTGTCTATTCTAATACCTTTGGTGAATTGGAAAATATAGTCTTTGGAATTGTCTCTTGGAAGAACATCTGGAGCCTGTTTATATGTTAACCCCATTCACTCATATTGCCTCTGTAGTGGCGAGTGCTGAGTGGGTATAGGAATTGCGTGACCGTGGGTTTTAAGTTGCAAAGGAAGCGACAAGATGTCGCATTCACAAAATCTTCCTCAGAGTAAAGAAGCTTTATTAAACTCGTATACAACACGACTGAAGGGTGACGTCAAATTGATGATGGAAAATTTTAAAGGTAATTTAGTTTTTTAATTATGATATAAAATGATTTACCAATTAACTATACACAGTAAACTTATGGTTTTTTATTTCAGAAATCATTAAATTATCGAAATCGGAGAGTGTTACACCGTTGCCGGAAGCTACTCAAAGTGATAAAGATTCGTTTGAAATCGATATTCGAGCAACAAATATTGTAAGT
>CM061919.1:153206231-153307672 GCA_031002005.1 Vandiemenella viatica | reverse complement strand
GGCAATCTCCCATTTCGATGTGCTCTTTACAGTTTACTGCCGTTTGTGTTAGCATGTGAATTGTTATTCTCACTACATAAAATCATTTAACAGAGAGGGGTGATGTACCAGAGAAGCGAAGGACCCACAGCCAGACCATTGCTTGTGTGGTGTAGTATGTAGTCCACATTTTTTGTACATCAAATGCAAGGTGCAAAGGAGGGCAGCTAGATTTATCTGTGGAAAATATTCAGTAAGTGACATAATAAAGGAGCTGGGGTGGGATGTCATTGGAAGATAGGAAGAGTGTGAGGAGCTGTAGGTGGCATATAATGCTGTTAGAATGGATATTGGTGGAATAATTCTGAGTGGTGTATGGAGCCTAAGTTGACCATGACCACAATCTCGCACTAGACTTCAGGTGATGAGGCCTGAGTGGATAAAATATCTAAACACCCACTTTGACCTAACAATTTACGACAGTTCAAGTGTGAGCACTATCTAAGGCGTAATAGAACTAGTGTCTGCACTATGGTAACGTTTTGGATACTTGTCGATGTGTGCGGATCTTCTATGAAAATGTGGGTTATGATGTCTGTTTGATGACCAAGAAACTATCAGTTAGCTAAGAGCATTATGATAACTCTATCGTGGTTACTTGAACAAAGCATGCAATTACAAACAAATGTCACACTTGGTCCTGAATCCGAAGGTTGGCGTTAGATGGGAACATTTTAAACCGAATGGAGAACTCTCCTGGGTCCTGATTTATTGAAAAATAATATCCTGGAAAAAGGGAGAATTTTCCTGTAAAACTGCAGTAGAACCACCTTAAGTGAACATTTTGGTACCTGGCTACTGATTAGTAGAAGACTTTGCGAATTTTGAATTTTTGGTTTACTTTAACGCACGAACAGAAGGTAACCCTGTCTGTAACTGATCAGGGGTTGGATTGGGAATCATTGTAAAACAGAAGGTGGTTTTAGGAAGTGCTTCGGGTATGTTGGCGATGAGGCTAGGGGTGGATCTTGATGAAAGAATTAGAAATAGAATATCAGTAGAAGCTGGCACTGGATTTCTTCTATAAGGGAATGGGTAAATTTTCTATATCTCCACCTTGGTCACAGGCGATGGTCTCAGGCATGTTTCTGTGCTCAGCACTGCCTTAGCGTGACTCGATTTTTATCACATAGGACTGGCGTACTTCGATTCGACAGGGGTAAAATTAGTAAGATTAACAGACGGTATTTCGTTCCTGGAACATAAGTGCTGTGCTGTAAAATACAGTTAAAGGTGTCAATCACTGATGTGTCACAAGGGATTGATTGGAATTTAGACAAAGTGCAGCTAAGGACACTCAATTTGTGATTGCTTACGAAAGCATAACAGATTGATACAAAGATTGGTCTGGATAGACAGACGACAAAGGTTTGACCTGGATGGCAACAATTACGAGTGCGATGAGATATTTTATACCAATGGCAGCAGAGATAAGTTAGAGAAATGAGGTGTCGTACTGAAGCTTCCATTCCTTGAGTTTTGCCATGGTCAAACTGGAAACTTTGATTTTCAAGCCTTGGTGTGGGAAAGGCTTTGTTAATCATGTCATTAATATTTCAAGTGGGCTCTTGTCCAAAGACAGGGTTGAGAAATAGACTTGGGTTGAGAAATAGGCTTGAAAAAATTACAGCCTGATTGATTTGACATCATGTAATCACTTCAGAAATGTCTGTAGGGAAAGAAACTGGTTTTCAAATCGGCAACTTTGCTTTATTTTAGCTGCTTCAATTCATCGAGGTTATACTTACATACATCACTAAACCCCTTCAATGCCTCTTTGAGTTCAAAAAGTGTCTGTGTTCTCGGTCTGTTTCATTACACATAATTTAATACATCCTTTAAAATACGCGGAATGTAGGTGACACTCGTGAGCTATATATATTGTTCATAACGAATCCAACATGATGTGAAAAAGTGAGTTTGTTTCCCGTCTCTTCGTCGGTGAATTAATTTTTAATGTCTGCCTGCTTCGATGAACGGAATTTATGGTTTTCCCTACCTTCGTCGGTGATGTCTGTCGGTTTCAATGAAATGATTTCACCATTGAAGGGTTTTTGAGGCTACGAATTGTGAAAGGAATAACTTATGTGTGGTATTGCAAAACATCAGCCGTTGGTATAGAAATGAATGATTGAAGTTGTGATAATGATTTTCATAAATTTTTCTTTGAAGTTCCTAAGAGCAAAATTATAACCATGGCTGCATACAGTTTAAACATTTCTTTCCATCTAACCAAAAATACTTTCACTGAAGCAAAAACAAATTATTGATTCATTTTTTTTATGTCGGAACCGCAGAAATGCAAATATAAAACAAGTACACAAAATAATAAACTAATCCGTCACCCGTCTGCATGCATTAAGACGCCACCACACTCGATCAGTGGCGTACACTGTACAACATAAACACCATTGAGTTGTGGTTCCCGGTTTTTAGAAAGCTCCCTGCAACCATCATGGCGAATGCTGGGACGATTCCCAATCTCAGCTTCATAAATTACGGATTTCGCAAACAAAAATATATTGCATAATTACTCGTTTCGCAGGGATATAACAACACGATATTCTTCCAGTAGTGTAAATGCTTCGGATATGACAAATCTGATTCTATGACGTGTAGGCCACATGTCCTTCCCACCCTCATAATAATACATCACACGCCTGTGTTCAGGTGCCGATGTCTCTTGAATCACCAGAGTCGATAAGGGAGGAGGGGGGGGGGGAGGTGAATACAAAAAAATCCTCAAGCACAAGTTACTGACTGTATATAAAATGACTTCACTAATTATATAAAAAAATTAATAAAATAAATCGATAACAAGTGATTTTAAAACAGAGTTTATTGCACGTTTTGGGAAATTGTCTTTAAAGTAGTTTAGACAAATCAAACTCAAAAATTGAGTTGACAAATCATAGGAGGTGTTGCCAAAAACTTTAAACATTTTCACAACTGTGTTTTCATAAGGAGCTCATCTCATCTTTTCTTAATGAAATTCCGTATCGAAATATAGATGTTATAATTTTTCCCGAAAGTATTTATCTACTGGACTACCTAATTTTTTAATTTAGTTATTTCGTAAAACCATTAAACTCCAGAAAAATTGCTATAGTTGTCGTCTCAAATCTAGGACGCTTCACATCATTGTAAGGTTTAAAAAAAATGAAAAAAATGAATGGATCCGTAATTCTGGAAATATAGGGGAAGGGGAGAAGGAAGATGAAATTTGTTTATGTAATAGACGCGTGCCTTGTTTAGAACGACCTTAACGACAATAAAGTCGATAAGATCACCGGAAGAAAAATCTACCACTTCGTAATTCATTCAGAGTATTATGGGTTTAATTAGTTCGCTTAAACCTTGTGCCTGAACGCGGGGATGAGCTTCCTATATGGTGTGTTTGTACCTGTGTTGGAACCAATTAAACAACACGGTCAGCCAATGAAAATACCTCACATAGCTCACTCTGAAAACACGAACAAAATTTAATTCCAACTGTTGGGCAGCATTCCCTCCCGGCAACACACCACTTCAATCAAGTTATTATTTTTAACCCACCCCTCTCAAAACTAGATTCAAACTTTTATCATACATATTATTCCAGAGTAATTTTGTGGTAGCAATAGCAGCAGAATAGTTTATTCCTCATTTAGTTCCCAGCTAAGAGTGGAATAATTGGCTTTCAGTATGTCATTGGAGAGCTTTGGTGAGCTGTAACGCTTGACCTTGGCATTCGAGTAGACGCGGGTTCGAATCCCGTCCGACAATCCAGATTTCTATAGAACCATTGAGATAGTTAAAATGTAAAAGTTACTACTTGAATGACAATGCGCCTGTTAGAACATGTTACAAAGAGACTAACTGATATGAAAACATATTGAGAACTGGTAACGTATTACGTCTTTCATGATGTTAAAAACAAGGGACAAGTTCCTCATATACTATATTTTTTGGGTTTTTATATTCCGTCCTTTAATGGTCGCTATGTCTGGCGCTGCTACAAGAGAATCTACCTCTTGAGTATCAAAGTTTTTCATCCAAAGAAGATAGCGTTTGTACTGTACCACAACACTGTTTACTGAAGCGGAACGACCTAGAATAATACTGACAACTAGGTCACACAAAAGGAACAGAAATTAGAACGTGCAATTGCATACAGTATAATTTCTGCACTCTACTACCGCCTATGAGGCTATAAAGTTGTTGAGTTACTTCAAGTTCCTGAAACAGAAAACTACGTATTAACATTTATATTGCCTAGCATTCACAATACAACTATTAACCGAACGGAACTGATATGTTGTTCGGCAGTTCCCAACTCTCCATTTCAGTTAGGACCCTCGATGTGCAAGTATTATACTTGAAGTTATAGTAAGTTATTCAGGACCATTAATGCTGAGTTCGTGCATTATATGAAGGATACTTGGTTACTATGGGCTTTCATGGAGACCTTCTTGAGAAAGCCGATACGTACCCAATGTTCGACTAGACATTTAGAACAATCATAGTAATCGAGAATATGTAGAGAAGAGCAGCATGAATTGTGACTTTTTTCCTTTCAAATTCATGACGTTTGGGAATGTAGTCAGCTCTATAATCGCATTTCTTTCCAATTTTAAATGTTGTTTTTTCGTAGAATATTTGTTCCACGATGTACAGACAACACAAGACACTTAATTGCAACCATCCCGACACTTACAACGCGGACTAAGTACTTGCTACAGTCTCCGCGAAAGTTTTACAGAATTGAAAAGGAAGTTGGGATTTTCTGGTGGACAGATGACGAGTTTTTGTATAAATTTATTGAGCAACATGCGAACAACTTCCTTTATTTAAGAATGGAATGAGACGCTAGATAAGCTCAGGTGCCTATATTAATTATTTATTCGTGCTGTTAGGGATAGTAACGCACAGCTTGGAGATTAGTATTGATGAGAAACACCCTCTGTCAACCACAGTTTTCTGTGACTTTCAGAATAAAGATATGGATGTAGAGATATTTCAATGTGACCTTTGACTAAACTTACTTGAATTATTCAGATTCATTTGCAACCCACAGATCATGTGGCTGTACGTGGTTTGACGGTTTGTGTATAACAAGAGAAGACCCGCAACCCCGATTGCTCCGCACTCTATTTGGAATCTTCTGGCTCTTTGATGCTCCAATTGCTCGAACTTTTCATTGATTCTAATCCGGTTCGTTAACCATTCAGTGTTCTCCACGTTTTGCAATCTAGAGTGATCCCAGATAAAGAATTTTATGTGGACGGATCTGGTGTCAGAATTTTATCACCTGTCAGCAAGCTTTAACTGGTTTCCATTTTGCTTTATGTAAGATATTCAAAAAAAATTCTTACTAAATTTTTTTTGTCAGCCAGTCTGTTCTTACTTTGTGGACGTGTCTCATTCTAGGGAGTAGTGTAATGTCCACGAAGATTGTAAATTGTACAGAAAGGAACAAAATTCTCTGGAACTATTTTATTCAACGTTCTTCTACTGGATAATACTTTGTCTGCTAAAATCTGAAAGCTTTAAATACTATATGAACTGAGTTTTTTGCTTCAAAACCCATTTTACTCTGAAGCATTTTACTTACTGGAATTTGGCAACCAAAAAGACGGGACGTACGCTTTGTTGCAAGGAAGGTGAAGATGAAAAGTTACTGCAAACCACTAATATGGTGCACAATACCTTTTTGTTGAATTGTGTACATGGTAGCTATTACCATATCTAGAGTCTTTGTATTAAAATACAATAAATTAATATAAGATTTTATGTGTCTATAACTAACAGTGTCAACTGATTATGCTTATAAAATGGCCAGTAACTTACTCTTAATTAGTAGTTACTAATATTATTCGTTTGTTAAGACTTATATGTACTGTTATATATCCTCTAGACTGTTCTCACATGGGATTAATTCGAAAAAATCTAATGAAACTTATGTAATCAGCATTGCTTAGATCAATATAGGTAGCTGAATTAGGAGATTTATGGGAAAGGGTGTGGTTGACTATGACCACAAGCACTTCATTTCAGGCGTAACAGAATGGGAACGTTTATTTCTCTCGCTAAGAGTCAGGAACTGGAATATATGAATATTTTGTCCAAGGTGGACTTGTGGAATCAGCAGCTATGATATCAAATTTGGTTGATAATTGAATACAGCGACCAGTCACAGTTTATGGTGTTGCTTTATTTTATTTTACCATTACCGGTTTCAAGCATACATTGCTCATCATCAGATGGTTTTAACAATACAGATGCGAATTGCAGGCGTGTTTTTGTGTCCTAGAATAACAAAAATATGATGATTGACGAAAGAATTTAAATCTGGAGTGATGATAGTAAAACTTGGTATATAACTTACATTATGTGTCTGCTTATATCCGAGAACAAAGACTTGTATGGAACACAGTTGAGGAGGCACATTTTTGTGTAACACTATGCACTATCACCATTATATTGCACAAATATATGTGGAACAGACACGCTGCACATTTGCTACTGTATTTACAAACAAACATGACAGAGCCGTTAATCTACAAAGAAGTATTTACAAAGAGGTTTATACAGACAGTAATATGTAATTGATAAAAAATTAGATATGATAACAAAATTGAACTTAATTCTATAACTATATTGGTATCCATTATTCTGTTTTTACCAATATAGTTATAGAATTAAGTTCAATTTTGTGATCATATCTAATTTTTTATCAATTACACATTACTGTCTGTATAACCTCTTTGTAAATACTTCTTTGTAGATTAACGTCTCTGTCATGTTTGTTTGTAAATACAGTAGCAAGTGTGCAGCGTGTCTATTCCACATATATTTGTGCAATATAATAGTGATAGTGCATAGTGTTACACAAAAATGTGCCTCCTCAACTGTGTTCCATACAAGTCTTTGTTCTCGGATATAAGCAGACACCTAATGTAAGTTATATACCAAGTTTTACTATCATCACTCCAGATTTAAATTCTTTCGTCAATCATCATATTTTTGTTATTCTAGGACACAAAAACACGCCTGCAATTCGCATCTGTATTGTTAAAACCATCTGATGATGAGCAATGTATGCTTGAAACCGGTAATGGTAAAATAAAATAAAGCAACACCATAAACTGTGACTGGTCGCTGTATTCAATTATCAATCAAAAAAAATGGAATATATTAGCTAGAAAGAATTTAAAACTAAAGTTTGTAAAGAAAAAACGTAGGAGGGCAGTGAAATTAAGGAATTTTTTTTAAAAAAAAAAAGTAAAATATAAAAAAATGATGTAGTTGTGTAGGTAAATTGTCAACGAAATTAATAATTAAGTTAACTAATTATTTTTTGGACATTTGGTTGAAGAAATCAAAATATCAAAATTTGGATTAATCCTGCAAACAAGATTAGTGTCAATAAATACAGAATCTCGTTCGGAATACAAAGATACTCGACACACCTCATTATATGGTGGAAAATGGAATGGCCCACACACCTGCCGAAAGCGCTAATACTGGGAAGGAAAACGAGTGCGCGTTTTCGACAAGCCGAGTATTTGCTCTAAAACATCGATTAACTAATTCGGAAGACGTGTCCGTTAACCAATCCCGACTAGATTTCGTAGGAGATTAAACAATGTATATCACAACTTCGACAACATATTTCACAAGAAAGAATTTGCCTGCGAGGTGTGCAGTCGTGATTTAGAAAAGACCTACATTCACCAAATACGTGAAACGTGGAAATCACTGTATGTAGCAAGGAGAACTATCCACAAGCCTGGTCGTTATCATCATATATATTAATTCCATAGGGTATTTTTTTTTTTTTTTTTTTTTTTTTTAACCACAAGCCATTCCATACTTACCCGAAATCAATGAATTAGGTTTCATTTTAAATCTTATGGTCTCCACTTTTGTCACATCATATTTTAAGAAGGAATTTTTCGGAATTCAACCCTTATAGGGCAAAAATTTTAATATATCTAAAATGCTGTTTTTTGTGTTATGCGTCATTTATCTCCCAGGATACCTATCTGAACTAGTTTAATGAAGTATCATTTTAAAGATTAAGATCTTCGCTTTGGTGACATCATATATTAAGACAGTAATTATTAGGAATTCCACCCTTAAAGGGCAAAAGAATCAATATTTCTGCAACGCGTTTTTGTGTCACGAGCCATTTATCTCTCTTAATGCTTAAACGATATAGATAAATGAGGTATAATTTTAAAGATTAATGTCTCCGTCATGGTCTCATATTTTAAGAAAGGAATTTTTTGTAATTCGACCCTTAAAGGGAAAAATTACCTTTATTTCCATAACTTTTGTTTTGTCACGAGCTATTTATCTCCCTTGATATCTAACCGAATTCGAGAAATTTTATAAATTAAGGTCTCCGCTTTGGTCAAATCATATTTTAAAAAAGAAATTTTTCGAAATTCTATCCTTAAAGGGCAAAAGCATTAATATTTCTACAATGCGTTTTTATGTCATGACCCATTTATTTTCCTTGATATCTAACCGATATAGATAAATGAGGTAATCATATTAAAGAGTAAGGTCTGTGCCGTGGTAACATTACATTTTAAGAAAGGAATTTATCGTAATTCTACCCTTAACGGTCAAAATTGTTAATATTTCTAAAATGCGTTTTTTGTATCTCGAGCCATTTATCTTCCTGGATATCTAACCGAAATCGGATAAATAAAGTAGGATTATGAAGAGTAATATCTCAGCATTTGGTGGCATCATATATTAAGAAAGATTTTTTTTGGAATTCAACCCTTAAAGGGAAAAAGTATTCAATGGTTCTAGAATATCATTTTCTTTTACAAGCCATTTATCTCCATTGATATCTAACCGAAATAGATAAATTGGGTATCATTCTAGAGATTAAGGTCTGCTCTGTGGTCACATCATATTTTAAGAATGGATTTTTTCTGAATTCAACCCTTAATGGACAAAAATATCAGTATTTCTAAAATGCTTGTTTTGTGTCTCGAGTCTTTTATTTAGTTTGATAATTAAACAAAATTGATAAACGAGGTATCATTTTAAAGAATGAGGTCTTCGTAAGGTCTTCGGTTTCATCACATCATATTTCAAGAAAGGAATTTTTCAAAATTCGACCCTTAAAGGGCAAAAGTATTAATATTTCTACAGCGCATTTTCCTGTCACAAGTCATTTATTTCCCTTGATACCTAACCGAAATCGATAAATGAGGTATCGTTTTAAAGAATAAAGTATCCGCTTTGGTCACATAATATTTTAAGAAAAAAATTTCTAAAAATTCAACCATCAAGGAGCAAAAATATCATCATTTCTAATTTTTTTTTTTAACTCACTTGATGCCTAACCATAATCGATAAATGAGGTACCATTTTAAAGACCAAGGTATCCGCTTTGGTCAGACCATATGTTATAAAAGGAACTTTTTGGAATTTGACCCTTAAGGGGCAAAAGTATCAATATTATTTCTATAACGTGTTTTTTGATTATTCTTACGAGCCATTTATCTCCTTCGATAAATGACATATTGTTTTAAAGATTAAGGTCTCCAATTAGGTAAAATAATAAATTAAGAAAGAATTTTTCGGAATTTGATGTTTAAAGAGGTCGTGCGTATGAGATAGTTCAGAGCTAAATCCCTAGATTGCAACAGCAGATATCGAATATTTTTTTCTGTTATGGAAACATTTTTGTTTTGCTATACAGTTCCAATTTAAACATTTATTTGCACAGCAACACATATCACAAAGATGTAGATACGCTGTGTGCATTTTGTCAGGTTGATTGTATTCTGTTAAGGTGACAGTTTATTGTGCATACAGTGTGTTTTAAATTTTCCTTAATGTTTCGTAAAATGTTGTAAGTATTTTGATGCGTACCTATTACACTAAACCAATAAATATTTGTTACAAAAGAACGTTTCTACTTTTCATTATATTACAAGCATTCAACCTCACTATTCATCGTATTTTATTCGCGAAATTTTCTCACGGGTCGTCTAGTATAATGTAATCTGAGAAACACTAGTACGCGTAGACAACCGTTGCATATAACTGGTTAGCTACTGTTGTCTATTATAGCATGACAAACGTAGCTGTAAAGCGAGAAAGGAAATCCAAACCGACAGTCTCTTACACCTATCCTTAAGTGTCATAAGCACAAATCGAACCATTCATATTTCAAATGCTAGATGTTTACACTGACACCATTTCACTGATCTTGCCGAATAGATCCCCTACACTGAAATTCCGTTTCTGCAATATGTTTTCATTTATTTATATTGTAAGAAAAATAAAATTTGTATTGAAATTTATTGTTTAAATGCAGTCTGGGTGACAATGGTTCCAAGCCTGCAACTATCGGCAATACGTGTATTAATTTAATAGCATATTTTTATTATTATTATTTCATCGACCAGTGCTACACGGATTTATCTGAAGTAACCGAAAACAGAATTAATGTAACTAAATTTATTTATCTCATTACAGACTTATTCATGTAAAAATTATTGAAGGTGCCCGAATTCAGTCTACCATTTTTTTAATTTTTAAGCAGCTGGAAGGGATAAAATATGTACGACACCGGACTAAAAATGCATATGAATGTATATGGTAATGTGGAGAAAGTTAGTGTCGTCCCTTAATTAAGTTAAGGTTACACCTGGCTGGATGCTTTGCGCAGGCCTCTTTCCGCTCACTTCAGAAGCTGGTGGTAGCTACGTGAAGTTTTGATGCCGTATCACAGGATCACTACGGCATTAAACACAGTGCATGGTTACATAAAATTTTATACCTTTTGCAGGCGCCATGTCTTTAAAATTCCATTTACTTTGTGGGTTCGTAATGACGAAGCACTAAACCCGCAATTAAGTGGAATTTTACAAATGGGTTAATTTTTGCGTGCTCAAACACAGTACATGACACCATAGTTTGAAAGTGTAGTAATTGCGCCAAAGTTACAATATTGAGGTTATAGAAGGAGATTGACGTATTGAAGTTTGTTGTAGCTGTATTATTCACTTTGGTATACATAAAAAGTGCAATAACAACACTGTTTGAAGTAAGTATGTTATATAGGTTACTGATGATGAGATATCGACTTGATTTGATATTGATATTTGCAAGCTATTTTAGCGTATAGTTATTTTCATCATTATTGATGGAAACTACAAATTTTAGTCCATACGTTGGCGCGTGAGGATATGCTATACTTTAGATGCAGCCGTAATCATATTGCAAGAGTCAACAACGAAAGAGTAGGTGGTTACGCGTTGGTAGTTACATTAGAGAGAGGGGCACTTTAGAACAGGCCAACAAGTAGGTGTCAGACAAAGACAGCCAGGAGTCCAGTAATAAGGTCTGCCTTGGCTGAAGTGTTAATGAGCCACTCCAGACTGCTCCCAGATAACGAATGGAAAGAAGAAGAGAAAAAAGAAAGACGGCTTTCCACAGTAAACGAGAAGAACAATTTGTTACAGTTAATGAAGTCAAGGTTCCAACATCAGGGTTGTAAAGTGACAAAGAAAAGAATTCGAGACAAATTCATTTCTGTCACGTAACAGGTGGACATTCTTTTTCAGTGTCAGACAATATCTGAAATAATGAGTATGTTGCAGTAACTTTAATTTTCCTCTAGGCGAAGACCTCGGAGAGGCGAATATGGCATGTAATCAATAACTGTACAAACATAAAACAGAGTGGATATATTCCATAGAATATAGATAGTTGGAAAATTCTTAAAAATGAAAAAGGCAGTACTACAGTGTCGTTACCTGTGACTGTCTGTGGTAGAACAGTTTTATTTTCGCCAAAGAACAGTTGACAGAATTTATCAGAATAATATATACCATAAAAACATTTCTTGTAAAAATAGGCCAAGTCTCGTGTTCATATAGTGACAAAAAGTTATGAGTTCTTCTTCTGAGCCAAGTCTACTTTACAGTGTGCCTTCAGTTCACTTTGTGAAACAGAATGGTTTCTCTCTGTGTCATAGATCGTTTATTTAGGATAAAAAAAAAATCTGAAGACTTGGCCACTATGTACGCCATGTTTTAGTTAACCTGTATAAATACCTTAAACGTGTTGCTTTATCACACTTATAAATACGTAAAAGCCAAAATTTCCCTCGCTATTTTTCGAATTTGACAATTATTTATTAGCCCTAATTTCAGTAAAAATTTTGACGTGTATAATGGCCAAGTCATCAGAATTTTCTTATCCTTAATAAACGATCTATGACACTGAGGAAACCATTCTGTTCCACTGAGTGAACTGAATACACACTGCAAAGTGTAGACTTGGCTCCGAAGGAAATCTCATAACTTTTTGTCATTACATGAACACGAGACTTGGCCTGTTATTACAAGAATTGTTTTTGTGGTATCTCATTTCTTTTTATAAGCATATTCTGAATCGCCACTCAAATGTAATGATTCCATCTGAAAATCTGTGGATAAGAACGTTTCAAAATTTAAGACATTAATATAAGTTACCAACAATGCCCCACTCTCTGAAAACAATGGGTGTGCGCTGTAGCCAAGCAATTGCCATTAGTTTCACTACCACCATAAACAAAATTACTAGTAACTCCAAATTAAGCATAGGAAAAAACTAAAATTTAAGGCTTTAGTTCAACTTGCTCACCTCTATGTAGTATAGAAATATCAGGTTTATAGCTTCATCCGGAGCAAAGCAATTATGTGCCAGAATTTTTAATGTTTGGGATTGTAATTAAATAAATACGGAGAAAAGCTCCAATATTAGATTTTTCTTATGACTTAGGGATCAAACCATATATGTGTACCAAATTACTTGTTTCTAGGATTACTGGAAGTACAGTGGAATTTTGATGACGGGGTGTCGTGCCGAAATAAAATTTCAAATTTCAATAACTTCCAAATTAATAAAAGGAAAGAAGTAAAATTTAACACATTATTTAATCATAGTAAGCTCACTCCACAGTAAAAAACTGAGGTATATAAAGTTAATAGTGTAGAAAGCGATTTCACGTTAGGGGTGGGTAAGGGGTTGGTATATGGAAATTTATAAACTTCAGATTTTTCTTATAACATGTGGATAAAATGCTATGTAATAAATTTCAGCTTTCTACGGCTACAGTGCCTTATAGTTTTGATGATCATCAGTCAGTCAGTGAGTGACAAAATCGCTGAAGTTTGTATCTGAATAAGATCCGAAGTAAGAACAGTAACAAAATAAAATTTGGTACGTTTGCTAAGATTGCTGATATCTATGCATAAAAGAAATTTGAGACATGTAGGATGAATACGACCGAAGAAATTGAGGTTCAAAAATGGACCGAATCGCTTCGAGAAATAGTTAGGCGGTGCCGCCGTTGACTCTACTTGGCGGGTACACTGCAGTGCACCCAAACAAAATTCTGAGAAGTGATACTTCAGATAAGGCTTCAATACAGTTAGTTACGTATCCCAAGGTCTGCTAGTATTCATAAACGCCTTACACAACTATAATAATGCAGTGCTTAAATTGTCTAGTATATGGACACGTGAGGAAATAATGGTAAAGCCTAAGGATGTCTGATCAGTCTTCTTCACATGAAGAGTCAGTCATCGAAATACCCTGTATCCTTCACACATTAAGGCGGTACAAATGAAAGCAAATGCGTTTATTTTGCAGCTCACACAAATGCCATTGTTGTAATTGCTTATACACAGCAACAATACCGAACGTTGTGGGTAGGTGGATAACGTTCTGGGCTCGCATTCGGGAGGACGACGACAATACCGAACGTGGTGGGTAGGAGGATATCGTTCTGACCTCGCATTCGGGAGGACGACATTTCGTATCCCCGTCCGAGCATCCAGATTTGGGTTTTCCATGGTTTCCCCAAATCACTCCAGGTGAATGCCGGGATGCTTACTTAAAAAGACCATGGCCGAATTCCTTCCCGTTCCTTGTTCCCAGGCCCATCCCGCCTCTAATGACCTCGACGTCGACGAGGAGTAAAGCCATAATTTAAAAAAAACAATAAATGTAAAAGTACATTGTTCTATATGTTCAGTAATCATGTTATATTCCATGTAGTTGCTGCTCTCAGCGACCGTAATACTTCAATTGTTTATGGTTCACCAAATCTACTGTATGATTTCGTAAGGTCATCCACTCACCTCGATAGTTATTGGCTGAAAAATGGTGACGTCATGGGCCAGCCTTTGCTCGAAAAACAGCGACCAGAGATACCATTACAAGAAATTCGAGGTTATGTCCAAAATTTAATTCCTAAGCACCAAATTAAGTTTGATTTTAATAGCATTTCATAATTTAAAATAAAAAAAAAAAAAAAAAAAAAACATGCCGATAAACTTTAATGTTAAAAAAACATGGTGCTACTTTCCAGGAAGATGTCGACTTTGTAACCAAAGTTTATACACGTGCTAGCTATTAAATGAGCGCTAAGCTTACTTTTTATATAGATTTAAAGGATATTGACTATATAAACGCGATGTGAAACACATTAATTCACTTGATTTTTGCCTTTAGCGGCATCATTTAGTATTTAAAACACGTGAATAAAATATTTTCTTCCTCTACTTATTTGAAGAAAAGACAACACTTTTAACAACGATATTCCTGCCGTTAATGAACAGCAAGCAGAAATTGTAGAATATGCAGTGTTTAATACCTAAGCAACTGAAAACGTGGGACTACATTTCAGTAACACGTCGACTTGAAGAAACTTGAATTACTGTGAAATGAGCAAGCATTCAACTTAGATTTGAATATACATTTAAATCATTGAGGATATGACTACTTATACGCGATGTGAAACTCTTTAATTCAGTTAATTTTTTAGCTTCTTAGCTACAGCATTTAGTATCAACAACACGTAAATATAATATTTTATTCCTTTTCTTATTTGAAGAAAATACAGTACATACTTTATTTAACCAATTAATACATAAAAAACAGCTTTTCATTTATTTACCGTAATTTGGGGAAATATTGACACCAGAAGGTGTCCTTCATTTTTCTGAAAGGACCATTTTATGTCCAAAGAATGATGATTTTTATGAAATTAATGAACGAATTTTGAAGGTGAAAGCGTTACCTACTTCAGTTCAGACTCTATCGAAGATCCAAAGAACCAAGACACAGAAATTTATCCCATAGAGTTTTTTAATAATCTAAGGCCTTCAGGAATGTCACTACATCAACTGAGACTAAAACTTGGAGCAATTGTCATGCTACTGCGGAATCTTAACACGAGGCCTGTGCAGTGTGCAATGGCACTCGCTTGATTGTCAGAGACTTTAAACTAAATTTGATTTTTGTTAAAGTTCTTACTGGATCTGCAAAAGGAAATTCAGTATTCATTCCGCGTATTAATCTTGCTCTAAGCAATTCTGACCTCCCATTTATTCTGAAACGAAGGCAGTTTCCTGTCATGCTTGCCTTTGCTATGACTATAAACAATTCACAAGGTCAATCATTCGACAAGGTTGGACTTTAACTCTCTGAGCCTTTTTCCAGTCATGGATAACTTTATGTGGGTTTTTCCAGTGTGCGACGGTCAGGTGATGTTAAAGTACAAATCATCAAAAACGATCGCCACGGTAAACTTCTAAAAAATTGTAACAGTTTTTACAAAGAATATTGTTTACTGGGAGGTACTGGAGCATCAATAAGTGACTACTGTACCAAATAAATGACACTTAATTTCCAAAGGACAATAAATTTCTGCAAGGATGGTAATCCATAATGTATTCACTTTGATTGTAGTTAACTAAACCACCGCTGTAGTAATGGGGTTAAGTAAAATGGGTTAAATAACATGTTATCGTGTAGTGACACACTGGAAACTCATCATTTAGTCAGGCCGCATCTGTCGGCACAAAACTGTCTTTACCGATCTAACACCATTCACATTAAAATGACATTATTCAAATTTAGCAAAGTGAACTTTTGGAGTCAAATAAAACTGTATTTCAGCCAGTTCCAGTAAGGAGACCTCGACGTTTGAAACAATTATAAGAAAACGCGATCGTCTTTGTCCATGTTTAATACGTCTATTATCATACTTCCGAGTTCTTCACGGAAAATAAATTTTATTCAATCTAACGGTGAAACACAGGTCAAGTTCATGTTTGGCCAGGTCAGGTAAACCTAACATAATCTTTGACCCTAAAAACTAGAAATATTCTAAACCCGTGACGATACGCAAAAAACAGTCACGGGGTTACACTAGTTGCAAATAATAACGTAGCTCGTCCCGTTTGGCTAGATCTACAGTAATCATATGCCTTTTAGCGTCGCCTCTCAGAAACAATATTGCTGCAATTTTTCATCATCTAGCCACATGAAGTAGTGTGCCGGTGTCGCTAAATGCACAGACGCATCTCCCAGGGACAAAGCAGCAACATAACCTGCACCGTGGCTACATGCGTACATTTATCGAAGGCAGATGTACTTGGAATCACAGAAAAAAGAAACATGAACGCTCAAAGACTTAACAATCCCTTCTACATTTACTAGCTGCAGCTTCAGCATAGCGTTGCACATATACTTTGCGCCCTAATCTGTCAATTATGAATTCAAGTAGCACGAAATATATGCTCAGTTTTCTGTCACTCTTGCACTCTCCACAGGAAACAAATCGTTACAGCTGGAGATATTTCACAACAGAGTCTAAACTCTGTTCTCATCTTGTACAGCTAAGCCACAATACTCACGCAGGCCATTTGTGGTCCAAGTACAGAATGTGTAGCAACTGAGTTTACAGGAATACGTTAACAGTCTGTAAGCTCCTCTGGCTATAGCTGTAGAGAAGCAGAAACTTAATGGTATTAGTTTCCAGTAATTTAAACTCCTTCCCAAGACTGGCTTCGTTGTAATACCAAGATTCAGTAAGTAAGTATTAAAAGATCATAGTGGTTTAATGTTATTTATTCTTGTGCCTAATTGATCGGACTAAAAATGAAGGTTGCAAATATTCCTTATCTTCTTCTAAGCAGTTAAGGTATCAACACAAAAAAAATAACATCACCTAAAATATCAATACTAAAAAAATGAAAACTTGGTCATAGTGCCACTATGTGACGTCACGCACCGGGCTTTTTTTTTTTTTTTTTTTTTAGCGTGCCAATAGCGAGCAGAAATGGTTTCACCCTCTATCCATAAATATCGAGGTGGTTGCCTTATCTGGAATAATTCAGTATGTTTAAAATAACATACCAGACAAGAAAATAGAAAAAACGTGTGTATTGTCTTTAAATCCACATATCAATTATTAATTGCTTTGTGTTTATTTATATTCAATCGATGTAGAAGTTTCAGTCATGTTCTGTGAACATACAAGCCGCTGTTGTAGTAAGGTGAGAAATACGTACAGCGTCAGATCGCGTTACAATATCAATCTTATTAGCGTCATTTAATAACAATTTTATTTTGCTAAGCCACTGCGAAGACATAAGTTACCAGAGCATTGCATTCAACCAGCAATTTTTAACGGACTTAGAAGCTCGTTATAAAACATTAACCTCAAAGCCTGTAAAAATCAACAGTGTGAACGGAGTGTTTTGGCAAGTCATTTATTCGCAGTTGCTTAATTGTTATAAAATAACGCCCAATGCAATTTTTGGTGGCTTACACTGAAACAAAAAGTTTCAGTTGTCATTCTGGTCCAGTTTGCATTTTAATGCTATCAAAAACTCTGCTAATATTGCCATTAGAAAATCAAAGCTTTAATCACAGGAGAATTAGTGCATACACCGTATTGCATGTTAGTACATTGCATCGCAAAATAAACTTAACAAAAAATATTCACGAGCTCTTACACGTTTATTTTTTAACATTCGTGATATAGATCGATATTACAACGTTTGAATGGCTGACACAGTTATATGCAGCTGATATGGCGTCGGTGAAAGCAAAGGAAATTAAAAATAAATCTTATGTCACATATCATTAAATTGTGGGGTAATCCGTATAGATCAATGTGATACTTCTTTCATTCAAACGAAGTAATGATTTCAATTTAAAAAAAAAATAATAATTAATATGCCAATTTAAGCGAAATATATACTTTAATTTTATTGTTCTAAGAAGTAAATTCTTCTCCTGGATGTTTAATTAAATAAAACTGTAGTTAATAACAGGCATGACCTCGTACAATATCTCTAACGATTGTTAGATGGGCAGCAAAGGCGGGAAGCGTGACAGACATGGTTGAATAGTGACCAAGATTATTACTATGGATTACTTAAGTACTGCAAAAAAACGTCACAGTGTTGGCAGAATCATTGGACTGGGATAATTTGAAAAGTGACCAAATTTCAGTTTGAATTTATTCAGTAACATGCAATACTCACTTCAAATCCGACAATAGTTGGAAACTTGTACCATTAACGTATTGATACAGCAAAGATAGGACAAAAAGATTTAGGAAATAATAACGGCTTCCAAATATTTTTTCATCGGATCTTCTTCCGGCCATCCAGATTTTGGTTTTCCATGCTTTCCAGAAATAACTCCAGGGAAATGCCGGAATGGTTTCCTTAAACGGCCCTGGCCGAATTTCTTCCCGCTCCTTGCCCCCAGTCCTTTCCCGCCTCTAACGACCTCAACGTCGACGAGGTCGTAAAGAAAAAAAAGTCATCCATCATGCCATAAGAGTTAGGGGTGCACAGAGGCGGTGAAAAGCAATCTCTGCAAAATTTATGGAATTGAGAGTTTAGATTCAGATGATGATCTGTGGAAATCTTAAGAACAAGGCTGAAATTTTGTAATTAATTAATGTCTAAATTGTTAGTTATTCATTGGTTAATAATTTTTAAGTTATTACTAACTTATGCCAACATACAGTTCTTTAAAGTTAGGATTAACTGAAACAGTATGTAAATAAAACTGAGTTTCACCACCCAATATCCCATACGAAAACCAGTTTTGTTTTCTATTCTATTCGATGAAAGAAGAACTACCAACTTTTGGGAGAAGCCTTCTTCGAAACTCCGAAACTGGAAAATGATAAAATTAGCAAGGTAGGAAATAAAGATCGTTTCATCAAATGACAAGCTACCATTCGTACACACATTTACGACTCCAGAGATTTACTAATGAAGGAAAATACATTGAAATATCCGCTGTTTTAAACTAACCTGTGCTTTTCTGATCTGAGCTGGATATATTTTTTTTATTTCGATTGATATGGAGCACAGTTTCCATACACACATACTTTCGCATTTAATGATTTTTTTATCCTAAGTTCTTTAAATGCAATCCCATCATTCACCTGCTTAGGCCCTTTCCTTGATATTCTTTCAATGTATCTATTAAATTATTCATCATTTCCGTTATCCGCTCCCTTGTGCCTGAAATCAAGTTCTCAACTCACTACTCCCAAGTCTTCTACAAATATACTTCCACGCCTTATCGTCAATATGCTTGTTTTGCAATCATCTCTTCGCGCATCTCCTATCTTCCAATGACTTTTAATCAAGCTCTTTTATCATACAGTTATTGATTGTGTTCTGCTGCCCACTCAAATTCCTATATTTAAAACCAGTCAGGTGACATCCATAATAATTAGATCATTATAATATTGTTTTGGAGCTTCTCTCAATTTCCGAATGTAATTTTTCAATAGACAATTATTAAACTTCTTAAGTGAGTATAAAATAAATAGTCGTTAGATTGGATTAGTATGCGGCGAGCAATAAATAAACACCATTGAAAGAAACAAGAAAATTGTTACTAGTACTCATTGAAAGCCTTTCCAGTTTTGTTTGGTCTGTTTGCCCCGTAGATTCCCTCGCTCGCGCCTCTTTAACACCAAAGAAGATTTATGTATGCAACATCACGAGCAGAGCCTTGGCTATGCATTACATTTTGTTTAGCGAATACTCCTTGATTTATGATGTCGGCAAAGTGTTTTTCTTTTCTTATTAGTAGATCTTCTGTGTAAGAGATTCTGTTCACTCACTGCCATCTGTTTTAGGGTCAGCAAATTCAGTTACAATCAAAATTACAATAACACAATAAATATCAAAATTTAACCAGATGTAGAAGAAAAAGTTTCATCTATAGTAAAATTACAACTGAATGCAGAGTCAAGGATGCATAAAAAACACAGGCTTCTTCTAAAGGGGAAAACCTACAGTATCAAACATTGATTTGGCAATGCGAAGAACATTCTAGAACTACGTACAAGAAGCAGTCAAAATTTATACTTTCAGAATACGAGTAGAACCGAATGTTTTAAAATTTTGCAATCTAAATGGATGATTAATGATGAATTAAATAGGAAATGGAAATTTTCTGTGAATTATTAGTGAGTCAAATAAATGAAAGAAACAAAAAAAGAGGAAATGGAATGGAGAATTACGTTTTCAGGTGTATGTGGCTGGTCGGTTTGTTGTTGTTGTTGTTGGTGCTTAAGGGCGCGTCGACGACGGGGTCATTAGCACCCGTCGGTTTGTTAAAGATGGAACTGATTGGAATAAGTGCAGAAAAAGTGAGAAAGCGAGTTAGATAATTGACAACGTAGTGAACGGTTGTACGAAATGGAATGATTATTTCGGGAAATATTGATTCACACCAGTCGATTTAGAGATAGCAAAAAATTATATTCCGTCTGTAAATTATTAAATATTACTAATGGTACGTTTCTGACTATCATCTAACATTCTTTTAGGCCAAGAAACTTTTGTATTTAGTTATTATTATTTATGTAGATAGAAATCACATTTATACGTAATAAGTGTGAGGCAATTGGTTAATATAAAAAATATAATCGTAAAGAAACTAGCATCAATTTCTATTTAATAACTTGCTGTAGACGCAACCATATCTAAATCTGAATGCAACATATATTCGGTATGAGGAATTTTCTGAGCAAAATGTTTCCCCATGCTTTGGCCAGTGTAACCAACAATTTTTATAATCTCATGATTAGAACAAGAAGCATAATTATAAAGTTAAATGCAATAATAATCTTTTGATTGCAAGGCTGAGTATTGCTAATTGTCCCACTCCTTCATAAAACAGAATTTAAGTGAGATGATATAATTTAAATGCACAAGATTGGGGTATATGTTGAGTCTCTTTTAACAGCTAGCAATGCCAGGTGACCCAATATAACTTCTGTTTAGTGGTTTTCTATTAAAAGCATCACAGAGTTCTATTTCGGTAGTGATCATTCAAACCCATAACATGTATAGATGTTTTGTAATGAGCAAACGTTTTCATATTTCATAAATTGGCATGAGTTCTTGTTAACTTGGATTATGGTGTAACTAATAAATAATCAGTTTATTGCTGAAATAAATTTCGGAAATATGCAACACTTAAAAAAAGGTTTTCTTCGGAAAATGAGATGTTGTAATATGTTGAGACAAATTTAAAGGATATTAATAACAATCATTATTTTGATGGCTTTTCAGTGACTTACACTGATCATGTATGCATTTATTCTTTCTACAATTTCTTAAAGAGATCGCCAGTTTTCTTCCAAACAATTTTTATGACCTTTTGCATACTGATTTAGAATTAAAGTCCTTCCATTCATGGCTATTAATATCGTCAGTTGCTTTTAACAGCTGTGCCAATTTCATAATTTTTATCACCATTTAGTCACAAATTTTCGACTTGGTTATTCAACAATTCTTAATAAGTGTTTATCCTACTTCTTCATTTAGATACAAAAATGATCATTCAAAGATATATTGCTCACTTTGTTTCATGCAGAGTAAAAGAAATATTTCCATCTTTAGAAACCGGTACTGAGGAATTTGAGGAACAGTTCAAGAATTAATTAAAGCTCTCCAACAGGTTTAAAAAAAATATCACGTAAGCTAAGGCCTTCGAGGTGATGAGGCGTGGAAGGATACTAGCGTAACAGGTGCATGGAGAGTAAAAGATGACCAAGGGCAATGAACAATTTACCAAAAATGCTGAAAGAATTTAAAATGAAAATTCGTGGAGGGCAAAAGTAGTAGGGTACAGTAAAGCGAGAAAATATGTGTAAACAAATTGCGACCGAGGCCTGCGCTCCATTGCAGTTAATTGATTTAAATTTTTTTGGCATTTAATTTTTGACAGATAACCTACGTAATTCTTTTATCCTAATTGTTAACTTTTTTCAGATACAATGAATCTTTTCGTTAAAAATAGAAATGTTAACAATCGGGGAAATTACTAATGTTTCTGTATAAAAGTAATGTCTAATTTAATTATCAAATTAGTTTTATGGCACTGTGCAAACGAATTAATGTTTTTTTTAATTGTAGAACATATTCAGTTAGGAGAGATACATAACTAAGATCGAATAAACGCAATCTTAATTCATGTAGAACAGTGTCGCATAAAATGATTAAAGTAATGGCGTATTTGATGTGGAATTATTTTCAGTCCATTTTGATTTATGGGTCAGCAAGTTCAGTTAAAATCACAACTATAACGCAATATCAAAATTCAACCAGATGTAGAAGAAGAAGTTTCGTCTTTAGTAAAATTACAACTGATAGCAGAGAGTCAATTTTGCCAACCACTTCCGAAAGAGACTAATACAAAAAGATTTAGCAATAACTTTAAGCAAAGTTGAATCACAAAACAACGAATTTTATAGCTGTTTATTCAGCAAGGAACATATTCGTGCAGATGAATGGAGACCACTGTACTGTAATTATCTCTGTGTAGGAGTACCCTCTCTTCCTTGCTGCAGGAAACAGTCTCGGAATAAACCCCGCTATGTGCCGTGAGCTGCAGAGATAGCCAGCACAGCAGGACATTTCTAGCGGACATCAAAGAGAATCGCCGTCCCAAGGGGAAATATCCACGGTCGTCAAAGCTAGCTGCAAGAGAACTCTTGAGTCCTTCAGTGCACCAAACAAACCTCCGTCGCCACATCTGACTCCTACGGCGCAGAGAAACTGAAAAGAATGCGAAATCAGCATGAGACTGCTCAGTTACACGAAACTAAATCATATCGCCTTATTCAGCATTGAAAACTTGTAACTATACCCATAATAAGCCCATTCCAAATGCATTTGACCTATATTAGACAGCGTTTCAATGGTTTTACATTGTTCTTATGAATTTTTCTACTTTTTTGTATATGACCTTCGGTCTTTGGGAGGAGTTTATAATATCAGACTTTGATCATGCTACAGTGAGGACAAGACAAGAAGAACACAACACTCAATTAAAACCACTTGTGCCCAAACCCAGACTCGAACCGGGGATCATCGATACCTGAAACCAGAAATCCGGCGACTACGCTGCCGGAGTCGGCTGTTATGATTCCTGGTTATTTCTTCTTTTATTTTTGTGCAGTAATTTGTAAATACGATAAGCTTGTAATCTGAAGAAAATCTGTACATTAAAGATTAAAAAAAAAAAAAAAGAGTTCGGCGAATTTTTAACAACATATAGAGAAGAAATAAAGTTTTTGCAACTTATGCCTGTCTGTCTCTTTGCCTGTTTGGATGAATGTGATTCAAGCAAAAACTGCTAGTCGAATTTTGATGGAGTTAATGTAAAGGCCCTGGTCCTAGAGGTTAAACAGTGCATGTTTCATTTTGATGTGAAGTCGGAAAGCTGAAAAATTTTACATAAAAGTTTCCTTCCTAGTTATATCCGTATTTGTCACTTATTGACGTCGCTGAATCCGAAACGCGAACGGATAGTCTTGCCGTTTGGAGCAGTGTTTTTAAACCTGTTGATTGCGAGGTAAATGTAAAAAACAAAATTTTCAGTCAGATGGTTATGCCTACTTATTTTTTAATAAATTGTCGAATTGTGGTAGTACTTTTGAGAAACAAATAATCAAATCATTTTCTAATTTGAGCCTACTTCACTTCTTTGTACCATATTTCAGATAACTGCCATAAAATCTTTTTTTGTTTTGATTTGCTTCCGCCACTTGTATCAGACGTGGAGGGCAGCACAAATCTTTTAAGAACTCCATTTTACCCTCGCCCGCAGCGAAGCTAGTCCATACTCGCTGGTGTACTCGGACAACTGATTGCAGTGAACGAAAACAAACTGTTCCTATGTGGCCGCTGACTCCTCGTTCTCGCCTCCCGCGCCGCCACCGCGGCAAAGAATATATCACTGTTCCCGGAGTGACCAGGACTACCTTGCACAGCATTTGATTTCTCTATCAGTAGGTATAGTCTCAATGAAATGAATTTTTTTAACGGGCATGGGGGCCGCCAAAATTTTTTTACTTGTCAAGGATTAGAGTATTCAAAAAGGTTGAAGAACACTGGTCTAGAGTATTCGAATAAATTTTAGCATTGTATGTTCATTGAGTTTCTAATTCAATTGCTATTTCCACCCAAGTAATTTAGTTACGGTATTTTCTGAGTCCGCGCCTTCAGTATCACTTCACCTTTGTTGGTATCGATCGAGTAGCTTTAAGTGGGACGTACTTAACGTAGCCATATCAACAGTTTTTAGTGTACGGTCGCTACCATTACGGGCGCATTGACAGAGCGTGGCTAGTAGACACAGTGCAAGACAAGCTAATTACTTAATAACACCTTTACAACGTTGTCGGGTGATCATATCTTCTAACCATTACAGTTTTTCACTATCATTTGAACGTATTCATTTTCGTGGATCGTTCGGCACACTCTTATTTTTAAAACAAGGTTCCTCCTACGGCGACCTGTCATAGTTTTGATTCGGGAGCGGATGTGTTGCCATCTTTCTGTGGAAAGTATAACTCGTGTTCTGTGTGATAAGTGTATTTTAGTTTGAGGTATGTAGTTTATGAGGAGGAGATTAGGACCTTCACAGGGAAAAGGAAAGCGAGACAACCTCTTCGCCTATATAGATGTAGATGAAGTTCCTTGGCTTGGCAGTCCGTCCGTCTTGGCACTGCTGTGCTGGCAGGAAGCAGCATCCCGGTCCATTGAGGCGGAGAACGCCGGTCGATGCGTGGTGCATTGTCGGTGGCCATTGTTCCCAGTGGGCCATTGTTGGCGCAGGTGTTTACCTGCGCGCCTCATCTGTTTCCGCGTCAGATCGACCCGCCCCCACCTGTTATATGAGCCCCAGCCGCCCCGCGAGTCACACCATCACACAATGTGTGAGCCCGTGCGCCTGTGTAAGCCGCTGCCGGGGGAAATGCGGCGTGACGTCATCACCAGCAGGTGTCGCGGTGATACTGCTGTGGCTGGCTGACACTCCGCAGGGGCTATATTTCAAACTGCTCATTAAATAGTCAGTGACAAGTGTTTGAGCACAAAAATTAAGAGTGGAACATTAACTAACGAACTCTAACGTAATCCAAATTATGACGCCATAAGCGTTTCGTTTCCTTCTGCATACGTTTACGTAATTCAGTCAGTATCATAACGAGGTCAGTTTTGGTTTTTTTTTCAAAATAAGTAGTCAGTGTGATCTGATCTTCTCCTTTTAGATTCACTGCAAATCCAATTACTTCAACCCGAGTATTTTGAATCTTAGACATTAATTCCGTATTATTATTTGTAATTAGATTAATAGATTTAGTGATTTCTTAGCATCTTGTGCTAATTCTGACCTTGATTCTCAAAATTCACTACAGATTCCGGATATTCCATAACTTTAATTTCCACATTCGATTTCAAGATTCGCCTGTATTTATTTAGTCTGATTTAAGTTCCCGAAACTCTCTCAAGTAGGCTGCAATTTAAGCTTTGCTGATATTTATCCATCGTCTTACTAAACATATACACACATTCACTTCTTCTATTTAGAATTTAAGAAAATACAACGTCGATCAAACAAAATTCAACGCAGCAACACAAGGAAAGCATAAACACTTTAACAAAAAGAAAATACCTTTCCTGAAATAAAACACTGGACAGAAAATCACAACACTTGTTCCTCTTGTCTTCTCAGCACTTAAATGCCTGATTTTGCTTTCTCTAAATGTCGTAAGTGTATATCAATTAATTCAACCAGCCACTTGCCTAATCTCTGTCGGATTATGCGATGTTTCGCCTCTCATAACTTCTTCATCCGAACTTCCAGTTGTTCTCTTTTCCTGTACTGATTCACCTTTTCTAAAGACAGTTGACTGAAAGACTTGTCATGGTCGCCACGTGGTAGTGGCACAAAAATTGTCGCCATCCCAGTCGATCTTTCATACACGACAAATTTAAGTTAATTTTTCGTTCACCTGAATTAATGGCCAAGGACTAACACACTAAATAAGAAATATCGTTATTACTTAAAGAATACCATTTACCGTCACTACCAACACTATTACCAGCTTGATTCCTTAAAATAAATCTAAAATTGTTACAAACTCGAAACAAAACCTTTTTTAACGTCTTTAAAACCAAACTGCCTGTCATTCGTAACAGTAGAATACTTAGGCTCACAAAACAAGGCTCCTTTTAGTTTGCCGACTGTATCACTTAATGCTGGCCCTAATATTTTCTTGTTCTTACATGCTTAAGCTTCGACTGACGCCACCTAAATCTTATTTAATACACGTGTGATACAACGGAAGTCAATAACTATTTGAACTTGCCGAAATTTAAGATGCTTTCTAACAACTATAAATACTGTTGCACAAACCACTATCGTGTGACAACTCTCGTAAAGAAGTTGAATTACAGACTCACTTTGACCCTGACAACTAACCGCTCCCCAAATTTTACTCGTATGTATTCTCTCAGTCGCATTATGGTCACAATTGCGTCAGTGACGCAACGCTTTCAGTAAACTCCGTTCTTAACTTCTATAATCATTTAACTGACCATACATGGTATATACCAAAAGTAGTAGGACTGATTTTTTAAAAAAAAATTATTGAAGATATCTTTACGATTCCTTAATCCTCTTCGAAATAGCACCCTTAGGCAGCTACACACCAAAAATTACGCTGCTGCCATTGGCCGTACGCCTTCTGGAAGTCAGATTCGAGGACGCTGTTGAGAGCCCTCGTCGATGCTGCTTCAACGTCCTGGATCGAGTCAAACCGTTGTTCCTTCAGCTGCCTTTTCATCCGTGGGAATAATTAAAAAAAAGTCAGTTGGAGCCAGATTGGGACTGTAGGCGGAGTGCAGCAACGTGGCAACGCTGAATCGGGCCAACAGTTGCCTTCTTCATCCTCCCGTCCAATTAAGGCTCGCATGAGCAAATCAAAGATCAAGACAATGCTGATCGTGTTTTTTTACCGTCGCCGTGTAATTCATAAGGAGTTCGCTTCCCCTGGGGAAACTGTCAATTCGAACTTTTACGTGCAAGTGTCAGCCCGCCTGTGAGACCGAGTGAATCGCGTCCGACCAGTCATCTCCGCCAACTGGACTCTGCATCACGACAATGCGCCGTGCCAAGGCGCGCCGTCATGAGCCACTGTTGGCCCGACACAACATTGCCGCGTTGCTGCACCCCGCCTACAGTCCTGATTTGGCTCCATCTGACTTTTCTTACTGACATCGATGAAAAAGCAGCTGAAGGAACAGTGGTTTGACTCAATCCAGGACGTTGAAGCAGCATCGACGAGGGCTCTCAACAGCGTCCTCGAATCTGACTTCCAGAAGGCGTACGGCCAATGGCAGCAGCGTAATTTTTGGCGTGTAGCTGCCCAAGGGTGCTATTTCGAAGAGGATTAAGGAATCGTAAAGATATCTTCAATATTTTTTTTTTTAAAAAATCAGTCCTACTACTTTTGGTATATACCATGTATATTTCCTCGTCAGGTCTCATTACTGAACTTTCTATATCGCAACATACTATAAAAGACCATTGTTGATTTACAACTTATACAGTTACTTTCCCCTTTCGTCAGCTGTCCATCTTAAACATATTTCAATCTGATCCAGTTTTTATCTTCAACTTTTTTGTTTACCGCATACATTAACGAAGACATTTCGTTATACCTTCACTGCTTTTTCGTAAAGTCATACCATTCATATTACTTCAATTCTCACATGCTGGTTAGTCCACCGATTCTCTCTCTCCCGCCACATCTTACTCATTAAATTTTTCAAAAAAACCCTAAAATATCTTACCTCTGCTCGTGTTCTAAAGGCACTCCCATCCGCCACTCAGTGCTTCTTCTATTGGTAAGATTATTCAGAGTGATGTGCACATCAAAGACCAACATACTTCTACTTCAAAAACTGAAGCCATCTATTACAAAATCATAATATTCAGAAATTTAGTTGACGTAACCAAATATCTTCTTACTGGGGCAATATATAAAAATACGAAGTAATCTCTAATAACACATACTTCTTCTAGTTAGTTAAAAATGGCTACAGGACTAACAGTAGAAATCAGTTTTTAGCTTTGAAAATCAGGAAGCAGTGATGATAAGAAATTTCGGATTGAATCTAGTCGACTGTGAATCTGTGAGAGTAAATATTCTCATTTTCTTATTTTTAAAAAAGGATGCAAATAAAAGAACTAGATTTGACTGTGTGACTAAATTCCTCTATGAAATGATTGTACCTTGATAGGCAAAATCATTGTAGCTACTTATTCTTTCGGTCTCTGTCTACAAACGTGCTTTTTAAATCATGTTTTTGAGGACGAAGTATTGGTACAAAATACAGTTCTCACCGAAACTTACAAAGAATATGGAAAAATCGTACCAAAGCATCAATCAAGAAAATAGGCAATATTAAGCCAAAAAACCCAGCCGTATCAAACTGGCGGATATATTGCGTTATGTTCTGAAGAATGATATAACCGAAAGAAATGGTTTGTTTCATTACTTAAACGTCAGTAAGCTTGAATTATACTTTGAGGAAGCACTAACAAAATTGGAAAAATTTTCTGTTGATCAAAAAATAGTCGTTTGATAACAAAATACTTAAGATGGAAAGTAAACCATTTTTTCTGTTTTTAATATTCAAGCACATTTTACTGCATTGTTTAAGTTTTTTCTACAGATTAGAATTTAGGAAATTTACCTGGATATTTGTCGAATTTATTGCACATAAATTTTTTCTTAAAGTTGTTAACAGCACTATTGTTTACTCGCATCATATCGCAAACATTTCTGAAACGATTATTTTGCAGTTTTCACGTTAATGGTGTGCTGTGAACTAATCTCAAACAACTACATTTTAGATTTAAATCTGTTGGAGCTAAGTGAGATGAGAAAAAACGAGTAGCGTAACTTTGTTATCTGAAAACACTCTTAAAGAAAATGACTGCAACGAGAAAATCTCGGGATTCAGCAAAGAAGTGTTTACGTGAACAATGAAAACACAGCGACAAAAGGAGGCACGTAAAAGTGTTTGCAAAGTGTAGAGCAGAAGATCTTTATACAGAGCGCAGTGCACGGAGAATTCTGACCGAACAATCGATTGCTGCGTAATTCAAAATTCAGAGGGTCGCGAACGTTCTGGATCTCGCTTAGCAGAAACTCTCTTTTGACCAACACTGTTGGCTGAACCACGTAAAATTACAGAATATGTTCATCCTTTGGTCATCAATCACAATTATAAATTTAACAAACATTAGCATAACTTACGTGAGCGACTACTACTTTAACAAATGTTTCTCAGTATTGAGCTGCATTTTTAGATAAATTTATCGTAAGTAAGGACAACATCTAATCAGGTTACAACTTGGAATTTAGTGAATATAGGACGGTTCTTATCTGAACTACTACATCCAAGGAAGAACTTTGTTACCTGTCATTCTAGTGCTATGAAGATACAATATTTAACGTTGACAGCATGTTCGGCATAAAATTAAGGAAATTTTTGTTTATTTATTACTCAGGTACCGTAAAAAACAATGATTTAAAACAATTGTAAAGAAGCTATCCACAGACCATCATCACTGTGCAACCAGATCTCTAAATTTTTATCGTTATGGTGATTAATTCAAGAGTTATCGACTGCGCAATGCACCTCCATCGTAGCCAGCTAACCTAACCTGACAATTCTTCCAGGTATAGGGGACCTGCACTTTAACTTGGAATCCGAACCACGGGGCATCCTAGCATCTTCACATTAACAAAGCAAAGCTTTGCCAGAGGTCAGTTTTGAGACCCGAAAAATTCCAGCCGAGACCGGGTGGTAAAAGTGTTGTTACGTTGTAACATGTTAAATAAAATTTTATTGAACCACTACAGTTTCCACGCAACACAATTAAATCGCTAATACCGACGTAGGCATCAAAATTGCTATAAGAATTTGACAGTCTAATAATGTGAGGAACATTATAAGAAAGAGGTAAACATGTATCTCATCTTAATCGGCTAATTACCATCCGTATTATCGTATTGGTCTGAAGATGTGTAATGTCCCGAGGTGACGGGAAATGTATGCGTGTGATTTCCACGTTACTTTGGCATCGGCGAGAGCCAGGTGACTCATACCTGCTGAAAGACCGAACGATTTATGGCAGGCCGTAAAGTTAAAAGCTTTACGCATTCAATGAAATTCAAAGGACAGTATAGGGACTGTGCCGAAATGAGGATTTACTGGTACAGTAGAAAGTTGAAACTAGAGAAACGATGCTTCGGAGAAAAAGTCAGGTTGCGGAACACCTCTGTTGGGAACCAGCGAATCAAACTGTGTTACGAACTTTTAGAAACCATAAGTTTTTTATGTTGCATGAGGAGCGCCAATGGAGAGAGTGGACGACCAGCCAAACGCTGCGACTCGCTGAAATTTCTCGCGTTTGCTAAAACTCGGGAGCCTGCAAGTTTACAACGGAGCGAACAAGCGGGAGGGAAGACATTCTGTTTCTGGGCAGCAAACAATCCACACCGGCGCACCACGGGAGATTGCCGGAGAGCTGCGGGGAGCTACCTCGCCAAGTGACTTTCGCCCAGCTGATCAACAGAGTCTATGAGACTGTTTTATCTGCACGTCTTCTGCTACGGTAAAGAACGCCGACGATGTATAGACACTCTTGCGTCATTCAACCCTAGGCAACGCTCTGAGATGAGAATCATGCTCTAAATTGTTCAAAAGAAACTTTTAATATTCAGTTCTGTTCAATAAACCAATCAATTTTATATTCAAAGAAAATAATAGGTGTTGTAAACCCTGATTTCAATAACTTCCTTTCCAATGTACCAGTATATCATTTGATTAGATGAAGATTTGTGTTTTTAATGGTATTTTAAAATTACAATTGTTTTGATTAAAAGTATTCCAGAATTGGAATGTCGCTTCTCTCGGATAGAGAACACTTCCATTCTTGGCGCCTACCCGGGATTAATTTTGCAAATTGACTTATTAATTAATGCATCTCATTATTTTATTCTAATTTTAATAACGTCACAAACAAGACGTTACAGGCGTCATTAAGATTAGTTCTGGAACGTAACAAGCATTCTTTAAAGTTTTATGAACTTTGAGTTCACAATTCAGTTACCTTAGAGATATGTTACAACACATTGCAGTATAGTTACGGATGAAATGGACTGTAAAATAAATTTCCCAGGATTACAATTTTTAATAGTAATTGAGAAAGAGTAAATTCTAGCCTAATCAATAAGTCGCAGCTAAACCTTGTCTTTGAATTTTTAGATAAATGTGGTTGATAGGTATTTGATAATTACTATTTCGTGCTGTTTATTCCTGTCGTGGAAGCCATAATAAACATTTAGTTGCGTGAAATAACTTCTCCGAAGAATCACTTTTCGCTTAGGTTTATTTACACAGTACATACAGAATAGGCATCGGCCCGATCCAAAGATACTTAGCACCATCATACAAATATTACCCCGCGGTTCTAACTTTTAATTAACTTGCAACTCACTGCTCAACTAACCAACTCGTCTCTTGTTTATATAGACGTTACAGAAAGATTCAGAATAATTGAAACTGTTCCGACCGACGTTTCTCGAATTCTAACATTAACAAATAAACCCATATTAAAATAATTACAAATTGTACAAAATCACTCACAATCATTAGAAAAATGTTGAAATGAAAGTTAATACTGTTTACATGCAATTATACACAACAGTATAGACATAAAACAGTCCATACCGTCACAAATTGTACTCCAAACATCATAACTCACATCAATACTTATAATTACAACCTTTTAGTTAATGATTCATACATATTATTGTCTTTGACCACATTACATAGCATTTTCATGATTTCTCTCCATAAAACAATGTTCATTTTTACATGACAAATATACACAAATTCACAATTAATCACACAAAATATATAAAAATCCCAAATTAAACAAATCCCACGTTGATACACATAATTCTTCAAATAACATTTTCATACAAGGGATGAGTCTCAGGACTGGTGTAAGGTCTTTAATATTCGAATTATACTTAAAAAAAACAATTAAATAAGTATAATTATTAAGAAGTAATAAACATGATCACAACACTTGACACAAATGTTGGATATGTTCAGTTAAGTAAAATTAAATGAAGCTTTAAACACATAGGAATATAACGTTTCAACAAATTACTTGGAGCAACTACATACAAAATACTTTAAAAATATCTTTAAAATGGTTAGAGAACAAAAAATGTATTTATGTTATAGCATAGTATAAGACCCGCCAGTGTGGTTACGGTGGTTAAGGCGCCATTACACTGGGTCGTGTAGGTACAACGGCCCCAGGTTCGACTTCTGGATCCCGCATACCGACCGTCCATCTTGCTATATTTTGGCGGTTTCTCACAATCAGCTATACCAGGGGTCCCCAAAGTGGTGGATATCAACCCCATGGAGTAGATAAGAGTTCTCCAGGGGTCGATTAATACACGTGGATCGAAAAGGAGCGCGTTACTCTTTTTTCACCAATCTGGCAACTGTACGAACGTTGCAGACATGTTATGGATGAAGATAGGTTGTTATACACAGAGATAAGTTGCACTGTTACACACTATTAGGGTTGCCAACCTATAATATATCTAAATTTAAATATTTTGTCCTTTACAGAGAATATATAGTAATATATCGAAAAATAACTAAATTTAGTTCCTTATTCATGTTTTTCTTATCTAATAGTACTGAATAGATAAATTTTAGATATAATTATTATTAATTCAAATCCTAAATATCTATTGTTAGCAGAAGGTGGCGACACTGCACTCCTTACTCGTGCGGGAGTAAGTTGCTGTTTCATTGTGCTGCACACGTATTGCATTTTTCATATGAAAAATATGATTTTAGTACGCACAATGTCGGCTATTAATGCTAAGAATAAATTAAGACAATATGCACACCAGTATTTGAAATATGGTTTTGGTCTAATGAAACTATTCCTGTGTGCTTGTTATGTGAAAAAACTTTAAGCAATGATGCTATGAAGCCGGCGAAAATGAAAGATCACTTGAAAAAATCCATTCTGATAAGAAAAACAAAGATTTCGACTGTTTCAAAATGCTACAAGGGAAACTGAGAGTTCGACCAAATTTGAATTTTTGAGCAATAACATACTGCTACTTAAATACCCCGAGCTCAGAGCAGAAGGCATAGGTATCCCCGACTTCATACATGGCGAACGCAATTTTGACAAAATAGAGGAACAGACTGAATCTGGAAAACCATAGTGAATTGCGATTGAATCTTGCCAATTTTCAATTGAATATCATCAATAATCTTGCTGCTGTTCTCCATTCCACTATTATCAACTGTTTTAATAAAAAGGCATGTTAACATATTTTAAGGTATTCAATAGCAATCGCAAAATGAGAGCAAGAGTTTTTTTCACCCAATATAATTTGTTAAATTTTCAAAGATAATTGTGTATTTTACGTTTTATGACACGTACGGTTTAAGAACTATAGGTAAATTTTCATCTGTCCATAAGTTTTCTAATTTCTAAGATTATAATAACAGTGTAAAGTATCTCTTTTCTGTTAATGTTATTGGGTGGATTTTATAAGATGTGGGAGCTATAAATTCTTTTGTTGGGTTGTTATGCAGGTCTGCTTATTTCTTGACATCAGAAATACCAAAAATGATCCAATGTTTTTATTAAATACTTACTCTGGGAGTCGATTAGAATTCAATAAATTTACGAAGAGGTCGACAGGATAAAAAAGTTTGGAGACCCGTGAGCTAAGTTAATGCTTGGACGGTCCCCAACGTCCGCGTCACAAAAAAAAGACATAGCAGAGAAAATATAAATTACATGAATCGCAGACATATGACAACAGTTAAGCTTTCCTCATTGCTCCAGGAACTAAGAATCCATGGTTTTATCTACCCTGAGGAAACATTGGAGAAACTCTTAATTACAAGCCATGATGAGAATAAAGGCTTTGCGTGATCCGATAGGGCATATTCACAAATAATAATAACAGAATTTGAGGAAGTGCGAGGTGTATGATGGAATTTGTCTTGATCTTAGTTATGGCCTAATTTTTATTTCAGTATTTTTTTTTTTTTTTTTTTTTTTTTTTACGAGGTCTATTGCAGTTTGAAATTATTTAACAAGAATGAATGTTTGTTTCCAACTTCATTTGAGATACGTTGCTTGAAGTTTTATAGTGTAACAATGCGGGATTATACCTGAACATAATATTCCGCCAACGCCACCCACGCTGAAGTCCCGCCACAGAACCAGCGCGCTAGACACTCCGCTGACGGGGCAGTCCTACCAACAGGTAGCCTTTATTTCCCTGCTAAGAGGTCTCTCGGACGGAGTGCCTCTTGACTGTGAGGGGCGCGGTTTTAAGGGCGGAGAGCGACTTGACTCACTATGTGCTACTGCTAACAAAGGAAATTACGTTTTGACCCAAGGGGTGTAGAATTACATACAATTTGGACTCGAAATTCGATAACATCTCCCCGAAATCAGTTTCTACATACTCCACAGAAAAAGTGCACTTTCCACTAATTTTTCGGGTTTGAAATCCTACGAAATATTTTTTTACTACTTCTGACAGTTAATATGATTGCCTTTCATTATTGTGTGGACTTGGTAAGTTAGGTACCAATTTTCCGAATCTTTAGATTTATCAGCGCACTTGTAAAATTTATACCTTTGCTGTTCGTAATTTTAGATGCTTCCCTTGTAACCATAATCCAAAATTAAAAATTTGAATGTAATTTAGCAGTAACGAATGCTTACTGAAATATGGGAACAGTTTTACAAAATTTAAAAACTGTCCCAGTGCTTGTTGCTTTTGGCTACTGACATTATTTTTTTATCTTGTATAACAACCATCCGATTTTTTCGAAATTTCGTATTTTCCAGTTTGTTGTCAACTAGTGACCTCATGTGTCTGCTTTGAACTCACAACCCTGTAGATTCAGGTAGAAGTAAAATTGAGATCCGAGAGGACTAAAATCTCAGAAAGAGAATGCTTGAACTTACGCATATTTATAGGCTCATAAATGTTGAGCACATAAGCTGCGAGATGAATGTGATGGAGATTAACTAAACGATGTTATAACCCCAATATGAGATCATAGATTGGCTATGAAATTTATTTTTATTTCTATTTTAATCAGGTGTAAAAAAAATACTCGTGTAGTTCATTAGCGATTCATTACTTGCTTACTTTCCATCTGTTATAAATATGATGGTTTCTTTTTCGAACGTGAAAACTTTCGTGAAGAAAGAAAATATTTCTCCTTTATAGATTTAAGACTTGACAAAGTTTTTATCTGTTTTTTTACCTTCTTAATCTTCATTTTTGTTCTGCACTGGAGCTTAACATATGGTCGACAACTTAGTAACTTGCCCGTGTTAAAGATGAATAATGATAAAGTTTCCTAATGCTCTTCACAATTAACTTCTAAAGTCCAAGGCAATTTTTAACACCGTTATTGATAGAAATATCGACGAAACATTTGGCGTTTTCCAAGTTAAAGAGCCAATATGCCCTGAATACCACTGATAATTTATCAATGTCGACGCAGTGTCCAGGGACTCCATGAAAATTTTAATATTAATTTCTTCCCGTAACAATGAATGAAAAATAGTCTCTGGAAAGATGATACAGTTACTCAAAGCACAAAAATCACACTATGATAACAAGTAATTACCAATGGTATTTAGCGTTTTATTTTCGTTAGATTTTGAATTTCTCTCCTCTAGCCATATCTACTCAGGAATTCATGGTAAAGTTTAAGACGCAGCATATCCTGCAATAATGTTAAAAACGTTCCTCTCTGTTAGAATATGGAAAAATTTAATGTTTATAAGGATGTCAGGGGATGTCTTAATCAGCTAAAATTATCTGCTTCAGAATCAATTTCGTTCGTAAAAGGAATTTGGTAATTTAAAAGAAAAAAGAAAAGAAAATATGTTTTCGGATATGGGAGGGAAGGTGAATTTTACAGTATTAGATGTGGTGTATTATCATTATTGTTTTGAAACTTTGCACAAATGAATGAATAAGATATTTTAACATTGGACGTCACAGTGTTTGTAGGTAAGATCGAAAACTGTACGTACTTTGGGAATGGAAAAAAAAACAACCTTAAATCGCTGGTTAGTAATAATACGTATTTTCGCTCATGCCCGTTGCCAGTGAAGTATCTATTCTTATACAATCTAATTTTGGCAATCACCTGGACTGACTAAAAGAAATATTACCATTAGAGGATTTAATACAGAATATTACCCACTGCGACCATCCTATCATAAAGCCAGTATCCCACCCACGACCATTACACCAATAATATGTTCACAATGTTGTGATATGTGAAAACTAACTGGGATCAATATCTTGTATCTGTAGTTGCAATATTATTGTTGGTTCTTATTTCGATACGAAACCGATATTATATTCAGAGATAAAAGCATTTTTTAAGCTACAACACTCGAAATATGGCGAATGTTTTGTCATGCTTTGAGTTAGTCAGCCAATCGATTGCAAATGTTATCGATAGTCGGGATAGTTTTTCTGGAACCACCAGTTCAATCGTTAATTTTGAATCAAGTACTACGATGTAATACAAAGTGAACTAAAAGTTCTAGAACAATATTTACTAATAGAAAAGTAAAATAAAAAGCAAAATAAAAACTTTTTTCTTTTTTTTTACTTACAATTTTCAAATGAACTTAGATGCAAGTATTTCCAGACTTTGCTGTTTAAATGTAGGATATCGTCGATATGGGACACAAATTTCAAGTATCTAGATAATAGCCTTTTGAGACAGACCATCCAGGAAAATGGTATGAAACTGACAACTTTGAAGGCCACTCACATCTTTTTTTTTTTTCAATGAAAAACAATTGAAAAAATATTATAATCCTCTACCCAACGAGTTCTAGACAACACTAATTCACATGCTGGAATAGAAAAAAATCTTCTTTACTTGTAATGAACCACACTAGAATGTAATTTATGTAACTTTTAAGTACGAAATTGTATTTTGGGTCAGTGAAAGATGTAACATGTGCAAATTCAGACTAAAACTTATTTAGTTTACAAGCTGGACGCTTATAACAGATGGAAAACCTAAAAAACACATTTAATAAAATTCGCATCTTTCATAGAAATAGGCTCCATTTATTTCCTTCTTTTAGGTAGATCATCCAAACCTCTACTTAGCTATCACTACAACAAAACCACAGGAAAGAAAGAAAACGCCTTTTTGAATTTTAGCAGTAACATACCAGTTCATCATCGCCTCCGTCATGTATTATTGTTTTACGTACATATCTTTCTGTCTGATCCAGCCATTCAGTCGATAGAGTGTGAGATAGCGCATTTATTGTCCGACAAGGATAAATGAAAACTGGAATGTCTGGAAGCTAAAATGGTGAAATTTATTTAAGAATAGTGATAATTCAAAGCCTTGTACTAATCCTTAGGCTCGCAGTTAAAAATGATAAAAATAAAGGGATCCAAATTTTGGAAAACTGCGTATCAAATTCCGCGATCATCCATTAATGTAATTATAATTCATAATCGTAAGGATACCATGGAATAGTAAAAATAGGTTACCAGAAGAAAACTTTTTTTACCAATCTGTTTCTTTTAATTAACTCAAAAGTTCATGAGTACCAATTGCCTAATCCGTCCCTAGCATGAAATAAGGTATCAAATTAACGTCCATTCTATCGTTAGCAGCTGCTAACAAAAAAATTTTACCGTAAATTATTCATATGAAATATTTCTCGTGGATTACCTTTCCAGTATATATAATTTTTCCTCCTATCATTTTCATAAGTCATGTGATGACATTACTTATTGACCACAGTATACTGGACGCAATTGCTGATAAAGGATCATTTTGCCTTAATTACAGTTTATAAAGTTGCCAAATTAATGTGATACTACTTGCGAGATTGGGAAGATTAGTTCAATGAATTTGGGCTAAAAATATTTCATTATAATGGAATGGAGATAGTTTATAACCATTGAATTTATTAACAAGTAAAAATAAAACTCTTTCAGTAAACATAAATTACAACAAACAGACATTAATTTCTACAAGAACTAAGTCAGTTGGGAGCAAGCGAAATCTCTGGGTCGCGCTCTGGGTTTTGAGTACAATGTTGCCAATGTCTGTTGCATCGAGTGCATTGGCTACCGTTGCAGCATGGAGTGAATCCGGTCAGACCCGTTGTTGCCTGCTTTAGTCGCGGCGCTCTCCCGCCGAAGTACTAGACGTAGGAACCAGCTGTTTATTCGCCAACAGACGGCAACTTGGAGTACCATAATCCCGTACTCCACAGAGCTCTTATCCCCAGGATGCCTTGGTATAGAAGCCATCAGGGACCATCTTCCACTCTTATATCAGTGCCTAACAACACTTATAACAGTAGTAGAAATTTGCAAGAAAACTGGCCCACGATTGGCTGAGGATTTTCCCACTTCATCCCTGCATGTAAAAATACCAGGAACGGGCCACAACTTCCCGCAACCCGCTTTCGCGCCGACTCCTGTTTTCTTATTCTAAGTCGGAACACGAGTCTCATAAAATTATTTATCTTAATTTCAATTCTTAAAATGCTTTCGTGGACGGTATTCCACGAAGCTTGTTCATTATGTCTGTTGGAACCTCCTGGCACTCAGTCTAAATCGTTTTACAGCCCTTGGTGTCAATTTTCTTTACACACGCACGCACGTAACAAACAGCCGGCCTATCGCCCCCACGCTTTATAACACAGCTTTATTTAACGATTGGGTATTACAGCCAAAATTTGTAAACTATGTGCAAAGTTGGTAATCCCAGAAAACTAATTCTACTGACTCGCTCCAACCTACGGCCGGCGCTGACAACTGCTTTTTTTTTTTTTTTTTTTTAAACTGCTTTACGTCTTTTTTTAACATCGAGGTCTTTTAGAGACGGGAAAGGATGGGGGGCAAGGATGGGGGCAAGGAATGGGAACGAATTCGGCCATGGCCTTTTGAAGGAAGCATCCCGGCATTTGCCTGGAGTGATTTGGGAAAACCATGGAAAACCCAAATCTGGATGCCCGGACGGGGATTAGAACCGCCGACCTCCCGAATGCGAGGCCAGAACGCGCTGACAACTGTGATAAACTGCATTCTACTGAAGTAGGAAACTTTGAAATTATATATTGAAATGCTACTGGTACGTTAAATTAAAACTTTTCAGAGACGTAATTGGTACAATATACTGAGCAATATATACTACAACGTATATAGTTGTTGCCAACTATTTAACGCAGGTGACTCAGAAGATACAATCTCAATAAAAAATTATTGTTTTGGGAATTGATCCCACGAAAGTTGAGAAAACCTGTAATATGTTTATATAGTTTATATGAATGATGAAAGTAGTTCAGGTCTTTTAATCTTGGAGTAAGTTGTCTAAAGTGTACAGGAGCACAACAGGAAGTGCAGTTCCGAACTTATCATTCTATTCGTAGCTCTTACCATGAGCGAATTCTTCTCATCTAGCAAAGTTTTTTTTCCATCTTCGTGTTTGCCACGACGCAAGGTAGTAAAGAAACTTTCGGGGTCTATAAGACACCGGAAACTCTCCCACGCTCTACTTCTACAGCCTCGCAGACTTCTTCCACCACTCAAGATTACTTCACAAACACGACAGCGAGGCGCCAAAGCTGCTTGCAGCATATTGAGCGCTACTCCAGTAGCGGTGCGTTGACCACCGATTTGAACAGCGTTGCAGTGTTTGGTCAGTCCTTCCAGAAGTTTTTTTACGTTCCCGCCGTGCCCTCACTGTCGCTGCAGGCACGGAACGTTGGCTTTCATACTGCCGGGAAAAATCGCATCCTAGCAGAGTTGCCGCTCCATCTCCCTCCAGACTCGACAGAAACGGCGATGGGACGAAAAAAACGAAGCGAACAAATGATGGGCGACAACGGTGAACGAATCACTGCTATCCATCAGGCTGGAACACACCTGCGGGCGTGTAAGGCTACTAACCGGATCTACTGTGCTCAACGGGATGATACAGTAACACCCTGGCCGAATCGCAAATAGGGTAGTTTTAGTTCACTTCCACATCGAAAGAGTTTGTTTCAATTAAGTATCTTGCCTGGTTTATGGTATCACAAATTTATATGATCAGTTTGAACATAAAGCTGGGTTGTTTTGATTCAGCGTAATGTTCAATACCAACATGCTATAACTAAATGTTATTCAAATCTTTCGGTGTTCGGAACAAAAGTGCATAGTTTTAATTAAGTGTTATGTCTGTCTTATTTATTTATTTTAATGACTTTCGATCTTGTCAGCCATACAGCCAAATTCATTACATTTTATAACAATTACAATTCAGTTTCTTTACATGTTCTTTTGTACATCAAGTTTACATTATTGGTTATATACTGTAATATGTCGACATGGAATCTGTTACATTATTAATATCTCTTATATGTGCAGTAGAGGATTTAATACACAATTAGTGGGTTTTTTTGGACTCTGCAACTTAATCTATTTTGCTCGATGTGAAGCCCTTGTACCCTAATCATTCACAATGGCCACACATTCTAGTATTATGTCTAGATGATGTGTATGTGGATATTTCTGTACGGGTGGTATACGATTTTAAATGTCTGTCTTTGTCTTGTACCAAATTAGTTTAGATTCCACTATGCACACAAAACTGGCTGATATGAATTATGTTTTTTGTGTCTGACGTGTTGTCCCAAATGGTGCTGGATATCAATATGAAGAGAAAACAGGATGATTTAGTTGAGTTTGGTTCATGGACTGTATCGTCTCAAATTAATCTAGTTACTAATGTAAGCACTACACTAATAACGAATGAAACATGAATAAAATTGAAAATAATGAAATTTTTTGTGCTGATATTAAAAGCAACAACCAGTCACAATTTGTTGTTATATTTATTAACGATTACCGGTTTCTAGCAAAATGCTCATCTTCAGATGATTTGCATTTATAATGTATTCAAATATGCAGCTGCAAAATGCGAGCGTGCGTCGTTAGATGAATGTTTTTAAAATGAGCTCTCCTTGATGGCGAAAGGATATGTTGCATTATCAAACAAACATAAATACTTCACTATTATTAGATTCTGAAAAGATCTTATGAACACGCTAGAACCCAAATTTGATATCACAGTCGCTGATTTCCACTAATCCATCGTGAATAAAATATTATTAGTGGAATTTTATTTTGAATAATTGCTATGGAGCAAACGCCCCAGAAGCAATTTCCGTACGCATATTGGAGGGGATAATGGGATAATTCCTCATTCTTGTCTCGTCACGGAATTCATAATATTCGATTATAATAGGTAGATTTGTTTTTATTGTTTCACGCCTGAAGTGTGTAATGTAAGCTTCAGTCTATCGATGACATCTTGTTGACCAATTTCCAGATTCCGTGGTTCGAATCATAATAGAATGCGAAATCCCTGCATGCGCTATTCAGTTCAACTAGGATACACTCTTAATCCTTTGTGCTTCACATTTAGAAAAAATTGACAAAAATTTTTTTCCTCTTCAGTATGTACTCATTGGATCATAAATATGTCATTTGCATTGCAAAAGTACATTTAAGGTTCTTAGTTTAAAAATAAACAAATGATTCCAAACGGCATAATTGTCAATGAAAGACGCTTGAAGTTTTATTACTTTTAAAATAAAGAATACACATAAATGTTCTAACTTCCTATTTAATTTTATTACAAACTGTCTTAACAATTCATTTATTAGTTAAGGAACAAAATTGCATGTTATTTTGAATATTTCGTTTGTTTTCAACACAAAATAATTATACAAAATTGATCTTTATTTGCAATGAAAATTTTTGAAACAATTATTTTGTTTGTTAAAACATAATGAAACATCGCATTTGGAGCATTTAACCCTTGAGTACGCTTTTATGCAAAGTTTGCATCTTGACTTTAAAGTTAAGTGCTCTGGCCAGTGTCTGATATTTCAGATTCATCTCCTTGCAGAAGAAGAATTTCATCATCCCGTAGGGCATCACGTTGTCCACGCATAACCTATAAAGAAAATATGAAGCAAGAATTAAAACTATAAAAGTTCTCATATAAAATCATTCTCACATAAAAACAAACTCAATTTCTTCATAGATTTCAAATTCATGTTTGCATGCTGTGTAGAAGCTAATGCATCAAAGACTCCAATTGGCATCATTAGAATGAAACAATAATTACTGAAGAAATTGCATATATAACTATGTCGAAAACTTACCACATTTCTTTACTTTCCGCTTGAACTACTCGTAGCGATGCCAAACAGCATCATCGCAGCGTTGATATGCCTATAAATGCCAGGATAATTTAGCGATGCCATGTGGCATCATGGATGCAGAAAGGGTTAATCTGAAAACAGTAACCAATGGCTCAAAAAATTTGGTTTGTAGTGACTTAGCTAAAAGCTGCTACCTATTTCTCCAATCATTCAAGACAAACTCAGAAAGAACACATTAATATAGTCTTGTTCATTCCTGTTGTTATTAAAAATTATCGGATCAGCTTCGCTAAAAGAAACCTTGATTCCGCTGCCCACAATACCTTCGACAGTGAGACCCAAAGAATTTCTTTCAGCCTACTAACCTTCTCCTTTAGGTTCCCTGCACTAACAATTTTTCAGCCTAACAAATCCTCTTTTTTATTTTTAGTACCCTACACCCAGTGGTTCAGACTAAGATACATCTTTTTTCCAGTAAGTTACAAAGAGGGAACTCAGCGCTTCTCGTGACAACAGATAATTCTCTAGTAAAAATCCAATGGAGGGTTCATATTATTACTTAAGTTACTACGAGTAATTAGGTAATGACAACATGTCACGAAGGTCAGGTAGATTGATCTATCAAGATCAATTTAGTGTAGCGTCCTATTGGTGATTGAAGTCATTATGTACGATCTATGCGAAACAAGAAGAGTTTGTACGATATGTCTGTTTAAATTAGGATTATCCGTTTCGAAAGTCATTGGCATTCTGGATTTCACATGCGTTTTTCCTCAATGCATTTCTTTCCATATACAGTGTCTTGTATAATTTTGGATTATTAAGAATACTGAGAACCAGTTGTGCGATGTTAAAATACTTCGTAAATCTTTGTGAATCTAGAAATTTAGATTTGGTAGTAGAGTTTGGATATGCGTCATATTTCAAGAGCAGTTGTGACCCATTATATGTAAACGTTAAAACATGAGAGAAAAGTTTAATTTTCAATATTTTTCTTCTCAAAGCAGCGGTAATTTTCATAACCAACTTCATTCAACTTCACCGGAATAAGTCTTTGGTTCCTATGTTAGTTCGAATTATTGTTACAATTTTGCTAGCTGCTAATTAGGCGATCGGGGAATCAGTTTCGAGATCAGAGTAGTATTTCAAGTGAAGATCGTCACTTATTTTAGGATTCCAAGTTCTCTTGCTGTTAAAGAAATCTCTGCCCAGCCGTTATGCAAACAAAGTAAAGTTACTATTAATTTAAAAAAATTACTAGGGCGTAATTCATCACGTTTTAAGAACCAAGAACAAGCAGTAGATTCTCCAAAATTGAGCAATGATAGCGAAAATTTCTCCGTCTCTAGCATATAACGTGACGAGCTGTCGCCACATTCTAATGTGCATTTTTTATTATATAAATCATAAGGTTAGAGTAATTTTCATAAATCTTGGGCGACCACCTAGATAGTTTTTGTTAGTAATTTCCTAAAGTACGCAAGATTCCAAGTGAAGGCTGTAATACAGTGGTGAACATTCAGTTTACTTTGTTGCAACGAATATTAAAGAATTATTTAGCTGTGTAGGCTTGAAGCTAATCGTGGCCTTCCCGAACCATGACGACAGGAAGTCGCGGATAACGGGTTTTGCCGGACATGACTGGTTTTCACCTTGGGGTGGGCAGCCAACAGGCCACTGACCTGGCGTAAAAACCCGCCACCCGAGTACGCTCTCACCCCGCGAACTTAGCCGAATATTTCCGAGCTCTGTGATATACGCGGGGCAAATAAGATAGCGGGGATATCACGTGACATTAGGTGGCCAACCTCAAGATCCAATCCAAATGAGCACATAACTTAAAATCCTGGGAATTTTCTGTTAAATGTGATCTTCAAGACTGGAAGGGGCGGAGCCAGAAGTTTCCTCGCAGTTGGAAGACCGACGAGATTCGATTCGATTCTAGGCTAGTCTGTGGAGGACTCCGAAAGTTGGCTGTTCTCGCTAGCTGCTGCAGTCCGACTCCTGGTGTCGGAAAACTAGCGAGGCGATGGCTGGAGCAGATCTCGCACGTCGACACCGCCAGTAATGCGATGATGCGCATTACCAGTACGGATGTGCCTGTATCCGCATTGTGAGACAAGTTTCACATACCGTGGGTCATCTCCGAACACTGCAGACATCAGACGCAGAACTACAATGGTAACTTATTACGACCAAGCCATCTGATTGTGCAGTCCGTGAAACTGAACCCTTAAGCGTCTTTGAGAGGACAGATCCATGTTTTAACTTTCTAACTGAAAACCCCTGAGCTAGCGGCATAATTTGCCAGAACTTGTTATTTTCGAATGGCATATTGTTCATTCGATGCGCCCATGATTTTTTGAAATGTAAAGTCACAGTATTATGATAGCCATGTCTGAGGTCATCATAACTTGTATTGTACATTGTTTTCAATTATTATTATTTCTTGCATATTAACTCTGAGATTGATTTAAAAGTAAATACACTATTGTTTGCTTGCTCATGACGGCTAATTGTACAGCTGAGCGCTGCTTTTATGATTTTGCCAATTTGTATTAATGTTAACGGTAAATTCGCTCAGACTTGTAATCGCCAGTGATAAGAAAATAAATGTCATATTATGACAGTTTCCCTATATTCCAACTAACATCGAGATTCTTGCAAAATCCATATTTTCACTCCTTCATAAAATAAAAATTAAAATCCCCATTTATTTATAGTAATAATTAATTTATAAATATTATTCATGACCACCAGGGCCCCTACTACAAACATAACTGGAGATGCGAATTCTTTATCGTTATAATAAACAAATATACAAAATGTCTAAGGGATTTTTTTATTTTTTCATAGAGTGACTGGATCCAAATTTTCATAGAATTCCACATTCCGTATTTTCTGCTAGTATCGCCGTTATTACTCAGACCAGAAATTTTTTCAGCCAGGCTATCATAATGCCGATAAAACCACCAACACAGAAGCACCAACGTTGCGGCGCATACTTGAACAAATTTTAGCAGAAAAATCTTGTCAATCAAAACAGAAACAAGTTTCAGTTACAACTAAAATGCAGTTAGTATCATGTTATAGAGGAAACCGTAGATGGCAGTGTTAAAAATCATTTTAATTTTTTCCATGGCTGATGAACCCACCTGCTCAACCAATTTTTCATATGTTTCCATCATTTTTTTTTCTGTTATCAGTCTTTCGACAGGATTAATGTAATTCTCCATCTCTTCCTATCTTGCGTTAAACTTTTCATCTCAACATACGCCTTACCACAACATACGGGCGGTCAATTCTAGTGCCAACTAGTTTTACCCTTGTTTCCACCTGTATCGTTTTCAAAGCAGGTCCTTCAAACCACTACGTAACAGCTCCATTATCGTTTTCGGCGCAGTTATTCAGAATATGGTCTATAAAACCAAGTCTACTACCAGCGAGATAATGTCCTCGTTCTGTTTCATATTACCGCGGTGCGTTTAGCCCGTATTTCACTCCATTTACGACCTCCAACTGCGCGTCTCTTAACGCCGAAATTGCGGACAAAGGGGTTTATTTTGTGAGCGAACCACATTACGCCGCTAATTAATTCAAGAAGTGATTATTCACGCCATATAAACAAAGTAATTAGGAGCCAATTAGGAGTGCTAAAAGACACGCTGTAACCTCTCAACAAACTATTTTAATTCCCTCGAAAGTTTTACTGCGCCTCTTTATGATACCGCTGGGAGACAGTCAAATTGAAGCAGGAGCAACTGTCTGAAATATTACCGTGTTCAAATTAAAGAGACTTTTTTTTTGGAGTAGATGTTTAAACGGAACGCAGCGAAATGCAATCGGTAGAGTTACCAAATGCGGATTCTTTTTTATGCTGAACGTATGAAATGACACTCCATATCGACTCAGCCTGCTGTCGAATAAGTACTCAATTGGAGGTAAAAACATCGAAGTGTTTTTCTTACTTGGTCACGTCACATTTAGCACCGAGGTAACGAAGAAGATTATTTAGCTCTATCTCTGCTAACCCAAATGATTGCTTTACTTAAATCGCAGAGCCACAAACAAGATCCGTGGCATTAGGATACTTGGAAAACTATATCAAGACCAGATACATAAAAACTGTTATCAATATTGAATAGCGTCTAGGCAAACCAGAATTGCTAGATGGGCTATATGCATCGAACTGATGTTGAGGACGCATAGCGTTATTTAATTTGAACCTATTATTGTACAAAGTTGCAAGTTTCTAACTCCGCCAAAAAATGAAGGGGTTGAACGCAATGTCCTGACAATTCATTTCTTTGTAAATGCTTAATTAAATAAAATTGTCATTAAATAACCTTGAGTTTTGTGATGATGTAATGTTGTTCATATTTTGTCTACAACTTGTTTCATTGAAAATTCATCTTTGTAACTAAGCTGTATATTTAAACGAGATACCTACCTTTCTTTATAGTTGGTATAAAACTTTAATTTAAAAGCAAAAATGTTGAATCACTAAAAGAAGAGGTAAGCTAAATTTTAACTTGTTTCCATTGCCACTTCTATGGATAGAGAAAATAATAAATATATATGTATATATATACCGAACATGGTGGGTGAACGGGTAAGGTTCTGTCCTCGCATTTGGGAGGATGCGGATTAGAATCCCCGCGACCTAGAGTGGTGGTGTAACGGTTAGCGTTCTGGCCTCGCATTCGGGAGGACGGCGGTTCGAATCCCCGTCCGGGCATCCAGATTTGGGTTTACCATGGTTTCCCAAATCACTCCAGGTAAATGTCGGAATGCTTGCTTCAAAAGTCCATGGCCGAATTCCTTCCCATTCCTTGCCACCCATCCTTTCCCGTCTCTAAAGACCTCGCTGTTAAGAGACGTTAAGCAGTTAAAAAAAAAAAAAAAAAATTGAATCCCCGTCCGGGTATCGAGATATCCAGATTTGGGTATTCCATGGTTTCTCCAAATCACTCCAGGCGAATGTCGGGATGCTTCCTTTAAAAGACCATGGCCGAATTCCTATCCTTTCCTTGCCCCCAGTCCTTTCCCGCCTCTAATGACCTCGACGTCGACAAGGCGTAAAGCCACAAGGAAAAAAAGAAAACATGTATATATTGATTGGATACAAATTAAAACACAATTAATAATTAAAATGTGGATTTAAACTAAATACATCCTTTTATTTATGGTTGACTTGAAATTTAAAACATATTGAAACTTTAAAGAAACATTATGTAACCAAATAATCTTAGTTTGTTATAATTGTGACATCTTTGATCAGAGAGTGAAAGCATCGCTGGCCCATGTTGGTCCACCAGTAAACATGACATACATCATGACACGATGACATCGTGATCAAGCTGGCCTATTATTAGTATTAATACGTTTCAACAATCTACGAAAGGTTTCAGAAGTGGATATAGAAGCCAAAACTTCATTGCAACATGGACGGGATGACAGGAACGAAAAATCATCTGCAGTTTGTTGCACAATTGTTTCTACGGTAATAAACTATATTTTTGTAGTATTTTTACGATCTACGAGAAGAAAAAAATGTTGTTCGTTATACATTATTACGTCATCACTGCTAAATTACTCTCCAAGTACATAGGCGGTCTATGAATTTGAACACTTTAGTATGATTTTATTTCAGGGCGCTACTGAATCTAAATCGGAAAATACAGATGACTCGCGACGGTCAATGAAACACACAGTTTTATACGTTCTGTTACATCTCGTTTGCAACGCGGACATATGCCCAGTCACTGCTTACGGTTAGGGAATAATTGTGTCACAATAAATTTGTCTCGCTTTAGCTCCATCAAAGGTGGCTAATCAAATTTTCCGGTCCACTGCAAAGGGTGCCAGTTCAATTACGTTACTCAGTTCCTTCGGTGGCAGACGAAAAATTGATTCCACACTGAAGGTGGTAATTGAGTTCCAATCAGTCTAGCCCCAACCCGCCGAGAATTCTGCCACGGATACTATGCGAAACGATCAGCCATTTTATTCGCTTTTAAATCTTAATTGAATCGCAAAGAAAAAAGGAAATTATAAAAAGAAAATTCATGTAGATGATGTTCGATATGACCACCATTAGGTTTGGAAAAGTCTTCAACATGAATTAGTAAGCTTTTCAGTACCTTGTGAGGTGTATGTGGTGATATCTACTTTATAATAAATCAGAAGATTAACGCCTTCGTGAATTGTAATTAGTTAGGGAAGTTGTTGTATGAACGCCTGAAGTAGCATTAATTTTACAAATAATTCCGTCAAAAACAACTGTTTTGGTGAATTTTGTTTTTATTTGAAACAAAAAATACAACATACTCTACTGGCACAGATATGTAGATGATGTCATCTGCTTGATAGATGAACCACAACATAATATTTCCATATTCCATGAAAAAATTAATAACATACACAGCAACATAAACTTTACCATAGAGAAAGAAACAAACAACTCACTCAACTTCCTTGGCATAACAATAACCAAACAAGGCCCATTACACTCCTTCAGCATATATAGAAGACCCACATCCACTGACACTATAATACACAACACTTCTAACCACCCAAACAATCACAAACCAGCAGCACTCAGACACATGCTAAACAGGCTAAATATGATACCCCTATCTAAGAAAGACTACACCAGAGAATATAACACAGTCATTCAAATAGCAAACAATAATGGATGCTCAGAAAATCTTATTGAACAGCTCAACAACAAAATAAAAAACAACAAAAACAAACAAATACCACCTATGATACAAAACATCAGCACACTGAACCAAACCAATAAACAATGGTATATCATGACTTACAATAATCAACACACACACACAGAATCAGCATTATATTCAAGAAAAAAGGAATACAAATCGCTTTCAGGCCAAATAACATACTTCACAAGCATCTAAACTCCAACACTGAAAGTGACTTATACCAACAAGCAGGTATATACCAATTAACATGCCAACAGTGCCAAGCCATATACATAGGACAGACATCCAGAAATTTCAATATAAGATGTAAGGAACTTAACAGAGCAATAACAAGCACAAATCATTCACATTTGCTGAATATTTATTAGACTACAACCACCCTCCTAGCAATATACAGACAGACATGCAATTATTACAAATTAACAACCACAAAAATCATCTGTTAACATTTCTGGAAAGCTATCATATACACAGATCTATAGCAATGGGAAAACAATAATAAATGAATTCACGAATTTAACCAATAAAACATTATACAACACTCTAAAAACACAAAAAAAACAATCTCAAAACAAGAAAATGAATACAGTCACTCACACAATAATTACAAGCAATAACTCAAACACGTAAACAGGGAGATAATTTAATAATACAACACAGATACAATAACAACACAAACTAAGTAGGCACTACTGTAAGGATCTGGTAAAAACAAAACAAACCGTGTGTAACACACATGTGCAAGCCAACAGCAAATATACACTACAACAAAAAGTGCAGCATAAAAACAAGTATGGATATAATGCTCAAATGAAACTGCAATGAATAGTGATGTAAAAGTGTGTGAAGTGCTGTTCCAGACCGGCATGTGAGGATTACCAATATAGCTGTGAGTACAGTGTGTACATATGTACATATATGAGAGAGAGAGAGAGAGAGAGTTGAACAGTCGATAATTATTGTAACAACACATGTAAAAACACTTTACAGCCACTGAAGATGCCCTACACCACAAGGGCGAAACGCGTCTGAGGAATCAAATAAAAACAAAATTCACCAAAACAATTGTTTTTGACGGAATTATTTATGAAATTATTGTTTAACAACTGCGGAAATACGGCCTATCACCAGATTAAATTCAAGTAGCAGTGATTTTAAATGCCAAGGCGAGCCTAATTATTACCCACACAGATAAAAATTGGTGAGAAAGGAATTGTTTAGGTGTAAATATATTGGAATAACATTTGATAGTTAACACAAGGGGCAGGTGATGGGAAGAAGTTCCAAATCCTTCATTTGTTGGAGAGGGTAACAAGAGGACGTACCAGAGATGAGAAGGAATTGGGTTACAAAACCTTATTCAGACCATGCCTTGAATATAGAGGTGTACTATACGCCCCACATTTTAGGTATCAGGGACATGAGTTCAATGAGCTGCAAAGAAGGGCAGATGGATTTGTTTGTGGAAATTACAGCAGAACACAATAAGTAAATGATATAAAACAGGAGCTGGATAGGGGATTCATTTGGTGATAGGTGGCATTTGATTTTATTAATGAGGGAGTAGGAAACTTTTCTTTTTTAGGTAAGGAAGTCGGGGACTGGAGTAAATTACAGATGAAAGTGTTTAACAGTTTACCAAAAACACTGAAAGAATTTAAAATTTGTAAAATTCAAAATTGTGTGGATTGAGAAATTTCTCTCAAAGAACTGTTTTTTTTTTTTTTTTTTAAGAAAAAAAAAAAGAATAAAAATGTAAAAGTAGGGGTATTTCCACCGGGGCATATAGTCTACCACAGTCAATTTCAATTACATCTTAAGTGGGAGGGGAGGGGGGAGGGTAAAGAAAATGGCAACGTGCAAGGAAGAGTTAGCTTGGGCTGAAAATAATTATATTTAATTTAATTAATATGGAGCACACGCTACGGTGGCAATTTCCCTACACACCCATCTTCACCCTATCCTGCACCCACCTACATTTGCCCTCTACAAATTTTAACTTTAAATTCTTTTGACGTTTTCGGTAAGTTATTCATCATTTCTCTTGATAACTCATTCCTATCCCTGACACCCTTACCTAAAAAAGAGAATCTTCCCACACCCTTGTGCCTGAAGTCGAGTGCCAGCATAATAGCAAGTGAGTGGTCATTTTTCATTTGAAATAATCTGCAAGAGAAAGCAGTAAATGATGCGTTGTGGGTTTTGAAGAAGCTTATCAGACATTGCAGAATTTATTTGAGTAGAATACAATTTCGTGGTGAAAATATAAGGAAATCTGTAATGGTCTGATGTGTTTGGGCTATAATATTTTTAGTAACCTAAGACTTCTGCTCTTCATGCCATTTCTGAAAAATAAAGGACTTGCATTATTATCATCTGCTCTTGATGTTGGATAATACGGATACTTACTGTCTATTGGAATGGAAAATGCTTCTCTTGAAACAAAAACAGCAGTTCCACAAAAGATCCTGTTAATTCCAATATCAGTGATACTGCTTGAAACAAAAACAGCAGTTCCACAAAAGATCCTGTTAATTCCAATATCAGTGATACTGCTTGATTCAGATCCGGACCATTGTCGCAGCTGTGATGGCCTTCTTCGTTTCCTCGTACATCGTTCATTCTGTCTTTTTACTTTTCTCATCTTTTTATTACTTTGTATATCACACTTAAATTACTATTCTAAAGTATCTCTCATTACAAAGACAATAATTTACTTTACCTCTCGTCGATTACTCCGGGTCCTCATAGAAAAGAGAGTACATTTTGTCTCCCCTGTCATCAATTAGGAAACGTCTAATGTGATTTATACCGTCCCGTCACATTTTATATCAAGTTCTTCCTTTTATCTGAACCAGAAAATTATATTCCATCTTTCTTCATCTCGACTACGTAAGAGATTCGTTAAAAAATATAAATCACCTCAAATTTCATTTAAGTTCACATTTATTCCGCAGCATCACATACAATTTTTTTAAATTTATTATTATTATTTTTTCTGCTGTCATCAGTTTCCCTACTGGTTTGATGCAATACTGCATCCCTTCCTATCTTGTGCTGATCTTTTCATCTCAACATACCCCTTACAACCCATATGCTCTATTATCTGATTCATATATTCTAATATCTGTCTTTCTCTTCAGTTCTTACCTTCGACTGTTCCCTCCAATCCACTAACAAGTTAACCAATACTGCATGTCTCAAAATATGACCAACATCCTGTCTCTTTTTTCTGTAAGACTCTTCCACAAACTTCTCTCCTCGCCCATCATTTCCAAAACTCGTTCGTTTCGTACTTTACCGGTCCGTTTAATTTTCAGCGTCTTTTATAGCACCACAACTCAAACGCTTCTATTATCCTTCTTTCTGGTATTCCTACCACGTCTATGCTTCGCTGCTATAAAGTGCTGTGCTCCACTCGTAGAGTTTTAAAAAGTTCTTTCTAAGTTCTAGGTTAATATTGGAAACTAAAATATTTATCTTTTTCATGAAGGCTCTTTTTGCTAGTGCTATTCTGCTTCTGACATCATCGCTTGTAATTTTACTTCCTAAGTAGCAAAATTCACTAACTCCTTTCGCATTCGACCCTGTTTTTATATATAATCTACTATTATTGGTATCATTTCTGCTACATTTCATCACTTTTGTCTTACTTTCATCTATATTTAGTTCAAAATCTTCCTTCAGAATTCAGTGTTCATAACAGTCAGTAACTTCTCTATATCCTCATCCTGTTCTGCTAACAAGACAATGTCATCAGCAATCGTAGCAATCTGATTTTTTTTTTCTCCTTGAACAGTTACGCGACATTCAAATCTTTCTTTCACTTCCTTTATTGCTTCTTCTACATACAAATTGAATATTAATGGGGATAGACAACACCTTTGTCTCACACACTTTTTACCTGATGCGTGGGTCTCATGATTCTCTACTTTTACTATAGCTACTTGATTCTTATAAACATTATAAAGTGTTCTTCTATCTCGGTATTTGAGCCACGACTTCTTTAAGATATTGCACATCTTGTCCCACCTAAGATTATCAAAATCTTTTTCTAAATCAATAAATGCCATAAAAGTATCTTTGTTTTTGTTGATCCTTCGTTACAAAATATTGCTCTTAAATTATCTTTTTATACAGCTATGACAAATTTAATTCCAACTATTCAACATATTATGTTTTTGCATTCAGCTCTAGCCTCTTACAGTGCATCTTTCCCTGATGTTCATCGCTTTTCTTCGTTCATACAACTTCTTGTTACCGAGTCTGCTGTGGCCCGCTTTATTCCTTGTTATCAAGAATGCTTCGAAGACTATTGTTCATCAGAATTCGTAGACATAATAAAAATATCGTTACAGGCTTGCAAATTGGTGCGATGCATGTCACTTATACTCTCCAACAGTAAACCTACCTTCTTAAACCATTCTTAAAGCCTTCGTGTTTATCGCCATTGAACTATGCACTAAATCACTTTTCGTGTAATTAAAAAATAACACATTCTATTGCATATACTATATCTCACATAAAGTTTGTTTCTAAAAATGACCTATTTCTTTTTTAAATCAAATACAAATACCGGATCATTTCATGGCCTACCTTGTAACTAATCTTTTTAGTGGCAGAGTTGCTACTCTGCAGTAGCGTGTACCGTAGTACACCGAAATAACTACTGCAGCCCGCCGTACCGTATTCATACTGCCGAGTCACGCAAGTGTTTGGGAAACAACCCGCAACAAAACAACCTGATTTTATACCGGAGCTGGCTATAATTCCTCCGAAACTCCTACTTCTCGGAACACGTAGAGAGAGATGGACATTGCCCATTAACTCAGAGGAATTTGCATTCGCTACGTAGACTGAAATTCCATTTAAGAGCGTGGAGGAAGAAATGTTTTATCTTACACAACCGAATGGCCTACGGAAGGCGGAAACTACATATTAAACAAGAAATATTTAAATATATTTTCGCTACAGTCCCATTCACACGAACTTCACAGGAATAAGAGCGTATTTTCTATCACTTTCGCTATTAGTTTTTATTGCATTATTTTTTCGGACACATTCATTGTTATTAACTGTGATAATCATCAATTAATTATGTTAAAAAATCTTTTCTAATTCTTTTATTCCTTCTTAATTGATATATCCAGCGCAGACTGTTTTTAAAGACAGTCATGTACTGAAGCATATTTTTTTTAAAAGAATATATTCATCACATGTTTGAAAGATAACATCAGCACCCTCTCCTTATAATTAAATAATCTTCTTTTAATTAGTAAGTGGAAGTTGTGTGGCATTTTCTTCAATAGATAATAATTCAACCAATGCAGTAAACAAACGGAAAATTGATATGGATTTGCGAATAATGGTGTATTATCGTACATCATAATTCATTTAGTTACTGTAGATATTATTTATTACACGCATTACTTTCAAGAACTTTGATATTAATTTACTAGCCATACACTATATACTCTGCAATCAAATTACTGTCATTGGCAATTAATAATCTGACTAATAAGATTAATTTCAGTGTGATTTGTATCACGCGCTCTAGTAATTAAATTGTTATTCATTTATTAAATATCGTTATTTTGTTGCCTTTTAATTAGTGAGCTTGGGTTTTTACCAAGTTTCTGGAGAATTCAATCACGTAAGCGTTTTGATTAGCCATTTTCAAGACTACATATCTCTAACGGTTTACGAAAGACATTGTAGTTCCTCGTTTATGGACTTACTTGAATAAAGTAGGTATTGGTTAATCTCAAACCTGTCTGGAATATTGAATTACAAACAAATACTTGACTGGTTGGTTTACGACATTTTTTATCATTTCGATTAAAACAATGAAATGTTAAATTAGCAAGATATTCACGAGTCTGAGAATAAGTGAATAACGCTTTATTTCCTGAGTGATTCATTTTTTTAAAAGGATTTTTCCATTCCTTTATTAAATAAGTTACGTCTCAATATTACTGTGCATTTGGGAAGTCGACGGGCTCTATTAAATGATCATGGTGGCTGAAAAGTAACGTTTACGCATTCTAGAAGAAGCAAACTTGGTGCCGCGTCCGTTCATCCAGAAATCAGTTTTCAGTGGCAAATGCGGGTTATTTCCTCCGAAAAGCCATAACCGAAATCTTTCCCTTTCCTTGCCCCTAAATCTCTCCCGGCTTTAATGACCGACATCGACGAACCGTTAAACCCTAGTAAGAAATGGTATCTTTTTTTATAGTTATGATATCATGATTACCGTTCTCTGTGGCGTCTGGCGAATGATGAATTTACAATTGCTAGAACATCCAATATTAAAGATACAAAATTTGGACGTGCCACCTTTAGAATAGTTTCACTTACATCATATACGTATAGTAATGCGACGGAAATCTAGTTTTCCGTGGGTTTTCTTTGTTCACGCATCACGAAAAATCTATGGAACAGATTTGGATAGAGTTTTCACAGTTTAAAAGCGTAGGATTTAACTTAAAAACTGCTTTGTGCCTTATAATTTTATATGAACGGTGGACGGAGTAATACCCGATAATATGTTCGAAAGCTGAACAGGTACCAAAGATGACACCATATCAAAGCTGAACGCTCCTTTCATAACCTGAACGGATAGGCGCCACAGATCACTCTACATCAAAGATGAACATAATTTTTGTAACCTGAAAAAACACCAAAGATCACACTAAATTAAAGATGACCATTCCTTTCGTAACCTGAACAGATAGGCACCAAAGATCACAGTAGATAAGAATGAACGCTCCTTTCATAGCCTGAACAGATGGGCGCCAAACATTCACGTTACATCAAAGATGAAAACAAAAATATCTGAATTATGTTAATATTGTTATTGGCAACTTACTTTTGGATATTTAGTAACATGGCACTCGCGAAAGTAATTTAAATTATCACAAATAGATTAAGCTGAGGGTAACAAAAATGGTGTCAGTAATATGGCACTCGTGAAGGCAATTTAAATAATTAAAAATTAAATTCATCGCTTCTTATACTGGCACCGCTTCACAAAAATGCTTGTTTTTTCCTTTACATTCAAGAAATGTACGGCGGATGAACTTCCGGAAAATACAAACTACGGTTATATTAATTTACATTTTGTTTTAAGGGCCTCTACTTCTTTCTCATATTTACTCTTGTTAGTTCCATATAGCACCGCGTTCTAAATCAAACTTTTTAAAAATATTTCTACAACTGATATTTTCAAGACTGCACTTTCTAATCAGCATCCCTTGCTGGTAGGAACTTTCTCCTTGTCATACACAAGATGGTCCATTCGCAAATAATTTGAAGCTACGGCCTACGTTACAACAGTGGTAGTATACAACAGTTAAGAACAGAAATGGTCCTAGTACTGCTCCCCGAGGAAGCTTTTGGCGAAGCAGACGGTTCCTTGGCACCCCTTGGCAAGTAAGCCGGCAGCCAGGAAGGAAGGAAGCCGTGGAGGTATAGCTGGTGGGAGAGCCGGTCGATATCTGGGCGTCGCTGCCACAGGTTGCTGGGCCCGGCCAGAATACACACCCCCGCACCCCCAACTGCACATTTGTCATCGTTACTGCTGCGCCCGCGGGCTAATTCGCTTTTGTGGAACTCTCTGTGACTACCAGAAATCACTGCAGCAGAATTTCTGGCACGGCTCCTTGCAAGAAATATTCCTTATAGTATTTTAGAGGAACATTCAGATTCAATTATGATTTGATTTTTATTCCAGAAATAATATAAAACAAATTATATTTTCTTAATAAAATTCTTCACTTTTTTGTTGGTCATTTTCTCAACAGTGTACCGAGCGTGGTGGGTGAGTGATAACGCTGTGGCCTCGCAATTGGAAAGACTTTGGTTCAAATTCCCATCCGTCCATCCAGATTTGGGTTTACCATCGTTTCTCCAAATCACGCCTCTAATGACATCGACGAAGAAGACTCATAAGGCCAGAAAATAAAATTGGCTTTTATATTTCTTCCAGAAAATCCTGCTTCGTCGGTTGTAACTATATTACTCACCAACAATCATTTTTATATTATTATTATACTTAATTAAATATAGTTGCTTATAAATAATTGTATTAATGTCTGTAAATTAACCTGTTTATCGCAAAATTTCCACAAGGGGTAGGATATTAAGTGTTTCAGTTAGCAATAAATAGAATAAGAATCTTCGGTGTGCTCGTCGGTAACAGCTGAGTTCAGTGCTGCCAACCCTACGGATTTAGCCATAGATCTACTGATTTTTTTTTTTTTTTTAATTAAGATTTTAGGATTTCTTAAAGTATTTACGGATTTTTGCCTCTTTTTTTTTATTATTTATTGATTTTTTTCTTATATTCCTGTTACCAATCTCTCAGTGTATAGTGTTACTGAAACCCAGAATTGTCAATAATTATGAATCGTTTCTCAACAACCGAACGAACGACTGAAATGAAGTAAAGCTCATATTTTGTCAGGTTATAGATTTAAATTCGACCTCAAAAGACCGTAATACAGAACTACCGGCGCATTCTTTATTCACGGTGACACATTCGCACGGCATTACAAACCAGTGCCTTCCAAGAATCAAAGAAAGTGCGCCTATCCGATATCCGAGAATCATAGGAGCCACAGTTTAACATTTAGAGCAGCAGTATTTATTAGAGAATGTTCAATAAATCAAAACATTGTTACAATTTTCCTGTTGCAGAAGATATGTTAAATTTAATGCCAACAAAGAAAACGTATGGTCCTAAAATACTTATAAGCATAGCAGAGATGATGTATGAAACATGTTCAGAGATATTTCGTACTTTCAGTATAAAATATTTTGTTGTATTTGGAATTTTAAATAAAGTATTTTAAATTTTTTCTATATCTTCAATACTTATTATTTCAATCTTTCAGTTAGAGTCTCCAGATTTTTATACCCAACATATGCTAATCTTAACGGCCATATGCGAATATTCAAAGCCATAAGGTTGGCAGCACTGGCTGAGAGCAAGGAGTGTGTAAGTTGGCGCCATATTGTAGTAACGCTTAATCGCGTCTTGGCTCCACTGAATGGAGACAATGTTCGAAGCATATTAAGAAATATTGTTACGAGCTTATAAATGTTGTTTTTGGGTAACAGTGTTAATTACATTGAGTGAATCCTTAGTTTAAAACAGTGAATTTCATTTCGATAGTCACAACAAGTCCAATAATTTTGGCGGATCTAAATGTTATTAATATTATTTTAATTAAAACTAAATAGGCAGCAGTTTGACTGTGTTCATAACGACATGGGCCTTCTCGTTCATAACACACTATAATTCCCATTAGTCTGGGAATGTTATTAATCCATGCAATTTTTTCGAGAGCTGACTGGTTGTCGGTAGCTAATTATCCACACTAATTATACCGTGAAACCTCCGGCACCGTTGATAGCCTCTTAACTATAGCTATGGCGGCAACTTTCTACCGGATTTCCCAAAACATTCCTTATATACTTCCTTTGGTGGCTGGACTGGTGGCTCAGTATTAAAGCGTCTGAGTGGAGATCGGAAGGTCCCCTTTTCGAAGTGTGGTCTCGTCTGGAATTCTCAAAGGTCATTAACCCGACCTGCGCCTCGCGCATTGCTTGATGTGTTATGTGAAGTTCGCCAGAATGCTTCCGTGGTTCAGTCCCACGTTAAATTGTAGATACCTTATACCCGGTAGGACTACTGGGTTAAGTTAGGATTTTTTTACGCCTCGTCGACGGCTAAGGTCAGTAGAGGCGGAATGGGACTGGGGACAAGGAACGGGAAGGAATTCGGCAATGGTCTTTTTGAAGGAAGCATCCCGGCATTCGCCTGGAGTGATTTAGGGAAACCATGGAAAACCCAAATCTGGATGCCCGTACGGGGATTCGAACCCGCGTTCTCCCGAATGCTAGGCGAGAACGTTAACCGTTCACCCACCACGCTCGGTGTTTAGTTAGGGGCTGATGGCGTAGTCGGTGAGAAATCCTGACACCATATCATTGCAACCACATAGGATGACTTCCATTGCCATTGCTTGTCGATACTTCACGCACTAACATTTTTCTGGAGGTCATAAGCCTTATTTTTAATACCGCACAACTTGGGAGCGTCCATAAACTACGTGACTTGGTAAAGGAGGGGGGGTAGATAGTTACGCGGGAAGGGGGAGGGTATCCGTGCAAAGTCACATAGCTTTCCATTTATATATTTGTCACAGTATAAAAAAGGCACAGAACACGCAACAGCATGTAAATATTTATTTTCGTCATTTAACTATTTCCATGTGTAATTTATAAAATCTGACAAATGAGTAAGGTAAAAAATGTCTTCTGCAATCAATAGGGAAAGAAACTACGTGCCATGAGAAGGGGGTGGGGATAGAGGCGAAAGCCACGTCAGGTTACGTGGTGGGGAGAGGGGAGACGAGGGGAAGGAGGGGTTCACAGGAGGCCATAATTGAGCTTCGTAGTTTATGAACGCTCCCTTTCCAATAAATAGTAGCTGCTGGGATAATGACATATCTGTCAACCTTCAACCAGCTACATGAACAAGTTCAGAACAGTTTTTCGACTTTTGCCAAAATGTATACCAACAATTTAGACAGAAAATTGAAAAAAGATAAAGGAAAAAAATGTTACGTTGCGCTGAATCTCAGAGTATTAATCTAAACACTGTAGTAGCAGTTTTGAGATTTGCTGCTTACCGACACTAAACGGAGGAAAAAACGGGAAACCAGCAGCTACATTCAGTCAAATATAATTGCATTCAGGTGATACCCAAAACCGGGCAACAAACACGTCTTTGGTGCGAATCATTTACTTTTCTGTAGCAAAGTAGTAAGATTCATTAATCTTTACTGCTCTACGTAAAACCAATTTTTTCATCGTAAAATGGCGACATATATCAAAACTCAAAGGACTTTTTATATTAATATTTTTCATAAACATGTTCTCGACATTTTCAGTGCGAGAATTTAATTACTTCACTGTCACTTTTAGCCCTTTCTCAACAGAAATCTGGATTTTATTTTTTCGCTGACGTTTGCCACACTGCGTTCTTTAATGGAAGTCAAAGGTGGCGGCTCTCTGTCTGGCAGTAAAGCTGACGCCAGAAAGCGCGACAAGAGTGCGTAAAATTGCTCCGAATTTAATTACAAAAGACAGCAATGCTTCATATCTACAGTGAGCGCTTTCAAAGAAACATTTTCGTCACTAAGAAGCGCGGTGTCGAATAGAACAACTGAATGTTATAAACTTGTTTTCATAAAGCGAGAGCCACCTGGAATGAGTATGCTTACACCTTGGAGAAACGGCTGGCTTTTTATCTGTGCTTTAATAAACATCTAGATTATAATATCTACTACTCGTTTTAAGATTTCGTATCCGACGAAAAGCAGCACCCTATTGTTCTCGCTATACCTCTGTCTCTCACCCCGTCAATCACTGCTTGTAAACAGACTTCAAGTTTCTACATGTTATGAATTCTGTTGACCTAAACTAGAATACAGTATTTAAACTTCGCTGTAGGAGATTCCGTTAAAAGGATGAAAGGGACCAAATATTTTCTTTTTTCCCCCCCCTTTTCTAGCATGTTGAGTATTGTTGTCAAGGGCTCGTCGAGTGCTAGGATAATATTTTTTTCAATTTCTCTCCCTATCTGTTTATTATATTAACTATTCCCAGTATAATTGAGATATTTCAGATACTTATATCTAACATAGTTTGTAAGTTGCAAGCAAATAAAAACAAAAAAGCTTTTAATTTGTATTTAGTAAGCCTATTTCATGGAAGAAGGCGCAACCTAAAGAATAGATTTGCTGCTACCTACTTGGAAATAAAATTTTAAAAAATCGTTTTAATTGAATTAATTGCAATAACAGCATGAGCGGCAACGCGGTAAGTTTATTGAGGGGCCAGCAAGACATGATTTGCTGAACGGACATACGAAAACATAACAACGTGTCAAGTATAACTTTTTTTTCCAAATGTCTGACCTTTCCCGTACACACATACTCCCGTATTCCATGGTTTCCAGAAATCAGTTCAGGTCAATTCCATGGTGATCCCTTAAAAAGGCCATGCCATAATTCCTTCCCGTTCCTTGATCCTCATCCTATCCCGCCCCCAGTAACCACGACCTAAAACACAAATGGAAAAAGTGTATATTTTTTCACAACTCACGGTACCTCAGAAGGCGAACCATAGAAGGAACCATCTCTTAAACCTTTCACGATCTTAATGAGGCATCCTCGTACTTCTTCACAACTAATCAAGTATACAGTGTACGACATCAGCGACTTAACTGTAGCCTTTGAGTTCCAGCACCGGCAGTTAAAAGAATTTTGCCTCTGTTATAGCTGTACCTATTTAATGTGCAATCCAAAACACTATCAAAGCAAACCTCGTGAAACTTTGGTCGCACCGTGATCTAAAGCAGACAATCTCAATTTGCCAGGCAAATACATTATCCATTGAGCTACAACATCTCTCTGGATTCGTGTCTATTAACTTCGACTAAATTCATACGCCAAAGACGATATGAGTCATACTGAGTCATACAGAGCGTGGTGGGTGAACGGTTAACGTTCTGGACTAGCGTTCGGGAGGACGCCAGTTCGAATCCCCGTCCGGGCATCCCGATTTGTGTTTTCCCATGGTTTCCCCAAATCACTCCAGGCGAACGCCGGAATGATTCATTCAAAAGGCCATGGCTGAATTCCCTCCCGTTCCTTGTCCCAGTCCCATCCCGCCTAATGACCTCGACAAGGCGTAAAGACATAAGTAAAAAAAAAAAAATATGACCCATGTGGGGTGTAATATCAACAACGAACTGTAACATTTACTTTCCTCTCGCAGTTGATTCTTAGCAATAATCTTAAATAAACTTGAGACGATACGAATAATCGATCACCGAGATGGGAAGAGGCCAATATTGGCCTCCTACCTATCATTCGGGAGGACCGGGGTTAAACTCGGTTCGGCCATCCTGTCTGAGGTTTTCCGTGGTTTCCCTCAGACAATTAGGCGAATGCTGGGATGGTTCCCTAGAAGGCCACGGCCGACCTTCCATCCCCCTTCCCTCCCCGTAGTAGTAGATAGGCTGAAAAGAGTCCCCTATGACTCTCCAGCAGCCCGCCTCCCAGCCTTCTGCTGGGAGGAATGAAATTGTAAAAAAAAAAAAAAAAAAAAAAAAAAAAAATAATCGATCTAGTTAATATTCCAATCACAGAGCGGTTTGACATTATCTATTTGTTGCGCAAATACAAATTCTTAGTATGACCTGACAAGCGTAAGCGCATGGCGTAAGTACAGACTTTCGCTAAACTATGAATACCACACTGCTAAGTGCTAACTCTGTTCTCCAATGCTACCATTTAACAAGACGAGCGAACACCATATTCCCAAACGATATTTCGGCAATCGAAATCTCCATAGTAATCTTCACGCCTTCTTACCTAATAGCATTATATTAATACTCCACGGCGGGAAATCCTTCGATCTTATATATACATACTACTAATTTATATGTAGTATTTTCATTTAGGATTCGTTATGTATTTTCTGGAAGACAAAAACGTGAGTGGTCGTTAATATCGTCAACTGTAGACCATGTAAAAAACGCTGCTGCAAAGGATCTAGGAATTGGTTTCAGATATCGACCGAATCATTTATTTAAACGACAAAATTGTAGAGTAGATAGTGGAATAAACATTTTATAATAAAGTATCGATTCTGATGCAAAGTCACAACTTTTTACTGCTCAAACCCATATACAGGGTGGGGAAGAATGGACTCCCTAGTTTCAAACACTCACTGTAGAACGCGCAGGTGGGTTAGCGGAGTGGGAGTAGTGGCGTTGGTGGGGGAATCGACGCCATTTTCATTTCAGTAGTCGCCATGCAGTGGGCTGGTGAGCATCGAGGCTTTGTCGTAGAAACGTTGCTTAAAAACAATGATAGTGTGGTGGTGAAACAGAGGGCTTTTCGTAGGCGGTTTGGTTTGGCTCGTCATGACAGGGTTCCTGATGCTAAAACCATTAGGAAATGGATTACTAGTGTACGGGTGACAGGATCTGCACTTCCTAGAAAACCAGCTGGGTGACCTGGAAACATCGTCGCAGTGAGAGCGTCCATTGAACAGTCTCCATCGCGCTCTGCGCGGAAACATGCTGCTGCCCTTGGAATATCGTCCAGAACGGTAAGGCGAATTTTACACACTTACCTTCATTTACACCCCTTCAAGATGATGGTCGTTCAAGAATTGAGTCCACAAGACTGGGTGAAACGTACAGATGCTTGCAATGAAATTTCAACCTCTGTGCAACCCGACGCTATTCTGTGGTCTAGCGATGAAGCGCATTTTCATCTCTCCGGCACAGTTAATAAGCAAAATTTTCGTTACTGGGTGACTGAAAATCCTCGTGAACTTCACCAAAAACCTCTTCATAGCCCCAAAGTGACAGTTTGGTGCGCCGTGTCCTCCATAGGCATTATTGGGCCTTACTTTTTTTAATCTCGAGGTTTAACTGTTACTGTTACCTCTGAGCGTTATTGTGACATTCTGGTGAACTTTTTTCAATTTAAATTGGAAGAGTATGGTCAGCAATATGACTCACAAGCCTTTTGGTTTCAACAGGACGGTGCCACGTCTCATACCGCCCTTCGTTCACGCCAAATCCTGCAAAGACTGTTTCCCGGCCGCCTGATCTCCCTACGAGGCGATGTTCCATGGCCCTCTCGCTCCCCGGATTTGAGCCCATGCGATTGTTTTCTTTGGGTATAACTCAAAGCTGAGGTTTATAAAGTTCGACCAAGGACCTTGGAAGATTTTAAGGAGGCAATTACAGATGTCATCGCTGGAATATCAGAAGATATGCTGAGAAGAGTTTTCGAAAACTTTTTTGAACGACTCAATATGTCCATCGCTCGCTAAGGTCGTCACCTGGATGAACTAATTTTCAAATCCGAATGAAAATAAAATGGCATTGAATGTAGTTTTTGGAAATAAAAACGTTTTAAAATTATCATTGTTTGTTCTTTTTCAATTCACCCGTCAAATCAGGGAGTCCATTCTGCCCCACCCTGTATAAAGAAACTGGATGTTCCCTATCTAATTAAAAATGTTATGACATTAATCATTTACTTATAACTAATTATTTTGCATGTAATTAATTATTTATTGATTTTTGATTGGCAGGTTTTAGACTTTGATATTAAAAGCGCAGATAAGTCTAAATGGATACCGTATTATAATCTAGCAATTTACTATAGAAAAATAGTTGAAACATTTGCCTTTAAATGTATTAACAACCTAACAAAAAAAAACTTGGGAAACTAGACCTCTATTCTATATAAACGGTCACTGAATTATCAAACAGTATTTTAAAATTGAATGCCTAACAAATAACAGTCAGATTGATAGGAACTGGCTTAACCTAACAACATTACAAAATATGCGTGGAACAAATATAATCACAGACAAGTAACGGAATGTCTCACACTTAATGTTCCTTTTAAAATTGCTAACTTTTTTCAATTCGTAGTTCGTAAACACACAAATTTGCTCAGTCGGTAGAGCGATTTTAATCGCTTCGTTCAGGGTGTTATTTGGGTTTCTGAGAGTACCATAAAGTGAAAACAGTTTAAAATCAGATACAATCTGTTGCTGTAGCGCGGCAAGAGTTGTAGACACTAGCAGGAACGGTCGTATGCTGCCGGGCACGAATTCAGCTGAGAGAATCTATGATCCCAGCCGCTGGTGACTAAAGCCTTAGTCCCGACGTCGGCGCTGTCTTTCTTTCTTATCCCTTAGGGTAAGATATTCTATCTTAGAAGTTAGGATTGCCGTAACTTGCTGGTTTTTCCGGTTCTAGTTGTTTGTTAGATTGTTGTTTTTTATTTTCTGTTGAGTCTTTTTTTTTTTTTTTACTTCAAAACTTTAAGTGCTGACGATTTTCAAGCTGCAATTTCGTGTCTGATCCATCGCCATCACGGTTCCTCGTCTCCTCCTCCCCCCCCCCCCCCCCATTTATTCCTTGCTCCTTTTCCAGTATCCACAAATTAAGGGATGACTTCGTTTGTCATATTTTCTGATTGGCTCCATCATGTAACAAAACGATACATAATTAGCAACATTTTTAAACAATTTTTCTATTAGCTAGCTCCAGCAATCTCCCAAAAAAAAAAGTTCTAAGGATTCCCAGTATTCGTTCGTTATGATTGGCTAGGTGAACCGTATGACTTCGGGAATGTTGTTTTCGTTCGAGAATCGCGCTTATTCGACATCTCTCTCTCTTCCATCGAACATGGGAAGCAATCTGGGCTTAAGACTCCACAGTTGACAGCTTGAGACGGATACGCGACATTCCCAGCGCAGACCATAGGCATTTAATTACCACCTGTGTCATTCCTCTCAACTTTTGTTAAATCTGTCCAGGAGGGCGCCTGGAAAGACTGCGTTGGGGAACATGCCCAACATTGTCGATGGCGGAAATATCTTGGCAAACAATAATCTACCCATGCTAAGTTATAAACAAAATTTTTACCTCTATAAATCTCTTCTGAACCATTTCTTGTAGCATCCGAGTTTCACAAGTGTAACTAAATAAAATGTTGAGTTATAAGCAATATTTAATGTTTGACTGAAGAGAGACGTATTCATGTTATCACTGGCGACAGAAGTTGTTCTAGCAACAAATAATCATTTGCTGTTTTCACTAATGAACCGATTTGTATCAAAGGACATGCGAGGGTGGGTTGCAAAGACTTTCTCTTCCAGCTTCATCTAAAACACAAAAATGAATGTTAGTTTTTTTTTGTTTTTTTGTTGTTTTTTTGTTTTGTTGTTGTTGTTTTTTGTTGTTGTTTTTTTTAATTGTTGGTTTGTTTGTTTGTTGGTTTGTTCGTCTTCTATGCAATCCTATACCATTCATCCAATTACGATGAAAAATTGGTGATTTATTCTGTGGGCACATACGAAGGTCTTTGACCAAAAAATAAGAAAAAACCACCTTTCTCCCCCTATACACCTCTCAACTTTCTTCACATGTTCTTTATACAAACCCACATTTTTTATCAGATATCGATGAAACACCGCACACACGAACTTTAAATCAAACAGAATAATACTGTCTACACTTGGTTAGCAAAAAACCTCCCGTTACTTCCTTTACCTCAATGTTCTTCATACAAACACACAGTATTTATTCGAATTTGATTTAACTTTGCATACATATACTTTAATACCAATAGAAAATTACTGTTTATGTTTGGTTCACAGTTCCTAACCCCTTTCCCCTTGTTCTTAATTTTTGTCAATATTGTACATGCAAGTCTACATTTCTTGTCTGATTTTGGAAGTATTTCACACACGTATAATTCCAAATGCAGCGGTATGGTGACTCAGCAGTTAAAACGCTAAGTTCCGAACATTTGTTTTCTCGGTCGCGAGCTCGAATGCCGGTGGGACCACGAATTTTTAAGAGTTGTATGTAACTATACCAGAACGTTCCGTGGTTTGGGTCCCTCGCTAAACTGTAGGTCCCAGAAGAAAGGAACTGCCCATCGTCTCGCTACACAATGGCTTAGTATGGCTCATTCGGAAGGATCTAATCAACATGCGATTTGTGAACTAAGTCAGTTTTATTAACTTCAAAACAAAGAGAACGTGACACAATGGCTATGGATGTTTCCTTAGGAAGGATAGTACCATAGTGCGAATTGACAAACCCACAGTTTTAATTTCATATCGATGGCAGTTTGCACACATGTGCTATAAAACAAACCGTAAGATATACTTACTATATTCAGTTTGCAAAACTCCTACCCTCACCTTCTTTACCCTCTTAATTATTGGCAAAGTTCTTCATACAAACACGCGGTTTTTTTCCTATCTTGATGGAATTCTGCATACATATACATTAAAACAAATAGGAAAATATTGTTTCCTTTTAGTTTCAAAACCTAACCTCTCTCCTCTTTCACTCAACCTTAATTTTTGCCAACATTGATCATAGAAACCCACAGTTTTTATCCAATATCGACTGAATTTTTGGCATGCATATTTGAAAACAAACAGAAATATACCGCCTACAATTGGTTTGAAAAACCCACCCTACATCTCTTTTACCCCACCCTCTTAATTTTTGGAAATGTTCTTCTCACAAACACTCGATTTTATACGATTTTGATGGAACTCTGCATACATATAATTTAAAACAAATAGGAAAATACTGTTTGTTTTTAGTTTGCAAAACATAACTTCTCTCCTCCTTTACTCACCCTTACTTTTTGCCAACATTGATCATACAAACCCACAGTCTTATCCGATATCGACGGAACATTGGGCAAGCAAAATAAAAAATAAAAAAACAGAAATATACCACCTACATTTGCTTTGAAAAATCCACCACTCACGTCTTTTATCGCACTCTCTTAATTTTTGAAAATGTTCTTTGCACAAACACACTGTTTTTATCCGATTTTCATAGTTACTTACCTCACGTCTGATTTAAAAGAGATCAGTGGTTTAGTCTCCTGCTTTCAAACGTGTCTTGATTCGGTCCTAGATTCAAATACCGGTGGAAGCAGGAATTTGTAAGAGTTGAATATGGTCAATGGCTTAGTGTGCTCAGTCTGGTAGGAGCCAAAAAACCCTGGGATTGTGGACTATGGTAATTCTTTTACTTTAAAACAAAGAGAAACAATCTAAATAAGGTTTTAAAAACCCAACCCTTCTCCCTCTCTGTACCCTTAATTTTTGCCAATGTTCTTTCCACAAACCCACATTTTGTATCCGATTTCGATGGAACTTTGCAAATGTATACTCTAAAACAAAGAGAAAATATCATCTAAATTTGATTTACAAAAATCCACCACTCTTCCTTAACCAAAATTTACACTTAAAATATTTCAGTTATTTTTAAAATATCTTCAAAATGGTAGGAAAATCAATTAAAGTGGATAGTGATATTCTGTAGTGTTGAACCAATTCCGATCGGACAGTTGCTGACCAAGAAATTCTAACTTGAAATTTAAAACTCTACAGTTTTTATCCTACGTCGTAGGTACTTTTGGCACATATACTTTAAAATAAGTGAAAAATTATGTTTACATTTAGTTTACAAAACTGTATCCGATCACCTTCTTCGCTCCTCTTAAGACCAACTTATACAAGCAACTTTTCCGATTTTTGCATCGCTAAGGAAATCTGCCACAGTCGAAGGTGATGAATAAAGCATCAAAACATTCATATCCACTCGCCGAGCAACGCAAGGAACTCTGATTTTCTTGTTCTTGTTGTCCCTATCCGTTCCGGATGTCGGCAACCATCTTTCCTGTCTTGTCTCTGCTGGTTGATGCTCAGATTGGCTCCGTAGTTGTCTTGGAGGTCCATGTTCTCCGATTTTTTTTTTAGGCAGGAAGTTCTTCTTCTGCCAGCACTTCTCTTTCCTGGTATTTTCCCCTGGAGAACAGACTGAGGAGTTCATAACGGCTATTGTTCCTCATGATGTGGCCAAGGTGCTGCAGCTTCCGAGTTTTTACGGTGGTCAATATTTCCATATTCTTTTTCATTTTGCGGAGCACTTCAGCATTTGTGGTGTGTTCTGTCCATGGAATCACAATGTTCTTCGATACAGACACATTTCAAAAGTTTCTAACCTTTTACCGACTGTTTCCCTTAATGTACACGTTTCAACGCAATATAGGAGGACACAGAATACATAGCAGTGTAGGAGTCTCATTTTCGTGATAGCTGATAAATTACGACTTGTAAGATATCGTTCATATTATTGGTTATATACTGTGGTGTCAAGATACGTATACCTAGATACACACTCAATGGTCTTCTGGTTAATCATGATATGGCATTGGGAGTTATTGTTTTTGCCAATGACCATTACTTTTGTCTTATTTATATTAACGTCAAGTCCGTATTTGTGGCTGCTTTGTGACACACTATCTATAAGGGAGCGTGCACAAACCACGTAGGTCCATTTTGGCCTACTGTGAACCCCCCCTCCCCCCACGTAGCCCTACGTGGCTTTTGCCTCTACCCCCCCCCCCTTCCACGTAGCACGTAGCGTTTTTCCCTTTTGATTCCAGAAGATATTTTTAACCGTTTTCTCTTGTCAGACGATTGTAAATTATGTAAGGAGATAATTAACTGACGGAAATAAATATTCGCATGATTTGTGTGTTTTGTTCCCCATTTTAACTGTCAAAAATGTTATGAAAGGAAAGCTACGTGGCCTGGCTCTGAACCCCTCCCCTTTTTCCCCCCCACGTAGCCCAGATTAGCCTTCCAGCCAACCCCCCCCCCCCCCCTGGACCGAGCCACGTTGTTTGTGCACGCTCCCTAAGATATTGTAAAGTTTCCTGACTGTCATCTGCATAGCAAATATTGTTTATCCTGTTTCCATTCAACAACACTCCAATCTCCACATCGCTCAACGGATCCCTAAAAATATTCTCTGAATAGATGTTAAATAATAAAGAGGACAGGATACAACCTTGTCTTACACCACGAAGAAATTTCTTCATCTGTATTTTCTCCCTTCAGTCTTACATGAGCAGACTGGTTCCAATACAGATTAACAATATTTCTCATATCTTTGTCATCCAAACCAATACTTTTTAAAATTTCTATCATTTTCTGATGCTTTACCATGTCAAAGGCCTTCTGATAATCTATAAAACAAGCATAGACATCACAATTTATATCTCTGCAGCGTTGAAATAGTACCTGGATGCTGAACAAAGCTTCTCGTGTTCCAACTGCATTTTTAAATCCGAAGTGTGTAGGTGATACATATTCTTCACAGAGCTTTACCTGTATATCCTTCGGTGAATAAACTTCAGAAAGAGTTTCAATGTGTGGCTCATAAGGCTTATCGTTCTGTAATCACCACATGACTTAGCTAAGGTTTTTTTTTTTTTTTTTTTTGTAATGTAATAAACTCTGATTTGAGCCAATCTCGAGGAATACTGCCAGAGTTGTAGATGTCATTGAACACTATGGTCAACCACTTTGTACTATCTTCATCAAGCAGTTTAAAAAATTCTGCATTTATCTTGTCAGGGCCTGGAGTTTTATCATCTTTCATTCCTATTATTGCACCTTGTAGTTCAGTTAGTAAAATTCTTGTACCGGTTTCACATTCAAACTGTGGAGGTTCTGGACGTCTATCTGACAACAGTTGTTTTAAGTGTCCAGAAGACGAAATACAAAAAAAAATAAAAAAAAATGTATATCCCAAAGCACTAGAATAATTTTTTTCAATTTTAATTTAATGCATAAAAATCAGTATCTTTCATTATTTTGTAAATGTAAATGTGCCTGTTTTGTACATGCGTACCCACCTAGGAAAGATAAAGAGACAATGCAATGCATGCCGGGCAAAGCTAGTATTAGGTAAAATAACTTCTTGTTGTCTTATGACCTGCATCATATTCTGCCTCTTATAATCACTGGAAGTATAGTTTAGTGTACAATCTGAAACTCATCACTTCCTAGGGTATACATACTATGAAAGCAAAGCTCGTCAAAATTCTGGCCGCACCGGGATTCAAACCCGAGAGTCTCAATTTGCCAACTTCCTGGTTTCGTGTATATGAACTGCGACTACATTGATATGCCGTAGTCGATATAACCCGTATGAGGTGTAACGTCAACAACGAACTGTAACATTTACTTTTCTCTCGCAGTTAGTTTTTAGTAATTTTCTTAAATAAAGCGATAGGGATCGTGAGTTTAATATTCACCGAGATGGGAGGAGGCCAATATTGGCCTCCTACCTATCATTCGGGAGGACCGGGGTTAAACTCGGTTCGGCCATCCTGTCTGAGGTTTTCCGTGGTTTCCCTCAGACACTTAGGCGAATGCTGGGATGGTTCCCAACAAGGCCACGGCCGACCTTCCATCCCCCTTCCCTCCCCGTAGTAGTAGATTGGCTGAAAAGAGTCCCCTATGACTCTCCAGCAGCCCGCCTCCCAGCCTTCTGCTGGGAGGAATGAAATGTAAAAAAAAAAAAAAAAAAAAAAAAAAAAAAAAAAAAAAAAAAAGTGAGTTTAATATTACATATTCAATTCTATATTCCATTGTGGATACATTGCCGATTTATTTGACTGTAGGGATGGGCATTTAAAAAAATATATCGATAAATATCGAAACGATATTTACAAACACTATCGATATATATCGGGGGAAAAATATCGATATTTCGATATATCGATATTTCGATATTTTTGGCTAAAGGGAGTAATTATCTTAAAACAATCATAAAATACATCAACATATTTAAGAAAATTCTTAAAATTAAAGACTCTGGTAGAATATACAAACTTTTATTTGTTATTTGTTTCTATCAATCAAACCAGTATTCGTCTGATATGGATATCAAAAGGACTTTCTATTTTATGTGTTCCCCCGTCAATCTACTCCTGTTGTTCGGTACAGCTATGTTGACTGCAGAAGCCACACTTTCGGACGACACAGAAGAAGCTTAACATATAAGGTATTTCAGCGCGATTTCCGAAAGAACTGGCTTGGAGCGCTGGCAATTCACCCAAAACTTTACTGGGTCTGATTTTCTGTCTATTAATGGTTGATCCAGATATTGCTTAAGCTCATTAGGAACTGAGCCAGAGCTTGGAACGTCTTGCATAACAGTAGTGATGAAGGATAATAGCTTTCCATGTGTGGACCAAATTGATGTTTTATCTGCGATATCTTGTGTTGCTGCTGTAGACCTTAATTCTGGAGAACGTTGCCCTCGTCGTCTTAGTTCCAAGCGAATATCAATACTTATTGTAGAAATAGCATTTAACACACCGATTGGAGAAGTAAAGTGTATACGTTTAAAACGAGGGTCCAAAATGGTAGCTGGTGTAAAGAAGCTATTTCTTTCTAAAGGACTTAATTTCTCTTGAATTCTTTGGAGTAAAGTCTCTTTTACCGTGAATCCTAAAGTGGTCGAAGGAGTACCTTGTTCCGTTACTTGTCGAATCAGATTTGTAACAGGAATGGCTAAGCTAGCAGTCATATAATTTGTAAAACTAACCTCTTCAGTGGCTTCTTTGAAAGGACCAAGAAGGACAATAAGGACATGTATTACATTAAGCCGTGAAGTTGCAACCATATCAGGTGTGTTTATATTTGACTGCCTTTTTGTAGCTAAGATTTTAGCTACAATTGCAGAGAGTTTGACAAATCGTTCTAACATATTAAAGCAGGAGTTCCATCTGGTACTAACAGCTTGTGTCAAAGTTGTTAAAATTTAACAGCATTTTTTAACCTCTGCACCGCTGATGAAGCTGTTATATTTCGACGAATTCACTTTTTAAGACACTTTCAGAAGATTGGATATGTATGTATATTTTTCCTATATATATGTAACGATTAAATTGGATACTGAATTGCGTTCGTAGAAAAAATATCGAATTGGTGCCTAAAATCGATACACCAAAAACAATATCGATATATCGATATATCGAAAATAAAAATATCGGCGATAAATATCGATTATATTTACAAAAAATATCGATATATCGATACATCGATATATTTTGCCCATCCCTATTTGACTGCAATGGATATTTTATGCTTCATAAATAGAAAATATTAAGGCGTATTTACACATTTATGGCATTTGCAAAAGAAATGTCTTGCTCAAGCCAGTTTGTGCAAACGAACTGAAAGAAATGCCGTTAACACGTTCAGTTTGACTTGCACAAGTGAGGAACCCTGGAAATTGTCGTTTGCTTTGTACAAAATGAAAAATTTGACGAAGAATTAATTCCGCAAAGGCTGCGGTTTCCAATTTTAAAAAAAAAAGAAAATATTAAAAAATGAAGGAGAATAAAAGGAAATGGTCTAAATCATGGTTGTTAAAAAATGGTTTTCTCTTAACGGTTTAATAGTGAATTACGCACTGCCCCAGACGATTTTCGTATCTATTTGCATATGGATAAAGCCACATACCAGCATTTAATTTCGCCAATAATTCAAGAGCACACACTGTTATGAGACGAGCAATTACCTTCCATGAACGGCTATTAGCAACGCTGAGGTTGTAGTCAGTGGGGAGAAGTTATGAACTCTCCACGTTTATTTCTAAACCAAGTCTTAAGTGCTGTAATTCCAGAAACAAGCGACGCTATTTGCACGTTGCTAAAAGACACATTTGTAAAAGTAAGGATTTTTTTTTCCCTCCCTGTTGGTATCCGGGTCATCAGCTTGCAATTTTTATACTAAAATGTTACACGAATGAATTTTAGTATTGCGGTCGCTGTATTCTTTACTGTTAACTACACAAACACGGGAACGATCTGTATTGTTCAAAAAACTACAATAAACACGAACTGAATGGCTACAAATAATAAGATAAGTGAATAAGATTATTGAATAGATAACTGCCAACTGATAGGTAGCGGAACAGGTGGTCTAACGTCAAAATTCGCAATGCGCATGCGCAAGGCTGGAGAAGAGGCTTGAGCATTGTTTAAACGATCATGTCAATACACCAACTTCAAGCCGATTTTCTGTTGGACAGATTTTACTCAAGCCATATTTTTTGTCTTGCGCAAGCCAGTTTGTGCAAATGGCTCGAGCGTGTAAACAACCATTACTTGAGAACGGAGGTTTTCCGGCCTATGAATGCACTATTGCCAACCTCTGAACACTGCACTGCTAATATAATTCGTTTAAAGCTACCACTTAACAAGTCGAGTGAACATTATATTTCCACACGATAATTCGTTAATCTAAATCTCCTTCGTCCATTGGCGTAGCTAGGTCAACAAGGGCCCCGGTGCAAAAAAATTATTTTGGGCCCTCAGACCAGATGGGTGACCTTTTTTTTTTTGCTTTGTGTTGCTGGTAAGGGCCCCCTGAGATGAGGATGGGGCCCTTGAGTTGTGCTTAGGGGCCCCCTGAGCAGTGAGAGGGCCCTTAGTGAGGGGCTTCCTGTGTCACGACTGTAGAGCTAAAAAAAAAGGTCGCTAGTTTGCCATGAAGGCTCGTATGGGCCTTTGAACTGCGCTTGGGGGCCCCCAGAGGTGCTCTTTGGGGCCCCCCGAGGTATGCTTGGGGGCCCCCTGAGAGTAGGGGCCCCGGTACACTGCACCGCATAGCCCCATAATAGCTACGCCCCTGCCTTCGTCATCTTCACGACTTGTTACCCAATAGAATTATACTAATACCATACGGCGGGAAATTCTTTGTTCTTATATACACACTACTAGATTTATGAATAGTATTTTCAATTAAGATTCCTTATTTATTTACTGGAAGACAAAGACGTGAGTGGCCGTTAATATCGCCAACTTTAGACCGTGTAATTAGCTAGATCTCTCTCAAAAACGATGCTGCAAACGATCAAGATATTGGTTTCAATAGGGAATAAACCATACATTTAAACGACCAAATTCTAAAGTAGATAGTGGAGTAAACAGTTTATAACAAAGTATCGATTCTGAACTTCCACTCGCAGATGCAAAGTCACAAATTGCTACTGCTCAAAACCATATATAATTATTTGTTATTCAAGTGTTGACCGCGGTCTGTTTTAATTAACCACACATGTATTTCCTGAGAATGATAGAAATCGTAATCATTCACTACTTGATCGGCAAGATATGCCTGATTATGGTGCAAAATACCTAGTCACCAGATTGTATATCAAAGACCTGGTTCGTTGCTATACAAATGCCTTAAAAATGACCTTTATAATTGGTAGTCAGAGTACTCCACATTATGAGCTTTCTACTCAGTTAGTATGGAATAAGTAGCCTCCGACAATCACCAGACAGCTCTCGACAATACACATAGAGTAATAGAATTCCCATACCAATCGGGATAACAGCGTGTTATAGACGACAAAGGCCCAATTTCGTCTCGAACACATGCTAGCTGCTTTTAATTAAATAACGATAAGACTGATTTCTGTTCAATAATGATAGGAGGTGTTACTAATTTTAGAAATAAAAATCATTGTTATGTAAGAAAAATCGCTCAATTTATTCAGCACAGTTAATCGAAATCCACATTTAATTCCTCGTTTTGCATTTTTAACAAGCTCCTAATACACTAATAAGCTCCCTCACAATGGAGTCCAAACAAGCGCCGCACGTTATTGACAAAGTAAGCGCCACTTGTACACCATGCCTGGTCAGCTGTTGCTGACGAGGTAGACCAAAGATTCTACAATACTAGCTAACGATACTAAACTTATGCTAGCCAAATACTATGCACAACTACAGCTTGCGGAAATCTACAAAAATACAAATTACTTCGCAGATGTTAAAACAATTATTCATAGACACTTATAATTAATCAAGAAAAATAATGTATTAATAGTGGTAATAAAAATGATTGGTGGGTTGAGGAATTATCACAATATCCTGTTCAAAATATATATATTGAAGAAAGCATTACAATTTAGAAGCCTACAATGTTAACGCAGTATATCAGTGTTGCGGCGATACTCCGCAGTATGCCCCGTCACCGCGGCTCGGGGTGTCACCACTTTGGCTCAGCGGTTCCCGCTCGCCTACCACGCGGCGACCCAGGATCAAGTCCTAGCACCTACTAACGATTTTTCTCTCGCTTATCTAACCCTTTGTAGAACCTCTATAACATTATACTAAATTCAGTTAATTACAATGTTATCACGTCGGGATCACCATTGTAGCTAGGAGGTTAGGTCCAGCTATCGAATAAGTAGTCCGTAGTTGCTCCAAGACATGTTGTTTATTCACCAGTAGTTGGTACAGGACAAGACTGCCATGTAGGGCAGTTGAGGCGTCTTATATACAGAATCGAATGTTCGAGAAAGTGTTTCCAGAACTTTCTGTACTTAACTATCCCGGGTCGAACTAGCATTGCTTATGCAACATTAAAAAGCCAAAAACAAATATCCCGGGTCGCCCGCGTGGTAGGCGTGCGCACAACCGCTGGGCCAAAGTGGTGACTCACTCCAGGTCGAGTCGAGCGGCTACATTTAGAGGCGCGTGTGAAGTATTGCTGGTGTGGTGTCGTACTGTGGAGTATCGCCACTGTGTAATAAGCGGATGATATAATCCTACAACTGATACCTCTGGCCACGTTCTCTGTTTCATTGAACCGTGGCCCACTTTTAGCATTGATCTACAACGAGCACAAATCACCTCACTCTTATGCAATGTGCAGATCAGTGTACTCGGTTCCAACAACTTGGACTAACTACCGCCACCTCCCGATCCTATGTCAAGTATACAAGGACTCATCACATCCAGAACTGCAACATACTTACCACTACTCTGGTCTAACATATAAACTGCGAAGGCGATCGTGAGGCGTGCTGTAGGGGATGCCCCGTATACCATTCTAAGACCTTCGCAAGAAAAATCATGACAACCCTGACATCGTATGTGGCAGTTATCCAAAAGCTCATCCAACATTAACGTCCCAAACTTGCCCAACATTAACGCATCGTAGCAGAAGAACCAATACCAGCAGAAAACATACAATCCTAGGAGAGGAAATCTTATGCTAATACTAAGAAATTAGGGGTGACAATCCAACAGAAACCAGAAAAGCAAAACAAGTAATTACTATTCACTGAATCTGGGAAAGTGAACAATGATGACATAAATGAAAACTATTGTATTTACTGCAAATCGAGACAAAAGTAGTTGAAGATGGATGTTCGCTCTCTTATAGAAAGAACTATCTCTCTGAAATTAACGACAAGACAAAAGACGTACATGAAGCTTCGGTAAGCTCTTTTCTCTTCAAGAAATCTTAAAATTTTTTCGTATGGGATACAGGCCTGCCCTACGCACGAACAATCAATACGTTCTTAAGCTGCTTGATGAATACTGTCTACAAAGAAGGAATTGGCAGGTCAAATAACGGGCAGCTTAACTGTTCTAGACTCATTTATTTCCTATAATATTAAGATATGGCTAATTTATTTATACGTTCATATTTTTAAAACATCGAAACGCGATTTAAGATTAGTTTTAAAGTCCAAATTTCCTAGCAAAATCTTGCCACTAGTACCTTTAATTAGTGCTGTTTTAATAATTTTTTCTAAAACACTACTTTCATTTGTTTGTGAATTAAATGGATCATCATTTAAATTTTCATAAAATTGGAATTAAACGTTTAGTCTACATGTTGAAAGATTGTTCCTTGTGAATAAGTTTCCGTAACTAGGGATGGTCAGCATTTAAATGGTCCAAAGGGTGACAGTTCTTGGCATTACTGCACATCAATCAACATTGTTAGTTACATTGCTGACGCGGCAACGGTACGTAGACTGTTTACCTGTGTGCATTTACGCCGACAACGGTGTCATCTCACACCATTTAAAAGCTATACAGAGGCGGCACAAGATCAGTGTGCCCTATCCCCACTCTGCTGCCTTTAACTCCATACCCTGAAGAAAAATTTAACACTCGTCTACTTGGACAAAGCGGTCTGCTGGGAAAGGTAGGAAGGGAGGAGGAAGAGGAGTGAGAAATTGTGTCGGGAAAACATGACCTTGAGCCGAAGTGAACAGGGTATAGCTGTCAGCTTTCACGGTGCCAACCATGCTCAATCATGTAGATCAGGGGTGGCCAACCCAAATGATCTTGCGAGCAATTTTGGAAATGCATTATAACTCCGCGGGCCGCATATAAAATTAAAAACCCCATATTAGATTTAGATTAAGTCACTTAAGTGTGAAAAATAGAACCTGTTATATTACATGTTCCAAGATGCGAGCGCATCATGAGTTTGCAGAATATAATTTAATTACTCTGAGAACTCATAACTGTAAACTCATAAATAAATATTCGCAAGAATATTATTTTAAAATCAAAGTTAATGTTTCTCATAATTTCGACAGTTAAGTTTTTAATATATGGATGAAAAATATTGTATTTTTTTCAATACACTGGTTTTTACTACATTGTACTTTCATTTATAAAATAAATATATTTTGTAAAAGTGTGATGAATCTTGCGGACCGGATAAATGTTCAAGGAGGGCCGTATGCGGGCCGCGGGTTGGTCACCCCTGCTATAGAGCAACCTTTTTCAACCCGAGGGCCAGTGAATTGTCGAAAATAATGCCACTAACTTCAATGGCCCTAATTTTTGTCCTATATGTTTATTATTAACCTTTGGGATATATTTTATCGTACCATTATAACATAATAAATCTAAAATATAGTTTGTGGAAACACATTTATCACCTATTAAAAATTAATAACTCTTTAATATTTAGTAAACAAGTGAACAGTAATGCTTCTATAGGCTGGATGCTGCGCTATTTCACCAACTGTATATAAAAAATAAAGACATAGAGCTTACGCTTTTGTATTTTTTTTAAAAAATGTTGTTATTAACTCGCTTTGGGCTTTGTCTGTCCGGGTGGAATTTAGTAATTGATTTTAAACTGACTTTGAGCTAGAGACTTTAAATTTTGACCATAGCACAGAACTGGATGACAATGCATGAAAATTTTAAAAAATGGGAAAAGTTGTCCGGAAAATTTGGTAAAAACTGAAAGTACTCTTTTCTATGGACCGATTTAGCTAATTTTTTTAAATGTTCGTAATAGTCGGAATAAGGTTCTTAGTTAATGAAAAATTCGAAAGATGCCCGTAAAATTGGAAAATTCGGAGCAAACTGAAAGTCTTTTTTGTGTGTACTGATTTGATTTTTTTTTTTAAATGTTCGTAATAGTCCGAATATGGTTTTTACTTAATGAAAAATTGGAAAATTATGAGAAAAATTAAAATATTTTTTTCTGTGTACCAGTTTGGCTAATTTTTTTAAAATGTTCTTAATACTCCGAATAAGGTTTTTAAAAAAAGTCAAAACTGGAAAAGATGTCTGGGAAATTCGGGAAAAATGAAAGTACTCTTTTCTATTGATCGATTTGGCTAATTTTTTAAAATGTTCGTAATACTCCTAATAAGTTTTTTCGTTAATGAATAATTGGTAAAGCTGCCCGGAAAATTGAAAATTCGGAGCAAACTGAAAGTCTTTTTTCTGTGTACCGATTTAATTATTTTTTTAAATGTTTATAATAGTCCGAATAAGATTTAAAAAAAAAGGAAAATTGGAAAAGTTGCCTGGAACATTCAGGAAAACCAGAAAGTACTTTTTTCTATGGACCAATTTAATTATTTTTTAATTATCTTTAATGGTCTGAATAGGGTTTTCATAGAAAGAAAAATGGAAAAGTTGCGCGGAAAATAGGAAAATTCGGTAACAACTGAAAGTACATTTTTAGGGATCGATTAGGCTATTTTTTTAAAAAAATGTTTGCAGTAGTCTGAATAATGTTTTTAGGGAAAGAAAAATTGGAAATGCTGCCTGACGATTTCTGGCAGAACTAAAAGTGCTTTTTTTCTTTTGTATTTTGGTTCGAATTCCAGACCAAAACTTATGATTCAGACGATGGATATGCATAATTCTTTTTATTTTTTTGTTTTGTTCCATATTTCCTCGGGATGTAAATAACTCAATTAAATGTTTTCTATTAAAAAAACTGAAATTTGTAGCTTGTCTCTGTGATTATGTCATCAAAGTATTTAAAATCAATTGTGGCGCTGACCCCGTCACATCCATTCTAGTGCCGAAGGTTGTACAGGGAGTACAGAGCTCTACCTCCGTGAATCCTACTGGATGCGGCAGGAGCCGTCGGAACCCAGTGACCTTTACCTTCACCTTACAAATTTTCACTCACATAACGCAAAAAAGCAGAAAATAATAATAAAATATAAAATACTTTTTAATGTACCATGTTTTTGTAACGGACTAAAAGGTATAGAATAATTTCCCTAATCCTAAACTTCTAAATTGTCCTGAAAATTTATACTTAGAAAGTTTTGATAGCTATTAAAATACTTGTAAGATTGGTGACGAAAAACATTGGGCGCATGGAATACATAACTATAAGAAGTGTAGAGAGTAGTTATCAATGAATGGACTTACTTATCTGTTCACATTATTTACGGTGCAATAAAATTGTTAGTAGAGCTATTAATGTATCAATTATCTGTTTCATGCGCCCAATGTTTTTCATCACCAATCTTACGAGTATTTTAATAGCAATCAAAAATTTCCAAGTATTAATTTTCACGACAATTTAGAAGAAGTTAGAAATCTGTATATGGTTTTTTTTTTATCCTTCATAAGGATTAGGGAAATTATTTTATACTTTTTAGTCCGTTATAAAAACATGGTACATTAAAAACTATTTTTTATTTTATTATTATTTATCTAACTTCATCACTCATGTTACCAACCCTTCCACGTTCGCCGTACCTCACATCTACCACAAGACCCTCAGGAAACGGTCGTTTCCTTAATCCTTAGATGAACGAAATTCTTTTTGATATCAACTAGAAATGAAAAGACTATTGCAGGACGAATGCTGTCCTTTCTTCATCCTGGAAATAGAAGATTTTTGTCTGGTCACTGAAATATTCGCAGCTTTTAAAAAGATTGGGATTGTACTTTATATTCGCTTGTAGCATTATACAGTATCTGAATTTATAATATTCTGCCTGCGGACCACAGGCTGATAAACACTGGTGTAGAGGAAACGTTAATAAATAAAAAGTGATTCATTTAAGTCGAAGAGAAATTAGTAAATTTTTGCTGTAATTGAAGGTCCTTGTGGCAAGATCTCTCTAGGTAGCCAAGTTAGTCACAACGTATAGCTTTATAAATGGCCTTTCATTAAAATCGCATTTCTGTAAAACAACACATGAAGGTATAGATCGGACAGCCGGATGTGGAATTATCAGTCGTTGTTCAACTTCCAACTTCGCGCCATTGACTGGCAGGAGTCAATAGCGTAGAGAAATGAATGGCCTGGATCTGCGTCAGAACATTCTCTCCCTCTCTCTCTAACCTCCCACACTGTCTCTCTCTCTCTCTCTGTGTGTGTGTGTGTATGAAAGTCTGCGTGGGTGGAGGGAAGCGCTCTCACGCTCTGTTGGTCTTCAATCGCACGCCAGTTGGCTTTTCTCCCAGTTTCCATCCGCAGAAGCGAGAAGAGCGCGTCCTCCCAGTAAACACGACTCCGCTAAACATGTAGCACCCTGCACTCGCTCTGTGTCTGAGCATAAATGGGTTGGTTTGTGACTCACTGGCCGCAAATGAGTTGCAGAGGCTCTTTTATTTCCTGCATTGTAAGAGAAGAGTTTCTTCACCCTCTGAGTTAATTGTTATTTCATTGACACCGAGACTAACTTGCAGCGTGTGTAAATGCAACTGCGCTGAAAAACAACAGCACTTTAAAACAAAACAAAAATCTACTACCCTCCCTCCTCCCCTTCAAATGCGCTGGGAAAGAGCAATTCTTCATGAACCGTCAATTTTGTCACTGGTATTCACCATTGTCGTACCAAGGTGAAATTGGTCTCCACGTTTTATGAAGATAAGACTGTTTTACCATAAAAATTTAAGCAAACTTGACTGAAACTAGATTTAGCTATCGATTATGTTACACGTATCACAAATAGCCGCCGACTTGGCTTAAAAAGGAAAAATTAATGCTATAACCTTGACAGCCGTTAATTATGTAAAACTGATAAAAAAATCTTAGATATTAATACATATTTTCAACTTCAATTTAAAACTTCATGATTTGGGTTGATACATTTGTCTTTAAACAAGCTCATTTAAGAAGATCTTTTTGATGTACTGAGAATACCGAATCTACCTTGTCTGGACATTAAAGTTATACATTTTTACGTCTTAATTTATTATAAATTTTTAAAAGTATCTTGAACAACTTTATGGCACCGCTTTAGGGCGCGTGACAATACTATGCTTTTTTTCCCTTATATTTTAACGCCTAGCCAACGTCGACGTCATTACAGGCGGGAAAGGACTGGAGGCAAGGAACGGGAAGGAATTCGGCCATGACTTTTTGAAGGAACTATCCCGGCAATTGCCTGGAGAAATGTGGGAAAACCCAAAACTGGATGGCCGGACGGGGATTCGAATTTATTTATTGGGGATGACAAATTAATATACTTTTAGTCATTACGAACTGTTAGTATGTAACATTTGAATTTTTTAAATTATCCGTATTTATCTTTAAAATCAGTGCAGCAATATTTTGACTAAAATAAACAACACTTAGATTGTTATCAAGTAATTTGACAACAGCTGATTGTTTGTTCGAGCATCCAGCGATCGTTACATTCTGGAACAGCCAGATCAAAGATTACTGGCGGACGTCATTTATCGATCACAGATAATCCGGCAGTGAATGAATCCGCAACGCTGCGAAGGAGGGCAGTCTCTATTTCAACCTCGGCATAAAATAAACGGAATTTTTTGTGTCTTCCTTGTCTTTGGAGGAATATTCCGATAAACGAGGCCATGGTTTTGAATAAATGTAAACTGACGCTAATGGTAGTTTATATTTATTTCTTTCCGACAAAAACCTGAAATTGACTTTAAATGACAAAGTGTTTTCGTTCGGTTGATATGTAAACTGCCTTATGACCAGACCTACAAGCTCCTAAATTATTGATTAATTAAATTAAAGGTATTATCCAAGGGTGGTCAACCCAAATGATCTTGCGGGCCTCTTTGGAAATGCATCATAACTCCGCGGGCCCCATATAAAATTATATATTAGCAAGAAAATTATTTTAAAATCAAAGTTTATTTTCAAAATTTTCAAAAGCTAATTTTTTAATATATGGCTGCATAAATAATGTATTTTTTAATACACTGGTTTTCACTACTTTGGCCATTATGAAATAAATATATTTTGTAAAATTGTGATGTATCTCGCGGGCCTGAAAATGTTAGAAAAAAACAAAGCGTGGAAACCAATTCCCAATGAGAAACAAAAATACGTGGATTGCAGAATAGTTTTTGTGGAAGCTAGAACGGTTATTATCACACGCAAACTTACAAATATTATTAACCCTCATCGACCACAGGCTGCGGCTTTAGAGCAGTGGTATAATCCTTCGTTCTCTGGACTCAAGTTATATCACGTCTTCCACAAAAGAATGTACAGTACGGCACAACTCTCAATCTCCTTGTGCAGTTACCTAAGAGGGTCACTTTGTGTTCGCTGCTTGCTATGTCTCTGGTCAACCTTGGTCTAAACTTGGCTCTGACACCCTTATCAACACCGCCTCTCTGCGGACTCCCAGCTAATGAAGCCGTTAACGAAATAACGGTGTACCGCCAACCTAATTAAACGGCGCCCAAACAACCCTAAAACAAAAAAGCACCCCAGCCTTCACTGCCCTAAAGCCGCAGGCTGTGGTCGATGAGGTTTAATGATATTTGTAATTTTGCGTGTGATAATAACCGTTTTAGCTTCCACAAAAACTATTCTGCAATCCACGTATTTTTGTTTCTCATTGGGAATTTGTTTCCACGCTTTGTTTTTTCTAATTGCAGTGTTAATACTGGTAATATATTCCGCATAATAATTACGAAGCCCAATCAAATGTAAATGAGACTTTTTAAATGGGCGTAGAATACTTTAACGCTCGTTGATGTGGCAACAGTTCATAATTATTCTGGCATTCTAAATGTTAAACGGTTATTTATACAGTCATTTGTTTATTTATTACGACGATGAGGGAAGTTCACGTGTCCCTTGTCACGTCGCATATTTATTCTACACGAAGGTTATAGTGTTGCACTAGTTCTGTTATAAATATAATGATATAGTTAAGAAACCTTAACTATGAACTTTAAGGAGTGGGAAGTAGCAGGACTGACGGAGAAAACCAATTTTCTTCTGACCGTCATTATCTTCTCTGATGCTAATGGCGTTGTGTAAATCAATTTTTTGGCTTAACTGCATAGTATCAACGCTGTATGCTACTGTGAACTCTTTGGCAAGATTAGGAAGGCCTTTCAGTCCAAAATACGTAAGACTGCAACAGCTCTCAGCCACATAGTGCTGCTGCTACGCCAAGCTTGACTGGAGGACTGATTATTAAGTTTGGGAATCCACCGTTGTTTCGTTTAGAGCAGACTTGTGTATGTGGAGAGTGGCGATTTATCCCTCTTCTGACACCAAATTTGTGGTAGCCTGTATAATTTCTACTATACCGTCTAGACTTGCACCGAATCGGTGCGTCCTCTTCTTGAAGCTTCTGATTGTGACTGCATAGATGGCACCGCATATGTGTATAGGAATTTAAATTCTAGCTTAATTCAAAGAAATATTAATTACACTTAAAGTCACTTATTTAATGTAACATGATACATTTGGAGTTGCACGTTGGTTACAGATGTGAACTACAAAAGCAACAATTACCGAGTAATCTGTTAGGTGTCCCTGACCAATGAATTTACTGAGTCGAGCTATGAGATTAAGAGGGATATATGGAGGTGGTGATCCCAATGCAAAGTGACCTGTTCGCTACTACAAAACCGAGGTAAATGAGAAAGAATAAATCTGTCTGAATTCCCAGCTGAACTCTTCTGAATTAGCTACATGTACCGTTTTCCACTGTGTTAATTCGATCCGATCCGACAAATAAGATGTGTGCAAGCTCCAATGGCTAATCAACCTTACGAAGGAAGTTAAGCTCTTACAAGGCTCACTGCTATGTACGCTTTGACAAGCGATTGATTGTTGTTGGTTGGTATGTATTCTTGTTACTGGTCATGAATATATCAGAGCTGGAATTAGAGCAAGGAACAAACATTAAATTTCTTGCAAGACAGGAAAAGAGCGGGAGTGAAATACGAAAATGTTAGTGTTGACGGGAAGAATGCAATGAAGGAAACAGCTGTGTAAAAGTTAATTGAGGCTCCATCATAAAGTCATCAACATAATCAACTGGAAAGTCGCTATCTATAGATATAGAAACTGCGAAAGAGGATGTCCTATTTTTATAGTTTCTATGGATACACACATTCAGTACCCTTAAAGATTCTTATTCTCCACTGACCAACAAGTGCACTGTTCTACACTTTTGTAGTATACCACACATATACACTGTTTTATAGTATTTTACATATATTAATCGTTTAGTTCATAATTAAGTATCTAAAAATACCGTTCGTGTTCTTTTGTAGTGTCGTAGTACGAAACGTGAAAACTTGCTGTGGATCCCTTCATTCAAACCAGGTAAAAGGGGTTTGTTTTATGAAGGTGTTGTTAGTGGATCCCTTGATAACCTCGTTTAAAGTGTCAGTTAACTTGTGAAGCACTCTAGCGGCGTTGACAGCGTCGACGTCCACCTTTGTCTGGGGGAGGCAGCAGGTGCAGTGCCCACACCATCTCCCGACCAGTATCTAATGGAGGCCTCGCGGGTGGCTGGGACAGCCTTTTGGAGGCTGTGAATATTTGATGGTAGCTTCCTCCGATGTTTAAGTGATGCCCTGCCGCGGCGCGCCTTTGGCGTTTGCTTCGGGCCACTGCTGGTCAGACGGAATAATAGACGCTAGGACAGCACAATGCGGTAGTCTGCAGGCAGGAAGTTATCAAAGACCTCAATCAAGCCGCGGTGCAAACAGCTTGACGCGTTGTGTGGTCTGAGAAGGGACTAAAGCAAGGCGTGGACCGAAACGTCTACACCGAGAATTTTGGCTGAGTGCGTTTAGGTGCTACCAAAACGAAGTAGGAAACGGACGATCAGAATATGTTTAGTTCCAGTCGTCGACATTGCCATTATTCTCACCAGGATAGCAATCACCAATGTAAAATGGTTAAACAACCCTTAAGTAATCCCATCTACCAGAGAACAGAAGTAATGTTTAAACGAGAATCTCTTGGTGTATATATATGGGATATATATATATATATATCCTTTTGTATTTTAAATGTTTCTCATGAACGAATTGCGAAGTACTGTTAAATAACTAGGGAAATCATTCGTGGCACTGAGAAATAAGAGGGGTTTTTTTTCTTGTTAACTGGCTAGACAATAAATAAATGAATTGATAAATGAAAAGATAACAGGATGTGAAAGGCACGTGATACTATCGGTTCTGTTGGCGAACTAATTAAGATTGTCGAATACAGTGCAGAAAGACACAGATGTTTACGATGTAATGAAACGAATGATATACAGATAGAGAAACTGATTCTTTAACCAGCGAAACTCGAGGGTTGTAGTGAATGTTATCTCGTTTATTAGTTAGCTTTGTGTTTTTTAAATAAAATGAAATCGTTTTCTTTCATTTTGCCAACGTAAATTAATTTGAATTTATTCATCAAACGTAAATTCAAATGAAAACGTTTTAAAGCTGTTTGCTTCTTTCCAGGTTTGCTGCAACATTTTTACTACAGCAAGAAGAGGGAAATGAAATGTATTATTTCCATGCACCCTGGATGGCGTACCATCGTTAAACTAAATGTCGATGTTTCCGCCAAACTGCTTTGGACTTCTTCTAGGACGGAATTATGCCGAGATGACTTTCACCCGCCTACTAATCAAAACTAAATCACATTCGGTGTTCTGGAAGATTTTAACGATTCGGCTTAACAGGAGAGAGCAGCTGTCACGTGGTTGGGTGGCTTGGTGGGGGTCGCTTTCTTTGTCGTTCTCGTAGTTGATGTCATTTGCACGATTATCAATCTCTAGAGCTTCTTTTATCCGTCTCAGCCATCACCGATCTTTTCTCGAAAGAAGTCTACTATTTTGTAGGTCGTTGGCACAACCGGTCGTAGATAAACGCCGCGCAATATCCGACTTAACACGTGTTGTTTCATTTGCGATAGCGGATATGTTCTGGCAGCCTCGCGTCTACTTTGTGGTCCATTTCTCCAACATAAACCAATCAACAGCTGCAAGGAATGAAGGAGGTGCTGATCTCTCTATGCGCCTTGTAGACTAGTTTGACGTTGACCTTATTTAACAGCTTCCCAACGTGATCCAGACGCCTCTTATGCAGGGTAAGACTTTGCGCGAGGTGTTTGTTGTTTCGTAAGAACGGTACGATTGAGCACTTACAGAATGTTGTAAAAACTGTAGACTAACTATTTCAATACCCATGTACCATGTAATGTACTGCGACGATGGTAAAGGAAAATAAAGAGCTTCAAACTCTAATATTCGTTTACATATGCCAGACATAAAATCTTGTCGGACATTGAGGATGTTCCTCATTAACTTGCATTGGTATTTTTTATATCTTGTTATGGCCGGGAGGTCCTCTACAGTGGTAAAGATTGGACGTGAACACTTTCCTAAATCAGGAATCGCCTCCTGTTTGTGAAACTTGTAATTTATGACCTGTATGATAAGCGTATATCTTCTTCTTCCCATCCAGTGTTAGGCCTACTGGCCTGCTACGGTATCAATCCATCTTCTTGGTGGTCTTCCTACAACTCTCTTGCCTCTGGAAAGGCATTTGAGGATTTTTCGTTGGATCCGGTCCACCTTCAACCTTAGTACTTATGTTCTATAGTTTTGCAAAGTTTGAAGAACTGGTTTAACTTTGAGTTCTTCAAGGATTTCATCAGATATATTTCTGTCTCGTCATGTGAAGTCAGCTGTTCTCATCATCAATTGCATCTCAGCAGTCATAACCTTTGTCAATCTGTAATCTTTGAGGCGGAAACATTGAGCTGCTCAACATTTGCCTACGTCATTACGGCAAACTGCCTAAAAAACGTAATCCGGATGGCCAGTACAATAGGATCGCAAATTGAACCTGGGTCCTTTACACATACAAGAAGAGTGTGCTGTCGCTTTTAAAGCGCTCGGCCACACTTGATGGGTGGGAGCGTCAGAGAAGGCTGTACCACCTCGGTTCGCTTAATTGCGACACTGTTCCTGAAAGTTGGGCGGTAGGGGTAGCAGGTGGTCGTAATTCGTCCTGGCGCCACCCTGATCCCCCCCCCCCCCCACCCTGCGGGACGGTCTCGTCTCATTAAGCCCTCTGAGCAAACTCGTCCGGCAGTAGAACTGATAGTTACGGCGACCGGGGTTGCTTTATCTCGTTATGCAGACACACCACTCACCCCTCTGAGAGGAATCGGATCATCCCCCTAAGACGATATTCACGAGAAGACCGGTTTGATTTAGCTGTTCGTTAGATGGCGAGAAGTGGGTAGGAAGATTCATTTTCTGGGATAGCAGTAAAAATCATACACTCCGAAGGCTAGGATATTTAATGAACAAGGAACTTCCCGTTTTCATTTATACAGACATAGAAATATAGTGAAATACCCATTTCCTAAAGTACAATGGTCATGCTTATATTAGTGCCCTACTTGGTAAATTCAAAAGATTAGTGATCCTACTGTCCTTTGTAACAGAAAATCCTGAACGCTGAATGCTGACACTGTAACGATCCTCTAACAGTTTTCTTTTTGAACTGAAAACTGCTGTGCTCACATAGGTGCACTAAACCTGGTGCGAAACTAATTACACATTGTGAATGCGCCTAAAGTAGAATGATAATATCGCTGCGAGAGTAATACGACTTCCGGAAACATCTTACAAAATGGTGGCACTTCCTGTGGCGGGAACTTCAAATTTCGGTGGGATAGATTGCATGGGAATTTAGATTATTGGTAGGAACTGATGACCATTTGCCTTCACAGCACGCGATAAATCTAAAGACACCGTAATTCAAAATGGCGTCCCACCTCTACCACATTCGAAGCACAATCACCGGATTATCTTAAACTTCTAGAGAATTCGTTCGTACTATTCATAGAGAGCTTAGTCACACTCCATTATTTATAGAACACTGGGACTGTGCAACAATTTGTTCTCAGGTGAACCCAACTTTCGTATTTCGAGAATAGTAAAGGAATATCAATTGTTTTGGAAAGAAATACTGTTATATTACCTTTAATTAAGTAAATTGTGCTATAAATAAATTGATGAGGTTGTATGTTCTCAACATTATCTTTGGTTCAGTTGAGTGGGAAGCCAGTTAGCCGCTGTGAGATACTGTGGGGTCACTGACCAGCCGGGAAATTCTCCAAACACATTTCCGAGTCCAGATGAACCGGAACCGTTTGTGCATATTCGGCAGAGGGAGAGAGTAGGAATATGTTTCATTGTGTCCCATAGTAGTATGGGAGCATCCATAAACAATCTGACTCCATTATGGCCTCGCTTCTTTTGTCTCGAGAATCTCCCCCCCCCCCCCCCCCTCCCCACCTCACGTGGCAGGTAGATTTTTCTCTATTAATTCACATTTTGTTTTCTCTCAACAGACTGCCATTAAAATTATTGTGTATATAATGAACATAACTGAAGTTTGCGTTATGCACTTTTCTTTAATTATAGATGTTTTGCATGAAATGTAGACACGAGCCACTCCGAAAAAAGATAAATTATTGGGAAAATCTCTTTAAGTCAAGAACAGGTTTCTTCTTCTTGTTGAGGTGTTACTAAAAACATTTTCCTTATCTCATTCATCATTATTGGTTTACTGATAAAATATAACAAACTATACCTGCCGCACAAAAAAGCTGAGAAGAGCTGCATTTTTTGTTTCTTTTGCTGCAGTTCTGTCACCATTCTTTCTACCAGGAAAGGATTCTTTGATCTGCTTAAAAGATCATTGGATAATGAAAACACGTTGGAAAAACATTTTCCACAAGCTTTGTAAAGTTTATTGTTCTGTGCCACTTCATACCACACTTTGAAGCTGAAATACCACTTCAGCCAGCACTATAATTAAAGTTGCAATGAAATTCACTTGACAAAACAAAATTAAATTTATTTTTTCAACTAGTGGTGTGGCTACGCGCGGGCGATCCCGATCAAAACAGCTTTTTTTCAAACCGTCAAAACATTTTTTTTTCCTTAAGGTTTAATTTTAACGCTTCCTAGGTATTTTTGAGTGCACAGCTTCTTGCAAAGAGAAGCTTAACTAACATCAGTAGGCTTACTGGCACCTGAATCCTAAGAGAGAGATAGAGAGAGAGAGAGGGCCGTTTCCGAGATACCAAATTCAAGAATAGATTTTTTTTTTTTTTTTTTTTTTTGTAAAATTGTATTATAAACTTGAAAAGCAAATCGTTATCTACACATGAAATTTCATACAAATCGGTAGAGATATTTCCGAGATCGTCTTGTTTACCACCACATAAATTGTTTTTAAAGAAATATGCTATTACTATGTTAAATGGAAAATGTTAAAATGCTAATCATGGATTAATTAATGCTGCAAGATTAAGGGTAATTTCTCTTAGACGAGTATATCATCAGTGCTAAATTAATTCACTCCTATAAAACCATGCTCTTACCTCGCATGAACCTCACACCGTCAACCTTGACTTTCCAAATGATAGAAAACAACTCCCAACAGAAGAAAAATTCGCTATGAACATTAATAAAGCACAAGGTCAGGGAGCTTCAGAAGACACGATTATATTTATCAGAACCTGTTTTTTTCGTATGGATCCCATACGACGCTTTTTTACGAGTTTGTAGATTCATTAATATTAATTTTTGTGTTATATATACTTACTGTCAAAAAGTCAATAATAGGAAGTATTGTTTTTAAACATGTTCTGTAAAGTAAAGAAGATGAATTCTGACTAAGCCAATATTTTTTTTAAATATTTACTTTTTAAATGTCTTACGATTAAACATGCAGTATTTAATGATAACGACCTTTTACAGTGAAAGTGATATTTATTACTACTCTTGAAAATAGAATACCTTTCATTAATAAATACTTGTATTTACGTATTTCCTCGTTATTATACTACCATTCGGTGTCTGATAACGGTACTATGCGAAATATTCACATGGGTCAGTTAGTATACATGAATTGTTCGTTTAAGGATATGAGTTCCTTGTTTAAACCAAAGAGAACCTAACTATCAGTAGGCTTTCTGGTACCTGAAACGTCTACGGGATGGCGTTAGAGACGTTTCCTAGATACCAAACACAAAAATTGTTACTGTTTTGTAAATTCGCTTTTTTGCAGCGAAGACACCTATTTAAATAAACATAAAAAAACAAAACGTTATCTAAATATGAAATTTCATCCAAATCGTTAGTACCTTTTCCGAGATTCCCAAATATATATACAAGAATGGCTCGTTTAAAGGTATAAGAGTTCTCTTTGTATTAACTATTATTAATTGTTCAATAACTTCAAGTAATGAGGCGTGAATTCATCGCGTATTGTCCAGACAAATAAGGCTATGAGTCGCAGCATCAATATTTCCGTGTTCTTATCAAAAAGAATAATTTAGAAATATGTTTTCATAAAAAAATATGTCGATTACATTATGGTGGACAACATGTGACAACTCCTCATGAGAATTTGACTGATATGGTTTCCTCCTGCCATCTGCAATACAGGAATGTAGTATGTAATTTGTATCTGATTGTGATTTTGTTTCCGTGTTTATTTGTGTTGTGATTTAGGGATCAAAAAGGGAAGTGAATGAAAAACCCCCTTCCAGCCAATTCAGACCTAGTCTTGCGAACGGACCTCATTAGGGTTTCAGGTTTAACGTCCCCACCCGAATGACTAATCGCCAATAGCAATGCCGCGTGACCTCATTCCATATGAACTGCGAAAAGTTTTTGGACTTAACTAATTCTGGTAATTAGAATTCTTTCACTCCCACCTCTCCTACCTTCCTAACTAAGACCCGAATGGTGAAACGTTCTTTCACTATCGTTGTCTAACCAGATACCCCAGGTCAACCACTATTCAGCATGATGGTGACGCAATAAGCTGAGCTAGCGGGGCAGTCTTAGCCGGAAAGTAGTTAACATTGTGTAGTTGTTATAACTTACAATTAGATGGACAACCGCTTTAATTGCCTGTTTATGTATGTTGCATGATAGGTGTATAGCAGAGATTTAACGAAGCTCCGCATCCGCAGGTGCGGAACTTTCGCGTGAAATCCTACCTCCGCTTTTGCATCCGCAATTTTAATTACAGAGGATTTCTTTACATTGTCATCTATATTTCATTTTTCTTTATACCAGATTCGTCACATGGTCGCTTAGTTTACAACAACGCCATTGTTTTTTCTTACGATCTTAAGAGTAACAATGAACTAAGCGGTGTTATTACCTAAGATACGAATTTACTAGTTTGAACATGCATGTAAAGTAAAACCGCCTATTCACTGTCCAACTTAGAGGACATCGGTGTAGAACTATCGGAGATGCGTCCAATTCACGCTACTAGAAGGGGTCAACAAAATGTCCCAGCAACCTTTCTATTCGTACTTTCACGCGGCACGCCAGTGTCCTTATCGCACACTCGTAGGATGTTTCCTCCAATCATGATCCAACGCCATTGCTCGTTGGACGCCAAGGACCAGTGTTTGTTGTATAGGAGTCCAACAATATCCAACACTTCTTGCATGCAGTCCTGTAACCCCATTTCATAGACCTTCAGAAGTCCTTTATCGGAAAATCGGATCGTAGCAGGCCTACAAGTTGCACTGCGAATGTGTCGCTAGAGCGGCGGATAGGTGGGTGCCGGTCACGGAAATGTGCAGTGGCCTGGTCTTATGCCGGACGCTTGAATTAGTCATATGACATTGTTTTCTAGACGCGTGTGTAGTTATGTAAATAATTTAATCCACTTGTGAAATCATCCCATGTTTTTTGTTATTGAAAGATGTGGCGAATCAACAAATTAATGTAGCAGTATTGTATGAAAATTGACTTTGCTTATGAAAAAATCTAGAATTTGGTGTAAAATATATTTTTCGAATCCATCCGGGTAAGATCAGGAGTCGGGTGGGTTGAATGGAGTTCCCGGTTCGAGGTAGATGGCTCAATAGAGAAAGTAGGATGTGAATATCCCTCGGACAGTGGAGAGTAACTACTAGAACACAGCTGATACAAGGATCCGATTTATTTAGACTCAGTCTCACAATACACAATACCTGATAGCGGAATGATGTTGCCACGATGGTCAGGCATGAAGAAAGCTCCATGTGCTGTGCGCTGCCCATAAGAAGACCCCTCGTAGGTCACCGCAGTCGCTGTGGCGCTGGCATCCTGCTCGCTGCGTCTGTGGCGCCATCTAGTAGTGTAGCCCCGTACTCCGGATCCAATATATTTATTTTGATTTTAAGTTCATTTTTGATAAAATAATAAAATCTAATAATTATAAATCTATTTTTCCACTTCCGCATACGTTTCCACAAAACATCCGAATCCGCGGATGTCAAGCACTAAAATTCGGGTATACATCCGCATCCGCAAAGATGACTTCCGTTACAACCCTAGAATATGGTAAGAATGGTGTCTGATTTGCTCGAGGGAGGCATAGTTTTGGCAAACTTCAAGACAGTGAGAGGAAAATTCAGTGTGTTAGCTTTGCCTGTAGAGTTCTAGACAGTATAGGTACCATGTCGTGTGTTTCAGAGGCGACCTTCTCGGTGGAGCTGGTGGCTCCTCGCTACGTCCTATCCGGCGGCTCAGCTGAACTGCGCTGCGAGCACGGAGCGGCCAGGGACCAGCTGCGCAAGGTCGAGTGGTTCCACGGTGGCAGCAAGCTCGGCCAGTTCATCAAGGGCCGCAGACCGCCCTTCAAGTACTTCGACGCCCGAGGGGCCTCCGTCGATGTGAGTACAACTTTCCCAACACTCCAGTCGAGAATGTTCAGGAAAAACAATGTTCCTCCCTTAATCATTGGTTTGGGTCTGAACGCTGGTGATCTTGTATTTACAGTTTAAATGAACGCACAATCCCAAAGCCAGTGGCACAGGTGTTTAATTTACTTGCGTTGGAGCACACTCACGTAACAATTCTGTTTATCCCTTTTTTAAAATTATTATCTTATCTAATTTTACCGTAAAATTCCTTCACCATCTACTTTTGCGATTTACAAATTTGATTTTAAATTCTTTCAGCGTTTTGGTATGTTATTCATCACTTCATTTGGTAATTTGTTCCATTCCCTAACACACTTACCAACAAAAGAAAATTTTCACACTCCCTTTTGCATGAAATCTGGTGCCAGCTTGGGTCATGGTCATCTTTCCCCTTTCACACACTATTCCTAATTCTTCGACCAATATCACGCATGGCATCATCACCAACACATGACTCGTACATTCTTCGCCCTCCTACTGTCCTCCAATAACTCCCAATCAAGCTCCTTAATCATATCAGACACTGACTGGGTCCTGCGATAATTTCCACAAACAAATCTCGCTGCTCGTCCTTGCACGCCCTCCAACTCTTGCATTTGATATCCAAAATGTGAGTCCCAAGCTACACCACCATATTCAACCAATGGTCTGGCCAAAGTTTTGTAACCAAATTCCCTAACTTCCTGGTACATCCTCTCATCACACCCTCCAGAAGGATTTTGTAACCTTTTTCCTACCAGTTGACTTTATTATCAAATGTTATGCCAAGATATTTACACTTCAAGCCTTCAACGAACAATTCTGACCCAACCCTATAATCATGAACAATTTTTATTTTTTTGTCTATGTAACTGATAAATTGACTCTTCTTGGCATTTATCTTCATTCCATGCTGACCTACCCATTTAGATTTTGTATCCAGGTCACCCTACAACTGTTCACAGTATTCATCTCTTTTGATACTGCTATATACCATTATGACATCTTCAAAAAACCTAAATTTTGACTGTAAACCATCAACACAATCATAATTAGAATAGTGAACAGCAACGGTCCCAATACACTACCCTGTGGAACTCTCATATTTACTTCAACCTCTTTTGATAATGTATTTCCTACTATAACACTTTGCTTCCTGGCTTTTAAGAATTCCTCTACCCAGCAAGTAACTTTTTACCCAATCGAATAGTTTTCAGTTTATTTAAAACCGTTTTACAGCTCGCTGTGATAAATGCTTTAGAAAAATCTAGTGCTACACTATCAACTTGGTCTCCCTTGTCCAATTTATCCTAAATATTCTGCATATAGCGCACCATCTGAGATTCACATGAATATCGTTATCTAAAGGTATGTTGTCGATCTGAAAACCAGTTTTCATCCTCACAGACGTTTAAATATAGTTGCATATCAATCTCTCCATCATTCTGCCTACCATTGATGTCAAACTAATCAGCCAGCAATTTTCAACCCTATTTGTCATCCTTCTTTATGAACTGGTATTAATTACTACTATGGGTCTTTTCCAATCCTGTGGTAAGCAGCAAGACTCCGGGCTCATTTTAAGTAAAATTTCAAGTAAGGTACAATATCGTATCCCACAATCTTTGATACATCTGTAGTAATATTGTCTACACCAGTCCCTTTGTAATTTTTTAGATTTCTGAGTTCCTTCATAATTTCCTGAGAATCTATTTCAAATTTTGTAATTTCCTCATTTATACTTATAGGAAGATTCTCCTCTGTTGATGTCTATCGTGGACGCAGTGGCATCTCATCCGGCAATTTAATTCATGTAGTTGTATCTTGTTGTCTTATTGTGCAAGTATACGTAGGTTTTACTGTTTGAATGTCTGTGATTTGTGTGTTCGAAGTAGAGTGTTTGTTTTTTGTGTTATGGACGAAAGATGAAAGAAGGGAGAGCGTGGAACGCGGTGCCAGACTTTTCAGGTCGATTCTTCTCAAACACTCTTAGGAGGCCATCAAGTTAAACGTCCTTATCCAACGAATGAATCATCACCAAACAGTATCACGTTCCCATACGCACAGCAGAGAGATTTCGAGTTTGATTCACCATATGTTAATCTGACAGGGTGCAATGTGTACTCCCTTTAGAGTGAAGTAAGAGTTTAGGTTTAGCAGCGAGAAAGCATCTAAGCTTTTTCTTAAATTTCGATGTAAGTCGGTGGCAAGGAAATTTTTGTAGCAGTTTCAGGTGGTAGAACTTGTGACGTAACAAAAAATGCAGATGTCTTCTATACTGAAGCCAAACTTATGAAACTGCAGCGAGTGAGTAGAATAACTCAGTAAACAGGATATACATACTGCAGATGAATAGTAAATTGAACAGTACCTTTGGGAAACTACTTTGAGGCGAATTTCTGGACATGGCTGAATCTACTCTTTTGGAAATTCTACTTTTCTATAGTTCATCTGAAAGACCGGACGAGGTGGTATCAAACATTTACCAGACTAATGCTATAAAATCTGAAATACTTACTTTTAGGCGTTATGACTTCTATCACCTTCAATGTAGTCCCCGAATACACCGTTTTTCCCCATTGATCGAAAATGTCTTGGAATGCTGATTCTGTCACAGCCTTCAGCCCCGCCAGCTATTCACATTGTGCCTCCTCTACTGTCCTCTTAATGCCCAAAGTCACAGGATGTCAAAATATGGCAAAAAGGTGGGATGGGGGATGACAGTCATGGAAACTTTCGCCAAAAACTATTGCGTACAGAACAAACTGTGAGCCGCTGCATTCTCGTGATGTAGGAGAAAACTTTTCTCGCTTCAAAGTTACAGTCGTTTACTCAGCATTTTACACTCGCAACGACCACAGCGAGCGCGCCCAGGTCGAGTGGATCGTGTGTAGAATGCTCGGAGGCGAGGCAGTGTGCGTTCGGCGCTAAGTGTGGACGGCAGTTTGGCGATTTTTTAATGAGCGCGAGCATACGGGACAACAACACTTGATTAATACTAATTTATGGGTATGCTTCAAAGATGATATTATCGGATAACTCATATGAACAGTATTATAATTGAAAATAAGAGGATGCATGGCATGAAATCAGCGAGATATTAAACAATGGTATTGATAACATAAAGAAAAAAATAAAATAATAAAAATATTATCAGAATGAGTAATAACAGACTAACAAAAAGAATTCTAAACCAAGCCATTTCAATGAAAATTAAAAACAACTGGCTAATTGAAATTGAAAAGGATCTCCGGGAAATAGGAATAACAGACGACATCATACTGGACAGATGCCGATTTAGTAGCATGGTCAACAATCACCAGTTTGCCAACAGCCAGTATATCAGAAGAAGGAACACGTGGACGGAAGAACGAAGGAAAGAACACAGCGAAAGAATGAAGAGGTTTTGGGAACATAGGAAAAACACATCTGCTAAATAAGTTCACTCGCGCTCCTGAGTTGGGCACAACGATGGACGAAGAAGAAAATAATAAAAAATATAAAACAATCTTTGAATATATATTGGTAGTCAAAGTCTATAAAAATATAAATAGGTACTATCCTAAATATAATTTTGGAGTGACTGAACAATAGCATCACAGACTACTGGTAACTGGTACTGTGCTGTAGGTTTGTACAGGAATCTCCTGAAGGCAGGAATGTTAAAGGGGATCGCCTTATGCTTAGGTGTACCGTGATTTTTAATATGAGGTCCAACTAATTGTAGGAAATGTTCTAAATCGATCCTTATTCTCGAAAAATTTTGAAAACATTATCTCCTTCAAAAGTTAATTCGCGTATTATATTATTAAATTAATTTCTTCGGTGGCAAAACCTTTCTCTAATCCACCACCTTGATACTTTTCTTTTCTTCTTTGGCATCATATGAATAATTATAAGGGATGCGGCTGTCACACGTGTACGTGACGACCTGTCAAAAGCATTTCCTCAGCATTGTAATTATTTCTACACAAGCTCGTTCGACCACAATTTACTTTTCCTTGAGCACGCTCAAACGAATGAGCGGCTCATTCGACTGAGAGTGGTGGTGTAACGGTTAGCGTTCTGGCATCGCATTCGGGAGGACGGCGGTTCGAATCCCCGTCCGGACATCCAGATTTGGGTTTTACATGGTTTCCCAAATCAATCCAGGCAAATGCCGATATGCTTCCATCAAAAGGCTATGGCTGAATTCCTTCCCATTCCTTATTCCCCATCCGTTCCCGTCTCTAAATACCTCACTGTTGCGAGACGTTACGCAGATAAAAAAAGAAAAAGAAAACGATTCATTCGCCTGAGCGTGCTCAAGTGGATACAAGGACTACGAATGTCACAATAAAATACCAAATTCACATTCCTCTGCGGGATAAAGTTTGAATAAACTATATAATTCACAACAAAAGAAAAATGAGAATGCTCTTTATGTTACTCTTCACTGTGACTATTGTAGCTTCCTTTTCGGCTGGTAAAGACTCTCGGCAATAAGATTTCATTGTTAGAAGTAACTTCTTTCGGTTCAGCCAAAACACCAATGCGCCGCTGCTTTTGAGAAATTGTTAATTGATGCGAGTCAAAATTTTCTACGATTTGGAGCCCAATTCATCCTTTAAAATTCTCTGACACGCACCACAAACTGTATATAGTTTTTCAGCGATACTGTGAAATGTCTTACGAATTATTTCTTGAGCTTTGGCAGTTGTCCTAGATATAGTTGAGATCATTGCAGTTTGGCCAGCATTAAATCATAAATGCCTCTCAAAAACGTGCATACGGCCTACGGCGTCATCTTCAAATACTTCTCGAATCATTTTATACGATATACAGGGCGTTCGCCGGGAAACGCTACCCACTGTTAGCGCTACAAGGAAGAAACTGCTCCCGGCGAGCGAGCGGTCTGCTTCCGGCATTGTTCGACCGTCGGCCGCGGACTATTTCATAATAATTACGCTTCATAAACTTGTATGTGCTAAGCATTTAAATGTGACGTCAGTTGCGGATCAACAGTGCCATCGTGGACACTCTGCAGGTACCAGTTGCAAAATCTAATCCTAGGCCCCTGGTCTATTTCTGTAATTTTATGCACCACCATTGTTTTGTACGGCTTTAAGTGAACTAGCATTGTTACTTTTCAAGCTGACGTCTTAGATACGCCTGCCTGCTGCCCTAACTGACTTAATGATTTTTTGGGTGACTGTTCTAGTCGAAAAGCGATATCGTCAATTTTCTCCTCTGTGAGAATACGGTTGACCGACAGTCTCTTTTTGTTAAAAAATGAACCCGTTTCTCTTACTTTTTTAGCCAGACGCAGAATTGTTGATTTAGCTGGCAGTAAAGCGCCAGGATATTCGCGACGAAGTTTACTGCGACACTTTTTAAACGACTTCTTCACATATGTATCGTAGAGAAATATTCTTTGTTGCAAACTGTAACGTACCATAATTTTACTCACACTCAAACACGGTACAGATTAATAAGAGTATGAAGCCCCCAAACCAGCCAAACCGCAAAGAAACGTTTATTCACAACACTTTTGGGGCAGCAGAGGTGTTAAACAGTGCGGTGATTCACGGCACCGTGTGGCGGGAGTTGCTGGCTCACTGTCCCAGCAAGTTGCCGACGGCAACAGACTGGGAGGGTAGCGTTTCCCGGCGAACGCCCTGTATAACACTTTTCCAGAATTTAAAACCAAATTTCACACATATGCGCTGCTCTTTTTTCGTATTGATCGTAAAAATTACAAATGGCAGTTAGACCTTGACGCGAATTTTCATACAGAACTAACCAAACAGGTTAGCAAGTTTTAAATTGTCAGTCTGCGTTGTTAGGGATGCAACTATCTACACCGATCGGCGCGAACCAGTACTATTTCGATTTCTTGTTACATAACGTCATTCCTGAAATATTTTGTTACCATGAAGTACTGCCATAACAGTTTTCCTCGTGTGTCAAGTGTAAACCTTTTCTTACAAGATAAAATGATTTCTGAAGCAGAAACGTTTTGACTTTAAGCTGTATTTTTTTTAGGGTGGCTACCAAACAATTTTCGTAGTTCAGATTTCACGTCAAACTGTAGGTCCCACAGAAAAGGAACTGGCCGTCACACCTCTGACACAATGCTTGGTATGCTCTCTTCGGGAGGATCAAACCAACCTTCGGGTTGTGGACTAAGTAAGTTACAGAAGCGTAAACAAATTATTTCTCTCTGGAAAATGACGATTATTTCTATACAGTCTTGCTTTAACTCCTATATGTTTAGCTATGCCTGTTCAAGTGTTCTGGATTGTCTGTTACAAATGAAAGTAGGTATTATTCGTATTTTCCAGCCATTACAAAGTGTTTAAAATTTTTTAAACAGATTACTAGCCGTTGGTTTATTCCATTCTATCCAACAGATTTTCTTAACGAGAATATTGTACATTTTCTTACAGTGATACATAGCTTTTAATGGAAAACAAAAACGCAATGTAAATAACCACCAATGGAAAACATTTTTCATTTAATTTTAGCCAGGAAAACGCCGTATCAAAGAGGTGCTGGTATTCGTTACAATCTTCTCGCTTGTGGAAGGAATTAGAGGATGCCAGGGGCTAGAAGCTTTTACACGGAACTCAAGCAATGGAACGCAGGAATTTTTGGGGATGCCAACGGAAAATGCTTTTTTAAATTGTGGTATGAAAATAGCGGGAATTCTTGTTTTTTTTTTGTCTCTGTAACTTCTGTACATAAAAAGACTAATAAAAATAGTACGGAAAATCCAAAGATACTATTACGTTCTTACATATTCCTATTTTTCATTATATGTACAGAACTATATGGATTCTAGGATTCGACAAAATAATGTAAGTACGTTGAAGACAGCCTTAAATCTGAAGTTGAATGAAGACTTTTAACTACCGCCAGAAACAATAGCTTGCATGAATATATCAGTACCATAATGAGAATTATGGGGACAGCATTAATTGTTGAAATATATTAAGATGGTTATCACGCAAGGAACAACTATCGAAGAGAACAGTGTATCTAGTAAAACTATTAGACAAATAAGATATAGGTGTAACAATTAACAGAATACAGACCCTACATAACACAAATTATGAATTATTTCAGGTTAATCTAGTTTTTAAAAGTGTACAATTCATAAATACAAACATTATCTTTTACTGCATTTAGCTGATAGTTCATGGGGTGATCAAAGAGTTGTTATTTCTGGCTTATAACCGAATTTCTCATGTAACGTTCAATACGTTATATACGCGCTACGAATTCCTGTGTCTCACCGATACTAGTATTTTTTTTAAAATTTTTGTATATTCTCAGTAGCTGAGATCATTAAAAATGATCTGTATCCATCTTTATACGAACATTGTGAACGTTTCACCAATGTACAAGGGTAATACCAATAAGTTATGGCTAACATGTTATTTATTACGAAAATGCGACAACACTGAAAATCGTACCCTTGAAATATCGACAGGACTGTAAATAGAAATCATTGTTTTTGTACAGAACAATTTACAGAATGAATTCTGAAGTGCACAATATCACCAACGGACAGTAACAACCTTCACAACAGTCATCCAGGTTATCTTGAGTTCTTTTCAAGCTGTGCGGAAGTCGGTTTGAATTACAGAATCACATACAGCCGATCGA
>CM061919.1:153174718-153205231 GCA_031002005.1 Vandiemenella viatica | reverse complement strand
GGCACCCGACATCTTTAAATCCAAACTGAAAGAGTTTTGCTTCAGAACCAATTTTGTGAAAGAAATTTCTTCTTTCAATTTATAAGTTGAAAATAATGGAGAAACTTAATATCGTGTGGAGTAAAGGAGAAGAAGGTGAAAAGTTAGTGACAATCACTTACGTGGTGAACAGTACTAGTTTTGTGGAATTTTGTACAAAGTAGCAGAAACCAGAGCTTCGGATATTGCATTCAATATAGTAACAACATAGTAAATGAATAATACTTATGTGATGTTAAGTAATTAACCTGTAATCAACTGGTAACATTGGTTTGTGAGAATTATCTCACAGACTGTTCTTACATTGGAGCAAAGTGAATGCACGTAATGTAATCTAACTTACGCTAGAAATAGTGGCAATTTTTTAATGGCTCTGAGAATAGGCCGTTTACACGTACGCGCCAAACTGCGGTTGGAACGGCGCTCCGGACTGCCGCGCCGGAGCGTGAGGTTGGACCGTCGCTCCTGGAGCGTGCGACGAAAAATGGTCAACACTCCAGTCGCGCGCGCCAGGACTGCGGGTTGGAGCGTACGCGCCAAAAATGACCGTTATCCCGTGGCGCGTGGACTTTCCGCCGGGTTGGAAAGTTTTGTAGACGGTCCAGCTTGCAACATTCGGTTTTCAGGTCGTTGTTGTTTTTGTTAGTTGTGCTTGTGTTTATAAGTGTATTTAAAATATCCTCCAAAAGAAATGACATAAACTGAGCAATATGACTGCTTTTTTTTTTTTTTTTTTTTTTGTACAGAAAGAATTAAATAAACAAAGTGTATATGGGCGGAAAGATGGCACGAAACTAGAGATCTATATGGACACATGCCTCTTTAGTGAGAGCAACGGGAAAATAAATGACCCAGATGATTTAAAAATTGTCTACGAAACGACAGTTCCATATATAACTACATTTTAATAATAATAAGATTTCATTAAATTGCAATGGAGCGCACGCTCCTGTGGCAATTTCCCTACACACCCATCTTCCCCTTTCCTGCACCCACCTACATTTGCCCTCTACAAATTTTAACTTTAAATTCTTTCAACGTTTTTGGTAAATTGTTCATCATTTCCCTTTGTAGCTTATTCCAATACCTGACACCTTACCTAAAAAGGTGAAGTTAGTATCTCCACAAATATCAAAAAAGACACAGTCATGAGGAAGAGCATAACTGCAGAGTAATGTTTGCCTCCTACTCTTCGTTTTTTGGCAACTGGAATATCCCTCCAAGATTTGAAATTGCTTGCATATATTTTTCTCAGTTCTTTTCGAATTGCCGCCGAGTTTCTTGAATCCTTTCAGTGACGAAATCTTTGTTTTCACTTTCACATACATTTACCCTGCTGAATTCTACTAACTAATCATATTTACGATTTTTAAATTTTTATTTTTGTAGTCATTTGATTTAACCTTCCACAAACATAGAAAATTCTTATAAAGTTCTATAAATCCTTCCAAATTATCTCTTGACCACTTTTTCAAGATTTAGATTTTTATCTGTTAAAGCAGGGTAAAGTTAAATAAAGTCACCCAGAAATTCGAACCAACAACGAACTTGTACTGACGCATCAAGACTGCAGACCGACAATGCACGTGTAAACACAAGGCCCGTTAGACCTGCGCGCCAGATGTGCGCATTCGGAGCGCGCGCCAGGCCTCTCTGACCACCGAGCATTTACACGTAAAGGATTGATGCGCGCGCCTGGAGCGTACGCTCCAAAACCGTCGGAAAAACCGTGCGTGTAACGGCCTATGGCTGGTAAGATACCGAAAGCGTACTATTTTTGCTCAGTCTGGCGCTACTTGTGAATTTATTGTTGGACGTGAGCGTGTCTCGCGGAACCTGTTGCATCTTCTTTGGTATGCATCACTCTATATGGGAGCTTCGTGCCATACATCTGCTCAGCAACTGGGAAGGCAAGGAGAACTATTGGCCCTTTGAGCTAGTAAATGCACCTACTGTGCAGTTTTAAATCTATCAGCATCAACGAAATAGTTAAACGAATAAGAGATAACTGTATCAACCTTGGTGACTATCATATGAATTAACCTGAAATCATATGTAACATATTGTAAAGAAGCTTACAAACCAGAAATCGGAGATACGAAAAATTCTGCTACGAGAAAGTTAAACGTGAATAGAAAATAACGTGATACAGTTATAAAACTGTAAGAGGCTGCATTGTTTGTCGATTTGTAAACGCATCATGCAAAATCTATCTATTCGATTTGGATGAGGTTTTCACAGTTTGAAAGCTTATGGTCTACCTTAAAATCTGAGGTATATCTTATTACTTTACCTGACCTGGGTACGGAGCAACAAATGATAATTCGTTCGTACCGAGAACAGAGAAGCGCCACAGAGTACACCATATCTCAAATGAACACACCTTTCCGAAATACCCACCAAAGATCACGGAACAAATAGATAAACACAGCACCCTTTTGATTCTATTAACATTGTTTTTTTACTACGTTGCTTTGATTATTTATTTTTTCAGTTTTCTGAAATATAGTACCCAAGAAACACCGGAAAACATATTTTTACGTCAACATGACTTTTAAGCGGAACACGAATACTTGTTATGGTATATAGGAGAAACACTCGTTGCTGATGCCTCAAGTTTTCATTTTAATCTATGGGTTAAATAAACAGTTAAGGAAGAAATTACCGACCGAAAATGTTTTTAATTTTCACTGTTGATTCTCTTTTTTATGTTGGCATGTAAATTTGTAGCACGCCATTTGTATTAAGTTGAAAATTTATCTTTTACGGCTGCTTTCCTTTTCCATTTTGCGCCTAGTTATATCCTTTATAGTCTGTCTTAAACATGAATATCGAAACGAGGATAGTACGTACGAGCACGATGGGTGAGCGATAGCGCTCTGGCCTCACATTCGGGAGGACGCGGGTTCGCGGCCATCCATTGTTTCCTCAAATCGCGGCATGGTTCCTGCTTCCAATTATTTCCCGCCTCTGATGATGTCGACGAGGCATAAAGCCATAAACAAGAAGAAAGAGAAGTTGGTACGTTTGGGTTTCCATAATTCCGAAGTCACTACGGGTGAGTGCTTGATGGTTCCTTCAAAAGGCTATTGCTGATTTATTTCTAGTCCACTGTTCTCTTTCAACTCCAATGACCTAGTGTTTCCAAGTCTTAGGATCCCAATATGAATATTAAAATTGGACTGACAGATAATGCTTCTAACAATAAGCAATCATAAAACTCTACATGTTGGAAGTCAGCTACTGCTGACTATCTTAACCTATCAAAACAGTAGATCTGTCATAGAATTATCACAGCGACGCATTACTTAATTTCCCACCCCACAGTTATGCGAAATCTACTGTAATAGATGTAGTAAAATACAAAAACCTATAAATAGTAATAAAAATTTCTAACGTAATTTATATTTAATCAAAATGGATCGTTTCGCAACACTGCAAATGTTTTACTCAATTTTGACACTTTGTATTAAGAATTTTAATTATCTATAGGAAAAATAAAATATTGTAATTGTATTACCACAACAATAATTAAATATAATATTTTCTGCAGTGCAGAAATAAACGTCCTGGTCACAGGAGGTCAGACCTTTTAACACATGGTGAAGCATGCAGCAAAATTCGGCCGAGGTTGTATACACGACAAGCGGTCTCGTTTATGTGTACCCGAAAAGAGTAAGATACCGGCAACGCCCTGAACGAATCAGCCGTACTTTAGCGGCTTTGCAAAAATATGGTAATGACGTGTGAAAACTGAATCTAATACGTGTACCGTAAATGCTCGAAATTACGATTGGTGGATGAAGATCTTTATTAATCATGGCAGAGAGAAGCAATGACGTTGTTTGAGAAGAAGTCGATAAACTAAGAAAGGAAAAAACCTCTTGGAATGGAAGTCCTTCGGCTAGTATGAATTACAGTAACAAGATGGCCCGTGCGAAAATTTCGTGAATATGATGAATAGCAAGGTTGGTGGTTTGTAATAGGATGAAAAAAAAGAACCGCCTCATTTGAATCAATTGTTTATTTGTTTAGTGTAATCGGTACGTAACAAAAGTCGACGCCGCGCCAGTGAAGCAGTTTATAAATATCTGTGTGATATGTGATGCTGTTATAGAGTGTCTTGGCTCTGAACTCTCTCATACATGCGACTTTCAGTTATTACTTTTGTCCTTTAAGGTTTAAATTCTGAAAAATTTTGATCTTAATTTATAATGATACCTCAGTGGAGACCTTAATTTTTAAAATGATACCTCATTTATCTATTTCGATTAGATATCATGGGAGATAAATGGCTCGTGATAAAGAAAATACGTTGTGGAAATAATGATACTTTTGGCTTTTAAGGGTCAAATTCCTTTCTTAAAATGTGATGTGACCAAAGCGGAGACCTTAATCTTTAAAATGATAACTCATTTATCTATATCGGATACATATCAAGGAATATAAATGGCTCTTAACACAAAAATGCGTTGTAGAAATATTGATTCTTTTGCCTTTTAAGAGTCGAATTCAGCAAAATTCGTTTCCTAAAATATGATGATAGCAAGGCGGAGATCTTAATCTTAAAAATGATACTTCATTTAACGATTTCGGTTAAGTAATACAGGGAGATACATGACTCTTGACACAAAAAAACGCGTATTTTAATAATATTGATATTTTTGCCCTTTAAGGGTAGAATTTCGAAAAATTACTTTCTTAAAATATGATACGACAGAAGTTTGACCAAAATGGATATCTTTAAAATTATACCTCGTTTATCTATTTAGGTTATGTATGAAGGGAGATAATGGCTTGTAGCAGAAAAACATCTTTTAGAAGTAATATGCACTCCTATAGTAATAATATAAACAGTCAAATGGCTAATGTTTTTGCTTGACATACTCGCCAGTTGCATCGAGGAAGGAAACACACGCCTGATTCGCTGGACAAAACGGTACTGTGAAAGAAGAGGCGAATTGGAACATGAAAGCGATGACGGCACTGTGGCAGTTCTGATTGGCTAGGGAACTTACCTTTCTGCTAGGATCTAGGATACGCGACCAGTAAGATCTTACAGTAACATGTGTTACATAACTCTATTTCTACAGTGGTAGATATCTTCAAGAGGGGAGACCAAGGGTCTTATTGTCGCTGAATTTTTGCGCTACAAGCTCATGGACTCGCGGTAAAGTCATCGAACATTAACTACACCTTTTTTTTTTAACTGCTTAACGTCTCTTAACAGCGAGATCTTTAGAGACGGGAAAGGCAATAAATGGGAAGGAATTTGGCCATGGCCTTTTTGAAGGAAGCATCCCTGCATTTGCCTGGAGTGATTTTGGAAACCATGGAAAACCCAAATCTGGATGCCCGGACGGGGATTCGAACCGCCGTCCTCCCGAATGCGAGGCGAGATCCAACATATGTTCTTTTCTCTCAAATGCCACGTAAACGATCCTGGTGAAAAAATTTGCACGATACCAATGTTTGTTCTACCTATAGCGAATGAGTTTTGCGGAGCCTTTTTTATATAATTGTAGCATCTTCAGCCCATGGCGTGTCGTATAAAGAATTTAAATTTTGTAAATACCTGTAATATTCTCCGAAATGCAAATTTATCCTTATAATTGTAATTGCCATTTGTGTTGATCATTTTATGGGCTAACAAGGTGTGTATAATTAATTTGCAATTGATACTAATGAGTATGCAAATCATCGTTTATCCACTGTATTTAAATTGTTTAATAAACGGTCAGGTTATGACATTCAATTTTATGTGCTAGCGAAAATTGCTTTATTTAAAAAAATAAATCTTTAGTTTCAAACATTGGCCTAGGACTCAGAAATAAGTTCCTATAACTGTACAGCCCTTTATGGAAATGAAGCTTGAATCTTAGGAATACCAGAGAAACGGAAAAGTGAAACATTTGAAACGTGGCGCTGTAGGGGGATTTCGGACGCTTAATAGGAAATGAACGTGTCTTGAAAATGATGGAAGAGGAAAGAAATAAGGGACGGGCTACAATTTAAGACATGTAGTATTGCTTACATTGTTGGTCTAATAGTCGGAGGAAGGAATTGTAGAGAAAGACAAAGATTGTAATAAATGAATGAGAATATTGATAGCGTGGATTGTGATGATTATGTTGGGATGAAGATTCAAGAAAAGAAGATATGGAGGAATGCATCAAACCATTTGAGACACTGATCGCTAATGACCTAGCTGTCGACGCGTCCTTAAGCCGAGACACTGATGACGAAAAAAGTCACTTAGGCGTGAACTGCTGATTAATATCGTACCAGATAATTTATTCTGCTGATTCTTAAGTCGCTTCTGTTGGAACACTCTTTAATACCGTTTGGAGATAATTTTTTAATAATTTAATTTATGCCTCGGGGGAAAGTTTATTATATAAATTTAAAGCTATGCTGTTTATTTGAGTGCTTACCTTACGTATAAGAGAGCAATTTACGTAAATCTGAGGGAGTTTCTGGATTGTTTACCTTCAAGTGATTACACGAACTTTGTGTATATTCTCGTTCTATCGTTTAAGTAGGAATTTTATGTTGTTACAAATATTTCTGAATTCATTTTTTCATTAATTATCTTTTTTCCTTATGCCTTCATGTATGCCTCGTCAGCGTCATTAGAGGCGGGAAATGCCGGGGGCAAAAGAAATGGAAGGATTCGTCCGGGACCTGTTTGAAGTAATATTAAAAAAAAAAAAAAAAAAAAAAAAAAAAAAAAAAAAAAAAACTGCTTAACGTCTCTTAGCAGCGAGTTCTTAGAGACGGGAAAGGATGGGGGTGTAAGGAATGGGAAGGAATTTCGGCCATGACCTTTTGAAGGAAGCATCCCGGCAATTGCTTGGAGTGATTTGGGAAACCATGGAAAACCCAAATCTGGATGCCCGGACGGTGATTCGAACCGGCGTCCCTCCCGAATGCGAGGCGAGAAACGCTAACCGTTACACACCCACGCTCGTTTTGAAAGAATCATCCTGGCATACGACTAGGGTTATTTGGGTAAACCACGGAAAACACAAATTTGAATGGTCGGACGGCGATTCAAACCCGCGTGCTCCCGAATGCGAGACAGAGCGTTACCGCTCACCTACCATGCTCGATAATATTTATCTCTGAGCGCCAATTGGTATTCAGCGACCCCTGGATCATGTTCATACAGCAGTGATATTCCGTCACTACAGTCAAGCTCTGGTGTTGTCCATTTGCCGCAGCCGAACCATTTCTGCCAAATACCTAGCCATGTGGAACCACTGTATGTTACGCGAGTCCACACGCCGTTGCAGTTAGCTGCCGCAGTGAAATACCGCCTGAGCAGTATTCGGCTGCTCCTGTTTACAGCCTTCGGATGTTCACGGGCCTCGGTCGGCCGTGTATCATGCCATTAACTAAGTCGCGATACTATCGGTCGTAAATTGTAGGCGGGGAGAAGCACTAATAGCTTGCGGCTTGCGAGGCGCCCAGAACCCGATAAAGTGAATCTTTTTTTCGGATGGGCCATCGCTGGTCCTAATCGGATAAGCAGTTAACCGGAGATTGAATGCGCTGACACATTCGCTGTCCAAATGATCCACGATATGTACGAATGCTTTGTCGAACCCTACTGTTGACGTATAATTTCAGTAAGTGAGGATATCTTGTGGACAAACAATCTTCTGGGTAAATTAAATTTGATTATTACTACTTAAAGTTGTTTTCCTAATAGTATCTAGGCAGTATAAGGCAGTTTTTCACTTCTTCCAATCGTACGCAACCTTGTGGAGGCCGCTAGAATACAAAAATCGTTTTCATCTTAATCATCCCCTAGTATGTTACTGCTGGATAATATACAAATTTCTCCGGATGAAATAAATATTAATCTTTATTATATCAATTAACATATTAAGTTATTATATAAAATTAATAACTGTTATCAAACATGTTTCACAACATCCTAATTAAAAATAATATTGCAGTATTATACTAAACAGTGCGTAAGTCTGCTTCTAGATTAGAGGTTCCCAAAGTTTTCTTAACACGCCCCCTTTCCGTCAAAAGAAAAATTCCCTTCTCCCCCTTATCTTTCCAACACATTTTGTTATTAATAGGCCTACTTCTCTGTACTATCAATGACACCTCAGAGAAAATCACCAAGTATATGATGCTAGAATAAAAGTTTTCAAATATGTATAAGAGACGGTGACGACATAGTTCTTCCGAAGATGTAGAGCTAGGGTATCGTCCACTCGGGTGGCGAAACTACCTCTTACACCGCGCTCCCCCCCCCCTCTCCCCCGATTTATATTCGCTCCCCCCTGGGAATCTATGTTCTAGATATATACGTCTATTCATACATTATGCATATTTACAGATGAGTTTATGAGAAAATGATCAGAATGTGAACATGGTGTTTGCTAACGTTATAGTTTCGCATTCGTGAGACGCGGGTTCGAATCCCCATCCGGCCATCCAGATTTTGGTTTTACTAGTTTTCCCCAAAGCACTCTTGGTGAATTCCAGGATGGTTCCTTCAAAGGTCATGGCTGAGTTTCATCCCTTTCTTTGACCCAGTCCTATCTCGCCTCTAATGACCTCGTTGGCGATGAGGCGTAAAGCCATAAACAAAAAAAAATCGATGGAGTGTATTATATCTTTACACAGTATGGCCAAAAAAGCGCCTTTAACAGTTAATCTAATGCGTGGAATTTTTTGTTTCCTGAACCCTTAATTACATCTTTCATCACACAATTATTCTCCACATGTGAAAGTGTAGTGGAATTATTTAGTAGCAACTTTAAGGAAAAGTTTGGTTGGAAGTACCACTTAATGATAGAGAAACTGGACCGAGATCTTGAATGTATACTGTGTCTTCTTTTATTCTATATCACTTAGGTTAAGAATGTGAGAAACAATTTTTTTTCGGCCATTCTTATCCCTGTTTTAAATGAATCCAATAAAGCAAATTTCATTATGGTTTCCTAGACTAAGCTTGATGGCGGCTTCCTCCATATTCTCTCTGATTGCTCCATCTGCAACCATTTTAGCAGCTAATGTCGAAAAAATTAAAAGAAAAGGTTGGGGTCGATGCAAATATATTTAACTAACACTTCCCCATGACTCAAAACGGCATCTCCCCACAAAAAAAGATGTTTGATCCTGCAACGTCCGCAGCATGGGCTGAGATTAATTCCTTAACGGCTCATTCACATTGTGATGATAGGTTTTCTGCCCAAAGGTAAGTTTTATACGTCCGCACTAGTCACATTAAACCAAGGCATTAGATTCATGTTCTGATTCCAGAGAGGGAACGTGAGTTAGAATTCTACACCTGGCAAATTTTGCCTACATATCTAGTTATGCACTATAGTGTTTTGCAAATGAACGTCGATTAAGGTTGATGAGGATGAAATCCAATTGGTTCTGACTATCTCTCTTTCTCCCTGTCTGTGCGCGATACTTGTTCCTACTTTTCTGATTTTTGTGCGTGTGTGTTTTTTCCAAGTGTATCCACGACTTGTTGACTCGCCTTTCTGTGTGTGACATCCTTTGTAAATACATAGTGCATTTCATGTCGGTGTGCTACTGTCAACTTTTATTGTGGCCGCATGTTCTTTTAATTCTGAACACTCTATGATACAAAATGCGGTGTTGTCATCCTTTACGCACCCTCTAACTCATCTGTCTCATGATGGCAACGTTATGTATCTGGGCACTGCATGTTTTTCTGTTTGTTTAAGATTGTCGTGTCCCTAAACAGACAATTTATATGAATGTCGTCTTTCGTGGAGGGAATTAACGTTAATTTTCATATTTTTAGCAATTTTTGTGAATTTACTTATTTTTTTTTATGGGTTACTGTGTTTAATGTTATCCCACATGAAGTTGCCAAATTTAAATTATAATATTTATTTAACACTTAAAAAATATGGAAATTCACTGTTGGTAACAAGGCGTAGAGGCGAGAATAGGTTCTTTCTGAAATAGCTACAGTTCTGTTTCATTTCTTATTAAAATTTTATTATTAATTATGAATAATAAGAATCCAATATTAATTACACAAATTGTTATAATTAAACTGATGAATCTGACAGGAATAATCGAAATAAAATACCAAGTTAAAATTAATTAAATAACAAATTTCAGAGTGTTGTCTTACTCTTTGCAAAACAAACAAATGATCTGTTTACTGGAATATTAAACAAATCAGTCTTCAAAGAACAGAAGTATAATAATAATTTCGTATGGACATAATGACCTGGTGACAGGGTTTCTATCGGCTACGCATTCCGCCGCTGTCGTAGCCGTATTAACCAAGCCCAGCAACCCTGTCAGGTACAGGGAACCTACAGTTTAACGTGGAATACCAACCACGGAAGCGTTCTGGTGTACTTCAGATTATATAACACGCAGTGCCAGAGGTGAAGGTGCGGGTTAAGTTCCCATGAAAATCCCCGCCGAGAAAGGGATTCGAACCGGGGATATTCCTATCTCCAGTCAAACGCCTTAACCACGGAGCCACCAGACAGCTAGATCATAAGTGAACTTAATTTGGGTAGAGAATTACTAGTCGATGTCAGCCGACCAGATCAAGTTACAAGTTTCTCATTATCTACAGTGTTGTCTGTAGACGTATTTGTTACCATAATTGCGCTGATCGACCGTCAACTGTGTTTTGATACATGCACTATCAGTCGAGTTGGGCAAGTGGCTGCCGTATCCAACTGGACAAACATCGAAGAATTACCAGATCAGATCGCCTCTGCGCGCGCCATGTAGCATCGATGTATTGTCATGAAGTGAGGGCTGCACTTGTGTTATTAATATATGCGAAGTGTCAACGACACCTCTGGTGAGATTAACAACTTCGTTCCTGCTAATGCACATCCATGGAAAGACGGTGATATTTGACCCTTGATCCGCATGTCATTTCGTAAATTTCGCCTGGTGGGGGTGTATTTACCCAATCCAAAGGGTGTATGGCTAACTCGACTCTGGGGATAGGTCACATAAAATCATATGAGTCCCTATTGCCCATCTTATGTTTTGACCGGAGTGTTACATTTAATACAGTCCCGCGCACTCAATTTATATTTCTCATTGGCGTGACACATTTGCGCCTTTTCTCACGATTCTAATGTTGCCGTACGTGCAACGTTGTTGCTCAGAATCGTGAATTCGAAACTTAACGTTTCTGCTTCCAACAGTTTCCGTGTTAGCTACATTGATTTCTTGCCGCCTTTGTCAAAAAGTTCCGCCCAAGTTTCACTAATCTTAAAACGCTCGTTTTCCGTATTTTATTGCGTGTCAGACTAATATATATATATTTATAGTTTTACACCTCGTTGACGTCGATGTCATTAGGGGCGGGAAAAGACTGGGGACTGGAAGGAATACGACCATGGCCTTCGCCTCGAGTGATTTGGGCAAACCATGGATGTCAGTCTAATACTTATCGCTGAAAGCCACTACTGACCTGGGTCCTTGGACGGGTGGCGATTGCCGAGAATATAATGGAAGCGCTTACTGTTCTTTGCTGACATGTAGGTGCCTGGGTACGTCCGTACTTTTATTAAATGTTCGGAATGTTTTGCGTGGTGTATTGGTATGTGACAGTTTGGTTCACAACATATTCTATAGTAGTTTGTCAGCTGATAGCGTGCAATTTTTCTTCTGTTGTAGGTTTTAATGAAATAGGACTGCATTCTAGCGTGAATTGGAGATCGGAAGGCCCTCGGTTTGAATCCCGGTCTGGGTTGGGTTTTTCCAAGGCCCTTAACCCGACCATCTCTCGCACAGCTTGCTGTGTAATGTGAAGAACTATGGAACGCTTCCGAGGTTCGGGTTCCACGTTAAACTGTTTATTCCCCATACCCAATAGGCTAACCGGGATACGATAGGGGTGGATTGTACAGCTATTAAAACCCTGTCACCAGGTCATTACGAGCACCTTATTACTGTGACGGTTTTGGTTGACTGTGGCATGTAAGGTGTATGGGAATGAATTCTTTGTCAATCGTCAATCGCGCAACCTTCTGCTCAGGAGATGGCATTTAAACAAGACCTCTGATGGAAAGATTGTTGTTTATGACGTGTTATATCCGTTCTCTTGAATTCTGCTCATCACGAACGGTATGTTTCAAATTTCATGCCATCACTGGGTGTAGGACTAACTAACCTAGGTTGAGCATCAAGCACAGTAGCTTCGCTTTTAGTGACCTTAGCCACAATTCCGTTTCTTGCTGCTTAAAAGTGAACATTATTTTGAGAACACGCAAGCAGAGAACTGGCAAACACGCTACGTGGAGCAGAATCACCTGGCAATGCGCACTGCGGGCCGAGTTTCGATCTCTGGAGAAATACTGCGGCTGCACTCAGAGTTCAGAGGTCAAACGTAACGTCCGTCTGCAGTGCCAATTTATTTCTGGTTTTCTCTTCGCCGAATACAATCTGCAGCACGTATAAATTTTTTGTGGTTTGAATATAAAATACTTACACATACTGTCATAAATCTGTAAGCGGCATGCCTGTGCCTTTGTCCAGGTATCGCGCAATAATTACAGAACCAATTTCGATGGTTTTGTCACAGTTTGAAAGCTTATCATCTAGCTTAAAATATGAGATATAACTTATGACCCTACCTAACAGGATAACGGAGAAAAAATATTCGTTCATAGCGATAACATATAGGCGCCACAGATCACACTACATCTCAGATGAACATTCCTTTTTAAGATGCCCACCAAAGATCACGCTTCAGCACAGATAATCACTTCACTGTTAGGAGTCTGTCAGTATTGATTTTTGGTTATTTACATGTTTATTCAGTTTTCTGAAATATATTGTGTTACAGTACACGGAAAACTTAAATCAAACCACTACACAAAGATTAATACTTCAATACGCATAACGTAACTGTGGAACTTAATTTGCAATAAATGTTACATAGATAATATACATTACAAACATTTATGCTCTGCTGCTAGAAGGGACGCGCACGCCAAGGCCTGGTCGAAGCAGCGGGAAATTGCAAGTCTTTTCATATAACTTATTTTATAGTTTTTCACTCTGGGTCTTATCTTCACTCAGTAAATGATCGCTGTTGATGGCTACGTAATCAGTCATTCATTTGTGGAAAATTTCCAGCAGCATTAATGAGCAACGTAAGATTTGATATTACTAATTATAAATTTCTAATAGAGAACACTGAAAGCTTAATACTGTTCCTATTTAATATTTTTTATCCGAAAACCAGTTGATAATAATTTTTTATTTTCAGACTGTTTGCTGTAAACAGCTATTTCAGCGATCTTTTGGTAGAGTCTAGTCCAAAGGGCGACCAACTTGTGCTGCCACGGCTACTGGAAATTGGTTGGAATACTGTCGTGGTACAGAAGAATGTAGGTAGCCTTTGCCAGACAAATAGTATGTATTAATACTATGACCAACGTTTATTGACTAAACCGAATCAAGAAAATGAAACTAAAAAGGTTGTGGTTACATCAGTGCATCTATTACAGTGGCCAAAATTTCTCCCCAGAATGATTTGAATTAATAGTGTCCTCAAAATTACCCAATTCAGTTGTGTGGAACAGCTAATGGCTGTGTGACATAAAAGATTGTCGTACAGGCAGCGAGAAAAAAATATTGATGTTTCCTGAATTTGATCAAGGATGTTGTCACAGTTTGAGATTAATAAGAAACTGTAGTACCATGAGCGCTATCGTCAGTATTACTTAATAACGAGAAATTAAGGTGCTATTTTGTAATAGGGAGAAAAATAGGGACTATGAACGTCATGCATATTAAAAAAAATTTGTACGGAGTAAAAATTTTGCTTTATCCCACTCCTGGAATTTCAAGAAAAATAAATGGCAATAAAATTGAAATTATGATTACAGAACAATAATCGTTTTAAAATTACGCCTGGAGAATAATCTTATACCTCCAGGTTAATTACTGGACGGGAGGACGTTAAGTTGAGGTAGAACAAACATATCATTCTGACAATTGGCAGTTTTGGCTACCATGTGACGTATTAAGGCGTCAGTAGAGAAGTCGGTGGTTGCACAAAAGCGTATATCGATGTGGCTTTGCGCGGAAACTTTTCCAGTGTCAGTATGCCATCAAGGGCTAGAGAATTTAAAGATGACGGATTCTCGAGACAACGCTCGAACGTTAATTCCTCCGAAATCATTTCTGCGACAAACTTTATTAAATTTTTGTTTTTAAAATCTTCATGGGTTAATAAATCCAGGGTTTATGTTATCTCTGTGATGATTTTTCACCTACGATTTTATTATTAACATGCTTTTATTAGCTTGACCTGTATGTATATATATATATATAAATGTAATGGAATATTTCAATTTAATTTTTCCCACTTCAGAATTATTTGAAATTTTACTCACGTTTTAAGAAACCGATGAAACTACGCAATTTCATAGCTATGTCCTGGTTTTCTCATTTAAAAAAAAAAAAAAAAAAAAAAATCCCATTGCAGCGAGTAGTCGCCTGTGTGTTATGGAATCGATGCGGACAGTAGTGTTGAGCTGGTTGCAAACACACAGGTGTCTAAATCAGCTTGTTGTTCAGAAGCAGATCTCCACTGAATGGTAACATGAAATTCAAAATACTGTAGCTTTCTATGTTGAACAAAGTCTGCTTAGATTTTGATCAATTAGTTTCTGGGATGTCGTAGAGACTTATTTAGATATCAGTCACGTAAATTCACTTGACGGTATCAAAATATAAAAAATTAATTGCGTCAAGCTGGCAAGGAAAGTTCCATATTATTTTGATTCATTAGATGAATCTTCAGATCTATAAATTTTGTTAAAAAACGACAGGATATCACAGAATTCAGTATAATTTATTTTTTGAATTAAATCATTGTCCAATAAATTAGTTTTAATGTAAAAAAAAAAAAGCTTTAAGTGATCTTTACTTATTTTCCGTAATGACTCTTTCTTCACGAATAGCTAGCGATAAAAAATTTAAGACAACTGATATCTAGCAACCCACGCTTTTTACATTAATGTTTATTTTTTGATCAGTGACTTTATCGCACTGCTACAAAAGCTCTTTTTTTTTTTAACTATAAATTTTATCTTGTGAGCGCCTCATTAGAATACTTATTTTTCTTATTGCAATGGAGCACAGGCTTCGGTGGCAATTTCCCTACACCCCCATCTTCCTCCTATCCTGTACCCACCTATATTTGCCCTCTACAAATTTTATCTTTAAATTCTTTCAACGTTTTCGGTAAATTATTCATCATTTCTCTTGGTAACTCATTCCAATCCCTGACACCCTACCTAAAAAGAGAATCTTCCCACACCCTTGTGCCTGTGTACGAAACAGTAGAAATTTCTTTATCCTTCACGGCCAACTTTGAGTAATTTTGAGCTCGGTAGACGGACTGGAATGCCGTATTGTAGCAAGGAATGGATACTTTCTCTTGAGGCAAACAACCTGACAGTATAAATCCGTGTAAACATAAATTCGCAAAGAAGTGCTCAGTCATTTCATAAACGGCAATTATTATTTGAAAACTCGTAATATCTTTCGGACCAAATTCATAATTTCTAATTGGTAACTTATTTTATTTGATACTTGGTGTGTAGAAAATTGTTCACATAATGTAGTAATCAGCCACAAGGATTAATGTTCTATTTGATTATGTTGTCTGTTCATTTCTATTCTAGTTTATTCTATTTAGTCCTTCGTTACAGTATTCCGATTCTATTCTGCACTATTCCAGTCCATTTTATTCTTTCACACTGGAGATATTCGAGGAGATACTGAAGATAAAGAAAACAAAATTTAACCAGTATCTGTGTCTAGAGTGTAAATCACAATGTAGCATCGATCGTGTTGAGAGTAAAGACAGCATTATCCGTCCTGATACTTCCTTTCATGCCGTTCTTTCATTGCCAGCACCCAGCTAATTAGTGCGACTCCTTAGACGTCGTCAAGGGAGCTACAAAGAACTTGGAGGAAATTATTACAGCACGAATTCGGATCGTCTCATTCGGTCTCAGCAGTTAAGAGATTTTTTTTTTCTGTCGGAGACCTGGTGATAGTGCGTCCGAACTGCTGTACTGTATCTGACGTGGGTGAAAGCCAAACAGCCCCCCCCCTCTCTCTCTCCCCTTTTGCCACACACTCTGCTTCCTCCCCCCTCCCCAACACCCTGAGGCTGCCGTAATCGGCCACCCGTGGCGCCAGCGTAGCTTCATTATCACGCCTGAGCCACTGGCGCAGGTTTTTACTGCCTCTCCCACTTTTTTTTTAATATTCATTCGCGGTAAGTGCGTGTTACCGTAGCGGTGTTTGTAAGTTGTAACACTTTATCGTGCGAGTTGTTATAGGAGCCGGGGAAGCTAGTGATTACAACACCCCCAGGGAGCTACATTAATTTCTTTCTACTGCGGTTTAGGATATACCAACTACTGTTAAAAGAATATAATATTTTAGTATTTACAATAAACATAATTTACAACAATTATTTTCAAAGAATCAATAACCAATACTTTGGTCATCGTGTCCAGTCGCGCGGGCTAACAACAGTCAAAGATCTTTTCACTTTTTGTCCGTAGACGAATCTATTATTGCATGCTAAGACGTTATGTTATCCGTCTAAGTTCCTGCAATGTTTCGATATGTTTTAAAATGAATATTAATCATAAAGAAATGTAACTATTTCGCTTAAATTCACATATTAATTATTAGTACCTTTTTATTCATTTAAATTCATTCGATCTAGATGTTTTCATTATAATCTCTGTCCATAGATACAGCTATTATGGTACGCTAAGAAATATGTACCTCATTACATCATCTTTAAGGTTATAAGCCTCATTCAATAGCAATTCTATTTATTTAAGCTACTTCAAAGAAATGAATTGCTACATTACTGCATCCAACCCATTATTTTTTTAGCAGGCTTACAAGCTAGTTAAGCAATGACAAATATCATTTGATATCGTGCCCGACCTGGCATTCTGGAGGTCTTGGTTTCTCACATTCTGCTTTTTTTTTACTGACAATGCGGATCCTTTGCAGACATAACATTCTTTCTCGAGGTATTGTGGGAATGAATTAAATTTCATAAAAAATAACACTGAGACTTTAAGAAGCGAGCACAGGTGTAAACGACTTATTTTTGAAAGTGTATAGGCCAACATATCTCTCAGTTCATCAAACCAATAGCTGTCTATTGCTCCGGGCAGCCAGCGCTTTCTCGTACGTACTAGTCTTGTGTAGTTCGCGAACGAACTAGTTCGGAATAGCGCTCCCACAGGCGAGCTACGCGAACTAGTTCCCAGATAGATCTCTCGCTCCTTAGTTCGTCAGTTCGTTCGATTCTTTCCCGAAGACCGACTTTTGTTTTAATTTATTATCTAAAAGGAAACAGTTCCCTGTAAGACCCAGATACAAAAAGAAAAGGAAAAAAAAAATTCAACATTAATAATTATTACAGAAGTCAAAAACGGGAATTTAAAATGGAATGCGAAGACAAAACACACTTTTATCCCATTAACAATTAAAAGACAACCGTCGATAACCACAACTACCATAACAAAGAAGAGAGCGCGTGCAGTAGCGCTAGCAATGCGAGCGAACGAGCTGTCTTTCTGGAATTCCAGAGGGGAGCGACCTAGTTCGCTAAGGAGCTGCGAACTAAACTGAGAGCTACCGTTCGCGAACTAAACTGAGCGCTACCGGTCGCGAACTAGCACCATTCGCCGCTAGGGTTACCAACATTTTTTCGGTTAGTGGTAGTACTTTTTTAGAATAACCTATAAAAATATGGAACACTTCAAAAATATAATATTTTACGAAAGAGTAGAAAAGGACAAAAGGTATGTTTTTTACTATTTTATTTTTTAAGCTATATCTTTTGCACTTCTTACCTGTTAAACGATTTTTTGTTTACAGTAAAATTGTCATATGCTTTACCGCTTTCAGTTGTTAAACTAATGTCGATCAAAAGCTCATTTTTTATTAATGAAATACTGCTCTTACTTTTTCCTAGATTTCGTTTAATATTGTTATTTCATAGTTCGTTCACTTTGATACTCATTTTTCCTCGTAAATTTAGAACCTCTAATATTGTCTAACAGTCATCAAATGAAACCTCGTGCTTTGAATTTAATTTTTGGATTTTGTGCAGCCAACTGCTTTAATTAAAATCTAACCATTTATTAAGATACTCCATACATTTATCAATGAATACTAAAAGATTATTTTTAATATTATCACTTTCTGTGGAGAATTTGGCTTCTAAGGACTTTTTCTTATTTTCTTAACCAAAGAAACAGTCCATTTTACATTTTTCTAGCACTGATTATAAAGTTGACAGAATACAATACTTATCTCAGTCTGTGACGTTAATACCTTCCAATTGTTTGACAGCTTTGTGAAAGTTATGTAAAGAAACGGCTCGCGAAATTCAAAAAGATTTTAACTTCATCAGTTTCATTCGTCGCCAAAATATTTTGAATTTGGGTTGGATTATCCTCCCCTACGCTAATAAAATAATTGCTCAATTACTTCCAATTCACTGGAAATTGACGCACTTTCGTTATTGCTACCACTTTCCATAACTAATTTAATTTAATTAAATTAAAAAAGAAAGAACAGCTTCCAAGTGATAAATGATTAGCAAAACAAAAACGAAGTAAAGACAGATGCACAAGCAAACATGCCTTTCTTCAGCACTGATTGTAGCATAAACGGTATTTGAAGATACTACACTTTCTGTTATATGGGAAGACTGTGTGGAAGGGTGCTTTCGTTGAAATTGGCAACGCTGGATGGAGATACCTGGTTGGTTTGCGGGAGACTGCATAAGTGCTTACCAGTAAAAACAGAACAGTTATTCAATTTACCCATTTGTGTAAAGGACAATGAGCACTTCGGTTTATCGGCGGCCACTGATCATGCTAATGTCATTTGAAAGGTCTATAATTGAGTAATAACTTTTGTTAAGAAGGTCATATTAAATTCCATGTAGAAACGACAAAAAATGATTAAGTAATGTCCTAATAGAAATTACATAACAAACAAAATAGCAGGTGCATTAGCGGTAACAAGGCGAGCGAACTATCTGTTTCTCTGAATTCGAGACGCGAACTAAAGAACTAAAAGAGCGAACTAGTTCGCGAGGGAGCTGCGAACTAAACTGAGCGCTCCCCTTCGCGAACTATTATGCGCAAGTCTAGCACGCAGGGCGGATTGTGGAACGAGGTCCAACGTAACGAGCAAAAGTGTTCTGAGTGGGCTGTAGGATATCCTGCGTATTAACAACACTAAAAAGCAGAAAAATAAATAGTAACATCTTTGATTCTATTTTTCCCCCATCCATCTGGTTATCTGAGAACCACGTGCCGCCAGCGGTGTTGTACACAGGTGGCCAATGTGATTGGCGGATGGACTTACGTCCTGCCTGAATTCAAACTCGGTCCTATAGAAGAAACGCATGTGTTGCCGTCGGTAAGTGAAACGTTTAACTTTCTTAATATATTTTTCTCGGGCTTCCAGCCGTGTTAATATATCATATTTGCGGGACGTTTCGAAGGCGTCCATCTCTGCCTCCATTCTCAACCAAATGTCAGTGTATAACTGTTTGTTTATTCAGCCGCTGCTACGGAAACGGTGGAAAACAAAAACCAACACAACGCGATTACGTCATCCGCTCTTCTGCTCGTTACAGGCGCGAAACTGTTTCAGCATTTTAATCGCCGGGATCCAGGCCGCACTGAGTTGATAACCAGTGTCCCTGTTGACTAATAAATCAGTTAATCTTATTTCTACAGCCTCTGTAATAACGCTGGCCCAAAAATCTTTGACCCGGGCTAAAATGGTTGTTTTTTCAAATTCAAAAGTGTGACCTTCTTGCACACTATGTTCCGCCACCGCAGATTTTTCTTCTTGGCCAAGACGAACATTTCTGGCGTGCTCTACACATCGCTGCACAATGCATCGCTGCGTCTGTCCAATGTAGCCGCGGCCACATTCACATGGTATATAATATACACCAGGGGTTCGTAAACCTAGGTCATCTTTAACGCTGCCGACCAAGTTACTAATTTTAGTGGGTGGTCTATAAATTGTCTTGACTCCGTGTTGTGATAGCAGTCTACCTATTTTGAAACTTAGGGCACCCACAAACGGCAGAAACGCAAGGCCCTTGGTATCACTCTGATCTCTCCGTCGATTTTCCTTCTGTTTAAACGCACGAGTAATCTGTCCCTGATTATAACCATTATTTAAAAACGTTTTCCGGAGATAGTCCAATTCACCAGCCAGGCTATGTTTGTCACAAATCCTTTGTGCTCTGTGTACCAAGGTAGTCAATACAGAGTTTCGTTGTGCCGGATGATGACAGCTGTTGGCATTTAAATATAAGTCTGTATGGGTAGGCTTCCGATACACAGTGTGTCCCAGCGAACCATCAGCACGTTTAATAACAAGCACATCAAGAAACGGCAGGCAACCGTCCTCCTCCAATTCCATTGTGAACTGAATATTTTCATGGATTGAATTGAGATGCGCAAGGAATTGGTCAAGACTGTTTCTGCCATGGGGCCAAATCACAAATGTATCATCGACATACCTATAAAAACACTTCGGCTGGAGAGGTGCGTGGTTTAGTGCCTCTTCTTCAAAAAATTCCATGAAGAAATCAGCAATGACAGGAGACAATGGCGAACCCATTGCTACACCGTCCACTTGTTCGTAATATTCTCCTTCAAACTTAAAATAAGTGGTTGTCAACACATGGTGGAAAATATCAATCATTTTTTGATCAAAATACCTCCTTAACAGATCTAAGGAGTCGACCAAGGGAACACGAGTAAAAAGAGAGACCACATCGAAGCTCACCATTAAATCACCAGGATCTAACTTCATGTTGTCTAAGATTTCCACAAACTCACTGGAATTTCGAATACTGCGATGAGCCTTCCCTTAACTTTAACTTTCTTTGTTCTGTACATTTTTGTTTGTAATATGTGTGGTTTAAAATGCGGATAGCGTCCCACTATTCACCTAGACCATTGCGGGAAACCGCCTAAAACGCAATCAGGACGTCCAGTACATGGGGACCAGGACCAAAACCCAGTACCTCGGAGATCCATTATATGGCGCCATGGAGCCACACTAGCAGGTCTTCGAGTCTATTAGAATAAAATTTCATATAAGTTTCCATCCTGAAGTTTTTAATTGTAATAATTCTTTATGCTATAGAAAGGTAATATATTGTTTTATTATATAAGACTAAATTCGGAGCATGATTTTAAAGAAAATAATCAGCACCTCAGAATGCGTAAGTCAATTTATTAATTTATTATGTCTTTTAAAAACGATTTACTGAAGACATCGATCAAGGATTCTAGAACTTTATTCTCAGTGCAAAGTTTTTGTTAAATATGGGATGTGTAATAATTTTTGCACAGCCGATTTCTAACACCCATGAATTGCGTTTGCCCCTTCAGTTTACATTTTTGAAGCCAACTCAATAGCAGGACGTAATAGTCTTTGGATTTCACCAGTTACAGTATATCACAAATAATCGGTACAGTGTCAGGTGATGACTTCTGACACATCAATTGAACTCAATCAATATATTAATCAGATTTTCACATTCATTGCAATAAAATGGACGTACAGTAATAAGACCAGTAATTAAGTAATATTTACGCCTTGTTTACTCTATACTATCATATAGAAGGGAATTGGGTATATATTGCCGAAGATTTAGGTATTTATTAACAGACGCAATAACTAGTCTGTAAATTGATAAATGTATTTTGGAATACTTCGAGAGGGAGAAAAACTATTAATATCATGAGAAAGTATACATATATTTTGTAAAAAAGGTACAATGTAGCAGCGATTTGTGGACCCATCTACATGATGCTCTGACATCACTTCCCAGACTGATTAGTGCCTCAAATCGATCGGTAATCAAACAAACTGTGAAAACAAAATCGGTCTTTTGAGAGGTGTAAGCTAATGTCTCTGGTTTTTATACACGAAGGCCCATAGGTCAATGATGGTATACCAGAACCGGAAGGTAACGCCGTCTAGTCTGTTTGAGGAAGACGCGAGGATTGGTTGCGGCTTTCCGTGCACCGTTAGCGAAGAAAGCATAAAAAGCCTCCTCAACTTAAACCCATTCTGAGTGAGTCACCCAAATTTTTTATAGCTCTCTGTGAAGTTCAAATAGAAATGAAGAAGTAAGTATCTTTTATAAAAGTGCAACGATGGCTGACTGCCTGAAAGTTGACGAAGCCAAATGAAATTGTTCTCTCTCTCTTGTGTTTATAGTTCTAAGTAATCAAATACATTTCTGTTGAATATGGCGATACGTTTTTAAGTCAGTAAAAAGACATAGTGAGACTAAACATTCTTAAAAACTAGTAGTTTACTTAAGAAGCTTGTTTTATGAAGATGATGCTAGCATATTGATAATATTTGTGAAGATTCATACAGCGATTAACAATAAACAAGGATCCTTGAATGTAAAATTTTATCTTCTCACCGTACTCATTTTTTGAAAGTGTGTCAAGTCTCCAGAAACTGCAGCCTTTGGTAAAGAAATCCATTAGCAAAACTGAAAACGTGACTCAAATCAAGTGTATTTACGGGAGAAGGCATAAGTTGGCAAAAGTAAAAACAGTTAAGGTCAAGAAAATGAATAATATAAACTGGGAGAGGTTACAAGACATCAGTGCATAGGAATCGTGCAATAACGTGACTTTAAGATTTCAGTAGATGATCAAAAGGATTTCCCAGAGGTCACTTATTCTGTTTCAGATTTTTTACGGATGATGTTAAAAGGATACGATAAAGTGAAACAACGTTACTGAAAGTTACTTAATGATTGCTTGTAACGCTAATTAAAATTTGGTCCCTCGACTCAACTTCGACGTATTTCAGTCTGTGTTTTGGACGCCCTTCCAGAACAGCCTCCAACAAGTGTGCTCCCGTTTGTACTAGACAAGAGGGTAATTAGTGGCTTGCCGTCAACTGGTATGAGAAATCGATCTTGAGGGTGCTCAGAGGGCAAGGCAATTAATGGACCCCTGAACTTACTCTCACACTCTCCAATCAACCAACACACAACTACATCCCAACATCTAAACAGAAAGTCCCAGCGTTAGAATGCGCGACTTAACACTGACTTTTTTCAGCCTACTTTTAATTTTATAATGGATTTTGTTGTTTTCGCAGGCGTCATATTAATATAAATGCTTACGGGATTATCACTGCGTTGCTATACTCCTCCTCCTTCTTTTTTCCCCTCGACGTTTCAACCAAGTATTTTGTCTTCTTCAGGGGTCGCGTGCCGAATCTGCTACAGATTGTGATCTGCTGGAGACGGGCGTGGCTACTTGTTTACGTATTTGTAAACAACTCTTTGATATTAGATCACATATTTTCCTAGATATTCCCTCCGAGTTTAATTATAAGATTCAAAGATCACTGACTGGTCCTTGGAGAAACTTCGTTCCTTTTCATGGTATTATTAAAAAATCTGTTTTAAAAAATTTAAACTGTAATTCTTTCTTTGCTAGGGAAGACGTACTGGCTAAAGCTGCTTTGCGGCGCTCCCGTAATTTGCAGACGAGCTCTTGAACTTGTTCGGTTTCTTGGCATCTCCTCCTAGCACATATTTTCTTGTATTGGGTCTTCAAGGTCGATTTGTATCAATTTTTGACGATTTTCAAACTTCTATGGCTTATAACTTTTGAACCGTAATTTTTTGTTTGTGCACAAATCACTTTACAAGGCTCTACGTTAAGCATATAAAGGTGCGGAACATGCAAAATAAAGATCGAAAGCTTTGAAGCACCATTAATTGCAATATATGTATCTATGCATCTTGTTAGATGACCACAGGCATATTCTTTTCTTGTTAGGAAAAAAAATAATAACTGAAAGTTTCCAGTCCAATAATTAGTAATATCTTGTATTTGAACTAAACTGGCAAAGAAGACTATCTTTTTTTGTGAACTCACTGTCAGACGTGTAAAGGAGTATCTTTGTACTATGGGACCGAGCGTGGTGGGTGAACGGTTAACGTTCTGAACTCGCATTCGGGAGGACGCGGGTTCGAATCCTCGTCCGGGCGTCCAGATTTGGGTTTTCCATGGTTTCTCCAAATCACTCCAGGCCAATTCCGGGATGCTTCCTTCAAAAAGGCCATGGCCGAATTCCTTCCTGGCTACGAATGGAGAAAACGATATTGTAGGAAGAGAACAAGTGATAAAGCCGTAGTATATAAACTAAGTGCTAATGAAACATTAGGATTATTTTGTGTATACCTTCAGCTGTAGCTATGAACTCGATAATTGTTTGTATCATGACATAATAAATGAAGTGATGCCAAATTATCAACTGTAAAAAAAGACGGAAAACTGAAAAGGAATGAGCATAACAAGAATGTGTAATGGTTATTTATCCAATAAACATCATAGTACCAAATCTTATTGCTTATTGAATTCAGTTTATCGTCTATCTGGGATTTTTCGTAAAGAAAGTCATAAGTGGCCTTTGCACGTCCGATAAGAAAATATTGGAAATTAAAGAGAGTAAATATTGCATGCTACAAGGAGATAAACGTTTGGATGAATACCTTCAGAGCGGAATTGACATAGACTTTTTATTTATTGTTTGAGTTGTTTTAAGCTATGCAGGAAGTGAAGATTTGCAAGAATAAACCTTGTTTTTTTGATAAATTCTGAACGGTTTCTGCAAAAGTGGTTTGCGGTAAATTTGTGCGGGCCATGCACTCTCTTTGACTGTGGGAATAAATCAAGTTGACGGGAAATCCAGCCAGGCATGAGTAAAGGCTTTCATCCTTCGTCTCGCTAAAGAAGTCAAACTTACTGTGGTGTGATGAAAGACCCAAATTAAACCTTGCGGCAGAGACCACAAGCTAATTAAACTCGATTCATCCAACCACAAAAAATATTTATGGCGAATTAAACTGAAGCTTTCAAGTAAGGCATTAGCTTCTTTCAATTTTTACCTAAGTCTTAAGTTAAAACGTACTTAAGTTAGAAGCAAGCTGGATGGATAGTATTAGAGACGATATCATAAACTTTTTGCGCATAAACGAGCAGAAAACTTCATCATATCGTAATACTCTAGTCAGACTGCGATTCCGAAACGCCTGATATCTCTTCTATCTGCGTAATTGTTAACATTCCGTTTTGTAATCATCAACTCATACACCATTTCCACATTTTCCTGAATGTCTCCACTGACTTTTGTAAGGTAAGGAATTTTAATCATCTTGTCGATGTATGATAATCAGTTAAATACTTATATTTTTCAGATTGAGACAAATAATATGTAGGCTAGTGAATCGACTTGGTGGTGCGGACGAATGAAAAAGAAGAGAACAATTTTCGACACTGGTGGATGGAAGAATTTGACGAAAAGACAGAAGTGTCAGATAAAAAACAACATTTCAGGAAAGTAAGATTACAGATTTGTAGTATATGTATTAACTGCTCGTACAGATTTTGAAAATATCTATGTATTTATACGTCCGGTAATTGTGAATTGGAGAGTTTTCTATGTCTGAAAATTTAATACACTAAGCACTCCAAGAAGAAAGCAACTACTTAATGATAAACAGGGGAAAAAATTAAACTGGACAGAAATAAGTAAGTAAGAATTAATTATTCACCTATTTAGTCATTATAAAAGGTGAGATTGTATTTGTTAAAAGAATATTTTTCTAGCTTGTGACCGTTTTTTGCGTATCATCACGGGTCTAGAATAGTTTCAGTTTTTGGGGTCAAAGATTACATACAATAGGTTGACCTGATCTGGCCAGTTAAGAACTTTACCTGTGTTTCACCCTTAAGGTGAATAAAATGTCTTGGCCATGAAGAACTCAGAAGTATATAATTAGACGAATTAAACATAGAAAGAGACGATCACGCTATCGTATAATTGTTTCAAACTTGCTGAAATACAAACTTGACTTGTATTTGACCATAAAAGTTCACTCTGAAAAATGTGAAGAATTTCTGTTTAAAGGGAGTGCGCAATAATCATAAGGTAATCTTTGTCATAGTGTCTGTAGCGGCCAGAGAACTTAATACAGATTATTAAATAGTTAAGCAAAACCGTAGAAATGAAATGTCAGAATGCTCGTTTCGGTTTGATATCCTCTTTAAATAGCCTAGCTCAAGTACACCAAACTTGTACAAAGACCATTAACGAAAGTCGTCGGCAAAATACGTAAAAAGCAAATAAACCTTAATGTATAAACTTTAGTCAGACAGCAACATTAGTGAAGGTTTTAATTAAATTGAAATTTAGTCTTGGCTGGAATGACAATTGGCATATGCTGTTATAGCTGAGACCATGAGTAATTTAAGTCAACATATTACTTAAAAGTAGTATAACTTTTTTTAAACAGTAAAGATCATCAGGTTTTTTAACTATAAAATGCTACGATAAGCAAAATTAATCACTGTATTATGGCAGTTATGTATTAACCGGCAAGAGGGGATATTTTTGCGAAGCCAATCCTATGTGTTTATTTCCTCACGTGATTGGAAATCGACAAATTTTGTGTTTCCATGATACTCGCCGAGGAGGAGGGGAGAGACGATCGCCCTGGCAACTGCTTGCCAGAGGAGTGCGGATGATTTCGTTCTGGAGGCTTGGATGACTGAGCGCCAAGCCCGATCGATGTTGTCACATGTGCTGGTTGACGTGACAAGTGCCTTGCAGAACCTGGACGGGTTCGCTATTAGAGTGACGATAGCGCTCTTGTTGCGCTCTTGTTGCGTCGCTTCGTGCAGCCAGACAGACACGGTAATTATGCCTCCAGAAACAGTGTGTACTCTGACGAATCATTGAGACAGCCCTTTAATGAGTAAGAGTTCTTTTGCCGCCGGACATAAAATTTCTGAGCTAGTTGTGTTTAAAAGCCGAGTGCTTTTTTATTTTATTCTCCTAGTTTGAACTGAAAGACTGACGTCCATTTTTTAGAAACTTTCAATAACTATTATTTGTGGGAACAAATCAATTCCCTGGCGCCCTGTAGAACACAGTCAAATCTGATGTTAACTTTTTTCCATTGTAATACAAGAATCGCTCTCAATGTGCATAAGAGAGTTTTTGCTTCAGTTGCATCTGAAATTTGTAAATCTATGTAAAGTTCATGTACATGTATTGCAATTTCTTAGCCTCAATTGACGATAATTGTTTGTTTGTGATTTTGCATCTGTAAGACGAGGTATTGCATTGAACTTTATTTTTGTCACAGACAGATGTTTAAGATTAACGGTAAATATACCTCTGTCTGTAAGCATTCATGAGTACCAAATAAACCAATATTTTAGAATCTTTACAAATACTAACAACAGAAGTAATGGTTTCACCTCTGTTTCCGGAAATTAATATACGTGCTTCGCATAAGGTAAAATTATGCAAGGTAAGAAATTAATCTGCCCAACCGACCAATCCGCTACAGTATAATGACACAGGCCAACCCTTAAAAAAAGCATGAACATGGAAGGGAGTATCGTATCACCTAACCATCCTTCTTACACATCTCAAGTCTGAAATAGTGGCAAATATTTCTTTCAGAACCGAGTCTTCGCTTACGAAATTATTTCTAGAAAGCGTTCCGGTTTTTCCCCCTTTTTACATGAAATACCACTAAACTTTTAAAGTTACTTTCCCTGCCTTGTCAGTATTGTTGAAGGCCTGGCTGTCGCTCCCCCGAAGTGTTCAAGTGCTTACATTTTACTTATCTGAAAATTGCTTCAGTTCTCGTAACATTCGGTGATCGTCGCTTATAATAATAATTCTTTCTGCTCCTGCGGAACTATCTACTTGGACTTGAGAATAATCACCTACTGCAAGAATATTGCCTGATACTTTTGGGAAACGCAGAAAGAACTCAAAGAGACGGTGTGAGCGGCGAGGAGCAATTTACTGATAATGGGAAAGATGGTGGGAACGAGAAACCAGTTGAGAAAGAGGAAGGAGAGAATCATTTCGACTCATTTTAAAATTTTGTAAAAATATTAGCTAATAATATACGAAAAACAGACTTGGTTGTGTGGAGGCATTGTTTGATTCGTTAAAGTAGTCCAGTAAGAAACTTTTTCTTTTTTATGTCTCGGAATAAAAACTACAACAAATTTGAGTGGAATATCTTTTACTTTGTTACATGACTTTCTTTGGAAAAATATTCAATTTTTTTCCTAATACTCAATTTGTTATCCCATAACCTCACCAAAAAGGAATCGTACTTGATTTTACCTCACGGAATGAACCAAATAGTAACATTTCGCCAAGTAATGCAGGAAACTTTCAACCACCATACTTTCATTGGTGTCGAAATTATGTAGCGCGACAAATAAAAGGTTAATAGCCATTTTGGTATTTAAATATGCTGTCAATTAGATATTATTTCCTTTTTAATATAATCAGAAAATATTCGATTTTTATACGACGCTGCTCATGAGTTGGCAGAACTGCAGTAGATTGTTCTTATAGTTTCTTTGTTCTGTAGTGAGTAAAGAAGCTGAAACTGGCTATCGAAGGAAGATGATAGCCATTATTGTAAGTTTTATTCTGTTCTGATTTTACTAAGAAACTTCGAGATACAAATTATATGCGACTTGCTCTGAAGAAAATTACTAGCAAAGGGATCACTTAAACTATTCAGAATATAGTGAAATACTAAAGAATTTAGCAAGTGGGTCCCTTGTTTCTGGGATTGCACCGGCTGCCTGTTTACACATTCCACAAAGTTCAAAACATTCCGAACTTTTCCTCGTTTCCATTCAAGATCTCGGAATTAGTAAGAAGAAGACACGGTTACAACCAAGCTCCTGGCTTCTCTTGAGGTTCATCCATTTCATGGTAACTAAACAAGAGGACCAGGGCGGGGCTTTTACGAGTGTTAAATCTTGAGGGAGAAAAGAATACTGAGCGTTATTATTTTACTACCTCAAAACCCGTAAAAAAAAATGTTGGGTTTAACGGAGTGTTCTGGCAAGTTTTGTTTTCGCAGTTTCTGAAATAAAAAGAATTGTTACAAAATAAAGTTCAGTGCAATTCCTCGTGCCTCACGCTGTAGTAAAAAGCTTCAGTCGTCATCCAGGTCCAGGCTGCATTTCAACCTAACCACAAATTCCACAAAATTGCCGCCCGAAAATCAATGCTTCAATCACACACGAATTACCGCATGTTAGTTGCAATGATGCATCGCTATATAAACTTGATCCAGAATCTTCATGGGTTCTTACATCCTATTTTTTTCCGTGAGTCAGACCGATATTACAACGTTTGAATAACTGACTCAGTTAAACGCGGTTGAAATAATGACCTAAGTAATATGGCGTCAGTGTAAGTAAAGGAAAATATAACTCTAAGCCCGCGTAATATTTAATTTTAATTGTAATCTAGGCTGCATAGATCTCGATAAGAGTGGAACTTCTTTCGTCCTAAAGAAATAATAATTTAAGTAACAATACTCTCATGAAAACGATTTTTTTTAAATAAAATATTAAATTATTCATGCCCTCTGCTGTAACGTCAAATGCCAGTTGCAATTAAGACCCTGGCTGTATAATTGAAATAACATTCTAATCAAAATTTTCGCTAACATTGCTGATCGAAAATTAAATCTTTTTGTCTTAGGTAACGAATACTTCTACTAAACTAAAATTAAATAAACTAATAACTAATATGCTAATTTAAACAGAACACATACTTTTCTTTCAGTGTTAACAAAATAAAATTGTCATTAAATAAATCGCATAACCTCGAAAAAATACCTCTGACCATGGTTAGATGACGTCGCAGTGTGATAGAGGTGGCTGCATCATGACAAAGATTGGCGTTTTATTAGTATGGATTATTCATTATTTAAACCGAAGTAGTGCAGTCTTGCTCAGTTGCTTCTTCTTATTTTGTTCTTATTCTCGATGTACTATAAGCCTCCTACTGCTCTCAACATTTGGTTGCCAGCATTAGTTTTCTGCTATGTACTTTATTTTCTCACGGTAAGGTGATAAAACATTAAAAAATGAAAATGGTGTATATTATTTCGTCCACTTACTAAAATTTCTATAGTTATTTTTGAGTGTATGACATTTAAGGAAGTACGAACAGAAAGTAAGAAGTGAATTGTATTTTATCATTTCTGTTTTCTAATATGATTTTTTTTTTGAGCCAAATAAAATAACATATTTTTACTCTTCAATTTCGTTTTAAGATTTCTGGCTGGTGGCAGGTTCTTTACTTTTTCCCTTTTATTTTTTCTTTGTCGTGGTCTTCTTATTCGCTTTGTACATTTTGTTCTTTCTTATTACTCTATAGGAGTGTCTTTCAGTATCTCTTTCATCATTCTCGTTGGCCCTCCTGGTCCGTCTTTTAGGTGAGCATACTTCGTTTCCAGTGTTTGCCTCTTTTAACGACTGGCGCGTTTGC
>CM061919.1:153154720-153173718 GCA_031002005.1 Vandiemenella viatica | reverse complement strand
TATATGCTTTCAAATACTCTGTAAGTCGTCTCGTTGATGGTGGATGAGCTGTTAGCGTGTTGTGTGTTGGTCAGACGCACGGCGGACGGCACAACGTGTCCCTGGAGGAGGACCCTGAGCAGAGGCCACTGGAGCGCGCCACGTCCGCCTTCCAGCTGCGGCTGACAGCTGTCCACGCTGGCCGGCTGGACATCACCTGCCTGACCAGCGCGCCAGTGGTGCTCGGGATGGACTCGGTGGCGGCCGCTCGCAGCGACGGGCTGGGTACCGCCAACAGCGCCGTGGGGCCGCTGCAACACCAGATGCACGGCACACTCACGGGTAACAAATACTGTCGCAGGCACAGTATTCACCAATACAGCCGCTGACTGCAATAAACGGTATCGATCAAGAAGGTATTACTAGAATGTATGACTGGAAACTTTCTCGGCGTAGTGATGCAATGTAATTTTCTTGGATATCCAGCTGGCTTTGTTGTCTTCATCAGGTGTCAATTAGCTTCCAGATGTTATAAGCTTGCTGCATCGTTTATAAGCATACAAATTGTCTCGCGATATGATGCAAACCCAGTCTTTGCAGTCATAGCAAGCTTATAATACGAGGGGCAGTCAGAAAGTTACCGAAATTTCATTGTAACTCTTTATTAACAAAAGATAAGTACAAATTTACCTAATCTCCTTCAAAGAAGGCTCCGTCTGAACACACACACTTGCTCCACCGCTCCTGCCATTGCTGGAAACAACGATGAAAATTCTGTTTTGGTATCTTCCAAAGTACAGCCGTCGCTTTGGTTTTGATGTCTTCTAAGGTGGCAAAACGGTTACCATTGAGGCCCATGGCACACAACGTCCTCTCCACGACCAAAGAAATCGCGTCATATCAAATCCAAAACTAAAGTGATGCTCATTGCGTTTTTCGACAACGAAGGTCTGGTGCATGCTCATTGCGTTTTTCGACAACGAAGGTCTGGTGCACCATGAATTTCTACCAGCTAGACAAACTGTTAACTGCCAATTTTACGTGCAGGTTTTGAATAGACTGAGGGAAGCAATCCGAAGAAAACGTCCCGGCAAATGGCAAGGAGGATGGTCACTGCATCACGACAATGCTCCCTTCTACACATCGATTGTTGTGCAGACATAGCTTGCAGAAAAGAACATTCCTCCACCAGCCTCCCTACTCACCGGATTTAGCGCCATCGGATTTCTGGCTCTTTCCCAAGATCAAAACAGGATTTTCATCGTTGTTTCTAGCAATGGCAGGAGCAGTGGAGCGGTGAAGCAAAGTGTGTGTGTGTGTGCGCAGAAGGAGCCTTCTTTGAAGGAGATTGGGTAAATGTGTACTTATCTTTGGTTAATAAAGAGTTACAATGAAATTCCTTGAACTTTTTGACTGTCCCGTCTGGAAGCTACTTGACACCTGGTGAAGACAATAGAGACAGCTGTCGAAATGTTGCGTTTCTCCGACACCGTCCAGAAGGGCACCCGAGAAGATCACATTGCATTCCTAGAATGCTTCTTGTGAGATACTGAACGTTTCTTACAGTCAGCGGCGTCGCTGAATTGAAATACTACATAAACTCCTTTTCCTTTTAATTTTTCGGCACATTTGTTCCTGTCGGTTCTTCCGACCTATTATCCTACTTCCTTTTTTTATCTTCATTACAATTATAAGTTAGGAACTCTTCTCCGAAGTGGATACATTCATTAACCTCCATAAATAGGAAGATATTGAAAACTGACAGGAGATGTATGTCACAATAAATTTATATAAAGATTATTTTATCACTATATAGTAATTCAAAATAGGTCCTTTTTTGGTATTTCAACAGCACTCTTCTTTAAAATTATTACACTTTAATCAAAGTAAAAATTCTTTCCTCAAGTTCATCAGCACGCTTCACACAACAACTCACAAGTTATTCACATTAGATCTTCACAAAAAGCTATCGGCATTGTTACATGTATTACAAGAATAACTGTACTCCGAGAGAGACATACTAAAGCAGCAATATTACTTTAAAGTTCGTCGAGAGAGAGAATTGTTTGGGTTACTTAATCACTGGTAGTGATAGAATTCTGTTATCTCATGGTCATCTCGGCTGCGACCTCGTTCCACATATCATCAACAAAATAACACGTAACGTACAGTTTTAGAGGGAGAATACGAAAAGGGATGTCCTTTGTAATGTGATGAGTTTACATGCCATTCTATGTAGAGATACCGTCAAGTTAGCCAACCAATAGCGTTGTTATTTTAGTTGCTGGTGCAGACGGTGAAACCAACATAATTCACAAAACATTAAAAGATTTGTACTACCTCTCTGCCTTAGGATCCGAGGCATAGGATTTGCAGAAGTATGACACTGTATTTTCTCCCACTATATATGGGTTCTATTTTAATTTTCCTTAGTTGACGTCCACGGAGCACTGTTCCATAGCCAGTAGGTAGTCTAACCATGGTGGAAAGCGTCTCCTTCTTATCCGACAATCGCTGTCATTTACAGACTCCTGAAGTTCCTTGTACAATATATTTCTGTATTAATTATAATCAATCAGGGATCAGAAAAGAAATGGCACAAAAAAGGTGACAATTCAGAAGCAAAATTATAAATCAAAATTCAAAAAAATGAAGACAGAACAAAGGAAACAAGAACAAAATGAACGTACGAAGAAGTTTTTGAAAAAGAAAAGTAAAATAATTGATTAATCATGAATAATTTGAATTTAAACCCTGTCCTTAAGGGCAATAATAATTAATATTAATAACTATAATCTATAAAATCTCTCATTCCTTTTTTCCCTCTTATCATTATATTTCTAATACAATTCTTATTTACTATTAGTTCTAAATCATTAATGTTCCCAGTCATTTTTCAGCTGTCATTTTTAAATTATTTGTTGAAACAGTCGTAAGAAACTGGATATATGTTACACGTTTCAGAGCGGTCAATATCGGAGAACAAATAAATCGTGCCAATAGGGGAGGTAGCGAAACAAGCAGCACAGCCAACGAAAAATATTCTCTGGATGTTCTTAAACACAATTATTCAGTTAACCAGGAGAATTTACGAGTATTATCTATAAAATTGCATTTTAAACTTAATTTTGTACCCATTCCGTATATTCTATTTAGCCATTCTTTCCAAAACAAGTCAGTAATTTTCGTAAGTAACCAACGCTATAGTACCTAAACGTAAACCAATATGTTTCAAAGAAAACATTCTTCGAATATTAATTTATAGATAGCTTATGGGAATGTTACCACAGTAGCTGTGTAAAACATTAATATACTTTGGCCAAAACTAATATTACCAAGTTGCCTTTCTATTGTTTTCTCACAACCAGCGCACAGTGTTATAACTCTGAAAGATTTGTATCAAAATCTCCCAATAATCAGTCCATTAGTACAATTGTACTACGGTATAACTGAATGGAGTCCAGAGTTATGTACTACTTGATGATATTCCATTCGTCACTACTTCAAGAATTACCGGAAGATTATCCTCCCTTTCTGCTGGTACGGTTTTTACGAGGAGTGTGATAAGTAATACGAAAAAATTTTGATACTAGATTTAGTGGAACTCTGGAAACACGAAACTAATGTATTTACATACGCAGTCATAGACGTAATTTGCGAACAGAAATTTCTGCCCTCCGTGATCGGGAAAAATTTTACTTCTGTTTAACTGTTTCTGGTAAATTGTCAACATTTTCCCTCTTTTCTTTTTGCCGCTCATTTGCCTTGTTTGTAACATTACGTATTCCACTTTTTATTAGTATTTTTTCTGAAGCTTACTTAATCTTGTATGTTCTTGCTAGAGCTTAGCAATGGTAAGCAATTACTAAATCTTAATAAACTTACTTCTTTATGCATAGGCCAAAAATCTGTTACGGGCTCTGTTTTCTAGCCGTCTCTTCATGGGTCTATCAATATCCCTCCTTTCTGTAAGATAATACTGCAGGGCAAGCTTCGGAAATCTGTCATTACCCATACTCAGAGCATGGTCCTTCAAATTTTCCCTTTTTTCAAAAATTCTGATATTCAGAGGGGAAATATTCAGTTGTTACCTTATTTCTTCATTCCTTCTCCTATCAGTCGGGGAGTATCCTTGTACTGATCTTCGGAACTTCATTTCAGTTGATTAAATTTTATTTTTGTAATTTCACGTTTCACTGTCGTACAACAGAGTCAGTTCTGCCATTGTTTTATAAAATTTGAGTTGAGTCTCCTCTCTGGCTTTACTTTTCAGTGTTCGTCGAATTGTTCCATACATGTATTGAAAGTTTCTGCTTCACTTCGTTATCTTCATTAAAGGATAGTTTACAACAGAGGCATGTCAAGCTTGAGACTTGTTCTATTAATTGATAATCAATCACTGTTAAGTCTCTGGTAGAATATTTCCCTTGCTATAACAAAACTTTTATTTTTGTTCGAGAGAACTGCAAATTATAATCTTTACAAATAATATTTAATATATGTATTTCGTCTTCATTTTCCTGTAGGATAAATTGATCATCTCCAAATAGCATAGTGTTTATATATGTTCCGCTCCGTTTTTCGATTCCAAGATGACCTGTAGTTAATCGAGCGGTACCCGCCACATAAAATAGGGTTCACTTCGATCGGACTCACTTTCGAGTTAGTTTTACCAGAAACATCTGGTCGTTAGGATTACGCCAATCTCGAGCTACGGAGAGGAAATTAGCAAATGAAAAAGCGCAGGAAAGATTAAGTAGCTTTAAGTAAATTCACTTGAATTGTGTACAAGGACAAATATATGAATAATCATGAAAATACGGTATGAAAATAACTCTGACTCAATTCAGGAATATTACCAATGAAAATTCTAGCTACTTGGAGTATACTTCTCAGCCGGCAAAGGCTAATTGAATTCATTAGGCAGTACCTGTTAATTCTTGCGTGGAGTCTATGTATTTTTTCCTTGAAGTGTTACCATGGACTCTCTGAAAGCTAGTTTTTTTTTTTTTTTTTTTTTAATTTATTTATTTGGCCTTTGGTCTGAGACCATTTAGCCAGCATTATACATTAATTTTTGTTTGTTATTTTCTTCTTACAGAATATTGGAGGCTTCAAATCTTCAGTTCTGTGTCTTGAAGGAAGCGAACTATTGCCTTGTAGATCTGCACATTTCTTGATTGAAGAATGGTGGTAACGCTCGCTGGGAATTTGACTGAAAGCTGTTCGAGGCGCCTGTAGAAACGTTTGCGTTGTGATTGGAACCGTGAACAGGAGAGTATGATGTGATTGAGGTCGGAAATTTCTTGGTCTAAGGTGCATATAGGTGTTTCTATTATATGAAGGCGATATAAGTGGTGAGGATAACAACCGTGTCCTAGTCTCATTCTAATAATGGTTGTTGCGTGTCTTCTTGCAATATTGTGCTCTGCGAACCACGGTGTCTTCGGTATTGTAGGTTGTACTGCTGAGTAGTGTTTTCCTCTTAGTAGCTGCGTCCGGGACCAGTCTTCATTCCAACTGAGGTATGCCTTCCTAGAGACTAGTGGTATGAAATCCCTCCAAGGTAGCTGAATGCCTGCAAAGTGCCCTTCGTTGATGCTCTGTTTCGCTAGCTGGTCGACGATTTCATTGTTCATTATTCCTATATGACCTTTAATCCAGAGAAAATGTACTTGTATGCCAACTGCAGAAGCTTCTGAAGCTAATCTTATTATTTCATACAGGTATTGGTGCATTTTGTTACTCCATACTGGGTTCTGTAATTTCTGGAGAGCGCTCTTAGCGTCAGTAAGTATTAAGATCCTTGGAAAGTGCTTGTCTAGCCCGTACTTGATAGCTGCGCACATGGCTATGGTTTCCGCTGTGTAAATTGACGTCTCTGCAGGTAGTAATGTTTGTCCGTACTCGTTAGTATGTGGGCAATAATAAGCGTATCCTGTACCTTCCGTAGTTTTAGAGCCGTCGCTGTAAATATGGATGTAGTTGGGCCAAGTTTTGTTCAAGTAGTGTGAAATTGCTGCATTGATGTTGTTACTCCGGATGATATTTTCTGGTAGATAATATATTTGTAGTTTCAGAAACTGAAATTCGTATGGATACAGGAAGCCGGGAATAATGCGGCTTTTTAATACGAGTGGTTTAATCTTTTCATATTCCTTGTATCCTTTTGATAGTAGAGGTACTCTTTTCGCTGGTGGTGGTCCGTTCCTCGTGAGTCTTCTGTTCATTACTGACAGCTTCTTTAGTAAAGGATGTTCCTTTATAGCAAAGATGCGGATGAGGTATTTGTTTGTAAGAAGTTCCCGGCGTATAGAAAGGGGCATTTCCTTTGCTTCTATCAGAAGAGCATTGGTAGGACTAGACCTCATTGCTCCTAGGCATAATCTTATGGCCCTATGTTGAGCCCTGTCCAGTTTTTCCAAGACGTATTTTGGCGCGTTTCCGAACAGGGTGCTTCCATAATCTATTACTGGACGGATTAAGGATCGGTACAAGATTAGTAGAGTAGAAGGATCTGCTCCCCACCATGTTCCTGTGATGGATCGGAGTATGTTCAGCGCTTTTCCAACCTTCTGTAATATGTAGTTTATGTGGCGGCTCCATGTTAGTTTGCTGTCCAGATATAGGCCCAGAAGTTTAGCCGACGCTTCTATTGGGAAGGTATATGGTCCCAGCCGTATGGTGCGTTCTCCGAATGTGCAGCGCTTCCTTGTGAACACCACGACAGTTGATTTAGGTGCTGAGAGTGTAAGTCCACACTCAGATGTCCATACAGATAAAGTTATTGCCGCATCCGATAGCCATTGATAGGTTAAATACAAGGAGAGAGACATGGTATATATGCAGATGTCATCAGCGTACTGTAATACTTTTATATGCGTGCTAAATATTTTTTCCAGATTGGCGGTATATATGGCATATAATAGCGGACTGAGGATTGATCCCTGGGGTAGGCCCTTCGATAGTGTTCTAGGTCCGAAAAAGGTATTATCTTGCTTTCGTATATATATGGTACGTTGACGAAACAGATTGTAGATGTTTTGGCAGTACCGCGCTGGGATGCCAATTTCTTTTAGCTTTTTGAGCAGCACTGTTGGCACCACATTGTCATAGGCTCCTGAAATATCTAGGAATATGGCTGTTAAGTATCCCTTTTCAGTGAATACCTTCTCTATATCTGCAGTTAGAAGACTGAGGTTGTCTATCGTACTATGTGCCTTTCTGAATCCAAACTGAGTCCTGGGTAATAGATTATTGTGTTCCAGCCACCATTCTAATCGTTGTTTCACTAGTCGTTCAAATGTTTTGGCGATGCAAGAAGACAAAGTTATCGGTCGGTAGGACTTGGCATCGTTAGGGTTTTTCCCCTGCTTTGGGATGGGTACGATGATGTGTGTAGTCCAATCTTCAGGAAAATTTCCTGTAATCCAAATTACGTTGAAAAGTTGAAGGAGGAGTTGTTTTGCGTTACTTGGCAAATTGGCGAGCATGCTGTAGTGAATTCCGTCAATCCCTGGAGCTGTGTTTGATGCTTTTTTGAGGGCTCTTTCTAGCTCGTTTTGTCTGAAGGGCCGCATGAGATACGTCTGATTCTCGCCTGTAGAAGTCGATTGTAACGGCTCAGGTGGAGAAGCTACCGAAGGCGGGGCCACAATGTCGGCGAATTCTTCAGTCCAACAATGGAGAGAGCGGGTGGGTACACACTTCTTTTTGAATTTATTTATGGTTGACCATATCTTTGAGAGCGGCGTGTCTTTGGAAAGTTTGCTGCAAAAGGCTTTCCAGCTTTCTTTCTTCTGGTGTTTCAGTGTCCTCTTCGTTTCTGCGTCTGCTTTTTTGTAGCCTAGAAAATTTTCCCAGGTTGGAAACTGTTTATAGTATTTCAGAGCTAGTTTTCTTTTTGCGATGATCCTTCCACATTCGGGGCTCCACCATGGTACTGTTATTCCTCGCGGGTGAGTTATAGTCTTCTTTTGTGGGATAGATTGGCTAGCTGCGTAGTTGATGTTATTTATGAAAGCGTTATACTTTTCAGCTATAGGGAGCGTATTTGGAATACCGTCGGTAGTCCTTTCCATGATTCGTCTATAGTTAATCCAGTTTGCTTGATTTAATTTCCATTTGGAATAAGGTTTGTATGGAGGGAGATTGATTGGATTTATGGTCGTGATTTCTATTGGGAAATGGTTGGATCCCATTGTGGAAGGGAGGACTCGCCAACGGAACTCCGAGGAAAGCGATGCTGAGCACAGGGAAATATCTATGGCGGATTTCCGTTGTTCTGGCAGGGGAAGTATTGTTGCAGATCCGTCGTTTAAGATAAATAGTTCATATTCTTCTATTAATTCCAAGAGTGTCCTTCCGTAAACGTCTGATATTTCACACCCCCATGTCGTATTGTGTGCATTAAAGTCGCCACAGATTAGTAGCGGTTGCTCCAACTGTTGCATGAAATAGCGCCATTCCTGCTCTGTGATGACGTTCCTAGGTGGGCAGTACAGGGATACTATGGTGACTTCCTGTCGGCTTATCAGCGCTCTAACGGCGATTGCTTGAAAAGATTTTATATGGGCGTGATCTATAGCGATCGCTGTATGTGGTATTAAGGTTTTAATTACAATTGCAACTCCTCCCCAGCCATCTTGACGATCATTGCGATACACGGTGTATGTTGGAAATGAAATGTTCCTTCCTGTCTTCAGCCATGTTTCTGATAGGGTAGCAATGGATACGTTCATCGTACTTAATGCTCTCTGAAATGACTCTCGGTTGGCAGCGAGAGAACGCGAGTTCCATTGTAATATTGTATGCGCCATAGCACTCGGTTAAGGTGGATAGTTGTTATGGGTTCTTTACTTGTTAACTACTAAGCTGGTGAGAAGACGGCGGAGCGGATCAAGATGGAGAGTATCAGATGGAGATGATTGGAATTCATATATTATCTGCAAAATTATTTGCAATATGTGCTCTATAAGCACTGCATTTTCTGCTGAAGGAGACTTCTCTTTATCCTGGAATTGCGGAGGGTAAGGATTCTGTATGATGGGAGTTGTAGGTAGATGCTGTGGTATATACAGTCTCTGATGGACAGGAGGATAATGGGGCGTTTTTGAGTTTGGAGCTGCTGGCCTTTGCTTGTTGTGGCCCGTAGCAGTGGGAGTTTGAAGCACTTGGTTTATAGTGGATGCTTTGGATTGGTGACGTATCTCTTGTTCTTGATAGGTGGGGATAATAGGGTTGTTTTGGAGTGCCTTTGGTGAGGCTGAACACGGAAGCGACGATGCAGGCGGTGGGAGCGGGGGGAATTGGTTTTCATCATGATAGGAAGGTGCGACGCAGGCTGCTTGTGAATACGTCTGTCTGTGGGCGGATTTCCAACTCGTCATTGGTGAAGCTTTGTTGTAGACCACGGCCTCGCGTGCTTTTAGTTGTTGTACGTATACTGGACATAGTCTATCATTGGATAGATGTGGGCCCTGACAGTGAACGCATCGCGGATCACCTGTGCTAGTGCATGAATCCATCGTATGCGGGCCCCCACACTTATTACAACGGGTGGCACTGCGACATTGTGTCATGCGATGTCCAAAACGTAAGCAATTGGCACAAATTAGTATTTGTGGAATATGAGGCTCAACTGAACACCGTGTTCCAAAAATTGTTATATGGTCTGGTAAGGATTGAGATCTGAAGGTAATCATGCAGACCGGTATCGGAATCCTTCTTTCGTTGTTTTGGTAAGTGCTCCTCTTGGTGAATCTTTTCACGGAGATAACTGGGTAAGGACTTTCTATAGCTTGTTCGATTTCTTCTTCTGATAGGCTGATATCTACGTCCCTAACAATCCCTTGTTTATTTATTAAAAAGTTTGGTATGTATGCTTCAAGATTCCTGTCTTTGAACACTGTGGACTGTACTAACATGTTGGCTGAAGTTGCAGACTTAGTTTCAATTTTTAATCTGTTTCTACCGGCTGTTATGATATTAATGATGTCTTGTTTATATGCAGCATTGTGTGTGTAGAGAATTTTGCCTATTGACATGGGATGTAATCTTCCGATATTTTTATCTCCACTTTCTACGAAAACGTAGAATGGTCCGATGTCTGTGCGACTGTAACGGTTGTTCTTGCTTCTGTCCCGATTGGAATTTACGTTAGTGCTTGCCGCCTGCGGAATAGTGCCCTCTTTAACTGGATTCTGATCTTGGGGTGTTATAGCTTGAACTCCTTCACGATTTGCAGAATTACTTGCGATGTCAGTTATCATTTCTTCATCAGTTGCAGTTTGAGTAGAATCGCGGCTGTCACATTCTACGGCTGGTGAAATTGGAAAACACTGGGCTTTTGGCAAGGAAACTATCTCCTGAGAAACGCTGACTGGTATATTTATAGTATCTAAAACCATCTCCTCGTTTACTAGCACGTTACAATTTTCCGCTACGCGAGACCGTTTAACCTGCCGCTCTTCCGGCTCTACATTGCTCAGGAATTCTACGGACGTAGTGCAGCTTGCAGCTAATTCGCCATTACCTGGATAGTTCGGTGGTTGAGGATGATGAGGCTGTAGCTGCATTTCTTGTTGGCTGTACATCATCGGCGAAATTGAGGCAGCCGTTTCTGGATGGTAGCACGACTGCAGCGCCGATTTGATTAGTTGCCCCGTATCGGGGGGGTCTGCCATATTAAGGCAAGGCCCAAGCACTTAGCAGATGATAGTTACTGAACACTTGTATTAAATGTCTTTTAACGTTCCTAACTTGATATGCACTTCACTGGACGATCGAACCGTGAATGCGTTTTCTGTTTACTCGAATGCCTTAGCTTCAGAACACGGAAGTGATCACTACGAGCGCTCCGGCTAGACTGTGTGAAAGCTAGTTCAAAACTGTGCTCCATTAGTGGAACTTAGTGTCCCAGTCTTCACGTGTTTCTGAGGCACCTCTCTTTTAATTGCCGCGTTACAGCATAGTAAGGCTTCAAAGCGAAGAGGGCGGGATTAGACTTTTACACGATATATACGACAACTTTAACCATGGGGCAAGCTGCGTAGACAAAAGGTTTGAGTTATATGAACCAAGGCTTGGGAAAGTCACTCCAATTGAATATGTTATACTGTTATGAGGATTGGTCATGTGCTAAGGAATGAGTGCCTGCTTAATACTGCTCTGGAAGGGATTGTAAACGGAGGGAGAAGAAGAGGTCGGCGAAGGAAGAAAACAATGATATAATGATAAATGGAAAATATATAGGGACTAAAAGAATGGCGGAACAGAGGGAGGTGTGGAGGGCTGTCACTGTGCGTGGACCTGCTGTATAGCAGAAAACTCTTGATGATGATACTGTTATGACTTAAAATATACCTATTAAATACAGGACATTTTACTTCAGTTTCCTAAGTCGATCTTATTAAACTGGGTATTAACTAACGTCTTCTTGTACAAGATTTATTTTGAAATACGATGTTGCGGACTCATTTCTGTGGGTGTGTCTGCTGTTGCAGTGGAGGTGTGGCCGTCTTCCAGCTGTCACCCGCCGCCACTACCACCACCCCTGCTGCCGCCACTGCTGTTGCTGCTCCTGCGGTGGATACCTGCGGCCGGGACACTCCGATGACGTCATCCGCACAGTAGACTCAGAATCCTCTGCATGTCAGTTTTAAAAAAAATGCAACCAAGAAACCTTAAAGCTCCAAACAAAATTCTACCACTGCAGGCGTCAAGAATCGGGCCCATCCGATATCGGATACACTACCTTTGCTCGATGAAGAGGTCTCGATTTAGATAAAGACGTCTGCTCTTTCCTTCACTAATAACTGAGTCACGGCACTAGAAGATTTGGAACACAAAACTTTACAGCAACGCATCTCTTCTTATTCCTGTCCATAACGATCAGAAATTCTTTTCGATACTCTGGATGAAAGTAATATCATAATACCGAGAATAATGTTGTATAAAAAGCATTATCGATCCGTACTTATTTGCATACATACAATCGGAATCACCCTTCCGCATAATAAGAATTGTCTAGTTGCTTTTAAAATCAATGGCGAAGACAATTTCGGAATTATGATTATTTCTGGCTGTATCAAAACACGTGATGTTACGGACCTGTTCTCTGACAATATTACCTGAGCCTCACTCAACAATCAATGTTATTTAATAGTTGTATTTCACCAAAACCTTATTTACTGAGGAAAATCTACATATGTTGACTATACCTAGCGTGATAACATCATTATCACTGCAGTTTTTGTGATTTTACAATAAGGGCTGCCGGTATTGCAAGGTTAAATAAAGTAGCCCTTAGCTTACTATTTGTGAAGTTGACAATCTGAATCGTGCTGTATCGACGTGGTGTAGATCTTGTCAATTAAAATACCGCGCGATTAAAAACAAATGGAAATTCCTCTAAGATTCTCTTAGCCGAAACGAAACCATCTATCAAATATGGGTGTATATGAGACAGAAGCAGCAAGTGATCATTTGTATAACTTTAAAGAAACTAGTAGCAAATAAATATTTAAGAAATAAGTGACCACTATTATCCACGTCAGAGATCATTTAAAATGAACACTGAGCGAGAAACCAATTAGAAGAATACAATCATTGCTGTTTCGAAAAAAATAGTCATAAATTAGTAAGTTTGAAGTAGATTCTTTAAACATGTCAAACTGTAGCATTATTTCATTTTATAAAGAAGAATCAATCATTCCTGCGTTCATTTCGCAATTACATATGGTACTTAGCCTACCAAGCCTACAGCAACGCAAAAGCATGAAATTGTGAGGAGTAAGAACCAACACAATTGCTTCTTACACTCAACTGAAATCAATTTCCGCAACTCAAAGTATCTAACAAATGTTTATTTTTACAATAACCCTTGCATAACATATTTGCCAGCTGCCACTTGAAATCTCAGACAACCTCTGTTCGTTAAAAATAATTCTTCACATTTTTCAGTAAATTCGGTGAAATATTTGAAGTAGTAATAAAGAGGAAGAAGAAGTTGGATCACCATACAAACACACTGAGCGGCAAATTTAAGGTTGCTTTTCACTGAACATATAAGGAAAAAATTAAACTAAAACATAAACTAATTTGATTATAAAGTTCGTGAAATCAAACATTAGCAGTAGCCTATAAGTAACCGTAAAACTAGGAAACGATTACAAATATAGAAAAATAGGAAAGAAAAAAAAATTGCAGCTCATGTAAAATTTTTCGAAATTTTGGCATAGCTGCTAAGCTCCTTTTATTAAAAACCGAAATCTACACCGCCAACTTTTGATACTCGAACTTTTTATTCAGTACTGATTGGAACATTTTAAGTAATGCAACAAAGGTACAACGTGAAATACAGGTTGACTTTGTGCAGGTGGTTGAGGATCATAGACGTGACTGGTAAAGTTAAAGCTCTCCCGTGACCTCAGCCGTAGACTGGATGTCGTGTGGTCAGTAAACATTTTCACATCACTTTTCTTCCAGATAATAATACAGTTCCTCGTCTGTATGGGCAAAGGGGGAGTCTCAGTACTTTCAGCTACGAGGAAAAATCACCTGTTTGATCACGATCTGAACCCCAATTATCCAGTTCGTAGTTAGTCGCAACGACAGCTGCAGAGCTGAGTCAATATTAATAATAGTGACGTTTAACCTGTCGAAAGACCGCTTGCAAAGTACTTCGGCAGTACAACGGAACCATACGGCAAAGAAACAGTTTAAAATTTTAAGCGTTTCAAGAAGGATTTTACTTTTGCAATTAACTTCTGTAGCCCACACAACAGTACGTTGAAAATAATATAGAGTTTTAAGTCGGGAAACTAAGCATCAGCCGAAACCTTCACGTCAACTTGCTGATTGAGATATAACATCCGTTTTCAGTTATGACGACATTAAAGTTCATTTTCTTGTGGAGAGATTGAGGGGGGCGGGTTAACGGATCGTTACAACCGGAAAAGATTATAAGCATGGACCATTTTTTATGAAATAACTATCCCGGTATGAGCATGGGGTGGTTGCAGGAAACCATGAAAATCCGAAATCTTAATTGCCAGACCGAGAAACGAACCGGGTTCTTCCAGAATGTCATTTCCAAACATTACCAATCAGTATGAAATTTTTATTACGCTGCGATGTTAACATCGTAACAAAAAAAGATAACAGTCAGGAATTAATATGTCGCGCATGCATTTCCAATGTCAACGATGGTCTTTTGCAAGAACTATGCCCATCCACCATATTCTCACAGAAGTATGAATTGCCAATTCTTGATGCACAGAACTTGCAGGCTGAGTCCGACAGTGTTTGTCCTAGTAAAAGAGTTGGCGTTTGCTCGTCTCTAAGTACCACTACAGTGTCTACGTCAGAGGTCAAAGGTCACTGTTCAGCGATTGCCTATTCACCACCAACCCTCTGGGAGAGTTGAAATTTGCACGGAACCGAACCTGTCAGATGGAAATGCCTTTGATATTGCGGAAAACACAGCTAACAAATTCTCTCTCACTTTTTTTTTTTTTCATATCCTGTAATGTTGTCAACTCTACATGTGGGAAAGTTATCGCGTTGTTATTTTCCGACGTCACTTACGTTCACAAAACCTTTCATCTTCCACGAGTTGTTTGTGCGCCAAAAAATAATAAAGTTGGATATCTCGTTAATATTTAACGGTCTACTGGATTTCAGAGCACACGAGGAACAGAAATAACAGACGTCGGAGCGAAGTTTTCATTTAATGTTTTTTTACATAAAATGGTTTTTGTACGTAGATCGCGCTTCAGCTAACATATGTATGTAAATTTTATACCGCTCGCTAATCTTGATGGTTCAACGATTATGTATAATTATTAATCTCCTATTTTAATTTCAGTACCGCACAAACATTACGGGGCAGAAATAATCATAACAGAGATTGGAATTAATCATGCTTCACTATAAACTTCATAGCGAGTCACTGTTGATACACAGACGGCAGCAGTTTCTATATGTCAATGTCGACTTTTTAAAAATAATAAAAGAAAGAATAACGAACTGGAAAAATTACTTTGCAGTAATTCATAATTTCAGCTCTCCGTTACAGATGTGTTAATAGTAATTTACACAAAATATTCAACAATTTGACGTATCTTATTCTCTTATTGTTACATTAGGCGAGAAAATGTTTCAGCATTCTTTGCCTAAGGGTGTTTCATTTTTCCTGAATTAAATTTTCTGCGTGAATCTAAAGCAATTATAGTATTATGTCAATAAAAATCCTATAAAACTAAATGGAGCCATGTTACTTGCGCTACATGTAGACAATTCACTCATTAGTTGGTAGCGTACCTGTGTGTCCCATCAATTCGTTCTGTAGTTCAAGTTTTGAAAATTTGTCAGTGCTAACCGTAAAAGATTTTGTCACAGAGGGATAGTCCTCATTAGTGCTATGGTACCGTTAACCACGAAACAAAATCCAGTTTGCTCTGTAAACATTGTACTTATTCTACAAATTTTATTTTGAAGTATTTTAGTCCTGTGGTGCGATTAACCACCTTACGAACTCTTTATATTTTTTTAAAAAAAAAAAAACACTGATTAGCTCCGACGATCCATCTCGACATTATTGTACAAATTTCATACGAAAGGATTTTTACATGTAAAGATAAAATGTACCAGACTGTCTGAATTTAAAAAAACAAATACACCATCTTTGAGATAATTAGTGATTCTGTCAGGTTGTATGTAAATGAATATCTACAGCAACAATGATTACTTCAGCTCCTTTACTCAATCACTGCATTAAATATTTCGACTATTTTTCAGAAAATTATACCCCATTAAATTATTAATTATTTACTGGAGGTCATTCTGCTTCCAACTGTCCTGATTTTGTTTATATCGAATTTCAAGCTGGAATGTTAAAAATAAAGAGGCTATATATAATCGCATAGTAGAACTTCGGTGCTATGGCAACACATTTATTCAAAAACGCTACGTTGATTGCAAAGTTCTTCCAAATCCCCTAACTACTGCATTAATAAGCAGGGATTAGAATGCATGGCGTGTACTACGAAGTTTTACACAGCGCGAAGGTCTCATGGAGGGAACACTCTACAAAATGAGATCCTCTTTGAATAAACAAGTGGCGCTCTCCATCTAAGGAAATAACAAGTGAATAACGACCTCAGGGCGCCATGTCGCCCGTTGGCTTCTTACCAAACTAAGTGTCACCTGCTTAGAAAGTGGGCAGTAGATTTTTTTTTTTTTTTTTTTTTATGTCCTTTAGAAGGAATCATCCCGGCATTCGATTGCACTGATTTGGGGAAAACCAATGAAAACCCAAATCTGGATGGTCGGACGGGGACTCGAACCCGCGTGCTCCAGAATGCGAAGGCAGGGCGTTAACGCTCATCCGCCACGCAAGGCGGCTAGGGACACGTTCCGCATGTAGTTGGTAACAATTACAAAAACTGCTTGGTAAAAATACTAGTACGCAACATGTTTTAGAACTGCGAGCACAAACGTACTGTAGGCGTAGGGTGCATAAGAGAAAATCGTAATATCTAACTACGCTGGATCACAAATTCTGTTTTCATGTCGCAGAAGACGAGACGAAACAGGAATGCGAAGAGAAAGAAATGCTTTTCATGAGCCACCAGACATTTATGTTACTCATTCAAGTTCCAATAAGGTGCACAAAGTTCAACGATCAGCAGTGTATTAGATTTGTTGGACAACGTCGGTGGCTGGTATCACACATTTGATAAAATTCGTGGAAACAATCTCGTTGCCGAACAATGCCATTCACCGTTTTAAACTGGTTTTTGCGACACTGCATAGTTATATCATTCCAATTTGCCTAAAAGTTCTCATATGCATTTCTGAAACACGCAATAAGGAACAATATGTATACATAGTTGCTTTGTGGGTTTGTTCGAAGCGGAATTATTATTACCAGACGTTTCTTATATGATAATTATTCCTGAGACAGCTCGTTCTTAACCACATATACAGGGTTTAAACAAAGTAACGAATATTTTAGGAGGTGATTGCATTTATCAAACATTGGGCTGCAAACACGTACTATCAGAGATAATAGCAGGTGCTCGACGTGTATCAGATACAGGAGTAGAAGAGGGTGCAAAAAAGGGCTGCTATATTTGTTTCTGGAAATTACCGCAGAACGCAATCAGTAACAGATATGATAAAAGAACTGGACTGCGATAGATTGGAAGACAGGAGGAGAGTGAAGATGGTAATGAGAGCGTACAAGGTGTATATTGGTGACAATGCATGGAAAGATACTGGTGTAATAATTAAAAGTAATGCATGGAAGAGAAAAGATGACCATGACCACAAGCTGGCACTCGATTTCAGGCCCAAGGTTATAGGAAGATTCTCTTTTTTAGGCAAGAGATTGGAATAAGTAATCAGGAGAAATGATGAATAACTAACCGAAAACGTTAAAAGAATTTAAAGTTGAAATTTGAAGAGGGTAAACGTAGGTGTGTGCATGAAAGAGGGAAGATGGGTGTGTACGGAAATTGTCACCGGAGCGTGCGCTCCATTGCAATTTTAATTAAATTAAATTAAAATAAAATAGCAATGCATGGCTCTGCCCTTCGGTGTAAAGGATCACGCACTCCAACTGTCCTTCCTGGTCCTATCGCGTCTTCATTTAATGTCAGTATGTACAACAACAACCAGGACAGTTTAAGAGACTGCGTGATTCCTTAGGGGGCGTCCATTAATGACGTGAGGTGTTTTTCCGGATCCCCCCCCCCCTCGTGAGATTTGGTCGGACCCCTCTCTCTAAAATGACAAGATATTTTGAGGGAGACCTCTCCCCCCCACCAGTCGACCTCTTAACTTTTTAAGGCTTTTTGGTCTCATGCTCCGAAGGGCGGTTATACCCCCCCCCCCAGGTTGGTTTTTAGACCAAAATACCCCCCCTAAAAATCGACCTTTTTTGATGGACTCCCCCTTACAACGAAGGGCAGAGGAACGTATTGAAGGAACCATCCCGGCTTCTGGCCCGAGTGATTTCTACATCTACATCTACATCTACATATATACTCTGCAATTCACAAAATTGTGGGTGGCAGAGGGTGCTCAGCACCAAAGCTAATCTCTTTGCTGTGCATTCCAATCCCTAATGGTACGAGGGAAAAAAGAATTCATATAAGAATCAGTCCGGCACCTTATTTCTCTAATTTTATCTTTCCTGTCCTTCCGACTCAAATAGGTTGGTGGAAGAAGTATTTCACTACACTCAAAAGTGAAAGTGGGAGTATGCATGCTTACTAATAAGTTTAAACGAAACGTGCGTCGTCTATCTACCAGAGACTTCCAACCTAGTCTACTAATCAGTTCTGTGACGCTTTCATAAGGACTGTAGCAATCGGTCACGAATCGAGCGGCTCTTCTCTGTACTTTCTCTATACTTTCGATCAACCCCTTACGAAACGGATCCCAAATGGCACAACAATAGTCCAAATGTGGACGCACAAGAAATTTGTACGCTATCTCCTTTGTTTTTTCATTACAATTTTTCAAGATTCGACCTATGAATCGCAGCCTAGAATTTGCTCTACCTACTAACGAATTAATGTGTATGTCCCATTTCATGTTCCTTTGTACTGTTACTCCCAAATAATTAATAGAATCGACCAATCAATAACTGTATTGTTTAACTCATATTTCTGAACAATTGGATTCTTTTTGTTAGTTATGCTCATTGTCTTGCACTTTTTACAATTTAGAGTAAGTTGCCACTCAGCGCACCAAGCCAAAATAACATCCAGATCGCGCTGAATTTCTAAGCAATCGGCCAAATTTCTTACTTCCCTATAAATAACCGCATCATCAGCAAACATTCTAAAAAGGCTTTTCACTTTGTCTCCGAGATCGCTTATAAAAATTAAGAAAAGAAGTGGTCCAATTACACTTCCTTGAGGTAAACAATGGAAAAACCGAAATCTGCATGGCCGGACTGAGATCGAACCCGCGTCCTTTCGAATGCCAGGCCCAAGCATTAACCG
>CM061919.1:152960610-153153720 GCA_031002005.1 Vandiemenella viatica | reverse complement strand
TGCTAAATACATCAGTTCCTTTGAAATCTTGCTCAACTTTGCGTTTAACATAGTCATACACTAACAGTTTTTTATATGCTTTAATTTCTAACTTTAAACGTTCATAGACTAGTGTTGAACAGGGGCTGTATGACACTTCATTGACATGTACACTATCAAAATGCAAATCTATCAGGCCATTCACAGAACAACGGGGGAAGTCACGAATCACTTTCACTGATAACGTATTCACAAACTCGTTGTAGTACTTGGTAACTTGATAACTCCAGGGCTTCATGGTGTTGATGGCGCCGGTCACTGCTGGCAGGGCGTCGACCATGTTGTCCCATGTTGATTCGCCGAGAAACACACCATAGGCAGGCACAGCATTGTTGTAAAACCATATAGTTTTCGCTCCAGCCACTGTTCGGGAAGAGATGGTGTGGTTGCCGAGCGAGACACTCGTTTGCAGATGCTCAGTGTTGTTGAAAAAGCCACCAATTGTATAGACCATCTGTCTCAGTACATCCCACTCTTCATGTGTGAGAGTGACTTTATTGTACCCAACTTTTTCGAGTACAACTACTGGATTAAATTCCAGTTTAGGTGACAAACCAACAGTGATACGCTTGGTGTCACTGCTGTTTAACTTGTAGCATGTTGAAAACAGGAGAACCTCACTAGCCATAGTGAACTGGACTTGACGATCGCCGACCGGGAACTGAGGGCTAGCTGGCTGGTGTGATGGCCTTTATACTCCGGCAGTGACGTCAACACCCACTTCTGTATCAAACAGTATACATCTGAGAGGAAGTGGATTCGTGACCATCATACTCGATTTCCCGATTAATGGATGAACTAATCGTCCATTGTCTACTTAAACCAATGGGTCCATTTAAACTAAGACTTTAATTATATTTAAGTTACTCGGTAAAGGTGGAATTGGAATACGCAACACCCGACGACCACTAGGAACTAAAGTGATAGACGAATCCATAGTTTTGTCTGACGTCCGCATTCCAGAACAGGGATGAGGAAATAGTTGCAGGCGAGCACACCTGTGTAAACACGCCCCGGGCGGTGGAATTTCCCCGCTAGCTGGGGGAGTGGAATATCTGCGCCCAAAGATATTAAGCCCTTGGGAGATGGTGCCATCTGTGCGTCCGATCGGTGAACTAACATATGCGCAAGCCCACCCGGTGTCGCTATCTGTGCGGCTGGTTGAGGAACTAAATTGAGGTTTGAACGCCCGCCAAGGGAGGTACCCCCCCACCACCTGAACGCTGATTGGCTGATTCAAAAAGCCCGCCGGAGGGGAGGGGAGGGAGGTCCCCCCCACCACTTAGTGACGTCACGGGTTTTCCCGGTTTCTGGCCAGGAAAGACAGTCTCCTCCTACTATCCCACGTTTTTTGCTATTGAAAAGATGTGGCGAAACAACAAATGAATGTGTCAGTATTGTATGAAAATTAACTTTGCTTATGAAAAAATGGAGAATTTGGTGTAATATATATATTTGTCGAATCCATCCGGGAAAGATCAGGAGTCGGGCAGGTTGAATAGAGTTCCCGGTTCGAGGTAGATGGCTCAGTAGCGAAGGTAGGCTGTGGATATCCCTCGGACAGTAGAGAGTAACTACGAGAACACAGCTGATACAAGGATCCGGTTTATTTAGGCTCAGTCTCACAATACACAATGACTGATAGCGGAGTGATGTTGCCACGATGGTCAGGCATGAAGAAAGCTCCGTGTGCTGTGCGCTGCCCTTTAAGTAGCCCCTCGTAGGTCACCCTGCAGTCGCTGTGGCGCTGGCATCCTGCTCGCTGCGTCTGTGGCGCCATCTAGTAGTGTAGCCCCGTACTCCGGATCCAATATATTTATTTTGATTTTAAGTTCATTTTTGATAAATATTAAAATCTAAATAATTATAAATCTATTTTTCCACTTCCGCATACGTTTCCACAAAACATCCGAATACGCGGATGTCAAGCACTAAAAATTCGCGTCTACATCCGCATCCGCAAAGATGACTTCCGTTACAACCCTAGTATATGGTAAGAATGGTGTCTGATTTAATCGAGGGAGACATAGTTTTGGCAAATTTCAAGACAGTGAGAGGAAAATTCAGGGTGTTAGTTGTGCCTGTTGGGTTCTAGACAGTATAGGTTTGATGTCGTGTGTTTCAGAGGCGACCTTCTCGGTGGAGCTGGTGGCTCCTCGCTACGTGCTATCCGGCGGCTCAGCTGAACTGCGCTGCGAGCACGGAGCGGCCAGGGACCAGCTGCGCAAGGTCGAGTGGTTCCACGGCGGCAGCAAGCTCGGCCAGTTCATCAAGGGCCGCAGACCGCCCTTCAAGTACTTCGACGCCCGAGGGGCCTCCGTCGATGTGAGTACAGCTTTCCCAACACTCCAGTCGAGAATGTTCAGGACAAACAATGTTCCTCCCTTAATCACTGGTTTGGGTCTGGACGCTGGTGATCTTGTATTTACAGTTTAAATGAACGCACAATCCCCAAAGCCAGTGGCACAGGTGTTTAATTTACTTGCGTTGGAGCACACTCACGTAACAATTCTGTTTATCCCTTTTTTATTTTATTTTTTTTATTATCTTATCTAATTTTACCGTAAAGTTCCTTCCCCATCTACTTTTGCGATTTACAAATTTTGATTTTAAATTCGCTCAGCGTTTTTGGTATATTATTCATCACTTCACTTGGTAATTTGTTCCAATCCCTGACACACTTACCAACAAAAGAAAATTTTCACACTCCTTTTTGAATGAAATCTGGTGCCAGCTTGGGTCATGGTCATATTTCCCCTTTCACACACTATTCCTAATTCTTCGACCAATATCACGCAAGGCATCATCACCAACACATGACTCGTACATTCTTCACCCTCATACTGTCCTCCAATAACTCCCAATCAAGCGCCTTAATCATATCAGATACTGACTGGGTCTTGCAATAATTTCCACAATCAAATCTGGCTGCTCGTCCTTGCACGCCCTCCAACTCTTGCATTTGATATCCAAAACGTGAGTCCCAAGCTACACCACCATATTCAACCAATAGTCTGGCCAAAGTTTTGTAACCAAATTCCCTAACTTCCCTGGTACATCCTCTCATCACACTCTCCAGAAGGATTTTGTACATTTTCCTACCAGTTGACTTTATTATCAAATGTTATGCCAAGATATTTACACTTCAAGCCTTCAACGAATAATTCTGACCCAACCCTATAATCATGAACAATCTTTAGTTTTTAGTCTATGTAACTGATAAGTTGACTCTTCTTGGCATTTATCTTCATTCCATGCTGGCCTACCCATCCAGATATTCCATCCAGGTCACCCTACAACTGTTCACAGTATTCACCTCTTGTGATACTGTTATATATCATTATGTCATCTGCAAACAACATAAATTCTGACCGTAATCCATCAAAAACAATCATCATTAGAATAATGAACAGCAGCGGTCCCAATACACTGCCCTGTGGAACAATCATATTTACTTCAACCTCACTTGGTAATGTATTTCCTACTCTAACAAATTAGTTTCTGGCTTTTAATAATTCCTCTACCCAGCAAGTACGTAACTTTTTCATCCAATCGAATGGTTTTCAGTTTATTTAAAATCATTTTAAGGCTCACTCTGTCAAATGCCTTAGAAACATCTAGTACTACACTATCAACTTTGCCTCCCTTGTCCAATTCATCCGAAATATCTTGCATATAGCCCACCATTTGAGATTCACATGAATATCCTTGTCTAAAGGCATGTTGTCGATCTGCAAACCAGTTTTATTTTGCTCACAGACATTTCTGATATAGTTGCATATCAATCTCTCCATCATTTTGCTTATCATTGATGTCAAATTAATCAGCCAATAATTTTCAACCCTATTTGTCATCCCCCTTTATGAACTGGTATTACTACTATCGATCTTTTCAATCCTCTGGTAAGCAGCAAGACTTCAGACTCATTTTAAATAAAATTTCAAGGTAAGGTAAAATATCGTATCACACAATCTTTATTACATTTGTAGTAATATTGTATATACCAGCCACTTTGCGTTTTATTAGCTTTCTGAGAATCTATTTCAAATTTTGCAGTTTACTCCTTTATACTTATATGGAGACTCTTCTCTGTTAATGTCTTTCGTGGACGCAGTGGCTTCTCATCCGGCAATTTAATTCATGTAGTTGTATCTTGTTGTCCTATTGTGAAAATATCCGTAGGTTTTACTGTTTGAATGTCTGTGATTTGTGTGTTCTAAGTAGAGTGTTTGTTTTTTGTGTTATGATCGAAAGATGAAAGGGAGAGGGTGGAACACGGCGCCAGACTTTTCAGGTCGGTTCTTCTCAAACACTTGTAATAATCTCATTTGGTGGGGACTCTACTTTGAAACTTATTAAACACACTGTATAGCGTCAGCAATTAAACTACTCATGATCTTTATCAATATATTGAGCCTCGTTCATGACATGTCTCAGGGGTTACAAGACATAAAAAGATGGGTTCACAAAAGACTTGAATTTATTCAAACAAGTTAAATGACATCAACATTGACAAGTGATTAGATTTGCAGATGGGTAGGTCAGTTGGCTTTCTCAAACAAGTCTCTAGCGACTCAAGGGTATTTTTCGGGCCATGATGTGTTGCAACCATGTCGCACTGGTAGATTCACTTTAGCGTGATGCGCACCTCAGACGCTCAGAGGATGGCGGTCGACCGGCCACAGCGTCCACTCACTTCCTCACACAATCCACGAGTCTCGTCTCCCTCCCCTCGGAGCAGCATTCCATGGAACAGGATCCAAGAATATCCGAGTGGCGGGTCACTATTGTCTATAGGTTGGCTGTCCCTGTTGTTATTGTCAACAGCGCAGCGGGTGGCTAGACGAATGAACCATCACCAAACAGTATCACGTTCCCATACGCACAGCAGAGAGATTTCGAGTTTGATTCACCATATGTTAATCTGACAGGGTGCAATGTGTACTCCCTTTAGAGTGAAGTAAAAGTTTAGGTTGTCTTTAGCAGTGAGAAAGCATCTAAGCTTTTTCTAAAATTTCGATGTAAGTCGGTGGCAAGGAAATTTTTGTAGCATCTTCACGTGGGGGAACCTTGTGACGTAACAATAAACTGCAGATGTCTTCTATACTGTAGCTTACCTTGTGAAACTGCGGCGAGTTGAATAACTCAGTAAACAGGATATACATACTGCAGATGAATAGTAAATTGAACAGCAACATTGGGAAAACAACTACTTTTAGGCGAGTTTCTGGACATGGCTGTATTTACTCTTTTGTAAATTGTACTTTTCTATAGTTCATCTGAAAGACCAGACGAGGTGGTATCAAAAATTTACCAGACTAATGCTATAAAATCTGAAATACTTACTTTTAGGCGCTGTGACTCCTATGACATTCAATGTAATCCCCGAATACACCGTTTTGTCCCACTGATAGAAAATTTCTTGGAATGTTGATTTTGTCACAGCCTTCAGCCCTGCCAGATATTCACATTGTGCCTCCTCTACCGTCCTCTTAATACCCAAAATCATAGAATGTCGAAATATGGCAAAAAGGTGGGATGGGGGATGACAGTCATGGAAATTTTCTCCAAAAACTATTGTCTACAGAACAAACTGCGAGCCGGTGCATTCTCGTGATGTAGGAGGAAACTTTTCTCGCTTCAAAGTTACAATCGTTTACTCCGCATTTTACGCTCGCAATGAATACAGCGAGCGCGCTCGGGTCGAGTGGATCGTGTGTAGAATGCTCAGAGGCGAGGCATTGTGCGTTCGGCGCTCAATGTGGACGGCAGTTTAGCGATATTTATAATGAACGCGAGCATGCGGGACAACAACACTTGCTTAACTCTAATTTATGGGTATGCATCAAAGAAGATATTATCAGATAGCTCATATGAACATGCATGGCATGAAATCAGTAAGTTATTAAACAATGATATTGATGACACAAAGAAAAACAAAATAATAAAAAATATAAAACAATCTTTGAATATATATTGGTAGTCAAAGTCTAAAAAAATATAAATAGGTACTATCCTAAATATAATTTAGGAGTGACTGAACAATAACATCACAGACTACTGGTAACTGGAACTGTGCTGTAGGTTTGTATAGGAATCTCCTGAAGGCAGAAATCTTAAAGTTATCATTAATATATTTTCTGTTGGGATCGCCTCACACTTAGATGTACCGTGATTTTTAATATGAGGTCCACCTAAACGAAGCAAATGTTCGAAATCGATCATTATTCTCGAAAATTTTTTAAAACGTTCTCTCCTTCAAAACTTAATTCCCGAATTATATTATTAAATTAGTTTCTTCGGTGGCGAAACCTTTCTCTAATCCACCACCCTGGTACTTTTCTACCGAGTGTGGTGGTGTAACGGTTAGCGTTCTGGCCTCGCATTCGGGAGGACGGCGGTTCGAATCCCCGTCCGGGCATCCAGATTTGGGTTTTCCATGGTTTCCCCAAATCACTCCAGGCAAATCCCGGGATGCTTCCTTCAAAGGGCCATGACCGAATTCCTTCCCATTCCTTGCCCCCCCCCCCCCCCCCCCGTCCTTTCCCGTCTCTAAAGGCCTCGCTGTTAAGAGACGTTAAGCAGTTATAAAAAAGGGTACTTTTCTTCTTTGACATTATATGAAAAAATATAAAGCATGTAGCTGCCACACGCATACATGAAAAGCCGGGCATTTACTGAACATTCTAATTATTTCTAAACAAGCTCGTTTGACTAAATTTACTTTTCCTTGAGCACGCTCAGGCGAATGAGCGGCTCCTTCGCCTGAGCGTGCTCAAGTGGATACGAGGACTACGATTGTCGCAATAAAATACCGAATTCACATTCCTCTGCGGGATTATGTGCCACGTTAAAAAAAAAAAAAGAGAGAGAGAGAGAATGCTCTTTATGTTCCTCTTCACTGCGACTATTGTAGCTTCCTTTTCGGCTCGTAAATGTACATTAATTGGTAACGATTCTCGGCAATAAGACTTCACTGTTAGAAGCAAGTTCTTTCCGTTCAGTCAAAAAACCACTGCGCCGCTGCTTTTGAGAAATTGTTAACTGATGCGAGCCAAAATTTTCTACGATTTGAAGCCCAATTCATCCTTTAAAATTCTCTGACACGTACTACAAACTGTATATAGTTTTTCAGCGATACTGTGAAATGTCATACGCATTATTTCTTGAGCTTTGGCAGTTGTCCTAGATATGGTTGAGATCATTGCAGTTCGGCTAGCTTTAAATCGTAAATGCCTCTCAAAAACGTGCATACAGCCTACGGCGTCATCTTTAAATGCTTTTCGAATCATTTTATACGATATATAGCACTCTTCCAGAATTTAAAACAAAATTTCACACATGTGCGCTGCTCTTTTTTCGTATTGATCTTAAAAATCACAAATGCAGTTAGATCTTGACTAGAATTTTCATATAGAACAAACCAAACATGTAAGCAAGTTTTAAATTGTCAGTCTGCGTTGTTAGAGATGCAACTATCTACTCCTATCGGCGCGAACCAGTACCGTTTCGATTTTTTGTTACATAACGTCATTGCTGAAATATTTTGTTACCATGAAGTACTACCATAACAGTTTTACATCAGTTTTCCTCGTGTATGAAGTGCAAACCTTTTCTTACAAAGCAAAATGATTTCTGAAGCAGAAACGTTATGACTTTAAGCTGTAATTTTTTAGGGTGGCTACCAAACAATTTTCGTAGTTTGGATTTCACGACAAACTGTAGGTCCCAGAGAAAAGGAACTGGCCGTCATACCTCTGACACAATAGCTTAGTATGCCTCCTTTGGGAGGATCCAACCAACCTTGGGGTTGTGGACTAAGTAAGTTACAGAAGCGTTAACAAATTATTTCTCTCTGGAAAATGACGATGATTTCTATACAGACTTGCTTTAACTCCTAGATGTTTGGCTATGCCTGTTCAAGTGTTCTGGATTGTCTGTTACAAATTAAAGTAGGTATTATTCGTATTTTCCAGCGATTACAAAGTATTTAAAATTTTTTAAACAGATTTCTAGCCGTTGGTTTATTCCATTCTATCAAACAAATTTTCTTAACGAGAATATTGTACATTCTCTTATAGTGATACATAGCTTTTAATGGAAAACAAAAACGCAATGTAAATAACCGTCAGTGGAAAACATTTTTCATTTAATTTTAGACAGGAAAACGCCGTATCAAAGAGGTGCTGGTATTCGTTGCAATCTTCTCGCTTGTGGAAGGAATTAGAGGATGCCAGGGGCTAGAAGCTTTTACACGGAACTCAAGCAATGGAACGCAGGAATTTTAGGGGATGCCAACGGAAAATGCTTCTTTAAATTGTGGTATGAAAACAGCGGGAATTCTTGTTTTATTTGTCTCTGTAATTTCTCTACATAAAAAGACTAGTAAAAATAGTACGGGAAATCCAAAGATATTATTACGTTCGTATATGCTCCTATTTTTCATTATATGTACACTACTGTATAGATTCTAGGATACGACAAAATAATGTAAGTACGTTGAAGACAGCCTTAAAACTGAAATTGAAGGAAGACTTTTCACTACCGCCAGAAACAATAGCTTGTTTGAATATATCAGTACCATAATGAGAATAATGGGGACAGCATTCACTATTGAAATATGTTAAGAAGGTTATCACGCAAGCAACAATTATCGAAGAGAACAGTGTATCTAGTAAAAACATTAGACAAATAAGATATAGGTGTAACAATTAACAGAATACAGACCCTACCTAACACAAATTATGAATTATTTCAGGTTAACCTAGTTTGTAAAAGTGTACCATTCTTCTTCTCTTCGATATCGGCCATCTAAGGACCACGAAAAGTAATCCCGTGCATTCATTTAGATGCTTCTCTTTTTTACTTCCAATAGTTCTTCATCCTCTCACTTTGCTGTTTCCTCCTTTCTTCTGTCCATATGTTACTACATTTCCACTTCTCCTTCTCCTGGAAACCCTTGAAATTTTGGATCAATCTCCTAAAAGTTGTTCTATCCTGTATCTTCTATTATTCCGATCTCAATCATATCTTTCTTTACTCCTTGGATCCACTGGTTGCCCTTCTTACTCTTGTAAACATGGTTGAAAATTCTTTTTGTAAATCTATTGTTATCCATTCTCATTATGTGACCAAAAAAACTGATTCTCCTCTTTCTGATCGTGTCTGACATCCTTTCAGTTTCTTCTTCTTTGTATAGATCTTTATTCCTCCTGTGTCTAAACTCACCATTTTCAATTTTTAGTGGTCCCCAAATTTTTCTCAAAATTTTCATTTCCCTTTTCTCTATCTCTTCTATTTCTCCAGTTTTCATAGAGAACAAGCATTCTGAGGCATACCGTCCTTCTGGTTTGATTACTGTGTTGTAGTGTTTGATTTTAGTTTTCCTTGATAGATTCTTCTTATTGTATGTATCTTTTGTCAATTGGTATGCTAGTTCTAGTTTTCTTGCTCTTGATATATTTGCTTCCTTATCAAGCCCATTAATCTGAATTACTTCACCTAGATTTTTAAATTTATTGACCTTGTTAATTTTTCCGTACTCTGTGTTTAGTACTGTGGGTGAATCCCTAATATTGGCCATGAATTTAGTCTTCTCAAAAGAGATTTGAAGTCCAACTTTTCCTGCTATATATTTCAGAAGGTTGATTTGTTCGAGTGCGGTTTCTATACTTTCAGAAAGAACCGCTATGTCATCAGCGAAGGCCAAACAGTTTATCCCAACCCCTTTGTGCTTTGAACCTAATCTTATCTCATGGTACCATTCGTAAATACAAACATTTCCTTTCACTGCTTTTAGTTGATAGTTCATGGGGTGATCCAAGAGTTGTTATTTCTGGCTTATAACCGAATTTTTTCCAGTAACATCTAATACGTTATATACGCACTACCAATCCCTGTGTCTCACTTACCGATACTAGTCTGTTTTGTTTTTGTATTATTTCAATTTTGTATATTCTCAGTAGCTATCATCATTAAAAATGATCTGTATCCATCTTTATACGAACAGTGTGAACCTTTCACCAATGTACGAGGGTAACGCTAATAAGTCATGGCTAACGTGTTATTTATTCCGAAAATGCGGCAACATTGTAAATCGTAGCCTTGGAATATAGGCAAGGCTGTAAATAGAAATCATTGTTTTTTCTACAGATCAATTTACATAATGAATTTTGAAGTGTACAATATCAGCAACGGACAGTAACAACCTTCAAAACAGTCTGCCTGGTTATCTTGAGTTCTTTTCAAGCTGTGCTGAAGTCGGTTTGCATTACATAATCACATACAACCGATCAAATTCAGCTGTTTCTCCATGGTTAGCAAAGAGCATTAGGTTATCTGAGCAATTCCTATGAAAAGTTTCAGCTATTTGTACTGTCCCTTGCGGATGCTACATTTTACAGTGTTCGTTATGTACATTTTCTGTTTTAAAACTAAGATACTTATTTGAGTAATTCCTTAGGCTTTCAAACGAGCATTATTGATTTCTGCTATTGTTACAGGATTCAAAAAAATAACACTGTTGCCCTTTTTATGTGGAAAAATCTGTTTTTATGAAAGAATTTGGAACTACTTAGTATTTTCCTTGTGATTACCAAAATCACCCGACATTTGCAATAATGATTTACGTGGTGTGGTACAGGAAATAAAACAGTACCACCATCTCATTCGGATTTAGATTTTTTTATGCATTTTTTTTTGATAAGTTTATTTCATTTTTCAAAATTTTCATCTTGAATATGTAAAAGTATTATGAGCTCCTATACCAGCTGTTACGTTACTTTGAACATACTAACCTGACTCAAAAGTACAATGGAAAGATTGATATGCAACCACATCAGAAATATATGTGAGGAACGTAAGTGGTTTTCAAGCAGGCAACATGTTTTCAGGCAAGGATATTCATGCGAATCTCAGTTGGTGGGATATATGCAAGATATTTCAAATGAAATGGACAAGGGAGGCCAAATTGATAGTGTAGCACTAGATCTGTCTAAGGCGTTTGACAGAGTAAGCCATAAAATGGTAGTAAATAAGGTAAAGACCATTGGAGTGGATAAGAAAGTCATTTGCTGGGTATAAGAATTTTTAAAAGGTAGAAAACAGAAAGTTAGGGTAGGAAATGTAGTATCAAAAGAAGTTGAAGTAAAAATGGGTGTGCCACAGGGTAGCGTATTGGGGCCATTGCTATTCATTATTCTAATGAATAATTGTGTTGATTGTTTACTATCCGAAATTAGATTGTTTGCAGATGACATAATGCTGTATAAAAGAATCAAAACCATAGAGGATTGTAAACAGTTGCAGGGTGATCTGGACAGGATATCTAATTGGGTTGGTAAACATGAAATGAAGATAAATGCTAAAAAGAGTCAGCTTATTAGAAATACAAATAAAAAACAAAAGGTTAATTATGAATATAAGGTCGGGAAAGAATTGCTTGCTGAAGACTTGAAATGCAAATATCTTGGAATTACTTTTGATAACAAACTTAACTGGGCAGGATACATTGGACAGGTGGTAGGAAAAGGTTTCAAAGTTCAGCACTTGTTGGAGAGAGTGATGACGGGATGTACGAGAGAAGTCAAGGAATTGGGTTACAAAACTTTGGTCAGACCATTGCTCGAATATGGTAGTGTAGTATGGGACCCTCATTTTACGTATCAAATACAGGAGTTGGAGAGGGTGCAAAAAAGGGCTGCTAGATTTGTTTCTGGAAATTATCGCAGAATGCAATCAGTGACGGATATGATAAAGGAGCTGGAATGGGATTCATTGCAAGACAGGAGGAGAATGAGGAGGGTAATGGGAGTGTACAGGGCATATACTGGCGATTAGACATGGAAAGATATTGCAATAGGTATGAAAAGTAGTGCATGGAAGGGAAAAGATGACCATGACCACAAGCTGGCATTCGATTTCAGGCACAAGGGTGTAGGAAGATTCTCTTTTTTAGGTAAGGGTGTCAGGGATTGGAATGAGTTACCAAGAGAAATGATGAATAATTTACCGAAAACTTTGAAAGAATTTAAAGATAAAATTTGTAGAGGGCAAATGTAGGTGGGTGCAGGATAGGGGGAAGTTGGGTGTGTAGGGAAATTGCCACCGGAGCCTGTGCTCCATTGCAATTAAATTAAATTAAAATATAGCCATTCTTCATATATGGCAGTGTCAGAGATTCATTTTACAACAAAATTATCTATGTAACCAATAACAGCAAAAACTGCAATCACTAAAAATATTGATATTCAATTATTTCAACAGCATTTGTAGAAGATTCAGTCAGTACTTTTTTATGATTTTGAAGAAAAAAAAACATGAAAGTGTTGACAGCTAAAAATTCTTTTCTCGAATTAAATATTTTCTTCAGTAATACTTTTAGAAGCGTTAAGAAATTTTGTGAAGATATGATAACCACTGTATTCTAATTAAGACAGGTTAGAAATGTAGAAGCTGAATATCAAATATTCTACACGATCTTGCTTTTAACTTAACTATGAATATATTAGTGATTATCCGATAAATAATGGCATATTGTAAGAAGTATTTGCATTATGAATAAATACAATGAATTCCTTCACCTGTTTACAATGCTTACCCATTGCTTCCCTTTTTCTTTTCTTTTTAATCCAAAGAAGAAAAGTGGTTTTACTAAGGGCAGTCGCTATCTTTTAAACGGTGGTTGCCTTTCCTAACTGCAGATGTAAGGTAAGCCTTTTAGAAAGTTCATTTGCAAGATTGTATTGTGCGTTTCAGCGCAACGCGAGTGACGAGTCGAGTCTGTGGCTTCGAGATCTGCAGTTCGAGGCATCCGGACTCTACTCGTGTGAAGTGTCTACACAGGCTCCAATCTTCACTAGGCGCTCCGACGAGAGGGAGCTCGCGGTAGTACGTGAGTACTTAACGCACAGAATCCTCTTAGCGTCTAGCAATAAACCCTACTTCTGGGTCTATTCTCGATGCATGATAAGCTTTTTGAAGTATCCCTCCAGGTATTAATTGTTCAGAAGAACCTGAAGATCAAACTTTCAAGACTGAGAAAAGGTATTTGCATTTCCGAAAGATTAAAAGCGATTTTTTTGTAAAAAAATCAGAAACTAAAATCGTACAGGAGACTGGCAATACAGAATCATAAAATGTTGTCATTTACTTAAAGTTTTATATCGATCTAATTAAAAGACGGCCCATTTCCGCTATTCAAATAAAGAAAGAATTCATCGGAACAGATTTAAAAAAAATGTTCTTTATTTCACATACACTTGGTACTGATACCAGATTTCTTGATTCGCCATTAAAACTCCATCTCTTCCTATCTTGCGCTAACCTATTCATCTCAACATACGCGTACCCCTTACAACATATATCTTCAGTTATCTGCTTCATCTCTGTCTTCATCTGTAGTTCTTACCTTCCACTGTTTCCCCCACTAACAAATTAACCAACCCCGTACGTCATAAAATATGACCCACCATTCTGTCACTTCTTTCTGTAAGATCCTTCCACAAACTTCTTTCCTCACCCATCATTTCCAAAACACCTTCATTTAATGTTTTATCTGTCTATTTAACCTTCAGCATCCCTCTATAGCACCACATTTCAAATTGTTCAATTTTACTAATTTTTGATATTCTTAAAGTTCGTGTTTCGCTACCACATATAGAGATTTAAAAAGTTCTTAGTCAATACTTGAATCTACAAGATTTCTCATTATCAAAAAGGCTCTTTTCGCTAGTGCTGTTCTGCTTTTAACTCCATTTCTGCTTCGGAAGTACTTGTAATATTACTTCCGAAGTTGCAGAATTCATTTCTTCTCCTTTTTCATCCGATCCTATTTTTATGTTTAATCTATTATTACTGCTGTCATTGCTACTACATTTCATCATCTTTATCTTACCTTGGTTTATGTTTAGTCTAAAATCTTCCCTCAAAGTTTTCTTCATGCCATTCAGTAACTTCTCAATATCTTCAATTTGTTCTGCTAATAGAATAATGTAACCAAGAAAACGAAACGTAGAAATTTTTTATCCTTGAACACGTCACATTAATTTTTTTTGCTTCCTTTATTGTAATTATTCAATATATTTCAATAAATGACCACCGGTGTTCATTCTTACACGTGGATTCACTTGAAATTAAAGTGTTAGCAGATTTACAAAATAGATTTTATCGTTTTCATTTTAGAATGACTTTGTACGAGATGTATTCAGAGAAATTTTGTAGAAATTTCTTAAATTTTAAAACAAACAGAAAACAACGATTGTATCTGAATTCATTTTGCATTTCCCGAGTGTTTTTTGGAAGGAGCCCTTGTTCCTTATCCTCTGTATTCGGCTAACGTATCTCCATCATAATTCTATTTGACTATAAAACTAAATTCCGCTTTAGAAGATCGTTGATATAAATACGATGGGGTACTGAAGTAAATTTGTCAGTGGATAACACAGCACCCCCAAAAAATAGCCACAGGAGCATATAATGTTATGACAAACTCCAAATCTGGTACAGGAACATCTTCGGAGGCAATAAGAATTAACAGGCTCTGTCACGTCTTTTTTAGTACCTCAATCGCGAGTGTCTTATGGCCAGTTAACTAGTCCACGTGTCATTTCTGTCGCTACGCGCCAAACAATATACTCCTGCAAAACCTGATCCGAAGCAAGTGGGTACTATGGGTGACTGGTTACATCGGTACACTTTACTGATGAATTCTGACCCAGTATTCGATAAGATTCCCCAGAAACATTATTCATCTAGTACATTAGTTTCCAACGGGTGCGGTACCTTCCACCGGAGGGAGATGAACAGTTCAAAGGGGACGTTTGTGATTCAAGGCAAATTTGGGGCACGTTGGGGATCAACCACAATCTCCCCTGTTTTTCAGTAGAATTATATGTCTTCAAGGCCTGCATAAAAGTAATTTTTAATTACATTCCTATGAATTTATGTATGCAGAAATTTATTAACTAGATTTTTTTTTATTATGACTTCACGCCTCGTCAACGTCGAGGTCATAAGAAGCGAAATGGGACAGGGGACAAGGAATGGCGGGAATTCGGCCATGGTCTTTTGTAGGAAGTATACCGGCATTCGCCTGGAGTGATTTGGGGAAACCATAGAAAACCCAAATCTGGATGCCCGGACGGGAAAGAAACGGATTTTAAATAGTTAAATGCGGCGATTTAAGATTGCTAATGACAAATGAAGCACCAAATACCGAAAAATTAGTGTCATTACACGAGGTAATGAATGTTTTCGTAATGTGTATTTGTTAAAAAATTGTGATTTATGAATTAATAGTATTTATATCTTTTAAGGAGATAATTTTAGAAACATGTCCTTGTTTTCTGCATATATGATATTATACACTTCATCTAAGAGAGGGGCCATCGATTTACTGTTTCAAAAAGTGAGATAAAAGCCAAACCAGTTGGAGCATTACGGGTTACATTATTTATTACAAGAAGGAGAACCAGTGTGTTATTTTTTCTGGAAAAGGGGCGGTGAGGAATTTTTTTTCGAAAAGGGGGTTGTAGACCGAAAAATGTTGGGAACCTATGATCTAGCATTCAGGCACTCCTCTAAATTTGTAGTATCCTGTTACATAGTTCCCTCCACCATACACTTTTAGTGAATCGTGGAGTATTAATAATAATAGTAAATAGTTCACTAAGGTATATTTCTACTGTATTTTGAGTACGGAGCACGGCGTATGCTGTGTGTCCTCAGAGCCGCAGCAGGAAGCCCCGCAGGTGTGGACCAACAGCGACCTGTACCGCGCGGGCGACACGCTGACAGCCAACTGCAGCTCTGCCCCTGCCAGGCCGCCACCCACCATACAGTGGCTCGTCAACGGGCGCAAGGTGAGACAACAGCGCTCATCCGTAGCGTGCGTAATGAATCCAATTTCACGACTCAGTCTGTGTCTGTTACCTTAGTGGGAATCTATGGATAAACCCAGTAGATGAATGCACTATCTTTTCAAGTATATGATGGTAAAACTAAAATTAGCTAAGTGCAAAAATGGTGGGTGTATTCAAAGAACTTAGATTAAATACAAGAAATAAAAAATATGTGTATAGAGAAATTGCGCCCGAGGAATATGCTCCATAGCAGTTAAATAAAATAGTAGATTAATTATATACCAATTCTTTTTTTTTTTTAAAAAAACTAGCTTACTCCACAACCTGCCTGAAGGAGGTATACTAAGCCATTGTGTCAGAGATACAACGATCAGTTCCTCTCCTTTGGGACCTTCAGTTTAACTTGGAATTTAAACCATGGATATTCCGATCAGATATTACAACGTGGAAATTATTTATTCTGGCAGCGGAAGCCTTAGATTGGGAGGTTTGTCTCGTTACAATTGGCTAATTTATACTATCATTACAGTTTTAAAGCTGAGGTGGTCGGAAACTGCTTTATTTCAGTTTTTGATAGAGAAAGAGTTATTCTTAAGTTTGGAGGTGCAATATTGCGAGGTATGGTGTCTGATAATAATATGGTTGCGAGAAGTCAATCCTTCTATTTCTGCCCGTTATGCATTCTGGACTACAACAAAATGGCGAAACCTCTCAGCTGGTTAAAAGACGTCGTTCCTTGTAAACAATCTACTCGAAATGGAATAACATTGTCACATTTTTCAATATTTAAACATTTATTTCAAACACTACATAAATTATTTACAAACCCTTTTCTATTTTTTTCTATACATAAACCTAAAACATTTTTTTTAATTCCTTAAACTCAACCATACAGTACTCTTTTCTAAGGTCAGCGATGTCCATCATCTTGCTGTCTAAGTTACATGCTAACCAACTATCTATATTCTTATGCTGTAACCGTGCCCAATATACAGGGTGTTACAAAAAGGTACGGCCAAACTTTCAGGAAACATTCCTCACACACAAACAAAGAAAATATGTTATGTGGACATGTGTCCGGAAACGCTTACTTTCCATGTTAGAGCTCATTAGAGGCGGACCAATTCCATGGCCCCCACGCTCTCCTGACCCTCTTGACTTCCATTTATGGGGGCATTTGAAAGCCTTTGTCTACGCAACCCCGGTACCAAATGTAGAGACTCTTCGTGCTCGTATTGTGGACGGCTGTGACACAATACGCCATTCTTCAGGGCTGCATCAGCGCATCAGGGATTCCATGCGACGGAGGGTGGATGCATGTATCCTCGCTAACGGAGGACATTTTGAACATTTCCTGTAACAAAGTGTTTGAAGTCACGCTGGTACGTTCTGTTGCTGTGTGTTTTCATTGCATGTTTAATGTGATTTGAAGAGAAGTAATAAAATGAGCTCTAACATGAAAAGTAAGCGTTTCCGGACACATGTCCACATAACATATTTTCTTTGTTTGTGTGTGAGGAATGTTTCCTGAAAGTTTGGCCGTACCTTTTTGTAACACCCTGTATATCAACATATTATTTTACAAACATTATTTCTTATTCATTAGTTCTGTGGTTGTTACCTCACATGGCTTTCAAAGTAAGTGGTTATAGTACAGTACTTCTTTCTCCGAAAGAACCCATAATTTTCTCACCATCTTCATCATCAGCCAATTAGCCTCTTAGAATCATATGTTCAGGTGAAACTTGAGCAGTCTTCTCCAAGTAGCACAATCTTGGGCGATCCTCTGCCAGTTAATTCCAACAACCCTGCGTATGTCTCTGTCCCATCGGTCTGGAAGTCTTACTCTCGATCTCTGGTGATCTCTTGGGCACCGCACTAACGCTGCTTTTGTCCATCTTTGGTCTTTTCTCCGAGCAATAAGGGCAGCCCACTGCCATTTCAAAGAGGCTGTCTTCTCTAAGATGTCTGTGGTCCTTGGAACTGACCTAATGTTGGCTTTCTTGGGACCATCTTACAGCACTTCACAACTTTGGAATGATATAGAAATTTGCTGAGATAACTTACAGAATCGATGTATGTGTCATTTTGTAGCAAACAACCTCAAGTTTGAAGCACGTAGTGCATAAGTACACCTTTCCGCCACCAGGAGCGCCAGCGTAAAGCACAGTTAAAATGGCTACTTTCACTGGTGCGGCGTGTGCTCTCTGCGTTTTGGTTTCATGAAATGAACTGTGAAACAACTATTCAGCGTAAATTTCGCACCGAATACGCTAAAGAACCTCCAAGCAGGTCTACAATTTACTCCTGGAACAAGAGTTTAGTTGAGACGTGTTGTTCACTGCGACATGGTTTTAAATCACTAGGTCGTACGGCCCTTTCTTCTTCGTGGAAAAAACTGTCACTGGTATTGCGTATGTGGATATGCTTGGAAACTTTTTAATTCCACAGATCGATGAAAATGACCGAGATGGGATGGTTTACTACCAGCAAGACGGTGCATCACCTTATTTCCTCACGGAAGTTCGAGGTTTCCTTGATAATCGTTTCCCAGGCCTGTAGATGGGCAGTGAAAGGCCAATCGCATGGCCACCTCGCTCCCCAGGCTTGACACCATTGGATTTCATTTTCTGTAGTTTCATTAAGGATAGTGTGTATGTTCCTACACTTCCAAACAATTTGGCCGGCCCGAAAAATCGAATTTTCGCTGCCGTTGCACAAGTTACGCCCGATTTTCTGCAACGAGTGTAGGAAGAAATCGATTACTGGTGGGATGTTTGCCGCATGACAAATGGTAGTCTCATCGAACCAGAATGACAATTTTATGTGAAACTTGAGAGTGTTTGCTACGAAATGACATATCTACCGATTCTGTAAGTTATCTCACTAAATCTCTATATCATTCCAAAGTTCTTTTTGACTCACACTGTATATGCTTTCAAATACTCTGTAAGTCGTCTCGTTGATGGTGGATGAGCTGTTAGCGTGTTGTGTGTTGGTCAGACGCACGGCGGACGGCACAACGTGTCCCTGGAGGAGGACCCCGAGCAGAGGCCACTGGAGCGCGCCACGTCCGCCTTCCAGCTGCGGCTGACAGCTGTCCACGCTGGCCGGCTGGACATCACCTGCCTGACCAGCGCGCCAGTGGTGCTCGGGATGGACTCGGTGGCGGCCGCTCGCAGCGACGGGCTGGGTACCGCCAACAGCGCCGTGGGGCCGCTGCAACACCAGATGCACGGCACACTCACGGGTAACAAATACTGTCGCAGGCACAGTATTCACCAATACAGCCGCTGCCTGGAATACACCGTATCGATCAAGAAGGCAATACTAGAATGTATGACTGGAAACATTCTCGGCGTAGTGATGCAATGTAATTTTCTTGAGATATCCAGCCGGATGGTGTTGTAAAAACATGTTTCGACAGCTGGCTTTGTTGACTTCATCAGGTGTCAATTACCTTGCTGCCTCATTTATAAGCATATAAATTGTCTCGCGATATGATGCAAAGCCAGTCTTTGCAGTCATAGCAAGCTTATAATACGAGGGGCAGTCAAAAAGTTCCCGGAATTTCATTGTAACTCTTTATTAACAAAAGATAAGTACACATTCAACTAATCTCCATCAAAGAAAGATCCTTCTGAACACACATACTTGCTACACCGCTCCTGCCATTGCTGGAAATAATGATCAAAATCCTGTTTTGGTATCCTCCAAAGTACAGTGGTCGCTTTGGTTTTGATGTCTTCTACGGTGGCAAAACGGTTACCTTTGAGGCCCATGGCACACAACGTCCTCTCCTCGACCAAAGAAATCACGTCATGTCAAATCCAAAACAAAAGTGATGCTCATTGCGTTTTTCGACAACGAAGGTCTGGTGCACCATGAATTTCTACCAGCTGGACAAACTGTTAACGGCCATTTTTATGTGCAAGTTTTGAAAAGACTGAGGGAAGTAATCAGAAGAAAACGGCAAATGGCAAGGAGGATGGTCACTGCATCACGACAATGCTCCCTCCCATACATCGATTGTTGTGCAGACATGGCTTCAGAAAAAAACATTCCAGTCCTCAACCAGCCTCCCTACTCACCGGATTTAGCGCCATCGGATTTCTGGCTCTTTCCCCAGATGAAAATAGGTCTCAAAGGTATTTTGTCACCGTAGAAGACATCAAAACCAAAGCGGAGACGGCTGTACTTCCGCAGATACCAAAACAGGATTTTCATCGTTGTTTCGAGCAATGGCAGGAGCGGTGGAGCAAGTTTGTGTTTAGAAGGAGCCTTCTTTGAAGGAGATAGGTAAATGTGTACTTTTCTATTGTTAATAAAGAGTTACAATGAAATTCCTGGAACTTTTTGACTGCCCCGTATCTGGAAGCTACTTGACACCTGGTGAAGACAACAGAGACAGCTATCGTAATGTTGCGTTTCTCCGACACCGTCCAGAAGGGCACCCGAGAAGATTACATTGCATTCCTAGAATGCTTCTTGTGAGATACTGAATGTTTCTTACAGTCAGCGACGTCGCTGAATTGAAATACTACGTTAACTCCTCTTCCTTTTAATTTTTCTGTGCATTTGTTTCTATCGGTTCTTCCGTCTTATTACCCTACTTCCTCTTTTATCTTCATTACAATTATAAGTTAAGAACTTTTCTCCGAAGTGGATACATTCATTAACCTCCATAAATTGGAAGATATTGAATACAGACAGGAGATGTAAGTCTCAATAAATTTATTTAAAGATTATTTTATCACTATATTTTAATTCAAAATAGGTCTTCTTTTGGTATTTCAACAGAACTCTTATTTAAAATTATTACACTTTAGTCAAAAGTAAAAATTCTTTCCTCAAGTTCGTAAGCAAACTTCACTCAACAACTCATAAGTTATCCACATTAGATCTTCACAAAAAGCTATCGGCATTTTTTCATGTATTACAAGAATAGCTGTACTCCGAGACAGATATACTAAAGCAGCAATATCACTTTAAAATTCGTCTAGAGAGAGAATAGATTGGGTTACTTAATCACTGGTAGTGATAGAATTCCGTTATCTCATTGTAATCTCGGCTGTGACCAACGATCCAGATATCATCAACAAAATAACACGTAACGTACAGTTGTAGAGTGAGAATAGAAAAGAGATGTCCTTTGTAATGTGACGAGCTTATATGCCCTTATGTGTAGAGATACCTTCAAGTAAGTCAATATTATTTTAGATTCTGGTGCAGACGGTGAAACCAATTTTATTCACACGACTTTAACATATTTTCACTATCCTCTCTGCCTTAGGATCCGAGGCGAAGGATTTGCAGAGGTGTGACACTGTATTTTCTCCCACTATGTATGGGTTCTATTTTAATTTTGGTTAGTTGACGTGCACAGAGCACTGTTCCATCGCCAGTAAGTCGCCTAACCACGTCGGGAAGTGTCTCCTCCTTATCCGACAATCGCTGTCATCCACAGACTCCTGAAGTTCCTTGTATAATGTATTTCTGTATTAATTATAATCTATCAGGGATCAGTAAGGAAATGGTACAAAAAAGGTGACAATTCAGAAACAAAATTATAAAACGAAATTCAAACCGAGAAGAAAACAGGAACAATTTGTACAGAGCAAAGGAAACAAGAACAAAATGAACGTATGAAGAAATTTTGGGAAAAGAAAAGGAAAATAATTGATCAATGATGAGTAATTTGACTTTAAACCCAGTCCTTAAGGGCAATAATGATTAATAATAATAATAATAATGACTATAATCTATAAAATCTCTCATTTCTTTTTCTTCCTCTTATCACTACATTTCTAATTCAATTCTTATTTACTATTTAATTCTAAATCATTAATGTTCCTAATTACTTGCATCATTTTTCTGGTGTCATTTTTAAATTATTTGTTTAAATAGTCCTAAGTAGCTGGATATAATATCGTTATGTTACGCGTTTCAGAGCTCACAATATTGGAGAACAAATAAAACGTGCCAATAGGGAGGTAGCGATACAAGCTGCACAACCAACGAAAAATATTCTCTCGATATTCTTAGACAGAATTTTTTAGTTAACCAGGACAATTTACGAGAATTATCTATAAAATTGCTTTCTTTAAACTTAATTTTGTACCTATTTCGCATATTCTATCTAGCCACTCTTGCCAAAATAAGACAGTAATTTTCGTAAGTAACCATCGCTATAGTACCTGAACGTAAGCCAATATGTCTCAAAGAAAATATTTTTCGAATATTAAATTAAAAATAGCTTTTGGGAATTTTACCATAGTAGCGGTACAAAACATTAATATACTTTTTCTGAAACTAAGAGTACCAAATTGCCTTTCTATTGGCTCCTCACAACCAGCGCCCAGTGTTACAACTTATAAAGAAACTCCCAATAATCAGTCCATTAGTACAATTGTACTACGGTAGAATTGAATGAGGGTGAGAGTTATGTGCTACTTCATGATGTTCCATTCGCCACTACTTCAAGAATTACCAGAAGATTATCCTCTCTCTTTCTGCTGGTATGGTTTTTAAGAGGAGTGTGATACGTAATAGTAAGCATTTTTACACTAGATTTAATGGAACCCTGAAAACACGAAACTAATGTTTTTACCTACGCAGTCATGATAAACGTAATTTACGAATAGAAATTTTTATCCTCCGTGATCGGTAAAAATTTTACTTCTGTTTAACTGTTTCTGGTAAGTTGTCGTAAACACTTTCCCTCTTTTCTTTTGCCATTCATTGGTCTTGTTCATAACGATTATGTAATCCATTTTTATTAGTATTTTCTCCGAAGCTCACTTTACGTAGTATGTTCTTGCTAGAGCATAGCAATTGAAAGCAATTTTTTATACTAACTCTTGATAAACTTACTTCTTCTGCATACGCCAAAAATCTGTTCCGGGCTCAGTTCTCTAGCCGTCTCTTCATGGGTCTACCAATATCCCTCCTTCCTGTAAGATAATACTGCAGGGCAAGCTTCGGAAATATCTCATTACCCATACTCAGAGCATGGTCCTTCCAATTTTACCTTTTTTTTTTTTTTGAAAATTCTGATATTCAGAGAGGAATTATTCAGTTGTTACCTTATTTCTTCATTCCTTCTCCTATCAGTCAGGGAATATCCTGGTACTGATCTTCGGAACTTCATTTCACTTTATTAAATTTTATTTTTGTATTGTCTTTTATTTACCCACGTTTCACTGCCGTACAACAGAGTCAGTTCTGCCATTGTTTTATAAAATTTGAGTTGAGTCTCCTCTCTGGCTTTACTTTTCAGTGTTCGTCGAATTGTTCCATACATATATTGAAAGTTTCTTCTTCACTTCGATATCTTCATTAAAGGATAGTTTACAACAGAGGCAAGTCAACCTTGAGACTTGTTCTATTAATTGATTATCAATCACTGTTAGCCTCTGGTAAAATATTTCCCTTGCCACACCAAAACTTTTATTTTTGTAGGAGACAATTGCAAATTATAATATTTGCAAATAATACTTAATATATGTATTGGTTTTTGGAGTTGGTCTTCATTTTCCTGTAGGATAAAATTGATCATCTCCAAATAGCATAGTGTTTATAAATGTTCCGCTACTTTTTTCGATTCCAAGACGGCCTGTAGCTAATCGAGCGGTACCCGCCACATAAAATAGGGTTCACTTCGATCGGACTCACTTTCAAGTTAGTTTTACCAGAAACATGTGGTCGTTAGGATTACGCCATTTGAAGCTACGGAGAGGAAATTAGCAAATGAAATAGCGCAGGAAAGATTAAGTAGCTTTAATAAATTCACTTGAATGGTGTACGCGGACAAATATATGAATAAACTCTCTTGAATGGTGTACACGGACAAATATATGAATAATCATGAAAATACGATATGAAAATAACTCTGACACAATTCATGAATATTACCAATGAAAATTCTAGCTACTTTGAGTATCCTTCTCAGCCGGCAAAGGCTAATTGAATGTATTAGCCAGTACCTGTTAATTCTTGCGTAGCGTCTATGTATTTTTTCCTTGAAGTGTTGCCATCGACTCTCTGAAAGCTAGTTCAAAACTGCGCTCCATGAGTGGAACTTAGTGTCCCAGTCTTCACGTGTTTCTGAGGTGCCTCTCTTTTAATTGCCTCGTTACAGCATAGTAAGGCTTCAAAGCGAAGAGGGCGGGATTAGACTTTTACACGATATATACGACAACTTTAACCATGGGGCAAGCTGCGTAGACAAAAGGTTTAAGTTATATGAACCAAGGCATGGGAAAGTCACTCCAATTGAATATGTTATACTGTTATGAGGATGGGTCATGTGCTAAGGAATGAGTGCCTGCTTAATACTGCTCTGGAGGAGATTGTAAACGGCGGGAAAAAAAAGGTCGGCGAAGGAAGAAAACGATGATATAATGATAAATGGAAAATATTTAGAGTCTAAGAGAATGGTGGAACAGAGGGAGGCGTGGAGGGCTGTCACTGTGAGTGGATCTGTATAGCAGAAAACCCATGATGATGATACTGTTACGACTTAAAATATACCAATTCATTACAGGACATTTTACTTCCGCTTCCTAAGTCGATGTTAATAAACTCGGTATTAACTAATGTCTTCTTGTACAAGATTTATTTTGAAATACAATGTTGCGGACTCATTTCTGTGGGTGTGTCTGCTGTTGCAGTTGAGGTGTGGCCGTCTTCCAGCAGTCACCCGCCGCCACTGCCACCACCCCTGCTGCCGCCACTACTGTTGCTGCTCCTACGGTGGATACCTGCGGCCGGGACACTCCGATGACGTCATCCGCACAGTAGACTCAGAATCCTCTGCATGTCAGTTTTAAAAAAAATGCAACCAAGAAACCTTAAAGCTCCAAACAAAATTCTACCACTGCAGGCGTCAAGAATCGGGCCCATACCTCCGAGGCCGGATACGCTACCTTTGCTCGATGGAAAGGTCTCGATTTAGATAAAGACGTCTGCTCTTTCCTTCACTAATAACTGAGTCACGGCACTAGAAGATTTGGAACACAAAACTTTACAGCAACGCATCTCTTCTTATTCCTGTTCATAACGATCAGAAATTCTTTTCGATACTCTGGATGAAAGTAATATCACAATACCGAGAATAATGTTGTATAAAAAGCATTATCGATCCGTACTTATTTGCATACATACAATCGGAATCACCCTTCCGTATAATAAGAATAGTCTAGTTGCTTTTAAAATCAATGGCGAAGACAATTTCGGAATTATGATTATTTCGGGCTGTATCAAAACACGTGATGTTACGGACCTGTTCTCTGACAATATTACCTGAGCCTCACTCAACAATCAATGTTATTTAATAGTTGTATTTCACCAAAACCTTATTTACTGAGGAAAATCTACATATGTTGACTATACCTAGCGTGATAACATCATTATCACTGCAGTTTTTGTGATTTTACAATAAGGGCTGCCGGTATTGCAAGGTTAAATAAAGTAGCCCTTAGTTTACTATTTGTGAACTTGACAATCTGAATCGTGTTATATCGACGTGGTATAGATCTTGTCAGTTAAAATACCACACCATTAAAATCAAATAGAAATTCCTCCAAGATTCTCTTAGCCGAAACGAAACCATCTATCAAATATGGGTGTATATGAGACAGAAGCAGCAAGTGATCATTTGTATAACTTTAAAGAAACTAGTAGCAAATAAATATTTAAGAAATAAGTGACCACTATTATCCACGTCAGAGATCATTTAAAATGAACATTGAGCGAGAAACCAATTAGAAGAATACAATCATTGCTGTTTCGAAAAAAATAGTCATAAATTAGTAAGTTTGAAGTTGATTCTTTAAACATGTCAAACTGTAGCATTATTTCATTTTATAAAGAAGAATCAATCATTACTGCGTCCATTTCGCAATTACATATGGTACTTAGCCTACCAAGCCTACAGCAACGCAAAAGCATGAAATTGTGAGGAGTAAGAACCAACACAATTGCTTCTTACACTCAACTGAAATCAATTTCCGCAACTCAAAGTATCTAACAAATGTTTATTTTTACAATAACCCTTGCATAACATATTTGTCAGCTGCCACTTGAAATCTCAGACAACCTCTGTTCGTTAAAAATAATTCTTCACATTTTTCAGTAAATTCTGTGAAATATTTGAAGTAGAAATAAAAATGAAGAAGAAGTTGGATCACCATACAAACAGACTGAGCGGCAAATTTAAGGTTGTTTTTCACTGAACATATGAGGAAAAAATTAAATTAAAACATAAACTAATTTGATTATAAAGTTTGTGAAATCATACATTAGCAGTAGCCTATAAGTAACCGTAAAAGTAGGAAACGATTACAAATATAGAAAAATGGGAAAGAACAGTGTATTATCTTTTTAATAAAAAAAATTGCAGCTCATGTAAAAATTTTCGAAATTTTGGCATAGCTGCTAAGCTCCTTTTATTAAAAACCGAGATCTACACCGCCAACTTTTGATACCCGAATTTTTTGTTCAGTACTGATTGGAACATTTTAAGTAATGCAGGTTGACTTTGTGCAGGTGGTTGAGGATCATAGACGTGACTGGTAAAGCTAGAGCTCTCCCGCGACCTCAGCAGTAGACTGGATGTCGTGTGGTCAGTAAACATTTTCACATCGCTTTTCTTCGAGAGAATAATACAGTTCCTCGTCTGTATGGGCAAAGGGGGAGTCTCAGTACTTTCAGCTTCGAGGAAAAATCACCTGTTTGATCTAGATTGAACCCCAATTATCCAGTTCGTAGTTAGTCGCAACGACAGCCACAGAGCTGAGTCAATGTTAATAATAAGTGACGTATAACCTGTCGAAAGACCGCTTGCAAAGTACTTAGGCAATATATCGGAACCATACGGCAAAGCAAAAGTATGAAATTTTAAGCGTTTAAAGAACTATTTTACTTTCGTAATTAACTTCTGTAGCCCACACAACAGTACGTTGAAAATAATACAGAGTTTTAACTCGAAAAAACTAAGCCTCAGCCGAAACATTCACGTGAACTTGCTGATTGAGATATGACATCCGTTTTCAGTTCTGACGACGTTAAAGTTCATTTTCTTGTGGAGAAATTGAAGGGGGCGGATCGTTACAACCGGAAAATATTATAAGCATGGACCATTTTTTATGAAATAACTATCCCGGTATGAGCATGGGGTGGTTGCAGGAAACCATGAATATCTGAAATCTTAATTGCCAGCCCGAGAAACGAACCGGGCTCTTCAAGAATGTCATTTCCAAACATTACCAATCAGTATGAAATTTTTACTACGCTGCGATGTTAACATCGTAACAAAAAAAAGATAACACTCAGGAATTAATATGTCGCGCATACCATATGCTGCATTTCCAATGTCAACGATGGTCTTTTGCAAGAACTATACCCATCCACCATATTCTCACAGAAGTATGAATTGCCAATTCTTGATGCACAGAACTTGCAGGCTGAGTCCGACAGTGTTTGTCTCAGTAAAAGAGTTGGCGTTTGCTCCTCTATAAGTACCACTACGGTGTCTACGTCAGAGGTCAAAGGTCACTGTTCAACGATTGCCTATTCACCACCAACCCTCTGGGAGAGTTGAAATTTGCACGGAACCGAACCTGTCAGATGGAAATGCCTTTGATATTGCGGAAAACACAGCTAACAAATTCTCTCTCACTTTTTTTTTTTTTCATATCCTGTAATGTTGTCAACTCTACATGTGGGAAAGTTATCGCGTTGTTATTTTCCGACGTCACTTACGTTCACAAAACCTTTCATCTTCCACGAGTTGTTTGTGCGCCAAAAAATAATAAAGTTGGATATCTCGTTAATATTTAACGGTCTACTGGATTTCAGAGCACACGAGGAACAGAAATAACAGACGTCGGAGCGAAATTTTCATTTAATGTTTTTTTACATAAAATGGTTTTTGTACGTAGATCGCGCTTCAGCTAACATATGTATGTAAATTTTATACCGCTCGCTAATCTTGATGGTTCAAGGATTATGTATAAATTATTAATCTCGTATTTTAATTTCAGTACCGCACAAACATTACGGGGCAGAAATAATCATAACAGAGATTGGAATTAATCATGCTTCACTATAAACTTCATAGCGAGTCACTGGTTGAGTACACAGACGGCAGCAGTTTCTATATGTCAATGTCGAATTTTTAAAAATAATAAAAGAAAGAATAACGAACTGGAAAAATTACTTTGCAGTAATTCATAATTTCAGCTCTCCGTTACAGATGTGTTAATAGTAATTTACACAAAATATTCAACAATTTGACGTATCTTATTCTCTTATTGTTACATTAGGCGAGAAAATCTTTCAGCATTCTTTGCATAAGGGTGTTTCATTTTTCCTGAATTAAATTTTCTGCGTGAATCTAAAGCAATTATAGTATTATATCAATAAAAATCCTATAAAACTAAATGGAGCCATGTTACTTGCGCTACATGTAGACAATTCACTCATCAGTTGGTAGTGTACCTGTGTGTCCCATCAATTCGTTCTGTAGTTCAAGTTTTGAAAATTAGTCAGTGTTAACCGGAAAAGATTTTGTCACAGAGGAATAATCCTCATTAGTGCTATGGTACCGTTAACCACGAAACAAGATCAAATTTCCTCTGTAGACATTATAATTATTCTACAAATTTTATTTTGAAGTATTTTAGTCATGTAGTGCGATTAATCACCTTACGAACTCATTTTTTTTTTTTTAAATGATTAGCTCCGACGATCCATCTCGACATTATTGTACAAATTTCATACGAAAGGATTTTTACATGTAAAGATAAAATGTACCAGACTGTCTGAATTAAAAAAAAAAAACACTATCTTTGAGATAATCAGTGATTCGGTCAGGTTGTATGTAAATGAATATCTACAGCAACAATGATTACTTCAGCTCCTTTACTCAATCACTGCATTAAATATTTCGACTATTTTTCAGAAAATTATACCCCATTAATTATTTACTGGAGGTCATTCTGCTTCCAACTGTCCTGATTTTGTTTATATCGAATTTAAAGCTGGAATGTTAAAAATAAAGAGGCTATATATAATCGCATAGTAGAACTTCGGTGCTATGGCAACACATTTATTCAAAAACACTACGTTGATTGCAAAGTTCTTCCAAATCCCCTAACTACTGCATTAATAAGCAGGGATTAGGATGCATGGCGTGTACTACGAAGTTTTACCCAGCGCGAAGGTCTCATGGAGGGAACACTCTACAAAATGAGATCCTCTTTGAATAAACAAGTGGCGCTCTCCATCTAAGAAAATAACAAGTGAATAACGACCTCAGGGGGCCATGTCGCCCGTTGGCTTCTTACCAAACTAAGTGTCACCTGCTTAGAAAGTGGGCAGTAGATTTTTTTTTGTTCATATCCTTTCGAAGGAATCATCCCGGCATTCGATTGCACTGATTCGGGGAAAACCAATGAAAACCCAAATCTGGATGGTTGGACGGCGATTCGAACCCGCGTACTCCAGAATGCGAAGGCAGAGCGTTAACGCTCACCCGGCACGCTAGGCGGCCAGGGACACGTTCTGCAAGTAGTTAGTAACAATGACAAAAACTGCTTGGTAAAAATACTAGTACGCAACATGTTTTAGAACTGCGAGCACAAACGTACTGTAGGCGTGGGGTGCATAAGAGAAAATCGTAATATCTAACTACGCTGGATCACAAATTCTGTTTTCATGTCGCAGAAGACGAGACGAAACAGGAATGCGAAGAGAAAGAAATCCTTTTTATGAGCCACCAGACATTTATGTTACTCATTCAAGTTCCAATAAGGTGCACAAAGTTCAACGATCAGCAGAGTATTAGATTTGTTGGACAACGTCGGTGGCTGGTATCACACATTTGATAAAATTCGTGGAAACAATCTCGCTGCCAAACAACTCCATTCGCCGCATGAAACTGGTTTTTGAGACACTGCATAGTTATATCATTCCAATTTCGCTAGAAGTTCTCATATGCATTTCTGAAACACGCAATAAGAAACAATATGTAAGTATATATATACATAGTTGCTATGTGGGTGTTTTTGAAGCGGAATTATTATTACCAGACGGTTCTTTCTGTTTTATATGGTACAGAGTTTTAACAAAGTATCGAATATTTAAGGAGGTGATTGCATTTATCAAAACAAGACTTTAATATCTAATACACATTGGGCTTCAAAAACGTACTATCAGAGATAATAGCAGGTGCTCAGTGTGACGTGTATCAAATACAGGAGTTGGAGGGGGGTGAAAAAAAGGGCTGCTAGATTTGTTTATGGAAATTACCGCAGAACGCAATCAGTAACAGATATGATAAAGGAGCTGGAATGGGATAGACTGGAAGACAGGAGGAGAGTGAAGATGGTAATGGGAGCGTCCAAGGCGTATATTGGTGATGAAGCATAGAAAGATATTGGTGTAATAATTAAAAGTAATGCATGGAAGAGAAATGATGACCATGACCACAAGCTGGCACTCGATTTCAGGCACAAGGTTGTAGTAAGATTCTCTTTTTTAGGTAAGGGTGTCAGGGATTGAAATAAGTTACCAAGAGAAAAGATGAATAATTTACCGAAACGTTAAAAGAATTTAAAGTTGAAATTTGTAGAGGGCAAATGTAGGTGTGTGTATGAAAGGGGGAAGATGGGTGTGTAGGGAAATTGCCTCCGGAGCGTGCGCTCCATTGCAATTTTAATTAAATTAAAATTAAAATAGCAATGCATGGCTCTGCCCTTCGGTGTAAGGAATCACGCACTCAAACTGTCCTGCGTGGTCCTGCACCAGGATTGAGTCTTCATTTAGTGTCAGTATGTACAGCACCAACCAGGACAGTTTCAGAGAGAGCGTGATTCCTTACGGCGAAGGCAGAGGCATAAATTATGGCAGATGTATATGCCACCAAGCGGTAAAACCTCGCATTGCCGTAGCGAAGGAAGCGTTTAATAGTCGGAGGCGACTATTAACTGGAAAAGTAGACAAAGCACTCAGGAAAAGACTTGGGAATTGGTTTGTATGGAGACTGGCTCTTTATGGGGCAGAGACGTGGACACTGAGGCGAGAAGATGGAAAACGGTTAGAAGTGTTTGACATGTGGATGTGGAGGAGAAAGGAGAGGATAAGCTGGGTGGATAAAGTAAGTAATTTTGAAATGCTGTACAGAGTTGGTGAAAGGAGAAAACTACTCCAAGTCATAAACTAGAGAAATATGAACTGGATGGGACACTTGCTGAGAGGAGAGTGCTTGTTAATAGACGCTTTGGAAGGACTAGTTTGTGGGAGGAGAATGAGAGGAAGAAGGAGGTGCAAAATTACAGACAACATCAGAGAAAACGGCAACTACATTGACATGAAGAGAAAGGCAGAAGAGCATGGATAGCAGCCATGTGAAAACATGTCTTATGACAAAATACTGCTGATGATGACTGAAAAAAGGAGGAGGGGCGGAGGCATAAACACAACTTCACTGCAGAATGTGTGTGTTTACCCACGGCCTTAAACGCGGTCTTAATTTCAACCTTTCTTCTTTATTCTGAATGGCATTTCTATGTAGAGGACAAATACTGTATTTTAAGTTTTCTATTAGCTTTGTTCAATATAGGATATAAGCAAAGGCGAGCGGAAACATGCAGAATCTCTGTTTGTCGAACCAGATGGAATTTCAACTCTGCATTGCGAAAATTAGCGCGTATAACCGACTTGGCGATTCAGCAGTATGTTCAGTGGTTACAGTCCAACATCCGGTTGCATGATTTCTACATCCATCTGTTATCTGATTTAAATGCAATTTTTATGTATAATTATTAGCAGCAGAACACCATTATGCCGGGTTGCCTATCAAAATATGGCCGCAAGTATTTTTAATTAAATTTTCAAAAAATATTGTTTTCCAAAAAAATTCGTTCACTTGCTTCAGTAAATTATAATTCATTTCAAAGAGCGACATGTAAAGAACATAAAATGTTTGGGTTTCCTTTGTAATAGTAGACAGCTGTTAAAGGTATGTAAGAGCGAGAGAGAGTATAACAGCTGAAAACCCTTGCTTCCGGCCACTTTTACACAAGCAACCGAAATTTTTTATGTTCCAGAGATGTATTTCTTTTAAATGAATTATAATTTATTTTAAAAAACAAGTGAACTCATTTTTTGAAAAACATTTTTTTCAAAATTTAATTAAAAATACTTGGGGTCATTTTTTTGATAGGCAACCCTGCATTATTGTATTCTGCTTCTAATAATTATAGATAAAAATTACATTTCAATAAAATAATAGATGGACGCAGAAACATGCATCCAGATATTGGACTATTAGATGTAGGGTCAGGCGTTTAATTAACTCTCGCTTACATTTTATTTTCGGTAGTGTTCACTTTTTTGCCTTGGAACAACCTGCAGTCAATAGTCGATCACTTACCATTGAGTCACACTTATTTCCACTTATTACTGTGGCTAGCTGTATGCGTAGTTGTTATTTTGGTAGCCCATTCAATTGTAGAGCAGTTGTATTGCATCCTTGCGTCTCGTGGTATAAATAAAAACATACCGAAACTATTTTATTTTAACGCATACTATACGGCGTAGTCAGGCAACCCTCCTAGATTAAAAGATCCTACGTACTCCTACAATTTATAGGTTCCTTTACCTTATCGGGGGATGTTGGAAATACTTATTATTCAAGAAAAGAAAGTTCAAGTATTATAGCGCTGAAAGAAGTGGCCAGAAGAGGTCAGCGCATGTCATAGGCCATATCCTTCCTTACATTAATATAGAGGGGCATTTAAAAGGCATTCAACCAATTTACTATTACATTTTGTATCATCAGCGGATAAACCCCGTAATCTATTACAACTAATGTAGATAGTACAGGGAGCTAAAAATTATTTTAATTGTCTAGCAGATGGATTAAGCACTCTTCAAAGTTCTATACAATAAGGACGTGCAAGAATAACAGATACAGAGGTTGCGCACACGAAAATGTTTGCGCAGTACGTGTTCGAGGAACAATAAATACTGGAATTAGGCACATGAAAATGTTTGGACTGGATGTTTTATTCTGTGCACTACCTTATCAGTCTTTAGTGAAATGTGAACCGTCATTGATACCAATGTTTCAATTTTAACTGAATCAAAATTTTTTAGTGTTGTACTCTTTTTTCGGCTTACGTTTTGTACAATTACTTAGGAATATCCAGTATCAAAATGAATTATTTTCTTTAATTGCTACGTCTGCCAATCTAATATTATCCTTCATTTTCAAATATCTTGACTTGCTGTCACTAGGATTTAGTATATGTATACCTAATCTGTTACTTTCTATTTCTCTTAAAATGTGAAATATATCGTTCCATATTACAAACTTCAGTAATGATAAACAATACCCTACAAAAACTTGACCGTAAAAGTGAGCATAAATCGTCGTCTTGTAAAACTTCCGTTTAATTTTTTTCTAAAAGAAACTTGATTTACTCTTCTGTAGCTGTTCCACTGAGCAACAAAGAGCTTAGTGTTAGGCTAAATGAAATTTATCGTAAAAAAATCAATTTTATCTTCAGACACGAAAGTCTTCCTGCATATGAATAATTTTTATGTAAGATACTATGTAACGTATAGGAGAGTGACAAAACAAATTGTTACTGATAACAGATACATGCAAAATGGCTAAGTTACTAAAATGAGGCACACGTTTTAAACTGTTGTTTCATAACTCTGTGAGAGTTATTTCGCTTATAACTGTCATAAATTTTATTCTTCGCCAGATATGAGACCGTTTTTTATTAGAAACATTTGAGAACTTTTATTTAACATCCAAGAGTTAAGTTGTAGAGGTAATGTAGTCCACAAACAGGGTCTTAGTGTAAGCTTCGTGGTAATATGATATTTTATAGAACACTTTCTTATTTCTCATCATACGCACTTTTTTTAAAACTGACATGTCAAGCGCATTATAACTGCAGAAAAAGTCTGTAATATTTTTAAGAATTGTATATAATATATCTTGGAGATTTATTTATTTGTTTGCAGAAAGTGGAAATTCGTTTGATGTTACGCTATGTAAATATGCATGTAATTTCTTTAATAAAATACAAGAGTTGTAAAATAGTCTCTCTACATCTATCATAGTTACAAACCCCGATAAACAGTGCATCCAAAAACTCATATACTGTAATACATCACAAAGCACCATTGTTGTGATGTTATCGAATTTTAGACACACTTTTTCCAATAAATACGAGAAATGTCAACATACGCAAAATTTTTACATAAAGCTTTTGATATTTGTTTTTAATTATGAGTTTATTTACTGAGGAACTCTGTTAAAGCAAAATAAAACTATTACAAAAAATAAATAGGATAAAAAAATTAATTCAACAAAGTAAAGTAAAGATACCAAAAAATATAAAAAATTCTCCGAAACCGTAAAAAATAGCTGAACACAAATAATAGCTATTCTGGTAGTGAGTAGCTTCTAAGTCAGTCTAAACCAACAGATGAACACCTTTTGGCAAGTCATTTCTTCGCAGTTCTTAACTAAATAGAATCATTATGAAATAACGTTCATAACCATGAGTTTGTTATGATATAATGTACTGTAACATTCTTCCTGTTTACTGAATCTGCACAAATGTTGTTACAGATGTGGTGTAGTTGAAGCACCAATAAGTGTTATACGGTCGGCAGTTGCATTCAAGAGACTTCAGGCAACTTCAATTTCCAATTTAAAAAAAAAAAAAACTACTGAAATAATCCAATAATTTTCATAACAGTCTGAAACTCTTAAATTAAATACTGTCTTTATTTTTAAACCGGTATTTAATTTGAAATAAACTTCTCAGCAGATCCACCGCACACAATGAATGTTAGGAGTAATTACACTTCTTTAAAAATTTTCTAATCAGTGTCGCTGACTCAGCTGTTCGGTATAAAATATCATCTAACTGTTACGTAAACGCCTTTGTATAAAGTCATATCCAAAATTAGTTTCTAACCCCCTAGAACACTACTCAGGTGAAATAATTGGAGAACATTAAGCAGGTTTCATAAAGAACAGATCAACAGATATTCATATTAAAAGAAATTATAGCCAAGTATTGGGAGTATAATAAAGAGTGTTTTGTAATATTTATAGATTTCCAAAAATCATACGACAGCATAATCAGGGATAAATTGTGGACACAGCTAGACAAATTTGGCATTCCAAGAAAAATGACAAACCTCATTAAAATGAGTGTCACAGGATCAGTGAGAATTAATGGACCTAACTGTGGGCCCTTTAAAATAAACTCAGGAGTTAGGCAGGGAGATGGGCTGTCCCCAAACCTATTCAACTTTGCTTAGGAGTAGCACTACGGAAAGTATCAGAGATGGAACTAGGTGTCCAAATCGGAGCCAAAGTAAATGTATTAGCCTTCGCAGATGACATTGTAATATTAGCACAAACTCTAGAGCATGTAAGAATACTAACAGAAGTATGTATAAGAGATGCAGGACAGATGGGTCTATTGACAAATGACATACAAAGTAAATACATGCATCTGAATATTGTGGGCCATTTCCTCAATTGCGATAGGATCAAATTTTATGAATAATTGTCACGTCAATGCAATTTAATTTGTTGTTTTATTTCCCGAACGCGTTTCACTTCATATCCTGAAGCATTTTCAGCGGTTCTGTATTTTTCATTGTAAGCCATGCAATTATTCATAAAGATGCAACTATAATTAGTATTAACTAGACGACCCGTGCGAAAATTTCGCGAATAAAATGCGATGAATAGTGAGGTTGAATATAATGTCACCAAGTTCAGTCATTACTCTTCATACTCCTACTTCATTTATCGATTTTGGTTAGAAATCCAGGTAGATAAATGGCTCGAAACACAAAAAACTCATTTCAGAAAAATTTCTTTTTTGCCTTTTATGGGTTCGAATTACGAAAAATTCCTTTCTTAAAATATAATGTTATCACGGCGGAGACCTTAGTCTTTAATATGTTATCTCATTTATCTACAACGGTTAGATACAAAGGGAGATAAATAGCTCGTGACACAAAAATGCGTTGTAGAACCATTTATACTTTTTTCAATTAAGGGTTGAATTCCAAAACCTTCTTTCCTAAAATATGATGTCACAAAGCTGAGACAATATTCCTCATAATCTTACTTGATTTATCGATTTTTGTTAGATATCCAGGAAGATAAAAGGCTCGAGATACAAAAAACACATTTCAGAAAAATTGACATTTTTGCTCTTTAAGGGTCGAATTACGAAACATTCCTTTCTTAAAATATAATGTTACCACGGCGGAGACCTTAGTCTTTAATATGATTCCTCATTTATCTATAACGGTTAGATATTAAGGGAGATAAATCGCTCGTGACACAAAAATGCGTTATAGAAAAATTTATATTTTTTCCCTTTAAGGGTTGAATTCCAAAAACATTCTTTCTTAAAATATGATGTCACAAATCTGAGACATTACTCCTCATAATCATACGTCATTTATCGATTTTGGTTAGATATCCAGGGAGATAAATGGCTCGAGATACAAAAAAAGAATTTTAGAAAAATGGTCATTTTTGCCCTTTAAGGGTCGAATTACGAAAAATTCCTTTGTTAAAATATGATGTTACCATGGCGTAGACCTTATTCTTTAATATGATATCTCATTTATCTACATCGGTTAGATATTACGGGAGATAAATTGCTCGTGACACAAAAACGCATTGCAAAAATATTGATACTTTAGCCATTTAAGGGTCGAATTCCAAAAAATTTCTGTCTTTATATACGACGTCACTAAAGCGGAGATCTTAATCTTTAAAATGATACTTCATTAAACGATTTCAGATAGGTATCCAGGGAGATAAATGACTCGTGACACAGAAAACAGCATTTTAGAAATATTGACATTTTTGCCCTTTAAGGGTCGAATTGCGAAAACTTCTTTTCTTAAAATATGATGTGACCATATGCTTTAAAATGACACCTCATTCATTGATTTTGGTTAAGTATGAAGGAAGATACAGGCTTGTGACAAAAAAATACCTTATAGAAATAATATATATGTTGATGATTATGCCACTTTAGTCAGTTCTTCATTTTGCAGGTCAGCCTGCTGGCCACTCAGTAATATACTTTTCTCTCTCTACAATTCTTTAAAACTCGAACACTAGTTGTTGAGCTGTGAGCTATAACTTCAAATGAACCAGATTGTCAGTTTCTTTTATATCACTGAAATATTTCCTGTAAAAGCTTGTTTTTTAAACGGTGTACTGCGTTCAGTTTCACAATATCGTTTATATAACAGCATTCATCCACCATGCGCTGTAGCTTAACTGTGAAGCGAGGCTTTAAAAGATACTCACGCAAGGATTTTGTTTGGTTCGCTTTTAAAGTTACATGTATGATTGCAGTAGTTCTAACTGTGCTTAAAGTCGTATCTTTAATCAGCTAGTTCACGTTTCATCGAAACGATTGTGAAAATCTTCCAGAAGTAATACAGCACATTTTCTGTCACGATTAACTTTGTATTGCAGTATTTGAAAGACACAGATTACAACAAACGAATATTGATTATCATGTGAGTACATTGGGCTCAATTTTTTCCGCACTGCCATTAATTTCGCTTTTGCGAACAATTTTCCTGTGCTGGATTCACCAAGTTCACTGTCTACCTCTTCAAATATAAGGGCGCAATATACGGAGCTCTCCTTACCATGATATTACGCTCCACAGTATTCTCATTTCGGCAGTAGCGTTGTGACTCGTCGCGCAGTTCTTTGCATGGTAACTTAGCTTCGCCCACCCTGTCAGCGTAAGGGCTGGCTTATTGGCATCGAGTTGCAAGGGTCGCCAGTACGAGTCCGGCCTCGGTCATGGGTGATTTAAATTAAATGTTGTATAAGTCTTGTTTTGTCCATACTATTGAAAATAAAAACACTTGAGAGATAATACATGTTCAGTTACAAAAAATGATGCAGACTTAATGTATATTAGTAGAGTCAATAATAAAATGTTGTGAAGCTGGCTGAATGGCAGTAAAAGCCGAAAGATGTATTTTATAAAATATTCCTTCCAACTTAGCGTAAACTAGGTTGGAGTTTTTCTGGTTTTCACGAACAAATACGTTGCAACATATATGAAACTGATTCACCTATTAAAACGTGAGGTACTGACTAATTGGTTTCTAGATGAAAAAGTGGATGGTTCCTTTCATTCTCCTTTTTCCTTCCTTTATCTTCCAAGAAAAAAGAAGGAAAAAAGGAAGATAAGGCCATCAGACCAATCGAGAGAATCTAACAATAACACCATACTTCAGAGAAAAAACTTTTTTCGCATAAGTAGGTTGAAACATCCTGGATCGTTGATTTCATTATTTGGAAATTCCTAAAAGTTATCGTAGATGTGACTATATTTACACACTGGTTGTTTCTGTTTAAAGTGGTTTCCGGTCACCAATCTGGTACTCCTGCTTGGTGGAATAATAATTGTCACTGTTAGGGAAATAACTACACAATATCAAAGAAATGTACCAACACACACGGGGTTTAACTTGTGCAGTAATAGTTTTATTAGCACGAGACTATTTCCACCAACGCGAATCACCAGACAAAAAATTAGACAAGTCTGACATTCTTCTCCGAAGATTAGGTTCGTAAAGATAATGGTGATAATTGTGAGTTCTTACAATTCGCTTAAATACAGTTCGATCTTGCCACTCATACTGTTCTTCACTGTATCCAACTTTTATTATTTCTGACTTCTTATACTTCCTTCAAAGTTTATATCAAGTTCTCACACATTATCATATTATTCCCTTTCCGTAACATTTTTTTTCAACAACCTTCCTTTTTTTCTCTCCTACTTCTAAGATAATCCCCCGCATGTCTGCGATATTACAACACCAGAAAATATCTTATATGATGATTTGTTCTTATACATTAATACTGTTCTAACACCGTATTTGTCACTGTGGTGTTAAAGGTGTTCTTTATGTATTTCTGCCTTCTGAATTCGAAAATGATACTCAAAACATAGTATCAACCATGGTTTTGGCACTTATTGAAGTAGTACATATATATGGAACACGAATCATGCTGTAGTAGAATACAGGTTTAATACAACAACATATTGAAACATGCACACAGTGAACAGATTTATACTGAGAATGTGGTATAAAACATGCACTAACCTCTTTCATTCCGGGGGGGGGGAGGGGGGGGGAGGGAACAAAGTGTGACAATGGGAGGGGGGGACGTGTCATAAACTTTGTGACATCACATGCATAATTTGTATCACTTATTGGCTCGTATTGCCTCAGTGTCGAGTCATACTTAGTCATACTTATTTAAACGATCATGTGGCATCTGTGGACTATATTTTTCATCATAGAGAGCCATTAACCAACATAAGCAATTACATAAGAGGCAACTAGAGGTTTTCGTCATCATGAAGATTCGTCCACAAAGCATTGCTGCTAGACGAAACTGGGAAATTCTTTGCTTATTAAACGATGACGATGCTTTATGGTTGGATGAAGATGATGATGACACATCGAATGTTCCCAACACTATCGAAATCAAGAATGAAGTAACTATTATGCCAATAATAAACAGTATCAAGGAATGGGTTCAAAATCCATGGACACATGATGACTCAATTTTGTATCATTAATTCGATTTTTTGTGTTTTTTTTATATTTTCTTAAATGTTTTATTAATTGTTGATATATTTTTTTAACTAGAAATACATAAATCATTTTGGAAGTGCTGTTTTAATTTATAAATTTAAAATTGCAAAATATGTGACGTCACACCAGGGGAGGGGAGGGGGGTACCACAAATGAAATAACCAGTGACATGGGAGGGGGTAGGGGTCCAAAAATCATGAAATTCGTGTGACGTAATTTGTGGATGGCCCCTTATTTGTCATGATGTGGACCCTGCTTGTCCACTAATGGGGCATTTCTGTGTGCTCACGGTGAAGTATCCAACAGTTGTCGCCCATCATCCGACCATCTCAAGTCCTTGATATTCTGATGTTCCCAGTACTGACACGCAGTCTTGACCCCAGGAGCTCTGCTTTATCCTTTGTCAGTCCCATATCACGGACTAAACATTTAGATCTGGCTGAGTGAACCGAAGAGGGGCCTCGTCAGTGCCTACTTACACTCCGTCTCCTGCACACAGCACATACGACCTGTAGAGCTCATGGTTTATTGATGTCACCTATTTTCACTCCGAAATAGGCATAGTAGACCTTTTTCACGAAAGTAGTAATGTTTCTTCGGTCTTTTTCCACCACACGTTCAACACAAATACAGCAAAAACTGTTAGGAGAGGTTACTCATCATCGGGTAGACACAAGTATTTCCTTCCACAAACACAACACAGGCAGCACCGTTTGCGACATGACAGTTCGCTGTGTGCCGCTAGGGGGAAAAGAACGTGTGCTTCATATGGTGTTTTCGATTTTAAGAGGTCGAAATACATAAAAAAAACGCCTACATTTTAAATAAAAAATATGTGTGACCTTGCAATTTGTTGCACAGTGTAATTTAAAACAAAAAAAATCTCTTATTTGAAAACATTAAAATATATTTAGTCTTTTTGCACTAATGTTTATCTGTAGGTAATTTTCTATTCTCAAATTGCAAGGTAATGGGGTAGCCGTTCCATACGTCATTCGCTTTTCGACATTAGACCATTGATGTCATACATGAAAACAGTTCTTCCTACCTCTTTTCCTCTGCTTCCTCCTGCCCTAAATACCGTCCATAATATCTTTAGTAACCTGCATCCAGGTTGACTATTGATTTTTATCGCGACAAGCAATAAATCTCATTTCATAATATTTTCAGCGCATTTCGCCTTTCATACTTCTGTGAGTGGTCTGTGGTTACGGTATCTGACGTAGTACTGAAAAATTTGCTGTTCGATTCTCGGTTTATGCCAGAAATCTTTAGCCCAACCTTCATATCCTTTTGTCGAGACTGAGTATGCTCCAACGCCCTCGATTCGGATTCCACGTAAATCTGTAGTTTTCCTATACCTGGTAGAATTACACGCGATATGGGTTAATCTACGAAATAGGCAGAATTAATAACAAAAATTGAACAATACTTGGGTCTCTCGGGGCTAACAATTTGCCCGTACTCTATTTGTGCTGTGTATTTATCCGGCGACAGTAACGTCGTATTTCAAAAAACAAATTTATAATTTATTTTCGTATGTGTCGCTGTTTCTAATCAATGAGAAGCGACATACAAGCAAAATAATCCACTATTGTTGTAGTGCACCTTGCCGTCACTGAAATTGAATTTAATATGGTCTTCTTTAAATAAATATTGTTTCTAGAATGCAACTGCTATTTATATACTGTAGTGTCTCCCTCTGTATGCCTCGGGATTTACTACTTTATACACGATTTTATTAATTATCACAAAATAAATGATTATGGGTGGGGTTCTCTTCCGAAATGGTACTTCACAGTTGTACAAGACAAACATATATTCAAAAAGAACATTTTGACTTTATTAATCTTTATACATAGAAAAGCCAAATTTATTTGACGAATTGTTATTTTAATGGATAAATATTGTTCCCATCCAGGCAATGGAATTTACAGTTCATAGGTAACCTTGGAGATCGTTGTGGTCACTCTGTAGATGATTGCGTACCGTAATGTTGAGCAGCGCAGGCCATGCGAAGAGTCGTGTCGGTGATCCGCGAGGAGAGCTGTGTCGAGCCGATCGGGCGTGTTTTCGGCAGGCCCCAGGTCATCTCGTCAGCTGAGCCAAGGGTGGGCCGAGCGTCTGGTGTCTCTCATGTCAAACAGCCCCGTTGTCCGTGTCCCAGGAGGCCCTCAGCACTGCGCGACTGATGATGGCTCGCTCCGTCTTGCCGCACCGAAAACCAAGTGTCCGTCCACCGGTCTTACATCAAGAGTCCATCTCCGTCCATTGTACCCCCCTCGTTGACTCACCTTGGGCGGAGCTCGTTCCCCTTCTCTCTCCCGATTGGCCGAACATATAACAAACGTAAACAATTTATCAGAAACCAGCCGGAATGAATTCCACTGGCTGGGATCTGTATCACCACCTCCGTCACTTCCTTGGGAGGGTATCCCCTCCAGACTGTTCCCTTTTGGCTCTTTTCATTGGCTGCAATTCTTACGTACAAACAGTTTATTGTTAATGAATGTTTCTTTGCCAGCGACGTCTGCAAAGTGTGACAGCTCAGCGTTGGAACACTTTGTTATTGGTATTATGGAACGAGTCTTTCATTCGTCGAACATCTAAACAGGCGAGCTCACAATGTCGCACTGTGTCCATTGTTTTAAACACTATATCCAAGAAGCTCTCCATCACTTCCGTAAATTAAAGACCCAAAACATTCGGTAACTCAAGGGAAGTCTTTTCTTTATTACTCACTAGCCTGTCAAGTAAATTACAACCATTACCCTTGCACTAGTAAATATTCCTTGTTATAACCTTGTCGGTTGATAAATGCATTCAAATCAAATCAAACAAACGTATGGAAATTAAAAACAGTATGTCAATAAAACTACAGAATCTAACAACATTTCTTGTTACTGATAAACAATGAGATCTACAGAACGGGACATCTCAATATTTTTCAGTCAATCTTATGAAAAGCTACAATATTACACCGAAAGACAAGATCAACAATTCATCGGTGGTAATACACAGTAAATTATATATTACAGCTTTTATAAATATTTATTAATATTCACACCGCACAGGAGAGAGACGGTTAAAGTTTCTTAAATAACAATTATTTAATTCTGTATATTTAGAAGTAGCCAAATAACTACACTAGAAGTAAGTACCACCCACAGAAGAAGACTCTTTGTATTGATAAAATGGGAGCTCCTGCTAGTGCCAACACTACACACACAAAGTTCCCGAAACAGGATGAATTCCGACTTACGTGTTGAGGGACCTGCAAAGCGCAATTCTCATGGGAACAGGCATTGTTTACAGAATGGGGTAGGCACACCGATGCCCGGCTTCTGGTCCTGTAGCTCTCAATGCGGTAAACCAAACAATGAAGCAACAAATCTCGGATGCAATTATTTGATACTATTTTGAACATGGCAGAGTTAAGATAACATATACTGATCAGCCCGAACATTATGACTACCTACCTACTATCAATATAAACCCGTCCAGAAGATAAAGGCGTCACCTGACTAGGAATGACTGCTAATCAGACACACGCACGGTGCATGTAGTACCAGTTAGCATGCAAATCTGTGTTAAGAATGGAAAAGGTGCGCGATCTATCTGTGTTTGACCGAGCGCAGATTGTGATGGCCCAGAGGCACGGCACGAGCATTTCTGAAACTGCACGACTTATCGGATGTTCGAGGAGTGCTATGATGAGTGTCTTCAACAAGTGGCGAAACCAAGGTGAAACCACGTCCACACGAGAGTTTGGGCAGCCACCCCTCATTACAAATGTCGGATGTCGTAGGCTGGGCAGATTGGTAAAACAGGACAGAAGGCGAACTGTGACGGAACTAACATCAGACTTTAATGCTGGGCAGGGTACAAGTGCGTCTCAACATACACTGCACCGAACTCTCCTGAAGATGGGCCTCCGCACCAGACAAACCATGGGAGGGTGCGAATCCGTCGTTTTCCAGGGGAACATATTCTTGCCACCTGTACTGCAGGACGGAGACAAGCTGGCGGCGGCTCAATTATGCTCTGGAGAACATTCAGGCGGGCATCCATGAGTGCAGTGGAGCTCATGCAAGGCACCATGATGGCCAATAAGTATCGTACACTGGTTTCAGACCATGTACACCCCATCATGACGACCATGTTTCCCATCGGTAGTAGCATTTTTCATCAAGATAATCCGACATGTCACAACGCCAGGAGTGTGATGGAGTGGCTTGAAGAACACAATGGCGAGATGCAATTTATGTGCTGGCCCCCCAACTCGCCAGATCTGAACCCGATCGAACACATCTGGGATGTGATTGAACGTGATATCAGAGCTCATCACCTTCCTCCCTGGAATTTACGGGGATTAGGTGACTTGTGCATGCACATGTGGTGCCAACTATCTCCAAAGACCTACCAAGATCTCATTGCTTCCGTGCGAAGACGCGTCGCCGCTGTTATCTCTACCAAAGTCGGACATACCGGCTATTAGATAGGTGGTCATAATGTTCTGGCTTATCAATGTATAATCCATTTGAAAATAATGTCAAGTTGGCGGCAAATTATACGAAATATCTTATGTTGTTAAAAAAAGACGTAAAAACGCGATAAAAAGCCCATTACGTCACACTATTTACATTTTAAAAAAAATTAATTAACAAGCGATGTGATATCTTATTAGAAGAGAATAATTGAAGTTCTTACTTGATAATACCATAAACTGGAATCAGCAAAGTCAACAGCTTCTTATAAAAACTTTTTCTCTAACATTTTCACTAAGAATAATAACTACCACAAATTACTTAATTTGTTATAAGAATTTGGGTATGATTCCGCATTTGTTTATTTTGTGCTCAATAACAGCAACTGCTACCGGTGGTCTTCGCATGCACGGAAGGTAATAAATATATATATAAAAAACTTCCAGTCTAGAACGTGAAAGTGTAACTGGTTGTAAAGCAAATGTTGATTTAAATGTTAGTCATTCAATAAACAATTATACAAATAATCTCCGTATTTCTATGAGTAATTCTCTCTCTAACAAACAGGGAATCCTATTGGAAAATTTTTATAGTATTAATTTGAAACCCATTTAATATAATCCTCAACCTATAAGTTATACATGCCCATCTCGCACACTAAAAATATTATGGTGTTACGTTACCACGAAAGACACCTCGTTAAAAAAAATATACTTGAGCTAACACACAACAAAATAGCTGGAGTAATGCGTTACAGTTTGCCAGATGGATGCTACCCTCAGCGCACAAACTTTTATGAAAAATCAGATGAGTAATTGTGGGCGGGCAAATCACAGCCGACATTTGTCGGACACGAGGGCGTAAACTACGACCCGAAAACAAAAACACCGGGTGTAAATGAAATTTGCATCGTAATTGGCTAGTTAACTGCGCCAACACCGCCCAGGGCTACCATTTTTCACCGCTATCTCCGCCGCAGGCGCTGTCGTCAACGCAGATGCATCGTAACTTGTGGCGTGCTGGCGGCCAACATTGATGGAATCAGGGGCACAAACAACAGAGCCATCTCGCATATTCACGACAGTTTCTTTCGTTTAGCTTTCTTTTAATTAGCCACTGTCATTCATACACACTGTCCATTTCTACGAATTTAATCACAACATAGTTTTTAAAATAAATATAAGTGTTGTATACTGTTAGTTTGTGTAAGGTGTATATTATTTATTGTAAACATCTGATATGATGTAAGAGAGGGCTTGACAGCCCTAATCTTGCGAGGCTAAATAAACCTTTAAATAAATAAATAAAATAAATTAAAAACGTGTACGATCAGTCTGAAGCAGTAGATCATATGACATAACTGGATTTTCATTATAGTATTATTTATAACTGAACTAAAAAAAAAGTCACAGCTTTTTTATTGTTTTGGAAAAGTGTTTAAGAATTACATAATATCAAATAAGAATAACGATTAATTATTTAAGTTTTGATATACATCAACAAAAATAACAATTCCATCACGTACTTGGATATATTTCGTGATCACATTCATTTCTTTTAAAGTCTCTGATTATACAAATAAACTTCCGTTGTTCCTCAAATTTGTCAGCTACAAAAAATAAATACATAAAGGTTGTTTTGTGACCAAGTTGTAGTAAGTGCTACAGAGAACACAGCGAAAAACGAAACTGATAAGTACCAAGCAGGAAAAACGAAATAAAAAAAAAACTATATCATTATACACACCGTAATACACAAAGATAAACAGTTAACCTCAATTCTTATCTTGCGCTAACAGCGCCATCTATGATAGAGAATATAAAGCAAATATTCTAAAATGGTGGAGCATCTTAATAATTAACACACAGTTTTAGACGTAGTACATACCTTTCTTTATGGTCTGCAATTTTAATTTAAAAGTAATTTATATTAAAGTATTACACAAACATATATAGGTAATCTTCCTTCTTAACTTCCCATAACAGCGACAAAAATGCCTTTCAGAAAACATCGTGATAAGATTGGAGTTTATTAATACTGATACATTCTATTAATATTCCGTGCAGTTCTCTGCTAACTGGCACCCCAAGTTTTAATCACATATTATATGTTTGGTAATCATAGAACCACTCTGGTTACGGGAGATACAAAGGGACGAGGTTTGGATCCTGGACCGGCGTACCGGCCGTCCTGACTGCGAGTTTTACGCGGTTTTCCGCAATCATCTAGGTCATCGTTTCAAAACCTCTTTCAAGCCGAGGACCCGAAAATTGTAAAAAAAAAAAAACACTCCTGCGCGTCACTAACTTATATGGATCTAATTTTTCCAACTATGCATGTACTATCAAAATCTGTGACGTATTTTATTGTACCACTATAACATAATAAATCTAAAAGAACGTTTTGTATTGCTATGTAAACATATTTATAAAACTGGAAGTGAAGCATCAAAAGTTAATTAAATATTGACCAGACCCTTTGTATTAAGTAACCAAATGAATAACAATGTTAGTACAGGCTGGATGCTACACAATAACACAGACCTACATGCAAAAAATAAAATAAAAAACATTAGAATTTGCACCTCTTACTTTTTGTTTACTACACCACTCTTATGTTACCAATCCTACGAGGTTTCGCGTTCAGATTTTTTCCTGGTCACTGTAATATTCGGCTTTTAAAAAGTTGGGCTTATATTATATACTCGTTTCTAGCTTTATAAATTACGAACATGGTATTTTATATATATATATATATATATATTCTATCTGCAGACGACCTGAACCATTTTCGCGTGACACTAGTGGTCCCTGGACCAAAAGATTAGAAACACTGATCTATGTGAGTGCTGAAACGATCCCCAGTCTCCACCTTATAAACTACACATAAACTACACATTCAGGTGCACAACATTAAAATAGTTTCGTTCCGGCAAGCGGGAGGGTTATCAATCCCCCCACTGAAGCAGCTGTGGTGACTACAACCTTAGAAGTTCGTGATGACAAAACTCACAACTCTAAGGGGTCCCATCAGTTTCTGATAAAAAATGGCTGAATAATAATTTCAGTGTAAATGACGGGTTCTGGTGACCATTCTGAACATAATTATCGCTAGTTAAGACTAAAACTTGCGTTAATCTTCCGGTCCTGAAATAATTCTGATACCAAAAGACTTTTTGCCAAGTAGGTCTTAATGTATGCTATCTATGGAACCTGGTGCTCTGAATGGTACACCTGGATACGTATGGTAGGAAAGCTTTTCACAAACTGGAATTGCATAGAATTCTTCTTTATTGAAAGTCAATATAATAGAAACAGATATTCATTAGGTCAAAATTTTACTACTGATGAAGATAATGACTTGTTACCGCTCAACCGGTTAGCCTCAGATAAATTGAACACTGCCGAAATGAGAGCAGAGAGATGATTCGTCAACAACAACAACAACAACAACGAACGTAAGTGGTTTTCAAGTAGGCAACATGGGTTCAGGCAAGGATATTTATACGAATCTCATTTGGTGGGATAAATGAAAGATATTTCAGATGAAATGAACAATGGAGGCCAAATTGATAGTGTAACACTAGATCTGTCAAATGCGTTTGACAGAATCAGCCATAAAATGGTAGTAAATAAGGTAAAAACTATTGGAGTGGATGAGAAAGTGATTTTCTGGGTAGAAAAATTTCCAAAACTTAGAAAACAGAAAGTTAGGGTAGGAAATGTGGTATCAAAAGAAGTGGAAGTAAAAATGGGAGTGCCACAGGGTAGCGTATTGGGACCATTTCTATTCATTATTATAATGAATAATTGTGTTGATTGTTTACTACCTAAAATTAGATTGTTTGCAGATGGCACAATGCTATATAAAAGTATAAAAACGATTGATAACTGTAAATAGTTGCAGGGTGATCTGGACAGGATATCTAGTTGGGTTGGTAAACATGGGATAAAGATAAAGGCAAATAAGAGGCGGTTTATTAGATACACAAATAAAAAAACTAAAGGTTAATTATGAATATAAGGTGGGGAAAGAATTGCTTGCTGAAGACTTGAAATGTAAATATCTTGGCATTACATTTGATAACAAGCTTAACTGGGCAGGACACATTGGACAGGTGGTAGGAAAAGGTTTCAAAATTCTGCACTTATTGGAGAGAGCGATGCACGAGAGAGGTAATGGAATTGGTCAGACCATTGCTCGAATATGGTAGTGTAGTATGGGACCCACATTTTGCGTATCAAATACAGGAGTTGGAGAGGGTGCAAAAAAGGGCTGTTAGATTTGTTTCTGGAAATTATCGCAGAATGCAGTGACAGATATGATAAAGGAGCTGGAATGGGATTCATTGCAAGACAGGAGGAGGGTCATGGGAGTGTACAGGGCGTATACTGGCGATGAGATATGGAAAGATATTGGAGTAGGTATGAAAAGTAGTGCATGGAAGAAAAAGATGACCATGACCACAAGCTGGCACTCGATTTCAGGCACAGGGTGTAGGAAGATTCTCTTTTTTAGGTAAGGGTGTCAGGGATTGGAATGAGATACCAAGGCAAATGGTGAATAACTTCCCGAAAACGATAAAAGAATTTAAAGTTAAAAGTTGTAGGTGGCTGCAGGATATGGGGAAGATGGGTGTGTAGGAAATTTGCCACCAGAGCGTATGCTCCATTGAAATTAAATTAAACAAAAATAAATGTTATTTTGTGACCAATTTGTAGTAACTTCAACATACACTCTCTACAATGCATCTGAGCGGAGACAAACGCTGGACTTGCCAGATAATATGCGATAAGAACGTCAGCCGTAAGTTCCTTTCGGACCAGCGTTTCAGATGAGTCTTTACTTGCATGAAGCAAATTGAAAATTAATATTAGTTATCAAGCATCGAAGCTAAGGCCTGTTGCGGCGATGAAATATAAAATTCCGTTCATTCTCTTCTCAGACGTTCCAGTTGCTTTCTCCTGCATACATCGTACAGTTTTTCTGTTAAATGGCAGTGTATACTTTTCGATTGAGAGTAATGCTATTTGTGTGTTAACAGCGTTGGGTTAGTTGTAATTCTAGCTGTTGGTACGTGTCTATGGATGATTAGCTGCACTTTCAAGAAGCTAAGCAGGGCACGCAAAAAATAAGTGCACCTTATGTTGCAGAAAAATATTACCAGCTGTTGTTTCCCACGAAGCGCGGCCTCCAAATTGGTTTCATCCGGATCGAGTGCGGACGTGTAAGCGACTTCCTCGGCGGGCGAAATTGAACGCCCGGAAGCCTTCTGGCAGTGGGCAGTCATCGGGCAGAGCAATAGCGAGTTATTGGAATCGAAACTTGCGGTGTCACTAGAAACAACTTCAGGAGTAGATGTTGCACGAAAAATCACAGTTACGCGTTGAGGTAATTTTCTATAACTTCTTTAATGAGAAATTTCTCCACTGTTACGAAAATTTCAGAATCTAGTTAAAATCTAACGGAAACATCGTATTGGGGGTGGCGCAAATAGATTATGGAAGAAGCTGCGAAGGTAAGATTTTCGGCAATGTCAGTAAGTGTTTAGAATATGGCAACGAAAATAACAAATATAAGACTTCATGTGGCAACATGAGAGTTAAATAACCATTTGGATTTGAGATAGTCAACATTGTGATAACTTGTCACATTCAGCAGTGTCTATCGATGGTTGCTGTCGCTCCGTTGACTCTCCGTCTGTCACATGTCTCTAGCAGGTAAAAGAAATAGATTAAAATTTACACATGTTATGTATTTGATTGGCCAAAAACCGAAAGCTTATTAAAAATGTTATAAAATTATATTCTAAAAAGCTCAAATTCAAGTAAATGGGATAAAAACAGTTTTTACCCTAGATTGTGTTGTTGCGTTGATTAGAAGGCTTCATATCTAGGTCTAGGGCACTATTTAAATCAAGGGTTGCAGTTTTTAATTATTTTCGTTACCAGGCCTAGAACAGAAAAGCTAAAAACACATCCCTTGACATTACGAAACGAAGTAAACGTTTTCCCCATTATCTCTGCATTGTGTTATTTCATTTATTTTGTCTATACCACCACTTCGTCATCATGTTTCTGGTCGTGGATTCCTATGTAAGTCCAAATTGTTCTGATTTTCTCTACTCTTCTTTAATTTGTACCTACATTTATAGGACCCGAAGTATATTGAAATATCTTGCATCGATACAGAACCCAGGTGGCAAACCAATTGAAAATGTTAAAGATACAGATGAAAATGTTGTTTCAGTACCAATAGTAGACGAGCAACAAAAATTGTATTTAAACGACCAAAATTCTGAATACAGTGAAAATGATTTAAATAACGTCAGGAGCTCATTGAATGAGGGAAGACTGAAAGCGTCTAAGATTCTCGAGCACTAAAGAATTCATCTCCACAAATCCAGGAACGGTAACGAATGCAAATGCGCCAGTCGTTAAAAGAGGCAAACACTGGAAACGAAGTATGCTCACCTAAAAGACGGACCAGGAGGGCCAACGAAAATGATGAAAGAGATACTGAAAGACACTCCTATAGAGCAATAAGAAAGAACAAAACGTACAAAGAGCATAAGAAGACCACGACAAAGAAAAAAAATAAAAGGGAAAAAGTGCCACCAGCCAGAAATCTTAAAACGAAATTGAAGAGTAAAAATATGTTATTTTATTTGGCTCAAAAAAAAAAAAAAAAAAAAAAATCATATTAGAAAACAGAAATGATAAAATACAATTCACTTCTTACTTTCTGTTCGTACTTCCTTAAATGTCATACACTCAAAAATAACTATAGAAATTTTAGTAAGTGGACGAAATAATATACACCATTTTCATTTTTTAATGTTTTATCACCTTACCGTGAGAAAATAAAGTACATAGCAGAAAAGTAATGCTGGCAACCAAATGTTGAGAGCAGTAGGAGGCTTATAGTACATCGATAATAAGAAGAAGCAACTAAGCAAGACTGCACCACTTCGATTAAAATAATGAATAATCCATACTAATAAAACGCCAATCTTTGTCACGATGCAGCCACCTCTATCACACTGCGACGTCATCTAACAACGGTCAGAGGTATTTTTTCGAGGCTATGCGCTTTATTTAATGACAATTTTATTTTGTTAAGCTTCCGTGATGAAATTAACTGTCATAACACTGAAAGAAAAGTATGTGTTCTGTTTAAATTAGCATATTAGTTATTAGTTTATTTAATTTTAGTTTAGTAGAAGTATTCGTTACCTAAGACAAAAAGCTTTAATTTTCGATCAGCAATGTTAGCGAAAAATTTGATTAGATTGTTATTTCAATAATACAGCCAGGGTCTTAATTGCAACTGGCATTTGACGTTACAGCAGAGGGCATGAATAATTTAATATGTTATTTAAAAAAAATCCTTTTCATGAGAGTATTGTTACTTAAATTATTATTTCGTTTGGACGAAAGAAGATCCACTCCGATCAAGATCTATGCAGCCTAGATTACAATTAAAATTAATTATTACGCGGGCTTAGAGTTTTAATTTCCTTTACTTACACTGACGCCATATTACTTAGGTCATTATTTCAACCACGTTTAACTGTGTCAGTTATTCAAACGTTGTAATATCGGTCTGACTCACGGAAAAAAATAGGATGTAAGAACCCATGAAGATTTTGGATCAAGTTTATATCGCGATGCATCATTGCAACTAACATGCAGTAATTCGTGTGTGATTGAAGCATTGATTTTCGGGCGGCAATTTTGTGGAATTTGTAGTTAGGTTGAAATGCAGCCTGGACCTGGATGACGACTGACGCTTTTTACTACAGCGAAAGGCACGAGGAATTGCATCGAACTTTATTTTGTAACAATTCTTTTTATTTCAGAAACTGCGAAAACAAAACTTGCCAGAACACTCCGTTAAACCCCTCATTTTTTTACGGGTTTTGAGGTAGTAAAATAATAAAGCTGAGCATTCTTTTCTCCCTCAAGATTTAACACTCGTAAAAGCTCCGCCCTGGTCCTCTTGTTTAGTTACCATGAAATGGATGAACCTCAAGAGAAGCCAGGAGCTTGGTTGTTACCGTGTCTTCTTCTTACTAATTCCGAGATCTTGAATGGAAACGAAGAAAAGTTCGTTTTTTTTTTTTTTTTTTTTTTTTTTTTTTTTTTTTTTTTTTTTTTTTTTTTTTTTTTTTTTAAATGGCATTCGGCAACGGAGGCCATACAGCCAGCTCAATGTGTATTTTTTCCAATGTATGGACGCCACAGGACGGACAGGACATTCACACAGACACACAACACTTAACATCCATGCCCGCGGCCGGATTCGAACCGGCGGCATTCGGCACGCGGAGCTAGCACTCTAGCCCCTACGCTACCGAGGCCGGCAGGAAAAGCTCGGAATGTTTTGAACTTTGTGGAATGTGTAAACAGGCAGCCGGTGCAATCCCAGAAACAAGGGACCCACTTGCTAAATTCTTTAGTACTTCACTATATTCTGAATAGTTTGAGTGATCCCTTTGCTAGTAATGTTCTTCAGAGCAAGTCGCAAATAATTTGTATCTCGAAGTTTCTTAGTAAAAGTAGAACAGAATACAACTTATAATAATGGTTATCATCTTCCTTCGATAGATAGTTTCAGCTTCTTTACTCACTACAGAACAAAGAAACTATAAGAACAATCTGCTGCAGTTCTGCCAACTCATGAGCAGCGTCGTTTAAAAACCGAATATTTTCTGATTACATTAAAAAGGAAATAATATCTAACTGACAGCATATTTAAATACCAAAATTGCTATTAACCTTTTATTTGTCGCGCTACATCATTTCGACACCAATGAAAGTATGGTGGTTGAAAGTTTCCTGCATTACTTAGCGAAATGTTACTATCTGGTTCATTCCGTGAGGTAAAATCAAGTACGATTCCTTTTTGGTGAGGTTATGGGATAACAAATTGAGTATTAGGAAAAAAATTGGATATTTTTCCAAAGAAAGCCATGAAACAAAATAAAAGATATTCCACTCAAATTTGTTGTAGTTTTTATTCCGAGACATAAAAAAGAAAAAGTTTCTTACAGGACTACTTTAACGAGTCAAACAATGCCTCCACAAAACCAAGCATGTTTTTCGTATATTATTAGCTAATATTTTTACAAATTTTTAAAATGAGTCGAAATGCTTCTCTCCTTTCTCTTTCTCAACTGGTTTCTCGTTCCCTCCATCCTTCCCATTGTCAGTAAATTGCGCCTCGCCGCTCGCACCGTCTCTTTGAGTTCTTTCTGCATTTCCCAAAAAGCCTCAGGCAATATTCTCGCAGTAGGTGCAGGAGCAGAAAGAATTATTATTATAAGCGAAGATCACAGAATGTTACGAGAACTGAAGCAATTTTCAGATAAGTAAAATGTAAGCACTTGAACACTCGGGGAAGCGACAGCCAGGCCTTGACCAATAACTTTACTGACAAGGCAGGGAAAGTTACTTTAAAAGTTTAGTGGTATTTCATGTAAAAAGGGGGAAAAACCGGAACGCTTTCTAGAAATAATTTCGTAAGCGAAGACTCGGCTCTGAAAGAAATATTTGCCACTATTTCAGACTTGAGATGTGTAAGAAGGATGGTTAGGTGATACGATACTCCCTTCCATGTTCATGCTTTTTTTAAATGTTGGCCTGTGTCATTATACTGTAGCGGATTGGTCGGTTGGGCAGATTAATTGCTTACCTTGCATAATTTTACCTTATGCAAAGCACGTATATTAATTTCAGGAAACAGAGGTGAAACCATTACTACTGTTGTTAGTATTTGTAAAGAGTTTAAAATATTGGTTTATTTGGTACTCATGAATGCTTACAGACAGAGGTATATTTACCGTTAATCTTAAACATCTGTCTGTGCAAAAATAAAGTTCAATGCAGTACCTCGTCTTACAGATGCAAAATAGCAAACAAAACAATTATCGTTGATTGAAGCTAAGAAATTGCAATACATGTACATGAACTTTACATAGATTTACAAATTTCAGATACAACTGAAGCAAAAAATCTCTTATGCACATAGAGCGATTCTTGTATTACAATGGAAACAAGTTAACATCAGATTTGACTGTGTTCTACAGGGCGCCAGGGAATTGATTTGTTCCCACAAATAATAGTTATTGAAAGTTTCAAACATGGAAGTCAATCTTTCAGTTCAAACTAGGAGAATAAAATAAAAAAGCACTCGGCTTTTAGACACAACTAGCTCAGAAATTAATTTCCGGCGGCATAAGAACTCTTACTCATTAGGCCGTTAAAGGGCTGTCTCAATGATTCGTCAGAGTACACACTGTTTCTGGAGGCATAATTACCGTGTCTGTCTGGCTGCACGAAGCGACGCAACAAGAACGCTATCGTCACTCAAATAGCGAACCCGTCCAGGTTCTGCAAGGAACTTGTCACGTCAACCAGCACATGTGACAACATCGATCGGGCTTGGCGCTCAAGCCTCCAGAACGAAATCATCCGCACTCCTCCAGCAAGCAGTCGCCAGGGAGATCGTTCTCGACTAAGTGCCCACTTGTCGCCTCTCAGAGCTCGTCTCTCCCCTCCTCCTCGGCGAGTATCATGGAAACACAAAATTTGTAGATTTCCAGTCACGTGAGGAAATAAACAGATCGGATTGGCTTCGCAAAAATATCCGCTCTTGCCGGTTAATATATTGCCTCTCATTTGCTAAGAGTCTTCGGGTTTTGTCGGGATTGTTAGGGAGAATATGTAGGAATAATTTTCCCACTACACCGAGCAAACGCCCATTCAAGGATTCCATCCGCAAAATTCCCCGTGGCTACCCTTTCTCACCGGATTTTCACTCGCTGGGCTAGGGATAATCCCTCGCTTTGTCTCGTCCTACCGGACACTTCCGGCTTAAGTCAGATTGTCACTCACGCCTCTTAGCTAGACGCGGATTTCTGTCCCCAGCTCGAAAAAGAATATCCATTTATTTCTTATGTTTATTAAATCAAACAATCATTAATTTAAATTGTACGAGATGACCCATCTAGTCATCTTGCTACAATACCAAGGAATAGTCGTGGACAAGAAATGGCAATGAAACTGGTTACGGCCTTTAAAAGGGATCATCCCAGTGTTCACCCGCCGTAATTTCAGAAAATCACTGAAAAAAGAAATATGGATCGCTACACCGGGGATTGAATCGAAACCCAGTGTCACGTCCATTTTTAATAATTTTGTGATGTTTTAAAGTAAACTATAATCTAAGGCTGTTATATATTCTTTTCATCTGCGAAAAACATTTTAGGCACCCCCACCCCAAAGAAAGTTAAGTTGAAAAATTTATTCTTTAGTAAGTTAAAAAAAAAAAAAAAATTCAATCAAATAAATTAGAAAATGTTGACCATAAGAAGGATTTAAAAAACAGTTTGACTAACCAGATTACTCAGATTTATGGGGACGACCCACCAAATCAGTTTCAAAACACCCAAAAAAGAAATAACTAAAACTGAAAACCTGAAACGATATGTCTTATGCATTGATGCAATCAGAAAATTGTTTGCTTTTTTGCATTTATTAAAAAAATCATTTCATTATACCACAAAAATAAAACGTTACTTTCTGGAACAAACTTTATTAAATACATATTACAAACATTAAATAAGTTTCTTCCTAAAACTCTACCGCTTAGCCTATTTCTTTTTCTCTGGATTCCAGTGCATTATGTTCTGGCTACTGGTTTAAATGATTCGTGGTTAGGCGAATGGTGGATTTTCCTGTTCGAATCAACACACTGTCGGAATGTTTAGAGAACTTTACCGCTTCAAAACCTTGCTTTTCGTTTGAGAATTATGGCTTGAATGCTCCTTTCCGCATTTTGTACCGGGTTTGGTTAACCACGACAAAGGCGCAACGTAAACCTGGCATTACGCAACACAGCGAAGCGTAAATATGGTTGGGACGAGCACTATTAAATTCAGTTCAATTATTTATGATGAACCAAATGTTACTGGAAATTTCATGCAAATTATTCCAAATACAAGGCTCCGCAGCAGGATGAAAGGTCTAAATGGAATGCCTAGAATTAGATGTACAAGATGCCAGATATATTCAAAATTTGTATCAAAATGCAAAGGTCCTTTAGCATTATAAATCAAAATCTCTTTTTAATTTGGATGTAAAAATAGTATGAGGATCCTCCAATAATTTAGTGGCCTTACGAGGAAACGAAGAAGTGCAACCTCTAAAAAACTTCATATAGTTATTTATTCCTTTGTAGAATACTGTTGAAAATTGTAGTATCCCAGAAGAAATTTTAACTTTGCTACAGCTGCTAAAAACGGATGAATTGTTCGTCGAATGTCAAATGGGAAAATTTTTTGAGTACGAAACAAACGTCGTCAAAGTACATTCATGAAGACATGCGCAACAGTAGTGATTTGCATACAGTACAAAAAAAAAAAAAGGTGGCATCTGAACTTAAAAAGGGAAGAGGAGAATTTAATTTTTTATCCTTCATTTTGTTTTGTTGCGCGAACCTCACCTTTACGTACTTCGTACGTCTTCTTGACACGCTTTCTCTTTGTTTTTCGCTACAGCTAAAACCAATCACAATTTGCTATATAATTTTCTAAGCTAGCCTAGCTATTGGCTGGAGAACGGTGACATCACTTGCCAGCATTCACTCGCAAATTAACAGTGACCATAGTCATTAGCAATTAGAAGTTAGGAACACAGTTTAATAGCTAAGCAATCGCTATGAAATTAATTGCCATAATACAGTAATTTTGCTTTTCGTAGCCTTCATAGCTTAAATTACTAATGTTCTCTGCTGTAACAGCGAATGCCAAATGTTATTCGGACCTAGGCTTATTTTTATGACTAAATTTTATCACGTTTTAGATATTAAATGAGGTTTAAGCTTATCTTTTTATATAGATTTATATCATCAATGATATGATTACATATACACGATTTGAAACTCATTAATTTACTTGACTTTTGCCTTTAGCTACAGCATTAAGTATATACAAGCGTAAACAAAATATTTTATTCCTCTTCTTATTTCAGGAAAACGCAACACTCAATTCATTTAACCAATTTAAAACACAACAAACAGCTTTTATTTATTAAACGTTATTCAACAACGATATTCTTGCCGCTAATTAGCAGCAATCAAAGATATTAGAAATTAAAGATTATGTGCCCAGTTTAATACCTAAGCAATTACTATTAAATTAACTGCAATAATACAGTCATTCATTTTGCTTACCGTAGCATTTTATAGTTAAAAAAATTGAGGAACTTTACTGTTTAAAAAAAGTTACACTACTTTTAAGTACTTACTTACTTCCTCTTCATGGATAGGCCAAAAGCCTGTTCCGACCTCATTCTTCCGACCATCTCTTCCTAGGTCTTCCAATGTCCCTTCTGCCTGTGGGATGGTACTCCAGGGCAAGCTTAGGAAATCTGTCCTTTCTCATCCGTAGGACGTGGTTCTTCCAGTTATCCCTTTTTTGGGTAATTCTATCATTTAGCGGGGAGATATTCAGTTTTTCCCTTATTTCCTCGTTCCTCCTCCTATCATTTAGGGAATTCCCTTTTACTGACCTTAAAAATTTCATTTTCAATGATTGAATTTTGCTTTTGTATTGCGTTTTATTTACCCATGTTTTGCTGCCATATAGCAGAGTCGGTACGGCCATTGTTTTATAAAACTTGAGTTGAGTCTCCTCTCGTGCTTTACCTTTCAGTGTTCGTCGAATTGTTCCACACATATACTGAAATCGGTGAAGTTTCTTCTTCACCTCGTTATCCTCATTAAAAGATAATTCACATCCGAGATAAGTAAAGCTGGAGACTTGTTCTATTGGCTGATTGTCTACCACTATTTTAACTCTGATAGGGGATTTCCCCTGCTATGCCATAAGTTTCGTTTTTGCACGAGACAACTGCAGATTGTAATCTTTGCTGATAATGTTTAGTATATGAATTGCTTTTTGAAGTCCATCTTCATTTTCCTGGAGGATAAATTGGTCGTCTGCAAACAACATTGTATTTATGTAAGTGTTGTTGCTTATTTTTATACCAGGATGGACATTTTCTTTCCATTTCCTAACTAAGTCATCTATATATATATTAAAAAGTGTTGGAGACAGGCTACAACCTTGCCGCACTCCTTGGTTAATTGCTATTTCTTCTGTAAGTTTATTTCCTAGGTCTAAGACGATTTGTGTCCTTCTATACATATCTTGAATAACTTGTATTAAATGCTGTGGATATCCATTTCTTTGCATTATTTCCCATAGTTTTTGTCTATTTACTTTATCGAACGCTTTTTCATAGTCTATAAAAGCAATGAAAGTCTTTAAATTAAATTCTCTTCTCTTTTCCAGTAGTTGTCTAAGGCAGAATATATTATCAGGACCTTCCTTTCCTAAACCCACATTGTTCTTCTGATAGGAGAGCATCTGCTATTACTTTTAGCCTGTTATTTATTATTTTTGCATATATTTTGTATCCCGTATTTAATAAACTAATTCCTCGATAGTTATCACATGAATTCCTATCTCCCTTCTTAAAAAGTGAAATAACTTTGGCCTTCCTCCATTCTTCTGGGATGGTTCTCTTTATCCAACACATATTAATTAAGTGTAAATATCTAAATTTCAGAATCATTCCCCCATACTTAATCAATTCTAAATTAATTGTATCTAGTCCAGGAGCTTTTCTATTTTTAAATGATTTTAGTGCTGCATCAACCTCCTCTATGTCTATAGGATCTATTTCTTTAGTATCCACATGGTCCATTCCTATTTTCTCTTCTTCTTCTTTATAATTACTATTGTACCATAATGTTCTGTAGTGTTTTAACCATGCCTCTTCTTCAATTACATTTATATTAAAACTTTCCTTTTCATCCTTGTTGAGATGTTTCATAAGTTTATAAGCCATCTCTTGTCTACCATGGACATCATCTTCTATTGAACAGATTAATCTATCCCATCCCTCTTGTTTCAACTTCTTTGTTATTGTCTTAGCAATATTTCTTCTTCTTTTATATTCATTTTCATTTTCTAGGGTTCAATCCTGTATCATTTTTAGATAAGCCTTTTGCTTTTGTTTGACGGCTTCTGCAATTTCTTCGTTCCACATTTTAAGTCCAGTTTGTCTTCTAAATTTCTTTTTCTTGCCAATGGCTTCATATGCTGCTTTCAGTATTGATGAAGCTATAGTTTCCCATTCTTTATTGATGTCATTATTTGTTGGGTTTTCCAGTAAGCGCTGTTGTAATCGGCTTTGATACAGATGTTTTATTCCTTCATCTTTTAAAAGGTAGGTCTTAAAAACTTCTTGATCTTGTTGTAAGTTTTTATTCATTCTTTTCCTCCATTTAGCAAGTATTCTTATTTTTGATATAACGAGATAGTGATCTGTATACATATCACTACCTCTATGTACACTGGTGTCTACTACATCTGGACCTAATTTTTTATTAACCATTATATAGTCAATGATAGACCTTTGTCCTCTTGCGTCCATGTAAATTTATGGATATCTTTTTTTGTAAAGAATGTATTTGTAATCTTTAACTGGTTGAAGGACGCAAATTCTCTCAGTAGTTTCCCATTTTCATTTAATGTGTATTCACCTCTGTTCCCCATTACCTCTGGAATTGGACTATTTCCTACGCGAGCATTAAAATCGCCAGCCAGTATTAGGAAATCACTTTTATTAATTCTGTCTATCACCACTTGAAGCTGTTCATAAAATTGTTCAGATTCTTCTCGTTTGTTTTCTTCTGGGGCATATATGGCGATCAAGGTTAGGTTGCCTCTCTCTACTTTCAATCTTAGAGTCAGAATCCTTTCACTTATCATAGTGTAACTGACAATTTTATTTTTCCATTTCCTATCCACTAATATTGCCACTCCTACTGCAGCTCTTTTCTCTCGTGCCACTCCACTGTAGATCATTGTATATTTATCTATTTCTTCTGTTCCCTTCAATTTCTTTTTTGTTTCTGTAATTACAGCAATATTGATCCCCTTTCTAGTTAACTCCCTGTCCAGATCATATTCTTTATTATTTATACCTCTCACATTCCACGTTCCTATTTTCAAATTGTCTTTGATTCCAAATCGTTTGTCCTTTGACCTTGCCTTTGTTGTCCTCATAAGATCCATCCGGCTTTCCTTACTTTGAGGTTTATGAGTAATATATCTTTTTATGTGGAAGGGTTACCAGCCCTTCGCACAACCCCCATCCTGGAGGGCCAGGGTTTTATTTCAGGGTGTCCCTTCCCTTAGCCAGAATGTCCCAGTTTTAAGGCGCTGGGGGCTCGCCTTCCATCCTCTCCCGTTAGCTACACTCAAAAAGTGCATTGCCCATGGGTCACGCGGCTTTCACCTTCGTGGACGTGGGAGTAGGGTTTGCTGGCAGAGCTGCTAAGATAGATCGCAGAGGCATTTCTCAAGGTTTTATTATCTCAGCCCATCCGGCATAGGCTGAGATCCTTGAGACCATACCAGCCTTTACCCCCACTACTTTTAAGTAATAGGTTGAATTAAATTACTCATGCACGGTCTCAGCTGTAACAGCATATGCCAATTGTCATTCCAGCCAAGACTAAATTTCAATTTAATGAAAACCTTCACTAATGTTGCTGTCTGACTAAAGTTTATACATTACGGTTTATTTGCTTTTTACGTATTTTACCTACCACTTTCGTTAATGGTCTTTGTACATGTTTGGTGTACTTGAGCTAGGCTATTTAAAGAGGATATCAAACCAAATACGTTAACGAAACGAGCATTCTGACATTTCATTTCTACGGTTTTGCTTAACTACTTAATAATCTGTATTAAGTTCTCTGGCCGTTACAGACACTATGACCAAGATTACCTTATGATTATTGCGCACTCCCTTTAAACAGAAATTCTTCACATTTTTCAGAGTGAACTTTTATGGTCAAATACAAGTCAAGTTTGTATTTCAGCAAGTTTAAAACAATTATACGATAGCGTGATCGTCTTTTTCTATGTTTAATACGTCTAATAATATACTTCTGAGTTCTTCATGTCCAAGACATTTTATTCATCCTAAGGGTGAAACACAGGTAAAGTTCGTAATTGGCCAGATCAGGTAGCCAGTCTTTGACCCCAAAAACTGAAACTATTCTAGACCCGTGATGATACGCAAAAAACGGTCACAAGCTAGAAAAATATTCTTTTAACATATACAATCTCACCTTTTATAATGACTATTATCCACCAGTGTCGAAAATTGTTCTCTTCTTTTTCATTCGTCCCCACCACCAAGTCGATTCACTAGCCTACATATTATTTGTCTCAATCTGAAAAATATACCGTAAGTATTTAATTGATTATCATACATCGATAAGATGATTTAAATTCCTTACCTTACAAAAGTCAGCGGAGACATTCAGGAAAATGTGGAAATGGTATATGAGTTGATGATTACAAAACTGAATGTTAACAATTATGCAGATAGAAGAGATATCAGGCGTTTCGGAATCGCAGTCTGACTAGAGTATTACGATATGATGAAGTTTTCCGCTCGTTTATGCGTAAAAAGTATATGAAAACGTCTCTAATGCTATCCATCCTGCTTTCTTCTAACTTAAGAACGTTTTAACTTAAGACTTAGGTAAAAAGTGAAAGAAGCCAGAAGCTAATGCCTTCCTTGAAAGCTTCAGTTTAATTCGCCATAAATATTTTTTGTGGTTGGATGAATCGAGTTTAATTAGCTTGTGGTCTTTGCCGCAAGGTTTAATTTGGGTCTTTCATCACTCCACAGTAAGTTTGACTTCTTTAGCGAGACGTAGGTTGAAAGCCTTTATTCATGCCTGGCTGGATTTCCCGTCAACTTGATTTATTCCCAAAGTCAAAGTGAGTGCCTGGCCCGCACAAATTTACCGCAAACCACTTTTGCAGAAACCGTTCAGAAATTCTAAAAAAAAAAAAAAAACACGGTTTAATCTTGCAAATATTCACTACCTGCATAGCTTAAAACAACTCAAACAATAAATAAAAAGTCTGTGTCAATTCCGCTCTGAAGGTATTCATCCAAACGTTTATCTCCTTGTAGCATGCAATATTTACTCTCTTTAATTTCCAATATTTTCTTATCGGACGCGCAAAGGCCACTTATGACTTTCTTACGGAAAATCCCAGATAGACGATAATACTGAATTCAATAAGCAATAAGATTTGGTACTATGATGTTTATTGGATAAATAACCATTACATATTTTTGTTATGCTCATTTCTTTTCAGTTTTCCGTCTTTTTTTACAGTTGATAATTTGGCATTACTTCATTTATTATGTCATGATACAAAAAATTATCTAGTTCATTGCTACAGCTGAAGGTATACACAAAATAATTCTAATGTTTCATTAGCACTTAGTTTATATACTACGGCTTTATCATTTATTCTCTTCCTACAATATCGTTTTCTCCATACGTAGCCACACGCTCCAAATCTTCCATAGTACAAAGTTTATTTTTTATTTTTAGAGGCGGGATGGGACTGGGGACAAGGAACGGGAAGGAATTCGGCCATGGTATTTTTGAAGTAAGCATCCCGGCACTGGCCTGGAGTGATTTGGGGAAACCATGGAAAACCCAAATCTGGATGCCCGGAAGGGGATTCGAACCCGCGTCATCCCGAATGCGTGGCCAGAGCGTTAACCGTTCACCCACCACGCTCGGTCCCATAGTACAAAGATACTCCTTTACATGTCTGACAGTGAGTTCACAAACAAAGATAGTCTTCTTTACCAGTTTAGTTCAAATACAAGATTTACTAATTATTGGACTGAAAAATTTGTTATTATTTTTTTCCTAACAAGAAAATAATATGCCTGTGGTCATCTAACAAGATGCATAGATAATTATAATGAAATTAATGGTGCTACAAAGCTTTCGATCTTTGTTTTGCATGTTCCGCAATGCTTAACGTAGAGCCTTGTAAAGTGACTTGTGTACAAAAAAAAAAAAAAAATACGATTCAAAAGTTATAAGCCATAGAAGTTTGAAAATCCTCAAAAATTGATACAAATCGACCTTGAAGACCCAATACAAGAAAATATGTGCTAGAAGGAGATGCCAAGAAACCGAACAAGTTCAAGAGCTCGTCTGCAAATTACGGGAGCGCCGAAAAGCAGCTTTAGCCAGTACGTCTTCCCCAGCAAAGAAAGAATTACAGTTTAAACTGATAACTGAGTGTAACTAAATATTCGGCTTACTCTCACAGAAAACGTAATATTAAATTTTTAAAAGCAGATTTTTTAAGAATACAATGAAAAGGAACGAAGTTTCTCCAAGGACCAGTCAGTGATCTTTGAATCTTATAATTAAACTCGGAGGGAATATCTAGGAAAATATGTGATCTAATATCAAAGAATTGTTTACAAATACGTAAACAAGTGGCCACGCCCGTCTCCAGCAGATCACAACTTGTAGCAGATTCGGCACGCGACCCCTGAAGAAGACCTAAGACTTGGTTGAAACGTCGGAAAAAAAAAGAAGGAGGAGGAGTATAGCAACGCAGTGATAATCCCGTAAGCATTTATATTAATATTATGCTTGCGAAAACAACAAAATCCTTTATAAAATTAAAAGTAGGCTGAAAAAAGTCAGTGTTAAGTCGCGCATTCTAACCCTGGGACGTTCTGTTTAGATGTTGGGATGTAGTTGTGTGTTGGTTGATTGGAGAGTGTGAGAGTAAGTTCAGGGGTCCATTAATTGCCTTGCCCTCTGAGCACCCTCAAGATCGATTTCTCATACCAGTTGACGGCAAGCCACTAATTACCCTCTTGTCTAGTACAAACGGGAGCACACTTGTTGGAGGCTGTTCTGGAAGGGCGTCCAAAACACAGACTGAAATACGACGAAGTTGAGTCGAGGGACCAAATTTTAATTAGCGTTACAAGCAATCATTAAGTAATTTTTAGTGACGTTGTTTCACTTTATCTTATCCTTTTAACATCATCCGTAAAAAATCTGAAACAGAATAAGTGACCTCTGGGAAATCCTTTTGATCATCTACTGAAATCTTAAAGTCACGTTATCGCACGATTCCTATGCACTGATGTCTTGTAACCTCTCCCAATTTATATTATTCATTTTCTTGACCTTAACTGTTTTTACTTTTGCCAACTTATGCCTTCTCCCGTAAATACACTTTATTTGAGTCACGTGTTCAGTTTTGCTAATGGATTTCTTTACCAAAGGCTGCAGTTTCTGGAGACTTGACACACTTTCAAAAAATGAGTACGGTGAGAAGATAAAATTTTACATTCAAGGATCCTTGTTTATTGTTAATCCCTGTATGAATCTTCACAAATATTATCAATATGCTAGAATCATCTTCATAAAACAAGCTTCTACTAGTTTTTAAGAATGTTTAGTCTCACTATGTCTTTTTACTGACTTAAAAACGTATCGCCATATTCAACAGAAATGTATTTGATTACTCAGAACTAAAACACAGGAGAGAGAGAACAATTTCATTTAGCTTCGTCAACTTTCAGGCAGTCACCCATCGTTGCACTTTTATAAAAGATACTTACTTATTCATTACTATTTGAACTTCACAGTGAGCTATACAAAATTTGGGTGACTCACTCAGAATAGGCTTAAGTTGAGGAGACTTTTTATGCTTTATTCGCTAACGGTGCACCGAAAGCGGCAACCAATCCTCGCTGTCTTCCTCAACCAGACTAGACGGCGTTACCACCCTTACCTTCCGACTCTGAGAAGCTCTGGTATTTTTTTTTTTTTTTTTTTTTTTGTAACTGCTTTACGTCTCTTTTCAACACCGAGGTCTTTAGAGACGGGAAAGGATGGGGGGCAAGGAATGGGAAGGAATTCGGCCATGGCCTTTTGAAGGAAGCATCCCGGCATTTGCCTGGAGTGATTTGGGGAAACCATGGAAAACCCAAATCTGGATGCCCGGACGGGGATTCGAACCGCCGTCCTCCCGAATGCGAGGCGAGAACGCTAACCGTTACACCGCCCCGCTCGGTAAGCTCTGGTATACCATCTGTGACCTATGGGCCTTCGTGTAGAAAAACCAGAGACATTAGCTTACACCTCTCAAAAGTCCATTTTGTTTTCACAGTTTATTTGATTACCGATCGGTAATAGGCACAAATCAGTCTGACAAGTGATGTCAGAGTATCACCTAGATGGGTCCACAAATCGCCGCTACATTGTACTTTTTTTTTCCAAAAACCATATCATGATATGAATAGTTTTGCTCCCTGTCGAAGTATTCCTAAATACATTTATCAGCTTAAAGTTCTCTACTTGTTCTAGCGTTATTGCGTCCGTTAATAAATACCTAAATATTCGGTGATGTATACACCATTCCCTTCTATGTAATACCGTAGTATTACAGTACAGAGCAAACAAGGCGCAAATGTTACTTAATTACTGTCTTATTACTGTACGTCCATTTTATTGCAATGAATGTGAAAATCTGATTAACATATTCATTGAGTTCAATTGCTGTGGCAGAAGTCAGCACCTGGCATTGTATCGATTATCTGTGATATACTGTAACTGGTTTTAAATGAAATCCAAAGACTATTGCGTCCTGCTATTGGGTTGGCTCCAAAAACGTAAACTGAAGGGGTAAACGCAATTCATGGGTGTTAGACATCGGCTGTGCAAACATTATTACTTCTTCCATATGTAACAAAATTTTTGTACTGAGAATAAAGCTCAAATCCTTGATCGATTTATTCAGTAAATCATTTTCAAAAGAGACAATAAATTAACGAATTGGTTTACGCATTCTGAGATGCTGATTACTTTCCTTTAACATTATGCTCCGAATTTAGTCTTAATATTTAATAAATCATTATATTACCTTTCTATCCATCTATCTTCTATCTATATTTATAAAACGGAAACCGGATAAATTTATCTTATAAAAGCTACTGAGCAGATTTCGATGGAGTTTTACCGTTTTAAAGTTTAGAATCTCAATTCAGTTATTTGGCATGTCTTATGTTTCAACGTTAAATAACGCAGAGCATTAAATGAAATTCTGAACGTATGATGACAAATTCCAAAGATGGAAGGATTTGATGTTGCATACTTCGCACTAAACACACTCTGACCATAGCCTTAAATTAAATCAATAAGATAACTTTACAATAATAACTATTTTGCACATGAAACAAAATTTTAAGTATTCTTTCCTTTAATTCGGGATATTCAATTTTTAAATGCCATAGATAGCCGTAAAAACAACAGATTTTATTTAACCACGACCTCTGGCAGTACCTACAACTATAATGTCTCAGCCATCTGTTCACAATTTATTTACGACTAGCAGTTACCCGCGACTTCGTCCGCGTTGAAGAGTGTTGTAATATGATTTTCTTGAGAGGTCTGATTGCTCGGTGGTTAGGGCGTCCAACTGGAGATGGAAAAGTCCCCAGCTTGAATCCCAGTCTCTTCGAGGATTTTCAAAGGTCCTTAGCTCGACCTTCACATCTGGCATAGGTTGTGTGACGTGAATTACGCCACAATGCTCACTTGGTTCTGATTTCGTGTTGAACTGTGGGTCCTCTATGTCCGGTAGGATTACTGGGTTATGTTAAGAGGCTACGAAAGGGACTGATTGCGCATACGTAAAGAAGCCTTGCCACCAGGTCAATACGACCATACAATTTATTTTACAGCTATTTTTATTAGTAATAGTAGTAATAAATATTACAATAAAACAACAAAAATCTATGTTCCAGAAGTACTTCATTGAATTTTTAAAACAGTAAAAATATTCTGTTTGTAAGGAGTATTTTCAATTTAATATATCCGTATATACAAAATTGAGGATTTGTCACCTAGGTTTTGGCTATTTTCATAGCCCTAGTTGTCTTACATTCCTTTGAAAGATTTGAATTTCGTTTACCCAGCATCTCTTAAAATTACTTATTTCATCTCGCGAATAAAAATTAATATAGTTTTAATTAATGGAAGCTCAAAAACGTCAAAATATTATCAATACATTGATGGAATCAACTAAATATCAACACCAAAAAAATACTAACATCCAAACAGCAAATAAATACTTAAGTGGCCCAAGGACGTTCATTTCCGTTAGTAAAATTGCGATACTAAAAATGAATATTTCGATTTGCATTGAATATCTAAAAAAATCTTTTAAAAAAAAGAGAACTTAATTTGCTCTTTGAATATTGATTTTTTGTTTTTTTTTTGTTTTAGGATATATTGGTTCCATCAACAGAAATTTACTTATTATAGTAGTAAGTATAATAGTAATTGATTCTTTTATCCATAATGGTCAGTGGTAATGGTTTCTCTATCTGTGGAAACAACTGAATTTCTGTAGACCAGTTTACTGTAGTTCATTCGTTTCGATCCATTCATTCTGCGCTAAAATATAAATTTCAATGTTAAAGTAGTAATAGAGTGGTTTCTCACTCTGCAAACAGAATTGAATGACTACCGGCGAATTACCACTCCACTTGTCCGCCACTCCATTATCTGAATAAAACATTGATACATTTCAAAAATTTACTTCTGGCAACGCCGCATGGTTCTGCTAAATCGTCCAAGCTTACTATAGATTAGGCTTGCAACGAATATTCGGCAACTATTCGGTATTCGGCCACTTTTTTACTATTCGGCCGAATACCGAATATCGAGGAACTATTCGGTCGAATACCGAATACTTAGGATTTTTTTTTTAGTTACATAATTTCCTAAAATAAAACTATTGATTCATTGCATGGTAATGTATTTATCTTACAATTAGAAAAAATAATCGTGCATGGTCAAACTTACACGATGTCAAAGCAAAACAAAAATATTAAATACCTATTTACTGGATCTTCATTACCGAAATTTAGGAGTGGAAGATTGTGATGCAGAAATACTAATTTTTCTGCATTGTCAGGTAGTAGTTTACTACTTTTCTTCTCGTAGACATTTCCAGCTTCAGAGAAAAGCCGCGCGGACAAGTATTTTGCTGCAAGCTTTGTCAAACACTAAATTTCTCTCTTTTTGCTTGCCACCAAATGTACGGATTATCATGCCAAGATATACTATTAATATTTAAATAAACATCAATTTCATTATTTTCTTGCATTAATCGTACTTTTCTCTGTAACAATCTCTTCAAATCAATCCATAAAAGATGAGTGTGTACTTTGACTGTGACCCGACTCTTCCGCCATCCTCTTGGATTGAATATGGGACAATTCGCGCTACCGTCGCTGCTTGTTTCACAATACGTCTTTAGACCATCGATCAAAATATACTGCATTGATTTTTCTCTTTGCAGTTGACTGGTGAAAACATTCATTTTGAAGCGAGGGTCCAAAGCGGTTGCCGACAAATAATTTTTATTTGTAGCAATGTCTTCAAATCGTTCGTTCAACCCTTGTTACATGACATGTCTCACTTGGCTTAAGTTGGCTGTTAGCTCTGATATGCTAGATTTATTGCAATATCGCGTTAGAGCAACAACATACGGAATAACTTAAGAAATGCATGCATATCCGGAACTGGTGATTTTTGTTAGTTCTTCAAATGGTTGTAGTAATCTCAAAAGTTGCTTTAAAAGCTCCCATTGAGCAGCAGTCAAGTTGACAATATTGCAGTCCGTGAGATACACTGAAATTACCCCTATTTGCTCCATTAGCCTTTCAAGAATATAATATGTGGAATCCCATCGCGTACTGACATCTTGCACCAATTCATGCACGGGAAGACCCAATTGCTTTTGCAGTTTATCTTGCGCAATACCGGAATGATTGAAATGAGTCACGATCCTCCTTCCTGCAGCTATCATTTCCATCACTTCTGACTGAACTTTCAGACAATCGACAGCAATTAATTGGAGAGTATGAATGAAACAACGAACTGAGGCCAACCCTGCATTGCCATAATTTTAGGTTTTCTTGTCAGAATTAATATATTGAAACAAAACGGAAGCCACGAATCTTCCCAGTTCTCCAACTTGAAACTGATAAACTTTGAGGATGATGTCGTTTCGGCCTATATTCAACATTTAGTCTAATTGCCCCTCTTACAGACTTAAAAACGAGGTATGAGGATGCTGTGACTATGGAAATACTGCACTCTGTTATCGATCCATATAGTGAAGAATGGCATATCATACTACAAGAAGATTATTGATCGAAGTAATCACTATCGTACTATGTAGGGGGCAGTTCAGAAAGTGGTATCAGCAATTCGGTCTTAAGAAGGTTATACCAATTGCTTATCTTGTATTATTAACTATCGTAAGAAAGCTTTTCCATCTTCACACCTCATTGGATGTTATTCTTAAGAAGAAAAAAAAGTAATGTCATAAATAATCCAACGTAGATACTTGAGGCCATACTTCAAGCTTGTTAAACCAGGCACAGAGTGGTGGGAGGTAACTGCTTTAATAGGCGCGCGAGAGACAAGCACAGCAATACAGATTTTGGCTCACTCCGGCCGAATACTATTGCCGAATATTCGGCTATTCGGCCAGGAAGTCTACCGAATATTCGGTATTCGGCGTATGGCCGAATATACTATTCGTTGCAAGTCTACTATAGATCTTTTGATACAGTATCGGTACAAAGCGATACATGATGTCACTAAAATGGCGCTCATGAAAGAAGCTTAAATAACTAATGATGTTTCAGTTCTCATTCCGGTCCAGGCTGCGTTTTAAAATTACCGCTAGAAAATCAAAGCTTCCATCACTCGCACATTAATACATTCACTATATTGTATGTTAGTGACGTCATGAATAGCGAAATAAAATTGACTAATTATTAACACAGTAAATTAAATACTGAATACATCTAAAACTACATTCAGCCGCATGAACTATGTCGCCAGCTTCTTGACAGTTATTGAGGTAACGTAATTAAAAAATTTATACTAAAATGTTTTTAACTTACAGTGCACAACGGAAAGTCCACAATTCTCTACGGTCATTAATATTGCTGGTCAAATTTACATCGCGATAAAGTGACTTTTATTGTTCGTGATTTAGTAAGGTGTATAATGAAATTAATGTTGATAGTAATTTATGATATACTAATTAGGAATTTTGATATAGAAAATTCTGTTACTACTCGAAATGTAGTTCCAGAGCATTTAATGTGTTGAGATGTGTTTTGATTTTGTAGCGGCAATATTAGCAGAAATAGTTGTTTGGTCGAAATGCTGCCTGGACCAGAATGTTTTTGTTACAGCAGAAGGCAGAAGGAATTTAGTTATTATTAGTAATAAGTAAGCAGCTTTCATATGCTCCGTGCAAATTAGGTGTATTGTGTTGTAAACGACTTCCAGTGTTACTTCATGAAACAATAAGTTTATTCTGTACATTAGCCCATTGAATACATTCGTTTTAAGTGTAGCATTCGATAGATATTTGCAGAATATTGAAGTAAAAAGCAGTAATATTTGTACAAAAATTCTGAACGAAAAATAAAAAGGGTTAGGTAAGTTTTAAATTTCGGCAAAAATAATTTGTAATACAAAGACTGTATAGTAACAAAAAAGAAACAGGAAATAAATTAAACCGAGATAGAATGGAATCCTTTACATTTTTATAAATACGACATTTGGGGCACGACCATTTTGCACTTTAAGTAAACCGACTTTCGTGCTGGTACACTCATAGCATTTTACTTTTTTTTCCAAGCTTTGATTTTTTATATTTATTATTACGCATATATTACGAACGAAATTATGATGTAAAATTTGATATGTCATACTATTTTATGTACGCAAATGAAATCATCTCTTTGCGAACTTGACAACAGTACCTACCTTTCTTTTAAAAAAATTTAAGGTTAAATACAGATTTATATTTCCTGCTTCCAAACTATTATTTGTCAAGTGCGTCGGTTTTATGGCTTTTAAACTAAACACAAACTTATGTAAGAAGATTCTTGCTCTTATTTCTGAAAAGTAGTGTTTGAGATTTACGTAAAAAGCAAAGAGTAAACGTGGCACGGCTATCTAAGAAGTAGGAAACTCTTTGTTGATTCCGAATTGATGTTAATGGCAATTTCTAAAAGAACTATGCGTTTTTGCGGGATAAAATCTATCCTATGTCACTTCGCACGCAATTAACTGACTTCATGCCAAATTTCATTTAAAGATGTTGAGTTATTGAGGAGTTATTGATTCCAGAAGTACATCCAAACACACATCCGAACTTTTCCATTTTCTCATTTATAGATAACATTATTCTGGATTCACTTTTGATATTTTTATAACTGTGGAGTTTCGATAAAAAGTATATTCATTGATTTCGAAATTGAATCAAATGTCAGTTTCTAACTTAATCTGACGTTGTTTAGTAATGCAATTTCTTAACCAATTAATGAAACTTGATACATTTGAATCTTTACGGTAGGAATGAAAATAGTGTACGTGCAAATAAACTTTAACCCACCCGTTTCTTGGTAGGGAGCGGGTGAATCTAGGTTTGATTTAATTCCGACAAAAGTGAGCACGAATTTTATGAAACTTTGTACAAATGTTTCTCATTGCAGGAATAAAAACATCGTACGGATAAATCTACGCTAACTATTACGAGCAACGCCGGGAGCTCCGCTAGTAGCATATAAAGTGATTCATCATAAAGAATTATTACAAGAAGGTGAAATTAAAAACTTCAGGATGGAATCTTATACGAAATTTTATACTAATAGATTCGAAGACCTGCTAGTGTGGCTCCATGGCGCCACACATTGGATCTTTGAGGTACTATGGGACTGGGTTCTGGTCCCCATGTACTGGACGTCCTGATTGCGTTTTCAGGCGGTTTCCCGCAATGGTCTAGGTGAATAGTGGGACGCTATCTGCATTTTAAACCACACATTTTACAAACAAAAATGTACAGAACAAAGAAAGTTAAACGTTTCAGTTACCGACGGCAACACAGGGTTTTCTTCTATAGGATAAGTACACCCGGTTTAACAAACCGAGTTTGAATTCGGGCAGGACGCAAGTCCATCCTCCAGTCACATTGGCCACCTGTGTACAACACCGCTGGTGGCACGTGGTCCTCAGATAACCAGATGGAAGGGGGAAAAATAGAATCAAAGATGTTACTATTTATTTTGCTGCTTTTTAGTGTTGTTAATACGCAGGATATTCTACAGTCCACTCAAAACACGTTTGCTCGTTACATTCGACCCCGTTCCACAAGCCGCCCACTCAAGTAGAACGTACGTACCAGAAAGCGCTGGCTGTCCGGAGCAATAGACAGCTATTGGTCTCATGAACTGAGAGATAAGCTGGCCTATACATTTTCAAAAATAAGTCGTTTACACCTGTGCTCGTCTCTTAAAGCCTCAGTGTTATTTTTTATGATATTTAATTCATTCACATAATACCTCGAGAAAGAATGTTATGTCTGCAAAGGATCCGCATTGTCAGTAAAAAAGCAGAATGTGAGAAATCAAGACCTCCCGAATGCCAGGTCGGGCACGATATCAAATGATATTTGTCATTCCTTAACTAGCCTGAAAGCCTGTTAAAAAAAAAAATATGGGTTGAATGCAGTAATCTAACAATTAATTTCTTCGAAGTAGCTTAAATAATGGACTTGTTACTGAATGAAGCTTATAACCTTAAAGATGACGTAATGAGGTACATATTTCTTAGCGTACCATAATAGCTGTATCTATGGACAGAGATTATAATGAAAACATCTACAGCGAATGAATTTAAATGAATAAAAAGCTACTAATAATTAATATGTGGATTTAAGCGAAATACTTACCTTTATTGGTTAATTTGCAGTTTAAAAGATATCGAAACATTGCAGGAACTTAGATGGATGACATAACGTCTTAGCTTGCAATAATAGACTCATCTACAGACAAAAAGTGAAAAGATCTTGTTAGCCCGCGCGACAGGACACGATGACCAAAGTATTGGTTATTGATTCTTGGGTCAACTTTGAAAATAATGGATGTAAATTATGTTTATTGTAAATACTATAATATTATATTCTTTTAACAGTAGTAGAAAGAAATTAATGTAGCTCTCTGGAGGTTTTGGGTGTTGTAATCAGTAGCTTCCCCGGCTCCAGTAACAGCTCGCACGATAAAGGGTTACAACTTACAAACAACGCTACGGTAACACGCACTTACCGCGAATGAATATTAAAAAAAAAGTGGGAGAGGCAGTAAAAACCTGCGCCAGTGGTTCAGGCGTGATAATGACGCTACGCTGGCGCCACGGGTGGCCAATTACGGCAGCCTCAGGGTGTTGGGGAGGGGGGAGGAAGCAGAGTGTGGGGCAAAAGGGGAGAGAGAGAGAGAGGGGGGGGGCTGTTTGGCTTCCACCCACGTCAGATACAGTACAGCAGTTCGGACGCACTATCACCAGGTCTCCGACAGAAAAAAAAAAAAATCTCTTAACTGCTGAGACCGAATGAGGCGATCCGAATTCGTGCTGTAATAATTTCCTCCAAGTTCTTTGTAGCTCCCTTGACGACGTCTAAGGAGTCGCACTAATTAGCTGGGTGCTGGCAATGAAAGAACGGCATGAAAGGAAGTATCAAGACGGATAATGCTGTCTTTACTCTCAACACGATTGATGCTACATTGTGATTTACACTCTAGACCCAGATACTGGTTAAATTTTGTTTTCTTTATCTTCAGTGTCTGCTCTAACAATTCTCTCACTCTGTTGTTAAGGCTCCAGTGGGAAAGAATAAAATGGAATGGAATAGTACAGAATAGAATCGGAATACTGTAACGAAGGACTAAATAGAATAAACTAGAATATAAATGAACAGACAACATAATCAAATAGAACATTAATCCTTGTGGCTGATTACTACATTATGTGAATAATTTTCTACACACCATTCACATGTCAGTTAATAACTATTTCCACATCCCCCGTCTTTTCTATTACGAACTTGCCGGACTCTTCTGGTACTGTCACAGTATCAAATAAAATAAGTTACCAATTATAAATTATGACTTTGGTCCGAAAGATGTTACGAGTTTTCAAATAACAATTACCGTTTATGAAATGACTGAGCACTTCTTTGCGAATTTATGTTTACACGGATTTACACTATCAGGTTGTTTGCCTCAAGAGGAAGTATCCCTTCCTTACTCGCCGCTAAAATACGGCATTCATGTCCGTCTCCCGAGCTCACAATTACTTGAAGTTGGCCGAGAAGGATAAAGAAATTAATAGTAAGAGAAAACCTTGGTCATATTCATTTCTATTCTTTCGTAAAGAAAGTATTGTAGTGAGACGATGACAAGCTAAAAATTTTGTCTTAAAAATCTAAAACAAAAAAAGAAAAGCATTTGTTGCAGTGTGAACTAAAAAGTTAAAAATAATCATTAAAGATTAAGATTTTGTTCCACAGCGATAGGATTTCCCAAAATTCAGTATAACTTAATTTTTTAATGAATTTAAAATAAGGATAAAGTCACTGACCTAAAAATTATCATTAATGTAAAAAAGCGTGGGTTGCTAGATATCAGTTGTCTTAAATTTTTATCGCTAGCTATTCGTGAAGAAAGAGTCATTATGAAAAATAAATACAGATCACCCAAAGCTTTTTTTACATTAAAACTAATTTATCGGTCAATGATTTATTCAAAAAATAAATTATACTGAATTGTGAGATATCCTGTCATTTTTGAACAAAATTTATAGATTTGAAGATTCATCTAATGAATCAAAATAATATGGAACTTTCCTTGCCAGCTTGAAGCAATTAATTTTTTATATTTTGATACCGTCAAGTGAATTTACGTGACTGATATCTAAATAAGTCTCTACGACATCCCAGAAACTAATTGATCAAAATCTAAGCAGACTTTGTTCAACATAGAAAGCTACAGTATTTTGAATTTCATGTTACCATTCAGTGGAGATCTGCTTCTGAACAACAAGTTGATTTAGACACCTGTGTGTTTGCAACCAGCTCAACACTAGTGTCCGCATCGATTCCATAACACACAAGCGAATACTCGCTGCAATGGGATTTTTTTTTTTTTTTTTTTTTTAATGAGAAAACCAAGACATAGCTAAGAAATTGCGTAGTTTCATCAGTTTCTTAAAACGTGAGTAAAATTTCAAATAATTGAAGTGGGAAAAATTAAATTGAAATATTCCATTACATTTATATATATATACATACAGGTCAAGCTAGTAAAAGCATGTTAATAATATTGTGAAAAATCATCACAGAGATAACATAAACCCTGGATTTATTAACCCATGAAGATTTTAAAAACAAAAATTTAATAAAGTTTGTCGCAGAAATGATTTCGGAGGAATTAACGATAGAGCCTTGTCTCGAGAATCCGTCATCTTTAAATTCTCTAGCCCTTGATGGCATACTGACACTGGAAAAGTTTCCGCGCAAAGCCACATCGATATACGCTTTTGTGCAACCACCGACTTCTCTACTGACGCCTTAATACGTCACATGGTAGCCAAAACTGCCAATTGTCAGAATGATATGTTTGTTCTACCTCAACTTAACGTCCTCCCGTCCAGTAATTAACCTGGAGGTATAAGATTATTCTCCAGGCGTAATTTTAAAACGATTATTGTTCTGTAATCGTAATTTCAATTTTTATTACCATTTATTTTTCTTGAAATTCCAGGTGCGGGATAAAACAAAATTTTTACTCGGTACAAATTTTTTTTAATATGCATAACGTTCATAGTCCCTATTTTTTCCCCTATTACAAAATAGCACCTTAATTTCTCGTTATTAAGTAATATTAACGATAGCGCTCATGGTACTACAGTTTCTTATTAATCCTCAAACTGTGACAACATCCTTGATCAAATTCAGGAAACATCAATATTTTTTTCTCGCTGCCTGTACAACAATCTTTTATGTCACACAGCCATTAGCTGTTCCACACAACTGAATTGGGTAATTTTGAGGGAACTATTTATTCAAATCATTCTGGGGAGAAATTGTGGCCACTGCAATAGAGGCACTGATGTAATCACAACATTTTTAGTTTCATTTGCTTGATTCGGTTTAATCAATAAATGTTGGTCATAGTATTAATACATTATATTTGTCTGGCAAAGGCTACCTACATTCTTCTGTACCAGGACAGCATTCCAACCAATTTCCAGTAGCCGTGGCAGCACAAGTTGGTCGCCCTTTGGACTAGACTCTACCAAAAGATCGCTGAAATAGCTGTTTACAACAAACACTCTGAAAATCAAAAATTCTTATCAACTGGTTTTCGGATGAAAAATATTTAACAGGAACTGTATTAAGCTTTCAGTGTTCTCTATTAGCAATTTATAATTAGCAATATATCAAATCTTACATTGCTCATTAATGTTGCTGGAAATTTTCCATAAATGAATGACTGATTACTTATCCATCAATAGCGATCATTTACTAAGTGAAGATAAGACCCAGAGTGAAAAACTATTAAATAAGTTATATGCAAAGACTTGCATTTTCCCGCTGCTTCGACCAGGCCTTGGCGTGCACTTCCCTTCTAGCAGCAGAGCATAAATGTTTGTAATGTATATTATCTATGTAACAATTATTGCAAATTAAGTTCCACAGTTTCGTTATGCTTATTGAAGTATTAATCTTTGTGTAGTGGTTTGATTTAAGTTTTTCTTGTACTGTAACACAATATATTTCAGAAAACTGAATAAATGTGTAAATAACCAAAAATTAATACTGACAGACTCCTAACAGTGAAGTGATTATCTGTACTGAAGCGTGATCTTTGGTGGGCACCTTAAAAAGGAATGTTGATCTGAGATGTAGTGTGATCTGTGGCGCCTATTTTTTCTCCGTTATCTCCGTTATCCTGTTACGTAGGGTCATAAGTTATATCGCTTATTTTAAGCTAGATGATAATCTTTCAAACTGTGACAAAACCATCGAAATTGGTTCTGTAGTTTTTGCGTGATACCTGGACAAAGGCACAGGCATGTCGCTTACAGATTTATGACAGTATGTGTAAGTATTTTATATTCAAACCACAAAAAATTTATACGTGCTGCAGATTGTATTCGGCGAAGAGAAAACCAGAAATAATTTGGCACTGCAGCCGGACGTTACGTTTGACCTCTGAACTCTGAGTGCAGCCGCAGTATTTCTCCAGAGATCGAAACTCGGCCCGCAGTGCGCCTTGCCGGGTGATTCTGCTCCACGTAGCGTGTTTGCCAGTTCTCTGCTTGCGTGTTCACTTTAAGCAGCAAGAAACGGAATTGTGGCTAAGGTCACTAAAAGCGAAGCTACTGTGCTTGATGCTCAACCTAGGTTAGTTGACAGAACATTTGATATATAAGGTTCGTAATCAGTAGAATTCGAGAGAACAGATGTAACACGTCTTGTTTAAATGCCAACTCCTGAGCAGAAGGTTGCGCGATTGACGACGATTGACAAAGAATTCATCCTCATACACCTTACATGCTACATTCAACCGAAACCGTCACAGTAAAAAAGGTGCTCGTAATGACCTGGTGACAGCGTCTTAATAGCTGCGCAACCCACTCCTACCGTATCCCGATTAGACCACCGGGTTAGGGGAATTAACAGTTTAACGTGGAACCCGAACCTCGGAAGCGTTCCGTAGTTCTTCACATTACACAGCAAGCTGTACGAGAGGAGATGGTCGGGTTAAGAGCCATGTAAAATCCCAACCCAGGCCAGGATTCAAACCGAGGACCTTCCGATCTCCAATCCACGCTATAATGCAGTCCTATTTCATTAAAACCTACAACAGAAGAAAAATTGCACGCTATCAGCTGACAAACTACTATAGAATATATTGTGAACCAAACTGTCACATACCAATACACCACGCAAAACACTCCGAACATTTAATAAAAGTACGGACGTACCCAGGCACCTACATCTCAGGAAAGAACAGTAAGCGCTTCCATTATATTCTCGGCAATCGTCACCCGTCCAAGGACCCAGGGCAGTAGTGGCTTTCAGCGATAAGTATTAGACTGACATCCATGGTTTGCCCAAATCACTCGAGGCGAACGCCATGGTCGTATTCCTTCCAGTCCCCAGTCTTTTACCGCCCCTAATGACATCGACGTCAACGAGGTGTAAAACTATAAATATATACTGTATATATTAGACTGACACGCAATAAAATACGGAAAACGAGCGTTTTAAGATTAGTGAAACTTGGGCGGAACTTTTTGACAAAGGCGGCAAGAAATCAATGTAGCTAATACGGAAACTGTTGCAAGCAGAAACGTTAAGTTTCGAATTCACGATTCTGAGAAACAACGTTGCACGTACGGCAACATTAGAATCGTGAGAAAAGGCGCAAATGTGTCACGCCAATGAGAAATATAAATTGAGTGCGCGGGACTGTATTAAATGTAAAACTCCAGTCAAAACATAATATGGGCAATAGGGACTCATATGATTTTATGTGACCTATCCCCAGAGTCGAGTTAGCCATACACCCTTCGGATTGGGTAAATACACCCCCACCAGGCGAAATGTACGAAATGACATGCGGATCAAGGGTCAAATATCACCGACTTTCCATGGATGTGCATTAGCAGGAACGAAGTTGTTGATCTCACCAGAGGTGTCGTTGACACTTCGCATATATTAATAACACAAGTGCAGCCCTCACTTCATGACAATACATCGATGCTACATGGCGCGCGAAGAGGCGATCTGATCTGGTAATTCTTCGATGTTTGTCCAGTTGGATACGGCAGCCACTTGCCCAACTCGACTGATAGCGCATGTATAAAAACACAGTTGACGGTCGATCAGCGCAATTATGGTAACAAATACGTCTACAGACAACACTGTAGATAATGAGAAACTTGTAACTTGATCTGGTCGGCTGACATCCACTAGTAATTCTCTACCCAAATTAAGTTCACTTATGATCTAGCTGTCTGGTGGCTCCGTGGTTAAGGCGTTTGACTGGAGATAGGAAGATCCCCGGTTCGAATCCCTTTCTCGGCGGGGATTTTCATGGGAACTTAACCCGCACCTTCACCTCTGGCACTGCGTGTTATATAATCTGAAGTACACCAGAACGCTTCCGTGGTTGGGATTCCACGTTAAACTGTAGGTCCCCTGTACCTGACAGGGTTGCTGGGCTAGGTTAATACGGCTACGACAGCGGCGGAATGCGTAGCCGATAGAAACCCTGTCACCAGGTCATTATGACCATACGAAATTATTATTATACTTCTGTTCTTTGAAGACTGATTTGTTTAATATTCCAGTAAACAGATCATTTGTTTGTTTTGCAAAGAGTAAGACAACACTCTGAAATTTGTTATTTAATTAATTTTAACTTGGTATTTTATTTCGATTATTCCTGTCAGATTCATCAGTTTAATTATAACAATTTGTGTAATTAATATTGGATTCTTATTATTCATAATTAATAATAAAATTTTAGTAAATAATAAAACAGAACTGTAGCTATTTCAGAAAGAACCTATTCTCGCCTCTACACCTTGTTACCAACAGTGAATTTCCATACTTTTTAAGTGTTAAATAAATATTATAATTTAAATTTGGCAACTTCATGTGGGATAACATTAAACACAGTCACCCATAAAAAAAAATACGTAAATTCACAAAAATTGCTAAAAATATGAAAATTAACGTTAATTCCCTCCACGAAAGACGACATTCATATAAATTGTCTGTTTAGGGACACGACAATCTTCAACAAACAGAAAAACATGCAGGCCCAGATACATAACGTTGCCATCATGAGACAGATGAGTTAGAAGGTGCATAGAGGATGACAACACCGCATTTTGTATCATAAAGTGTTCAGAATTGGCAGAACATGCGCGAGCAACAAAAGTTGACAGTAGCACACCGACATGAAATGCAGTATGCATTTACAAAGGATGTCACACACATAAAGGCGAGGCAACAAGTCGTGGATACACTTGGAAAAAACACACCCGCACAAAAACCAAAAAAGTAGGAACAAGTATCACGCACAGACAGGGAGAAAGAGAGAGAGTCAGAACCAATCGGATTTCATTCTCATCAACCTTCATTGACGTTCGTTTGCAAAACACACTATAGTGCATAACTAGATACGTAGGCAAAATTTGTCAGGTGTGGGATTCTAACTCATGTTCCCTCTCTGGAATCAGAACATGAATCTAATGCCTTTGCTTAATGTGACTAGTGCGGACGTATAAAACTTACCTTTGAGCAGAAAACCTATCATCGCAACTTGAATGAGCTGTTAAGGAATTAATCTCAGCCCATTCTGCAAACGTTGCAGGATCAAACATCTTTTTTTGTGGGGAGATGCCGTTTTGAGTCCTGGGAAAGTGTTGGTTAAATATATTTGCATCACCCCAACATTTTCTTTTAATTTTTTCGACATTAGCTGCTAAAATGGTTGCAGATGGAGCAATCAGAGAGAATAGAGAGGAAGCCGCCATCGAGCTTAGTCTAGGAAACCACAAAGAAATTTGCTTTATTGGATTCATTTAAAACAGGGATAAGAATGACCAAAACAATTTGTTTCTCACATTCTTAACCTAAGTGATATAGAATAAAAGAAGACACAGTATACATTCAAGATCTCGGTCCAGTTTCTCTGTCATTAAGTGATTACTTCCAAACAAACTTTTCCATAAAGTTGAAACTAAATAATCCCATTACACTTTCACACGTGGAGAATAATTGTGTGATGAAAGATATAATTAAGGGTTCAAGACACAAAAAAATCCACACATTAGATTAACTGTTAATACTCTGTAAAGATATAATACACACGATAGATATTTTTTTTTGTTTATGGCTACACGCCTCATCGCCATCGAAGTCATTAGAGGCGAGATAGGACTAGGTCGAAGAAAGAGATGGAATTCAACCATGGCATTTTGAAGGAACCATCCTGGAATTCGCGTAGATTGATTTGGGGAAACCATGTAAAAGCAAAATCTGGATGGCCGGAAGGCGATTCGAACCCACGTCTCACGAATGCGATACCATAACGTTAACAAACACCATGTTCATATTCTGATCATTTTCTCATAAACTCATCTGTAAATATGCATAGTGTATGAATAGACGTATCTATCTAGAACACAGGTTCCCAGGGGGGAGCGAAAATAAATCGGGGTAGGAGGTGGGGGAGTCGCGGCGTACGAGGTAGTTTCGCCACCCGAGTTGACGATACCCTAGCTCTACATGATCGAAAGAACTATATCGCCACCGTCTCTTATATTTGAAAACCTTTATTCTAGCATCATATACTTGGTGATTTTCTCTGAGGTGTCATTGCTGGTACAGAGAAGTAGGCTTATTAACAACAAAATTGTGGAAGGGTAGGGGGGAGAAGGGAAATTTCCTTTTGAGGGAAAGGGGGCGTGTTAAGAAAAACTTTGGGAACCTCTAATCTAGAAGCTGACTTACGTACTATATAGCATATTACTGCAATATTATTTTTAATTACGATGTTGTGAAACATTTTTAATAACAGTTATTAATTTTATATAATAACTTAATGTGTTAATTTATATAATAAAGATTAATATTTATTTCATCCGGAGAAATTTTGTATATTATCCAGCAGTAACATACTAGGGGATGATTAAGATAAAAATTATTTTTGTATTCTAGCGGCCTCCACAAGGTTGCGTACGATTGGAAGAAGTGAAAAACTGCCTTATACTGCCTAGATACTATTAGGAAAACAACTTTAAGTAGTAATAATCAAATTTAATTTACCCAGAAGATTGTTTGTCCACAAGATATCCTCACTTACTGAAATTATACGTCAACAGTAGGGTTCGACAAAGCATTCGTACATATCGTGGATCATTTGTACAACGAATGTGTCAGCGCATTCAATCTCCGGTTAACTGCTTATCCGATTAGGACCAGCGATGGCCCATTCGAAAAAAAGATTCACTTTATCGGGTTCTGGGCGCCTCGCAAGCCGCAAGCTATTAGTGCTTCTCCCCGCCTACAATTTACGACCGATAGTATCGAGAGTTAGTTAATGGCATGATACACGGCTGACCGAGGCCCGTGAACATCCGAAGGCTGTAAACAGGAGCAGCCGAGCGCTGCTTAGGCGGTATTTCACTGCGGCAGCTAACTGCAACGGCGTGTGGACTCGCGTAACATACAGAGGTTCCACATGGATAGGTATTTGGCAGAAATGGTTCGGCTGCGGCAAATGGACAACACCAGAGCTTGACTGTAGTGACGGAATATCACTGCTGTATGAACATGGCCCCGGGGTCGCTGAATACCAATATTACCGAGCGTGGTAGGTGAGTGGTAACGCTCTGGTCTCGCATTCGGGAGGACACGGGTTTCAGTCTACGTCCGACCATTCAAATGTGTGTTTTACTTGGTTTCCCCGAATGCCAGGATGATTCTTTCAAACAGGCTATGGACGAATCCTTCCATTTCTTTGCCCCCCAGCCTTTCCCGTATCTAATAACTTCGACGCTGACGAGGCATACATAAAGCCATTAGGAAAAAAAGATAATTAATGAAAAAATGACGGACTGTATCTCATGCTCTCTCCATTTGGTAAGCACGAATACATAGCATGTACATAAATTCAGAAATATCTGTAACGACATAAAACTCCTACTTAAACGATAGAACGAGAATATCATTTGAAGGTAAACAATCCAGAAACTCCCTCAGATGTACGTAAATTGCTCTCTTATAGGGTAAGCACTCAAATAAACAGCCTAGCTTTAAATTTATATAATAAACTTTCCCCGAGGCATAAATTAAATTATTAAATAATTATCTCCAAATGGTATTAAATAGAAGTTTAAACAGAAGTGACTTTAAGTATCGGTAGAATAAATTATCTGGTACGATATTAATCAGCAGTTCACGCCAAAGTGACCTTTTTTGTCATCAGTGTCTCGGCTTTAGGACGCGTCGACAGCGAGGTCATTAGCGATCAGTGTCTCAACTGGTTTGATGCATTCCTCCATCTCTTCTTTTCTTGAATCTTCATCCCAACATAATCATCAAAATCCAAGCTATCAATATTCTCCTTCATTTATTCCAATCTTTGACTTTCTCTACAATTCCGTCCTCTGACTATTAGACCAACAATGTAAGCAATACCAGATGTCTTAAATTGTAGCCCTCCATCCTGTCCCTTATTTCTTTCCTCTTCCATTATTTTCAAGACACGTTCATTTCCTATTAAGCGTCCAAAATCCCCCTACAGCGCTACGTTTCAAATGTTTCACTTTTCCGTTTCTCTGGTATTCCTATGATTCAAGCTCCATTTCCAAAAGGGCTGTACAGTTATAGGAACTTCTTTCTGAGTCCTAGGCCAATGTTTGAAACTAAAGATTTCTCTTTTTAAATAAGAGCAATTTTCGCTAGCACATAAAATTGAATGTCATAACCTGACCGTTTATTAAACAATTTAAATATAGTTGATAAACGATGATTTGCATACTCATTAGTATCAATTGCAAATTAATTATACACACCTTGTTAGCCCATAAAATGATCAACACAAATGGCAATTACAATTATAAGGATAAATTTGCATTTCGGAGAATATTACAGGTATTTACAAAATTTAAATTCTTTATACGACACGCCATGGGCTGAAGATGCTACAATTAATTATGTAAAAAAGGCTCCGCAAAACTCATTCGCTATAGGTAGAACAAACATTGGTATCGTGCAAATTTTTTCACCAGGATCGTTTACGTGGCATTTGAGAGAAAAGAACATATGTTGGATCTCGCCTCGCATTCGGGAGGACGGCGGTTCGAATCCCCGTCCGGGCATCCAGATTTGGGTTTTCCATGGTTTCCAAAATCACTCCAGGCAAATGCAGGGATGCTTCCTTCAAAAAGGCCATGGCCAAATTCCTTCCCATTTATTGCCTTTCCCGTCTCTAAAGATCTCGCTGTTAAGAGACGTTAAGCAGTTAAAAAAAAAAAATGGTGTAGTTAATGTTCGATGACTTTACCGCGAGTCCATGAGCTTGTAGCGCAAAAATTCAGCGACAATAAGACCCTTGGTCTCCCCTCTTGAAGATATCTACCACTGTAGAAATAGAGTTATGTAACACATGTTACTGTAAGATCTTACTGGTCGCGTATCCTAGATCCTAGCAGAAAGGTAAGTTCCCTAGCCAATCAGAACTGCCACAGTGCCGTCATCGCTTTCATGTTCCAATTCGCCTCTTCTTTCACAGTACCGTTTTGTCCAGCGAATCAGGCGTGTGCTTTCCTTCCTCCTCGATGCAACTGGCGAGTATGTCAAGCAAAAACATTAGCCATTTGACTGTTTATATTATTACTATAGGAGTGCATATTACTTCTAAAAGATGTTTTTCTGCTACAAGCCATTATCTCCCTTCATACATAACCTAAATAGATAAACGAGGTATAATTTTAAAGATATCCATTTTGGTCAAACTTCTGTCGTATCATATTTTAAGAAAGTAATTTTTCGAAATTCTACCCTTAAAGGGCAAAAATATCAATATTATTAAAATACGCGTTTTTTTGTGTCAAGAGTCATGTATCTCCCTGTATTACTTAACCGAAATCGTTAAATGAAGTATCATTTTTAAGATTAAGATCTCCGCCTTGCTATCATCATATTTTAGGAAACGAATTTTGCTGAATTCGACTCTTAAAAGGCAAAAGAATCAATATTTCTACAACGCATTTTTGTGTTAAGAGCCATTTATATTCCTTGATATGTATCCGATATAGATAAATGAGTTATCATTTTAAAGATTAAGGTCTCCGCTTTGGTCACATCACATTTTAAGAAAGGAATTTGACCCTTAAAAGCCAAAAGTATCATTATTTCCACAACGTATTTTCTTTATCACGAGCCATTTATCTCCCATGATATCTAATCGAAATAGATAAATGAGGTATCATTTTAAAAATTAAGGTCTCCACTGAGGTATCATTATAAATTAAGATCAAAATTTTTCAGAATTTAAACCTTAAAGGACAAAAGTAATAACTGAAAGTCGCATGTATGAGAGAGTTCAGAGCCAAGACACTCTATAACAGCATCACATATCACACAGATATTTATAAACTGCTTCACTGGCGCGGCGTCGACTTTTGTTACGTACCGATTACACTAAACAAATAAACAATTGATTCAAATGAGGCGGTTCTTTTTTTTCATCCTATTACAAACCACCAACCTTGCTATTCATCATATTCACGAAATTTTCGCACGGGCCATCTTGTTACTGTAATTCATACTAGCCGAAGGACTTCCATTCCAAGAGGTTTTTTCCTTTCTTAGTTTATCGGACTTCTTCTCAAACAACGTCATTGCTTCTCTCTGCCATGATTAATAAAGATCTTCATCCACCAATCGTAATTTCGAGCATTTACACGTATTAGATTCAGTTTTCACACGTCATTACCATATTTTTGCAAAGCCGCTAAAGTACGGCTGATTCGTTCAGGGCGTTGCCGGTATCTTACTCTTTTCGGGTACACATAAACGAGACCGCTTGTCGTGTATACAACCTCGGCCGAATTTTGCTGCATGCTTCACCATGTGTTAAAAGGTCTGACCTCCTGTGACCAGGACGTTTATTTCTGCACTGCAGAAAATATTATATTTAATTATTGTTGTGGTAATACAATTACAATATTTTATTTTTCCTATAGATAATTAAAATTCTTAATACAAAGTGTCAAAATTGAGTAAAACATTTGCAGTGTTGCGAAACGATCCATTTTGATTAAATATAAATTACGTTAGAAATTTTTATTACTATTTATAGGTTTTTGTATTTTACTACATCTATTACAGTAGATTTCGCATAACTGTGGGGTGGGAAATTAAGTAATGCGTCGCTGTGATAATTCTATGACAGATCTACTGTTTTGATAGGTTAAGATAGTCAGCAGTAGCTGACTTCCAACATGTAGAGTTTTATGATTGCTTATTGTTAGAAGCATTATCTGTCAGTCCAATTTTAATATTCATATTGGGATCCTAAGACAACTAGGTCATTGGAGTTGAAAGAGAACAGTGGACTAGAAAATAAATCAGCAATAGCCTTTTGAAGGAACCATCAAGCACTCACCCGTAGTGACTTCGGAATTATGGAAACCCAAACGTACCAACTTCTCTTTCTTCTTGTTTATGGCTTTATGCCTCGTCGACATCATCAGAGGCGGGAAATAATTGGAAGCAGGAACCATGCCGCGATTTGAGGAAACAATGGATGGCCGCGAACCCGCGTCCTCCCGAATGTGAGGCCAGAGCGCTATCGCTCACCCATCGTGCTCGGTACGTACTATCCTCGTTTCGATATTCATGTTTAAGACAGACTAGTAAAGGATATAACTAGGCGCAAAATGGAAAAGGAAAGCAGCCGTAAAAGATAAATTTTCAACTTAATACAAATGGCGTGCTACAAATTTACATGCCAACATAAAAAAGAGAATCAACAGTGAAAATTAAAAACATTTTCGGTCGGTAATTTCTTCCTTAACTGTTTATTTAACCCATAGATTAAAATGAAAACTTGAGGCATCAGCAACGAGTGTTTCTCCTATATACCATAACAAGTATTCGTGTTCCGCTTAAAAGTCATGTTGACGTAAAAAATATGTTTTCCGGTGTTTCTTGGGTACTATATTTCAGAAAACTGAAAAAATAAATAATCAAAGCAACGTAGTAAAAAAACAATGTTAATAGAATCAAAAGGGTGCTGTGTTTATCTATTTTGTTCCGTGATCTTTGGTGGGTATTTCGGAAAGGTGTGTTCATTTGAGATATGGTGTACTCTGTGGCGCTTCTCTGTTCTCGGTACGAACGAATTATCATTTGTTGCTCCGTACCCAGGTCAGGTAAAGTAATAAGATATACCTCAGATTTTAAGGTAGACCATAAGCTTTCAAACTGTGAAAACCTCATCCAAATCGAATAGATAGATTTTGCATGATGCGTTTACAAATCGACAAACAATGCAGCCTCTTACAGTTTTATAACTGTATCACGTTATTTTCTATTCACGTTTAACTTTCTCGTAGCAGAATTTTTCGTATCTCCGATTTCTGGTTTGTAAGCTTCTTTACAATATGTTACATATGATTTCAGGTTAATTCATATGATAGTCACCAAGGTTGATACAGTTATCTCTTATTCGTTTAACTATTTCGTTGATGCTGATAGATTTAAAACTGCATTTACTAGCTCAAAGGGCCAATAGTTCTCCTTGCCTTCCCAGTTGCTGAGCAGATGTATGGCACGAAGCTCCCATATAGAGTGATGCATACCAAAGAGATGCAACAGGTTCCGCGAGACACGCTCACGTCCAACAATAAATTCACAAGTAGCGCCAGACTGAGCAAAAAATAGTACGCTTTCGGTATCTCTACCAGCCAATAGGCCCGTTTACACGCACGGTTTTTCCGACGGTTTTGGAGCGTACGCTCCAGGCGCGCGCATCAATCCTTTACGTGTAAATGCTCGGTGGTCAGAGAGACCTGGCGCGCGCTCCGAATGCGCACATCTGGCGCGCAGGTCTAACAAGGTCTAGCGTTTACACGTGCATTGTCGGTCTGCAGTCTTGATGCGTCAGTACAAGTTCGTTGTTAGTTCGAATTTCTGGCTGACTTTATTTAACTGTACCCTGCTTTAACAGATAAAAATCTAAATCTTGAAAAAGTTGTCAAGAGATAATTTGGAAGGATTTATAGAACTTTATAAGAATTTTCTATGTTTGTGGAAGGTTAAATCAAATGACTACAAAAATAAAAATTTAAAACATCGTAAATATGATTAGTTAGTAGAATTCAGCAGGGTAAATGTATGTGAAAGTGAAAATAAAGATTTCGTCACTGAAAGGATTCAAGAAAATCGGCGGCAATTCGAAAGAACTGAGAAAAATATATGCAAACAATTTCAAATCTTGGAGGGATATCCCAGTTTCCAAAAAAACGAAGAGTAGAAGGCAAACATTACTCTGCAGTTATGTTTTTCCTCATAACTGTGTCTTATTTTGATATTTGTGGTGATACTAACTTCACCTTTTTAGGTAAAGGTGTCAGGTATTGGAATAAGCTACAAAGGGAAATGATGAACAATTTACCAAAAACGTTGAAAGAATTTAAAGTTAAAATTTGTAGAGGGCAAATTTAGGTGAGTGCAGGAAAGGGGGAAGATGGGTGTGTAGGGAAATTGCCACAGGAGCGTGCGCTCCATTGCAATTTAATTAAATATTATTATTAAAATGTAGTTATATATGGAATTGTCATTTCGTAAACAATTTTTAAATCATCTGGGTCATTTATTTTCCCGTTGCTCTCACTAAAGAGACATGTGTCCATATAGATCTCTAGTTTCGTGCCATCTTTCCGCCCATATACACTTTGTTTATTTAAGTCTTTCTGTACAATATATATATATATATGAACTGCTCTATATATATATATATATATATATAGAGCAGTTCATATTGCTCAGTTTATGTCATTTCTTTTGGAGGATATTTTAAATACACTTATAAACACAAGCACAACTAACAAAAACAACAACGACCTGAAAACCGAATGTTGCAAGCTGGACCGTCTACAAAACTTTCCAACCCGGCGGAAAGTCCACGTGCCACGGGATAACGGTCATTTTTGGCGCGTACGCTCCAACCCGCAGTCCTGGCGCGCGCGACTGAAGTGTTGACCATTTTTCGTCGCACGCTCCAGGAGCGACGGTCCAACCTCACGCTCCGGCGCGGCAGTCCGGAGCGCCGTTCCAGACCGACAGTTTGGCGCGTACGTGTAAACGGGCCTATTCTCAGAGCCATTAAAAAATTGCCACTATTTCTAGCGTAAGTTAGATTACATTACGTGCATTCACTTTGCTCCAATGTGAGATAATTCTCACAAACCAATGTTACCAGTTGATTACAGGTTAATTACTTAACATCACATAAGTATTATTCATTTACTATGTTGTTACTATATTGAATGCAATATCCAGAAGCTCTGGTACTTTGTACAAAATTCCACAAAACTAGTACTGTTCACCACGTAAGTGATTGTCACTAACTTTTCACCTTCTTCTCCTTTACTCCACACGATATTAAGTTTCTCCATTATTTTCAACTTATAAATTGAAAGAAGAAATTTCTTTCACAAAATTGGTTCTGAAGCAAAAACTCTTTCAGTTTGGATTTAAAGATGTCGGGTGCCTGCAGATAAAATTTTATTTTCTGTGGTAAAATACTGAAAAAGAAGCGCAAGAGAATGTTAATTCTAGTCTTAAAGCTCTGCATGTCAGCTTTAAGACTGAAGTGTTCCGGATTTTCTGCAAGAAAATACAGTTGATGATATATGTATTGCGCTGGAATTTTAAGTTTATCTATATTCATGAGCAGATTTCTGCATGATGTGCTCGGGACTGTTATGCCATTAATTCTTAAGGAACTATTTATTTGACTTATTACGTTCTGGGCTTACGAAGAGTTTCACCATAACAAGATGTCATAGATGAACAGGGAGTGAGAATACGTAAAATTCGCCAGCTTTCTCGTTTCTATATTTCTAGTTATTATCTTCAATAAAAAGATTGCAGAAATAAGTTGTTTAAGAATTAGTTGATTCCAGTTCTAAATTTGATCTATGCAGTGTAACTCACAGAATACGTTTGTGAGGCGAACGTTATATATTCGTTCGCTGGCTCAGGGATTTAGTAGTGCCGCTGTTAATTGTGTTGTGCGGCTGTGGGCAAGAATATTTTTACAAGAAGTGGTCATCCCCCTCCCCCCCCAAAAAAAGGAAGTCAGGAGTATTCCGACTTCCACCCGCCAACCTGCCAACTTAAGTGCATGCCAAAAAGAGTGGATATTCGAACATCCAATAAGATAATTTTAGTTCGAGATACTGTTGTTGGTCATAAATGTTAACAGGAGCACAGCCAATGAGAAAGGAGAAGATTGTTTGCTGATGGGACCAACTGGTGGGCGAGTACCGAAGGAAGGCCCCCGAGAGCCGAAGAGAGGTTTCATGGTTGCTGGATGTGCAGCAAGTGCGAAACAAGTAATAGTTTTGACTACGAGACTAGAGACATCTGCTCTGGTTAACTGTCGATGTGACCAGAACTTCTGTGGAGGCCGGTCGACTGCCACCAGCTAGGACGAGCTGTGGGTGTGAGTGATGTGTTGGATCGAGACCGACCGATTAACTGTACACTCTGTTTTTATTACTGCAAGACAAATTTAATGAAACAATAAATGTGAAATATTTATATCCTTTTGTCAAATAAATATTGTGAATTATTTTCAATTTTCCCTTCATGTTCATGACGTGTCATGTGGATTTACAATCATAAATAATTGTAATCAATGCAAAAGTCTTGGCAATATAGCGTCCAGTATAGTGTGATCAATAAGTTAAAATCAACCAAACCTCAAACCAGTCATTTCAGTATACAAAACACATTTCTAAAACTGCTTTCATTGATTGATTTTTCCTTTCAATAACGTATTATTACTTTTGTAACAAGTTGAGGAACTGTGTTTCATGCATGTTAAGTATGGAGCGAAACATCCGTTTGTTTTAATTACATTATTGTTTGGTATTTTCAATACTTTGTACTTAGAGATCTTTTAAAGTGTGCTAGTGACTCTGGAAAGAGCGCCATATTATCACTTCGGTAAAGCGGTGTTCCTGGCCACCAACATGCAAATTAAAAAGCATTGCTCAGTACACGGAACTCTTAAGGAGTACTGATGCCAGGGGACGTATTGTCGACAAAGAACACAACAAATTGTGGGCTCAGGTACTTGAGAACCAATATGACTCATAGGGAAATTACAGAATTTGACGTTTTAGGGAAGGCTGCGAGAGGCAAGCCATAAGTAAGCATTGTCCGATCAGAGGAATTTAAGATAGGAACAGTAACAAACGCGGAGTCGGATCAAACGCACTTACATAGAAACAGTTATGCAAAAAGATGTTGAGTTTGGAAATCTAAAATTTCGAGAAACAGTGACTGGTAGCCGAATGAATGTTGAGAACGCTTATATGTAGGACTCTGATACATTTTATGTCGACTGAGTGACAAGTAAATAATTTGCAATGTCTCGAGTGTTTCCACGGCCTATAGTATGCAAGGTGAAATTTGAGCAGTTCCATCATTGGTCGCTTACCTCCTTCTTGGAGCAACTTACCAAAAAAACGTCAAAAACAGGAACGAAGTAATATTGTCATTCGGTGCTCATCTGTCAACGCAGCAAATTTTTTTATATCCATTAGGTGGAAAATCACCTGCTGACTTGTGATGACGTTCCGATCCTGCCCTCACCAGTGCAGGGGTGTGGTCCAATATACAGAGATGATAGAACCTTTCTTTTAACTGCCAACGACGACCTATGGGGGATGTTGTTCCCCAGACATGTTAGTTTTGATGCTTCAGATGCTGCTGCACAATACTCATTCTATATCTACAGTAGCGTTCCCACGACCTCTTGTAACGGAGACGGGACGGGAAGAATACTCAACAACACGCCATGGGAACAGGGCCGTCTCTGCTAGCGGAGATGAGACGCAGCTACCCACTCTGTGTCAGTAAACATCACAGGCGTGTGTAGAGGTGCGCTGTTGTCATCGGTATGCAGCAGCGGTGCGCACCCCTTCTGCTGTAAAGTGCTCTGTGCCAAACGACACTAGGCAACGTGGTGGGGAGGTGGCGGCGAGGTAATCGAGGGCTAACCTGCGGCGCGCGCTCGTCCCTACACTTCGGCTAATGAGGTCCCGTCCAGTCCCGCCTCCGTTACAAGAGACCGTGGGAACGCTGCTTACTAGAAACACGTCGATTGGCGAGAGCGTACAGCGTGCGTCAGAGGTAAAAGTACGTCATTAAAAATAGCAGACGCATTCACATTAAACCTAACAAAAAGTAACATGTTGGCAGAATTAGTTTCTAGTCTGAAATTTCATACAAATTCATATGATGGAACACTATATCAGTGTGTTTTTAGGTTGTCTTACTGCTTTTTGTGAGGCATAAAATGGAAATCATCCCTGCACTTTCCTGTGGTAACTGTGGAAAACCACCTAACACAAGCAGGCTAGTAGCGCAAATAACGTGGTGTTTGAAGGCATTTCTTTCTGATAACGTAATCTGTCAATTATTCCATGATCAACAGCTTAGAGTTGAACGTTGATACGGTTTAAATATCTGAGCTATTTTTATATTCTGCCTTCTAAATCTATTTATTAGAACCAGTAAGCATTCTAAATCGCTTTCCTCTTCTTATTACAATTAGACTACTATTATTTTTATTATTACTCCACGATTCACTAAACACAGATGACGGGTTGCACATATTCTAACGTGTAATCTTTTATGCATAGGAAGGGATATTCGATATATAGCAAGAGGCACCAATGTGCCATTTTGAGGAATGATTCAGGCATTCGCCTGAAGCTATCTGGGAAAACCCACATCAGGATAGAGAACACATCGTTTCAAAGTATCGTCCTTTATGCATTATTAGATATTTTGTGGAACTGAAAAAAATTATCTGAAATACACTTTTATTTTTAGGGATCTGGCCATTGACAAACTTGCTATCTGGTAAATTTAGGCATGATGAAGTCACATGATTGTTAGAAATGTTTTTCCTTACTGCATATTTTAATTTTATTTTGTTGCTACTATTTTTTACCTGCATTTACAGGTACGGGTCATTCATATGAATCAGTGTGTGAACATTGATGTCAAAAATGAACTCCATGAGTTACATCCTGGCTGTCTTCAATAAAGAAAAGCTTTTTCTTCCGCTATTTCTGTGTGATCTTCGATCGGTGTACTCTCTTATTGTTACTTCAGTAGCTGTTCTGCGGAAACTGAGAATGAGCAATGCTTTTCCATTCATTTGAAAATAAATGAATCGTAGATCTTCTATATGTCTGATGGCTAGACCAGTGTGTCTAAATAAACAAATTTATAGCAAGAGGTTAATCTCACAGTTACCTGTGCTGTTATTGGTAGCACCTTCAAAATCTCCACCAGAATGCTCAACTTGAGACTTTCATCTCATTTTCAGATTTAGAACATCAACGAAGATGTTTTAATCAGGTGGCTTAAACAACTGCACTCGGAAATCCTGCATCAAATCTTTCAAAAATCGACAAATCTATTCATTATTCTCCGGTATGCTCAAAACTTTCTATTCCATAGTTGCAAATTCCGCAATTAAAACTCATAAATCATTACTTCAGTTATAAGTTTTTTTAACTACATACAAATATTCTCTCATTTACCATCAATAAAACATCAATTTACCTTGCGATAAATTTAGAGCTTTGCTTTTTATTTTTTTAAATTACAGTTTTAATCCATTTGTCTTTTTTACTATTTGTGGAAACTTCATAGAAATTCCATCTTCGTCGCGCAAACACTAAATTATTTTTGCCAATTTCTTTCATTCCACTAAGTCAAACAATTTTTTTTTTTTTCTGATACACTTACCAAAACTCAACATACTTACGCCAGTAAATACTATTAGCGTCTCGGTCGGAATGGTGGACACTTCGACAACATTGGATAACAAAGTAATGATGACAAGTCGAAATTTCTCTGATAAACGTATCATCATATATATTATTTCTATAAGGTATTTTTTTTGTCACAAGCCTATATCTTCCTTCATATTTAACCGAAATCAATGAATGAGGTGTCATTTTAAAGCTTATGGTCTCCACTTTTGTTAAATCGTATTTTCAGCAAGAAAGTTTTCGGAATTCAACCCTTAAAGGGCAAAAATGTAAATTTTTCTAAAATGCTGTTTTCTGTGTTACGAGTCAGTTATCTCTCTGGTTACCTATCTGAAACCGTTTTATGAAGTATCGTTTTAAAGATTAAGATCTCCGCTTTAGTGACGTCATATATTAAGCCAGAAAGTTTTCGGAATTCAACCCTTAAAGGGCAAAGGTATCAATATTTTTGCAATGCGTTTTTGTGTCACGAGCGATTTATCTCCCTTAATATCTAACCGATATAGATAAATGAGGTATCATATTAAAGAATAAGGTCTCCGCCATGGTAACATTATATTTTAAGAAAGGAATTTTTCGTAATTCGACCCTTATAGGGCAAAAAAGTCACTTTTTCTAAAATGCGTTTTTTGTATCTCGAGCCATTTATCTCCCTGGATATCTAACCAAAATCGATAAATGAGGTAGGATTATGAGGAGTAATGTCTCAGCTTTGTGACATCATATTTTAAGAAAGAATGTTTTTGGAATTCAACCCTTAAAGGAAAATATAAATTTTTCTATTACCGATTTTTGTGTCACGGGCGATTTATCTCCCTTGATATCTAAACGATATAGATAAATGAGGTATCACATTAAAGAATAAGGTCTCCACCGTGGTAACATTATATTTTAAGAAAGGAATTTTTCGTAAAACGACCCTTAAAAGGCAAAAATGTCAATTTTTCTGAAATGCGTTTTTTGTATCTCGAGCCATTTATCTCCCTGGATATCTAACCAAAATCGATAAATGAAGTAGGAATATAAGGAGTAATGTATCAGCTTTGTGAAATCATATTTTATGAAACAATGTTTTTGGAATTCAACCCTTAAAGGAAAAAAGTATAAATTTTTCTATAACCGATTTTTGTGTCACGGGCGATTTATCTCCCTTGATATCTAACCGATATATATAAATGAGGTATTATATTAAAGAATAAGGTCTACGCAGTGGTAACATTATATTTTAACAAAAGAAATTTTTCGTAATTCGACCCATAAAAGGCAAAAAAGTCAATTTTTCTAAATGCGTTTTTTGTGTCTCGAGCCACTTATCTCCCTTGATATCTATCCAAAATCGATAAATCAAGTACGATTGTGAGGAATAATGTCTCAGCTTTGTTGACATCATATTTTAAGAAAGAAGTGTTTGGATTTCAACTATTAAATGGAAAAAGTATAAATTGTTCTAAAACGTATTTTTGTGTCACGAGCCTTATATTTCCCTTGATATCTAATCGATATAGATAAATGACATATCGTATTAAAGACTAAAGTTTCCGCCGTGGTAACATTACATTCTAAGAAAGGAATTTTTCGTAATTCGACCCATAAAGCGCAAAAATGTCAATATTTCTAAAATACGTTTTTTGTGTTTCGAGCCATTTATCTCCCTGGATTTCTAACCAAAATCGATAAATGAAGTAGGAGTATGAAGAGTAATGACTGAACTTGGTGACATAATATTCAACCTCACTATTCATCGTATTTTATTCGCGAAATTTTCGCACAGGTCGTCTAGTATATATTATTTCTATAAGGTATTTTTTTGTCACAAGCCTGTATCTTCCTTCATACTTGATCGAAATCAATGAATGAGATGTCATTTTGAAGCTTATGGTCTCCACTTTAGTCACACCGTATTTTAACAAATGAATGTTTCGGAATTTGACCCTTAAAGGCAAAAAAGTCAATATTTCTAAAATGCTGTTTTCTGTGTTACGGGTCATTTATCTCCCCGGATACACATCTGAAATCGTTTAATAGGGTATCATTTTAAAGATTAAGAACTCCGCTTTGGTGACATCATACATTAAGACACGAATTTTTCGGAATTCGACCTTAAAGGGCAAAAGTGTCAATATTTCTGCAACGCGTTTTTGTGTCACGAGCCATTTATCTCCCTTGGTATCTAACCGATATAGATAAATGAGGTATCATATTAAACATTAGGGTCTCCGCCGAGGTAACATTATATTTTAACAAAAGAAATTTTTCGAAATTCGACCTTTAAAGGGCAAAAATGACAATTTTTCTAAAATGCGTTTTTTGTGGCTTGGGCCATTTATCTTCCTGGATAACCGACCGAAATTAATAAATGAAGGAGAATTAAGAAGAGTAACGTCTCAGCTTTGGCGACATCATATATTAGGAAAGAGTTTTTTTGGAATTCAACCGTTAATGGGAAAAAGTATAAATGGTTCTACAACGCATTTTTGTGTCACGAGCCTTTTATCTACCTTGATATCTAACCGATATAGGTAAACTAGGTGTCTCCGCCGTGGTAACATTATATTTCACGAAAGGAATTTGACGTAATTCAACCCTTAAAGGGTAAAACTATCAATATTTCTATAATGCATTTTTTGCGTGTGGAGCCATTTATCTCCCTGGATATCTAACCGAAATCAATAAATGAAGTAGGATTATGAAAAATAATGTCTCAGCTTTGGTGACATCGCATATAAAGAAAGAATTTTTTTGGAATTCAACCCTTAAAGGGAAAAAGTATAAATTGTTCTAGAACGCATTTTTGTGTCACGAGGCATTTATCTCCTTTGATATCTAACCGATATAGATAAATGAGGTATCATATTAAAGATTAAGGTCTCCGCCGTGGTAACATTATATTTTAACAAAGGAATGTTTCGTAATTCGACCCTTAAAGGGCAAAAATGTAAATATTTCTAAAATGCGTTTTTTTTTGTCTCGAGCCATTTATCTCCCTGGATTTCTAACCGAAATCGATAAATGAAGTTGGATTATGAAGAGTAATATCTCAGCTTTGGTGACATCATACATTAAGAAATAATTTTTTGGAATTCAACCCTTAAAGGGAAAAAGTATAACTGGTTCTACAACGCATCTTTGTGTCGCGATCGATTTATCTCCCTTGATATCTAATCCGATGCAGATAAATGAGGTATCATATTAAAGATTAAGGTCTCCGCCGTGATAATATTATAATTTTAGAAAGGAATTTTTCGGAATTGAACCCTCAAATGTTAAAAATATCAGTATTTCTAAAATCGTTTTTTTTGTGTCTCGAATCATTTATCTCACTTGATAATTAAACAAAATTGATGAACGAGGTATCATTTTAAAGATTGAGGTCTTCGTGTCTGTTACACCATATTTTAAGAAAGAAATTTTTAAAAATTCAACCCTTAAAGACCAAAGTATTAATATTTCTACAACGCATTTTTCTGTCATGAGCTATTTATTTTAAGAAAGAACTTTCTCCAAATTCAATCCTTAAGGAGCAAAAATATCGTCATTACTAAAACTTTTTCTTTTTTACCGCACTTGATGCCTAATCGAAATCGGCAAATGAGGTATCATTTTAAAGACCAAGGTGGCTACTTTGGTCACACCATATATTATAAAAGGATTTTTTTAAAATTATTTTATACTTTTATTTTTTTATTACGAGTCATTTATCTCTTAACCGAAATCGATAAATGTCATATCGTTAAGATTAAGGTCTCCAGTGAGGTAAAATCATAAATTAAGAAAGAATTTATAGGAATTTGATGCTTGACAAGTCGCGCGTATAAAACAGTTCAGAGCCAAGTCCCTAGATTGAAGCAGCAGATATTGCACATATTTCAGTAAACTGTTTTTTATACAATAAGTAGCTTTCGGATATTTTTTTCTTTTACGGAAACATTTATGTTTTGCAATACAATTCCAATGTAAACATTTTATTCGCGAAGCAACACATATCACAGAGATGATATGCTGTGTGAAATTTGTTCAGGTTGGTTGTATTATTTAAGGTCAGTGACAATCTGTCGTACATACAGAGTGTTTTAAATTTTCCTGTTTCGTAATATGTTGTAAGTATTTTAATGCGTACCTATTACAAAAAAAAAAAAAAAAAAAAAAAAAAAAAAAAAAAAAAAAAAAAATCCTATAAAAGTGCGGTTCTACTTTTCATTGTATTACAAGCATTCAACCTCACTATTCGTCGCATTTTATTCGCGAAATTTTCGCACCGGTCGTCTAGTTTAATAAATTCCTTCTTCCAGTCGTAGAGCAAAGTTGATTGTCATCTATGTTTTACCATCATCTCACAACTCGTGAAGCCGCTTCTTCAATACATCTTACGTTGACATTACTTAAAGACTGTTGGCAGTCTTTCTTGCTTGGCCAGTGTACAGTTCGTTATCTTTTGCTGCAGAAAACATAAGCTCGCCATAGTTCACAGAAACTAGATTTCATAAGCAAATATCTGCCAAGAATTCATAACTACATCCAATTTTCCTCGTGTCCCATACAACATCGTCTTGTTTAAGTTGATTAGATTCATCTTAAGCACTATTTCACATGCATGATTTCTTATAAATACGGGTGTACGAAGTTAGACTCTTTTTTAGATATGAAACCGGTCGTGTGTAACAAACGTGGAGAAACGAGCCAGTCAAACGAGTAACTGCACTACTGTTGCTATACCAAGGAGACATGTGATAACTATGAAATTTATTCCACAGATCAGAGAGAAGACAAAACACAAATTATTATAATTACAGAACTGTACATGCACTTTGACAAAGAGAATTTAGTACGATGTGAAGCCACCATATGATACCATCAAAGCCTCTAAACGTCGTGGCATGGAATCAAAGAGAATTTGTAAATGCAGCTGGGGAACACACTGCCACGCGGTTTTTAGGCGCGACCACAAAGTATCGACGGTGATTGCAGGATGACCAGAATTGACAGGTTGCCGACCGACCACCTCCCAGGACGTTCGACTAGCAAAATCTCAGGCGAACGTGCAAGCCAGGGAAGCAGTATACCCGTCGTTGTTCGCATCACCACAGAAATGTCCTCCAGAAATATGAAATGTGGAACTGTCAGCAGGGGAGGCAGTGTTGTTCAGATTTCTCTCAATATATGGGAGGCGAGATCGTATGTTAGCCAATTGATGACCAAAACCATCACATTTATGCGCTCAACAATAGTCTGCCCTATTGTGTTCACCGCGGTAGCGTTTAACAAACGAGGCCATCACTGCAGAACTAGCTGAAGCGGGGACTGGTCCGAAAACACTACATTTTGCCACTCAGCACGCCAATGACGGCGTTCAGGTGTCCATTGCAGTCTGAGATGTTGGTAGTTTCTGGCTTATGGAAGTCAACGATCCCATACGTACCACCACTCCAGCCCTCAGCAGATGGTGTACGAAACGTCGATACAAACATTTCCACACCCGTTGCAGTGATCGAACGTCGATCCAACACTATGGACGAAGCTGTTCTGTTAGTTACGGCCATGCGGACAAGATGGTGGTCATCCCGCGCTGTGGTCCAGTAACCGCTCCTTGCTGTGTTCGACCTTCTTCTATCCACTGGTTCGGTGGTTCCATATACGAATCACTGTCGCAACGTGCCATGTACGAGTCCCAGTCACCCTGTACGACAACACATTTCCCTGAGACCTGCTCACTTGCTGATATTGCGCCCTTTGATATCGACGAGGCATACAGGCCTACCACGTTTATACTTTTTTGAGGGCTCTGCACCGACAGTGTGACGTAATATTTACCTGTCCCATCATAAATAAGAGGGAGCTGCTGGGACTACGTGCATGCCATCTGTCTGCAATATTAACCGTTTGTTGTTCTATGCATCCTCCGATTTTGGAATGGTCCAGATCATTGCTTCTGGGTGTTGCAGTTTTCACAAACAGTAGTTTAGAATTAATTAGTTCTTTTGTCTGGTCGGATGTTATAGGAGCATCCATAAACCACGTAGCTCCATTTTGGCCTCCTGTGAAACCCTCCCTCCCCCACGTAGCCCAGTGTAGCTTTCCAGCCAACCTGTCCACCCCCCAGACCGAGCCACGTAGTTTATGGACGCTCCCTAACAGAAATGCGTTGTCGACTTGTCAGTTTCAGTTGTTTCTCCCTATTGAAGATACTTGGACCTAAGAAGGAAATGTCAGACAATATTTAAAATTGCTTTGTAAAATTGTTAATCCATTAGAAAAAACTGTTTCAGAGAAGCTTATTGGTTTATAGGGTGTTAATTAAAAGCTAGCAAATATAGCGTTTTTAACTGATTAATTACAAGAAAGAATGCTAAGTTATTTAGGAGATCTGAAAACATCTCACGGTGTTGCTTGGTTCTTAACATTTCCATTTAAACTGTACGCTGACTGATTTGCTTAGAGCTCATTTCAGCTATTTCCTTGGTTGCTGGTGTCCGGGAATAGTGTTGTACGTTATGCAAACACTCTGAGTCACCTGCGGAAAAATAGTGCCTGCGAATCCGATCTGGAAAGCACTGGAGCTGTCTGAAAACAAGTTAGAAAAGTCACTACAGTGAGCTGCGAAACAAGATGACCTCTCAATGCGGAAGTATGTTCTAATCGTCTCAGTCGTTGAGTCTACAGGGTGTTACAAAAAGGTACGGCCAAACTTTCAGGAAACATTCCTCACACACAAACAAAGAAAATATGTTATGTGGACATGTGTCCGGAAACGCTTACTTTCCATGTTAGAACTCATTTTATTACTTCTCTTCAAATCACATTAAACATGGAATGGAAACACACAGCAACAGAACGTACCAGCGTGACTTCAAAAACTTTGTTACAGGAAATGTTCAAAATGTCCTCCGTTAGCGAGGATACATGCATCCACCCTCCATCACATGGATCCCTGATGCGCTGATGCAGCCCGGGAGAATGGCGTATTCTATCACAGCCGTCCGCAATACGAGCGGTGAATCGAGGAAGTACAGTACATACTAACGAAACTAAAATGAGCTCTAACATGGAAAGTAAGCATTTCCGGACACATGTCCACATAACATATTTTCTTTGTTTGTGTGTGAGGAATGTTTCCTGAAAGTTTGGCCGTACCTTTTTGTAACACCCTGTATAGTGCGTTCAGTTTACATAGGCGGCTCATGGCCACTCTGTTCTATCCCCACTCCGCTTCCCTCACCTTATACATGAGAAGGTGAAATTAGCCACTCACGTACCTGGACACAGCGTTTAACTCTGTGAGATATGATGGGAGGGAGCGGGGGTTGAGGTAAAGAACGGGTCAAGGGGAACATTACCTTGAGCCACCAGCTACCCGGGGCGCACATTGAGCTGCGTGGCGCAGTAGAGGCAACGCAGAGCAGGGCAGGGCATCACAGACTGGCAGTTACTCGCGCATATTAGAGCGCAGTTTCGTGCGGCAGTTTACAAAGCATTGTGTTGTGCGAAAAACCGACAATAAAGCGTAACCAAAAACATGTCGATGCAAAACTCGATTTTTGATTTCTGTTATTACTTTAACAGAAGCTGAGTGAGATAAAACTATGCAAAAGTGATTATATGAAAGAAGAACAATTGGCTTTTGCAGTGACAAGAGAATTCTCAAAAGTTAATTTCCGGATGACTCGAGCGGAGATTCACGGCATAATGTAACCTGTTATTTTCTCGACAAAGCTCAATTATCTATTAGTACTGAAGAAAATCTCGCTGTATCTTCGTGGTTATTTATTTAATTATTTAGTGTTTGACGGTACATGACATTTATAAGAATGTTTCTCTCTTTTATTTCATATTATATTTTTAAGAAAACTATATAACAGAACATAAACACTTGAAACTAAAAAAGCAGTGTCAACAAATTAAGTGTTTCTAGGGGACACTACTGGATGATGTAGTACAAATAATAAGAAAACAAATAATGTGATAATAGCCTATATATATCAATCTTTTTCGAAGTTTTATTAAAAATGAATTCAAAAAAAGAAAAGAAAAGTGAAAATTGTAAGTGGACAGTTGTATGATAAATAAATGCTGAATTTACTCGGCACTTGTTAGGCTCATTGTCCAAATCTCTTGTTTAAATTTAATTTTTATGTATTTTTTATGACTGATATTGTGAATCGCAGGTTGGTTACGCACCAGATTAATCAATTTTTCTTATTCCATAGTTGAAAATGATTATAAGTAAAGCAAGATTATAAATAACGCAAGAAGTGTTACGGCAAAAACCGGCACGAGTGAGCTGCGTGGCACAGTTTCTGTGTCGTGATCACAACGTCGCGCAGGCCACGTGCGGCGCAGTACTGCGCTGCCCTGCCCTGCGTCTCAATACGCGCTGTTCCGCCCCAAAACATAGAGACACAGAAACTGTGCTGCGCTGCGCTGCGCTGCGTCGACTGCGCGTCAATGTGCGCCCGGCCTTAAGGGTGAATAAGGTATTACGACTTTTAAGTCAGGAGGCTTTGCGTTAACATGCTACTAGGCAATTTTTGTCACCTGCTGCATCCAATGCTTCGCATTTTTAGAGAAATGCCATACCGAGGCTGCGTAATCTGCCACCGTCACCGAGTCCTATGGTTAAAGATGTCAGTGGTTGATGTTGGATGCCCACATTTTATTCGTCAGCATTCTGATCAGCTATTCCGAGCACCCACATTTTTCTTTATACTGATGCGGTGTTGCTTGAAGGTGAGCGAGCGAATTTCTTCCCGTTCCTTGACCCTGTCATTTCACAACACTAAAGACCTCGACGAGGCAAAAAAAAACTTAATATTTTTTGTTTACATTGTTAATTTATTTACAGTGCTGTGAAACGATCATCGAGGCTCATATCTGGATGCACTGAACGTACCATGAATACAGAGTGATTTAGTCTGCTGTAATCTAGTACAATGCACCGTAAATTTATTGAAAGTATCCTCTATTCCACATTTAATAAATCAAACTTACATTAAGTACAGGTAATTTGCGATATCTTTTTTTTTTAACTGCTTAACGTCTCTTAAGAGCGAGGTCTTTAGAGACGGGAAAGGATAGGGGGCAAGGAATGGGAAGGAATTCGGCCATGGCCTTTTGAAGGAAGCATCCAAGCATCCCGGCATTTGCCAGAAGTGATTTGGTGCGATATCGATTTAATGGTACGGAACTCTGTGATCATCCTAGAAACAACTATATGCACTAAAGTTAATTATGTACTGATTTCACTGATACATAGTGCGGAGTCTTAAATGTATAAAAATAAGTTATGGATTTCCTACAAGCAGGTGTTGATAAGTAAATGTTAAAACCAAATAGTTCAGTTTAATAACTTAACACTGCGCTGTGGAGTTTCCACCTGTTTCCATTTATATTTATTTTAAAAACTATTTTTAGTTATACTAAGGATTCAGAAGTAGACTAGAAAATAAAAAGAAAATTTTGTTTACACATAATATCTCAGACGGCAATGACAATTAACTACACACAGCACCGAGCGGGGCGGTGTTAACGGTTAGCGTTCTCGCCTCGCATTCGGGAGGACGGCGGTTCGAATCTCCGCCCGGGCATCCAGATTTGGGTTTTCCATGGTTTCCCCAAATCACTCCAGGCAAATGCCGGGATGCTTCCTTCAAAAGGCCATGGCCGAATTCCTTCCCATTCCTTGCCCCCATCCTTTCGCGTCTCTAAAAGACCTCGATGTTAAAAAGAGACGTAAAGCAGTTACAAAAAAAAAAAAAAAAAAAAAAAAAAAAAAAAAAAAAAAAAAAAACTACACACATAAAATCAGGATCGTTCAAAGATCAAAGTTCAAAGAGAATCTCACTTCAAGTTCATTCTTGTTTATTTCTGCAATGCCTAGAAACGATTACATTTCATGTATGACACCTATAAACTACAGTTCTATCGGTCCCGTGGATGCGGGTTTATCCTCAGGGCAGGGGTAGATGGATATTTTCTCTTCCGATACCTTCAAGACCGAGGCCGATTGCAGCAGACCAGCCCTTACCATACGTTCCAACGCCTTCTTTGCGTCGTAAGTTCTGAAACAAACAGCGCATAATTACTAATTACTGAGATGGCAAAACACTTTTTCTTCATTATCTACTAGCTAGTGCCCACGACTTCGTTCGTGTTTGTAAAGAATTTTGATTGATAGCTACAGACATGCAACCAATATAGTGCACGATGGGAGACGAGAGGCAAATACCACACATAAACACCAGTGATCTGCGCAGGGTATTTACGGCTGCAAACTGAAATATGCGGGCACAAATGTCTTTGGTCGAAATATGAAAATATCCTAGTTCGACTTTTTTCAACCTTCATGTCTCCCACAGCTACCAGCATGCATCCACCTTAGTGCACGATGAGAGACTCGAGAGTAGTACCAAACACAAACACCAGTGGTCTGCACTAGGTACTTTTGGTTGCAGAATGAAATATAGAGACACTCATGTCTTTGGTCGAAATATGAAAATGCTCTCCGTCGACCAATTTCAACCATCATATCTCCCTCACCCTTCTGGGGGGACGTTCATGAAAACCACACACTATTTGAAAAATGCATCCTATCCACAGTTTTGAAGATATGGCAATGAAATTTTGTACCACGCTTTACATGAAATGAACACATTTACCTATAAATTACATTGATTATATATATTCAACTTTTTTTAAAATGAATTTTTAAATTTTTATTTTCAAAAAATAATGTATGTTCCTTTTTCTCAGAAATTATTCAAGAGATTTCTACCAAATTTTCTCGGTTTCCTCTGTATACATATAGTAAGCTTCTCTCATGAGGTTTTTTGAATAAATCAAATAGGAGAATTTTCATAAATTTTTAATTATAATTCTGCAACTAAAATTTTAAATTCTTGCAGAATTCCAAGAACTTTGCCCCATATCTCAGCTGGCAATAAGAATTTCAAAATTTGATTTTGAGACAACATTTATTAGGTTTATAGGAATAAGTGTACAAAATTTCATAATTCTAGCGTACTTAGATTCTGAGGTAAAGGTACATAAACTTAGAAAAACACATTTTTGAGGAAACGCAATTTAAAGTTCAAGTGCTGCTTCAAAAAGTGAGTGTGACAGGGATGTTGCGTCACACGTTTAATTATTTTTCAGGCACTTCGGATGCGATTTCATCATTGAAACTTTGGGAACTTATTTTCCATGAGTTGTACTAAAAAATAAAAAATAAATTGAAAATTGACATTTTTGGTCAATTTCATGAACGTCCCCCCTTAAAGCTACCGACCTTATTCAACCACCATGACGCACGTTGGGAGACTTGAGGGTACTACCACACAGAAACGCCAGTGGTCTGCGCTTGGTAGTTATGGCTGCAAGGTGAAATACACGTCTTTGGTAGAAATAGAAAAATGCCCTAGGTAGACCACTTTCAACCACCATATCTCCCACACCCCCATAGCTACCGACATGTAACCCACCATAGTGCACGAAGAGACACTCGAGGCCACTACAACACACAAACACACCAGTGGTCTGCGTTATGTTGTAGCAGCGAAGAGAAATATAGGGACACACATGTGTTTGGTCGAAATATGAAAATGTCCCACATCGAGCACTTTCAACCACCAATACTCCCACACCCCCACAGCTACCACAATTCGGCCAACGTTGTGCACGATAAGAAATTCCCAAACACAAGCACCAGTGGTCAGCGCTAGGTAGTGGAGCCTGCAGATTGAAATATACGGACACACACGTCTATTTATATATATATAAAACTAATGAAGGATAGGGAAATGACCCAACATTTACCACAAATGAAGGCGTGCCTTCATCTGTGGTAAGTGTTGGGTAATATTTCCCTATCCTTCCTTAGTTTAATTGCCTTAAAGCATTTTCCTGCTCACTGTTATTATGGAAAGTACAGGATTGTTTGATGGCTTAATAATTTATTAACCGAATTTGAAGAATAATTCTTGCTGAGTTGTGACATATAGTGTTTTAAAAAAGTTCAAATTTCAGGAAACAAACCCTTGGATAGTTATTATGTGTTTATATAGAAAGTACAGGATTGTTTAATGTTTTAATAATGTATTAATCGAATTTGAAGAATTATTCCTGCTGAGTTGTGATAAACAGGGTGTTATTTTTTTTTAAATAGTTCAAACTTCAGGATCGTATAGCGTTTGGTAGAGAAAGTGATATAGTGATCATAGGATGGCAGAAGCCTCGAAAGCCCTGAAAAACCTGGTTGAAGGAGGCCGCCCCCTGTGTAAGGTTGCCAGCATTCAGCGATATTGCGTCGGTGAGCCCCCCCCCCCCCCTTCCTTCCCCCAACCACCATTTTTAGTTCTTCTTCGCGCGTATGTCCTTGTCACACTTTCGGCTACAGTTTCCTTCACTAACAACGTCTCTCCTCATTGCTGAAAGCTTCCGTCCTCTACTTCACCATTTTTTCCAGGTCTGTGGAGGCTATTCCAACCCTATGTTCCCTGGATCAAATCCCCTAAACGATCCTGAAGTTTAAACCATTAAAAAAAAAAAAAAATATATAACGAGTATAATCAGCTGTTTAAAATTTGTAACAATTAACTTTTCTTTGAATTAATTTTGATTATTTCAAATTAATTATTCAGTAATGATTCACAATGAATTTTTCAGTTTTAAAGATAGCTTATTACACCAATTTACAAACTGGAAGACGCGCCTCCCGGGAAGGCGTGGGTTAGACTAACTTAGTGCAAAGGGACGCGCAAAAAGTTTAACATAAATGTAATTTTGATATTTCATAGCATATAACTGTTCTTTATAACCCACCATTTTATATTTTAAACCCTTCACGTCCATCTACAGGGAATTTAATGACACTAGATTGCATTAATCATATCTAGGGTTAATAAAAGCACTTGTTATTTTTATCGGCGTGATTACTTACTGCTGTTAATAGTTAGAAATTTCTATTTTTAATCCCCATATTTTTTATATTTAGACGAATTAATACATTTTTTACTTATTACATGATACTATAATAATGAAGCTACTGAAGAACTTACTGATGCTGATACAAGTGAAGGTAATGCGACATGGAACAAGGGTGTATGACTCCAAAAACAAGAAATTACCATACATCAAGTGTTACAAATGGATTGGAAACAGTGGCGGATCCAGGATTTGGTTTTTTTTTGGGGGGGGGGGGCGCTTGACTCGGGGGAGGAGGGGTTCGCCGACAGAAATCTCATATTTCAGATTGACGCCCTTATAAAAACAGTAGAGAAAAAAAGAAAGAAAAAAAGGTCCCCAAAAATCCATGTTGTCAGGGGTGTTTTTGGTGCTTTTGGGGGTGGCTTCAGCCACCTAGCCCCCCCCCCCCCCCCCTGGATCCGCCATTGGTTGGAAATATCAGTTTCTTGGTTTTGTAAAGAGTACGTTTTGGATAGTAAGAGAATACGTTACCTTGAAACAATGCTTCCTTAATGGATTGTGAGTCCAAAGATTTTTTTCGAAGGTTACATCAACAAAATCAAGTGTTCAAAATAATAGTATTGGTTCATCAAACGCATTTACAGCATGGTACCGGGTTTCTTACAAAATTACCATATTTTAAATAAGAACATACGTACACCCACACACAACAATTACCCGTCAGTGTGGCATGCAACCACCATAGTGCACGATGGGGAACTCGAGGCTGCAACCACACACAAACACAAGTGGTCTGCGCTGGTTAGTTGTGGCTGCAAAGTGAAATATATATATATATTCGGTTTTACTTATGAGGAATTTTTAAAGTTGCATTTCAGTCATTTTTAACCAGGAAGATGGTATGACCCAAGAAAAACGACGTCTATATATATATTCAGTTTTACTTATGAGGAATTTTTAAAGTTGTATTTCAGTCATTTTTAACTAGAAAGATGGTATGACCCAAGAAAAACGGTGACTTATAACCGAATAAAGTTCAATCATGACAGCTTTACGAAAAATCTTTATAGATTGCATTTAGAGTACCATCCTCCTTGTAAACGAAATTAACGAGGGGGATACAAACCCCATGCTATTCTCTTGTAAAAGGCATTCCAGGCTATGGGAAAATCTACATTAATCGGGCATAAACTTACAAACAAATGTAGCGTACGTATTAGCCATGGAGGATCAACGCATCTACACTCTAATAGAAAAATTTCTACTTGACAATGAGATAAAAATCTAAGCAAACCTCAAATATCAAGGGTAACAGTTATGATTGAATATTATGAGTGTTAAATTTTATTGTGTATTCACTGTTAAGTTTTTTTTAACACCTTTAATCATATTAAACATGTTGGGCCTGTATGACATCGGTACCGAATGCCAATAATAAATAAAAAACTAACATCTGTTGAACACACCCTAACGTTGCCGCAACCTACGTCCTCTATTTTTGCTCTATTCTACCCTTTGTCTACTTCTTCTTCAGTTCTTTCATTCCACTCTTTTCTAGGCTGGTGGATGATTAGTAAATACTCAAGTTTGGTATTCGGGAAGACGCAGGATCAAATTCCAGCCCCCTATCGAGATTTTCCTTTTATTCGTTATCCGTGATGGTTTCTTCAAAGGTGTCGCGAAAACTGCGCCCAGTGAAATTTGCGGCCAGTGAAATTTGCGACCAGAACTGGGTCTCAACAATGCTGTCATGGGCGCCGGGATGGGGGTGCAAGGGGGTGCACTTGCACCCCCCTGGCCATCCCGGGTCGCCGTCTGGGCAGAAATTTTTGAGCCGATAGAGAGGAAGGGCCACCAATGCAGCCCTGGTACACCCCCCTAGAAACAATCCTGCCGGCGCCCATGAATGCTGTAGCGGTTTGAGTCTTTGAAATCGGTGTTTATTATTAAATAGGCTCAAACTGGTTGTTTTCACAGCCGTCTCGCGGCGCCCTGAGGGGATTGCTACGTTTGTAGCCTATGTTTTAGAACAGCTGTTAACGTTACAAATGTTTCATAGTTTATAATTGCTATTAAAACATAAGTTTTATTCTGCCTTAAACGACGTAGAAAAGAAGTGTCATAGCGAGCCCTACACTTACAGAATCGTAGTAGATTTCATGCAAAATCTCCCTTTTCATTAACAGTGCAGGAAATATTCTACTATCGGTAGTTGTGGGTTAACTGCTTTTGCATTTATGACTTGAAAACCAAAACAAGCAAAATCTATTACTGCCATGAAGGCATTGCGAAAAAAGGAGGAACTGAGGTTTCCTCTTTCCCTAATCACTTCATAGCACATTTCATCCCTAAAACTGTAGGTTTTTGTGGGAGACGATGACATCATTCTAGAGTTTAACTGGTGGTGGTCCTAGCACTTTAAAAATATGTGCTCCCAAGTGAAGCTCGAAAACAAAATACGTGGTTTTCCCCACACACCGTCAGCTGTCTTGATGGCATGATGGACGAAACTGATGGATATGGGACTGACCGGATACCCTAATAATCTTGTCAGTCCACGTCATCCACATCAATTCCCCGTAGATGACACTATAATGGAGTGACATCGCTCCTTTTGCACGGATGGAGCGATCGTGTAACCCACCTTCAGACCACCCGTCTGCCAGCGCGATCTACATCTACATATATACTCTGCAATTCACAAAATTAAAAGCCTTCCGACACTGGTCCAATCACTAACGAATTAATCAGTTCAGCTGGTCTCAAAATGGGGACCCCTACCCCGTCACTTTTTTTCTGAGAACATCATCCAAAAACTTCTTTATTAAGCCCTCATTTCCTAAGTTCATTTTATGTTCTGTATTACAACTTAATTTTCAACACTCTCCTAAAGCTCCAATTTTCTTTCTTTCTAGTATTCCTAAGGCCTCGGCTTCACTGCCATAAAATTCTCTACTTCAAACACACTTTTTGTATCCTGTGTCAATGTTCGAAACTGAGAGAATTCTCTTTCTCAATAATATGCTTTTGAAATGGTTCTTGATTTGATCATCAGTCATAATTGTTTTCAAAACAACAGGATTAATTTACTTCTACTGCATTTCGACTTATAATTATATTTCTCTAGCCCAGGTCAAATATGTTCCAAAAACAATCGATGTAAACGGAATGTTTAGTTATTCCGTTACATCATAAGGAACAACATTAAACGGTTCTTACATGTCAGCTTCAGTTAGATAAGTCTCTGAAGTGAATACTTTAATAAGGAAGAGTACACTCACACATTATTACGATGGATTTTACTGAATGGTAAATTGTACACTTGCATAAATACATATTGTTAGTAAGCCGCTATCCAGTTTGTTCACTGATAACTAAGGCCGAACCTATTTTATTCCCATCCAAAAATTATCGAAATTTTCATTTACATTTTAGTCTTTTGTATAAACTAATAATTTAATATGCCCTAAAAGAATCTAACTTTTTTGTTATTGCCTAAAATGACTTAATTCGGTTTTGAAAATCAAATAGGATCTAATTAGATGTACTGATCCAGTCTAACTGTAATTTTGTTATTTAAATAAAACAAATGACCGACTGGATTTGCTCAGTGGTGCGGGCCGTGGGTTAGTAATCTGAACTCGGGAGATGCCATGGGTTCGAACACCACCGTTGACTGTTCTGACATAATTTTCCTTTTCACCTCCAGGCAAATGCCGGAACAGTATCTTATTGACAGGCTACGGCCGCTTCCTTTTCCCCCTTCCTTCTCAAAAATTTCCTTTGCTTCTTCTACATCGATCCTAGTTAATGTCACCTGGACTAACCGGCCAGTCACCATCCCCAGTTGTATCTATGACTTCGTGAAATCTAAGTTCAAAGATTAAATTTAGGCGGTATGTGAATGATCCTTCGCAGACTCCGAGGGTAAACGGACTACGTTTACGTGTAAACCAAATGGATTTAATTTAAAATTACTGTTCACTACAATATTACATGATGCGTTTTAACCTCATTGCTGACGGTAACATTGAGAAAAGCTGTAACAATGCTGTGAGACAACTTCACATTATTACGAAGGCCCACATTCAGTAGAAACAAATCGACAAAGCAAATTTTAAACATAGCATGATAGACGATAACAATCACAGGGACGCAAAACCTCTCTGAGAAATGAACAGTTGCATACAGTAATATTCAGTGGCAAGTGGTAGCACGGGAATTAAAACATTGTGTACATATTTTTAGTTCTTTTTTCTTCTCTTCGATATCGGCCATGTAAGGACCACGAAAAGTAATCTCGTGCATTCATTTCGATCCTTCTTTTATTGACTTCCAATAGTTCTTCATCCTTTCACTTTGCTGTTTCTTCGTCCATATGTTATTACAGTTCCACTTCTCCTTAACCTGGAAACCCTTGAAATTTTGTATCAATTTCCTGAAAGCTCTATCTACAACTACATCTATTCTATACTCTGCAATTCACAAATATTATGGGTGGCAGAGGATGCTAAGCACCAGTCCTACTTCTGTGGATTCCAATCCCGCACAGAATGAGGAAAGAAAGAATGCATAAAAGCATCAGTACGGCATCTTATTTCTCTAATCTTACTCCTCCTGTCAATGCGACCTACATAGGTTGTATTAAATCTTCTGTTATTCCGATCTCAGTCATATCTTTCTTTACTCCCCCTCAATGCTAGGTTATCGTGAACATGAGGAACCGTCAAATGTGCCTTATTTATTCTAAATGGAGAATTTTAGCCACAACAATAGATACTTTTGTAGTCGTAACTGACAATATTAAGAAGACCATTTGTTTGCTCCATAATATTATTGACTGAAAAGGTATTGAATTTCGAAGAAACTAACACTTAAATTCCTAAGAATTTGACACCAATATTGGAAGGCCAAACCAATCTGCAAAAAATACCGGCATCTTATATAAAATCTACTTTTGTTACAATTCGAAATAAATTAATACGAATTTCTACATATTATGCATTTAATTTGATATTTATAATTTAAATTACTTTTAATAGAAAAATATTTTTTGAGTAAATTATGTACAATTTCTCTTTGGCTGTATTAATATTTTATTTTTTTACTTTAATCTTCAGTTTGTAGTGTTCACACATTAAAATGAGTTTAAATTATGGAAATCGCACTAATTAAAAACGTTTAGAATTGTTTGTTTTATTATATTTAGTGGCCATTTCATCCTACAATTTGTCTAGAACGAATCTGTTATGGTGATTTTTGTATTCACAGTACCACAAAAGGGACCTACTAAAAACTTCACCGACCAAACGGTCGCAGCCACCCTCGATAATAGCGAAGAAAATGCTCGCAGCGATTAGCGCCGCTCTCATCGCTGCTGTGCTACTATTCGTTGCTCTGCGCGCTGCTCCAGTATAAACACCTCCATTGTTAACAATGTTTCACTTTTCTTCGCTTCGCTAGTATCGTCGCTCTCATCGTTTATCGCAGCTCCAACATAAACGCACCCTTCCGCTCTCATCGTTTATCGCAGCCCCAACATAAACGCACCCTAAGGGTGCGTTTATGTTGGAGCTGCGATAAACGATGAGAGCGACGATAAACGCGGCGACAAGAGCGGCGCTCAATTTCTTTCTTTGTGCAGTGTTTATACTGGAGCTGCGATAGTAGCGTAGAATCGTGTTTTATATTGCGCGCATTTGTCAACCGGCCAGACATGTAGAAGAAATCTAGCTTATTTCTTTCGTATAGGAATTGTACTGCAACAGTTTTAGAAGTTGTAAGAGAAATAATTATGAAAAATACTTCGACTACTTCATATGACGATTCAAGAGGAACAGGATTTCGTAAAAAAAAATAGACGAAGATTGTTACAATTTTCCGAATTGCGTGGGCGCTGTCGACGGAAAATACTTCAGAGTTACTTGTCCTGCCACTCTGGCTTCATGTTCCAGAGTTACAAGATTTTTTTCTATTGTTCTACAATGCTAATTATAAATTTATAAACATTGAAGCTGGAGGTAATGGTAAACAGAGTGACGGTGGAACAGTTAGATCTGCAAATCTGTCTCTTTAATGGATGGAAGACAGAATATTCCAAATCGTTCTGACAAATTATGAAATCACTGAACCTCGTGTTTTTATAGGTGACGAGGCTTATCCACTTTTAAATAATTTATTAGATCCTTATGGACAATATTTAGATGCAGGCAGATGACACCTCAATGCTAGGTCAACGTGAACATGAGGAAACGTCAAATGTGCCTTATTTATTCTTAATGGGGAATTTTAGCCACAACAATAGATACTTCTGTAGTCGTTACTGACAATATTAATAAGACCATTTGTTTGCTCCATAATATTATTGACTGAAAAGGTATTGAATTTCGAAGAAACCAACACTTAAAATCCTAAGAATTTGACACCAATATTGAAAGGCCAAACCAATCTGCAAAAAATACCGGTATCTTATATAAAATCTACTTTTGTTACAATTCGAAATAAATTAATACGAATTCCTACATATTATACATTTAATTTGATATTTATAATTTAAATTACTTTTAATAGAAAAATATTTTTTGAGTAAATTATGTACAATTTCTCTTTGGCTGTATTAATATTTTATTTTTTTTACTTTAATCTTCAGTTTGTAGTGTTCACACATTAAAATGAGTTTAAATTATGGAAATCGCACTAATTAAAAACGTTTAGAATTGTTTGTTTTATTATATTTAGTGGCCATTTCATCCTACAATTTGTCTAGAACGAATCTGTTATGGTGATTTTGTATTCACAGTACCACAAAAGGGACCTACTAAAAACTTCACCGACCAAACGGTCGCAGCCACCCTCGATAATAGCGAAGAAAATGCTCGCAGCGATTAGCGCCGCTCTCATCGCTACTGTGCTACTATTCGTTGCTCTGCGCGCTGCTCCAGTATAAATACCTCCATTGTTAACAATGTTTCACTTTTCTTCGCTTCGCTAGTATCGCCGCTCTCATCGTTTATCGCAGCACCAACATAAACGCACCCTAAGGCGTATAAACCTTCTGGTTTGATTACTGTGTTGTAGTGTTTGATTTTAGTTTTCCTTGAGAGATTCTTCTTATTGTATGTATCTTTAGGCAATTGGTAGGCTAGTTCTATTTCTCTTGCTCTTGATATATTTGATTCCTTATCAAGCCCATTAATCTGAATTACTTCACCTAGACATTTAAATTTATTGACCTTGTTCATTTCTCCATACTTTGTGTTTAGTACTGTGGGTGAATCCCTAATATTGGTCATGAATTTAGTCTTTTCAAAAGAGATCTGAAGTCCAACTTTTCCTGCTGTTTCTTTCAAAAGGTTGAATTGTTCGAGTGCGGTTTCTATACTTCCAGAGAGAACTACTATGTCATCAGCGAAGGCCAAACAGTTTGCCCCGACCCATTTTTGCTTCGAACCTAATCTTACCTCATGATGAAGTCTCCTTTCCTTGAGTTTCTCTTCCCCTACTCTTATTACCTTCTCCAAAACACAACTGAAAAGAATTGGGGAAAGTTTCTGCATTAAAAGGGATCATGCATATACAGAAATCCTCAAGAAGTAGTCTACTGCGAGAGTGAATTGGAAGAGATAAGAATTTTTCTTCAGATGGGAAAATTATATATTGTCAAGCATGTGTAAAACCGGTATGGTTAATTTGTTAAACACGGTAGATATATGTGTCTTATAGTTTTAAAAAATAAATTAGACTTTATTTGTTTCCATTTCTAAAGTAACTCAAAGTAGTCTAGACTGCTGGATGAAATTTCATAATAATAACTGGGTATTATTCGGGGTGTTATATTCAGGTAGGCTATTTTTATATTTGCCTTCTATATAGGTGCCTGAAGAAAAACGATCCCACATAATACAGCACCAAAATTCGGCAGCTGATTTGGCAAATGTTACTGGGAGAAATGCCGCAGACAAAAGCAGAGTTTCATTACAAGTTCAAAGCTGGGTACAGAAGACTCGTTTAACCTGCGTCAGTGTAAAGCTCTCACTGCCGCTAATATAGCAGTAGCAATCCTCCAGAATTCACTCCTGAAAACCTTTTTGGAAGAATTATGTAACAGAAAAATACCAGATGAATCCACTTTAAGAAAGACTTACTTGCCTCAGCTGTATGAAGAAATACATGTGGACATTGTTGATCACTTGGTTAAACGTATATGTGACGACAGATGCCTGCGACAGGTACATAGATAGTTGGCGTTGTTGTGGGCAATCTTCCGTTTGAGGAACCTAGTATACCCCATGTCATTACGTGCAGAGAACTTCCAACAACAAGCCACTCTACTGTGGCAATTGCTGTAAGAGATGTATTAAAGGTGTGGCCAGATCCAGAACACGAGGATAAGTTGGGGTTGTTGGTGAAAGACAGTGCAGCTTCCATGATAATAATAAAATGAAAAAAACTTTTTACTGTAAAGTGTTTTTATAACGGACTAAAAAGTATAAAATAATTTATCCAATCCTTACGAAGGATAAAACCACATACAGATTTCTAACTTCTTCTAAATTGTACTGAAAACTTATACTTGGAAATTTTTGATGGCTATTAAAGTACTTGTAAGATTGATGACGACAAGCATTGGGCGCATGCAATACATAACTATAAGAAGTGTAGAGAACAGCTATCAATGACAGAACTTACTTATTAGTTCACATTATTTGCGGTGCAATAAAATTGTTAGTAGAGCTTTTAATGCATCAGTTATCTGTTGCATGCGCCCAATGTTTATCGTCATCAAACTTAAAAGTATTTTAATAGGTATCAAAAATTTTCAAGTCTTCAGAACAATTTAGAAGAAGTTAGAAATCTGTATGTGGTTTTATCCTTCGTAAGGATTAGATAAATTATTTTATACTTTTTAGTTCGTTAAAAAAAACATTTTACAGTAAAAAGTTTTTTCGTTTTATTATTATTTAATTTTAATACTGCATAGATATAGAAATCAGAATAAAATAGCTAACTGCTCTATATACACTCTGGATCACGTTGCGGCAACTCGACGAATGTTCCTTACCGGACAGACAAAGCCCAAAGCAAGTTAGTTTTTCCAGAATTTTCCAGGCAACTTTTCCAATTTTTCTTTGTTAAAAACCTTATTCGGACTATTAAGAACATTTTAGAAAATTAGCCAAATTGGTTCACAGAAAAAAATAATTTCATTTTTCTCCGAATTTTCCAATTTTCCTGGCAACTTTTCCAATTTTTCATTAACTAAAAACCTTATTCCGACTATTACGAACATTTAAATTTCCAGGCAACTTTTCCAATTTTTCTTTGTTAAAAACCTTATTCGGACTATTAAGAACATTTTAAAAAATTAGCCAAATTGGTTCACAGAAAAAAAAGAATTTAATTTTTCTCCGAATTTTCCAATTTTCCTGGCAACTTTTCCAATTTTTCATTAACTAAAAACCTTATTCCAACTATTACGAACATTTAAAAAAGTTAGCCAAATCGGTCCACAGAAAATTTTCAAATTTTCCGGACAACTTTTCTCATTTTCATGCATTGTCATCCAGTTCTGAGCTATGGTCAAAATTTCAAGTCTCTAGCTCATCGAGAAGTTAGTTTAAAATCAATTACTAAAATCCAAAGCCCAAAGCGAGTTAATAAAAAACAGGGGAGTGTTTGAGGGCATTCCATCCTCAAATGGTCCATGTCACCTCTCTAGCTCATGGGCTCCACAGAGTAGCTGCAAAAATTCGGGAACAGCACCCTGTAGTTGACGAGATAATTCATTAAATGAAGAAGGTATTCCTGAAAGAGGTCTTGTCGTTATTTTCAGGGAAAGCTTCCAATACCTCTCCTTCCCAAACCAGTAGTGACACGATGGGGACCTGGCTCTCAGTCGCAATATATTATGCAGAAATCTATGGGAGTATCATGGAGATCATTAATGAACTAGACGAAAGTGAAGCTTGCTATAACAAACGCAAAGAAAGTATTGCACTCAGTATCAGCTGTGCAGGAGTTGACTAATAAAATGTCAAATTTTTTCAACCTAGATATTTTAATCAAGAAGTTGGATGGAGGCACTCTACCGTTAACTAAATCGCTTTAAATCATACAAGAAGTGAGGGCTTGGACCAGTTAGGGTGTCTGTAGCCGAGAAGCTGGAGGCTGTTTTAGCGTGCAGTCCAGATTTAAAGGGGATGGAACAAATTCAAGGGGATGGAACAAATAGGTCGTGTTCTCTCTGGACTAAAGGGATAATAAATGCTGTCTAGAAATCCTAAGGAAATTGATGATATGAAGTTCGCACCTCTTACCTCATGTGACTTGGAGTGTAGTTTTTCCACATTCAAGAGAATTTTAATGGAAGAAAGAAAAGCGTTTACTCCTGAAAATCTGTCAAAATATTTCATTTTTCAGTGTCATATTAGAAGTTTTAAATGAGTGGTTTACACAATGTTTTGAACATAATAGTGGCATATCTCGCGTGTTTTAATGTGACCAAGTAATGTCATATTAGAAATTTTAAAGGAGTGATTGACATTGTATTACAAAGTCTCAATCTTTTTAATACTATGGCAGTATATATTACGTGTTTTAAATTGTATTTCACTTAAAAATGTATAAATTCCTAAATCACAAAAGAACTATGAAAGCCTAAAATGTGAATTCAATAAACCTAAATTTAGTTTTGTAGATCCTAAAAATCTGAGGTTTACTTATAACAGAAAAATCTAATTACTGAGAATGTGTTTACGTAGAATTCTGGAGTATCCGGAGTCAAATCGCTGTCTGCCATACAAATTTAGCTTTGCAGTCTTACAAAAGTACTAGGGTTGGATATCGATATGGTGATTAATATTAATTATTCCCTTCCACTCGCAGCCAATATCCAAGTTTGTTTTACTGTGATGACCCAGAATACCATAAAAAATAAAATTAAATCAGTAATATTGCCTTGAGACTTTCATATTAAACAAAGGAAAAAATGGCATTCCCAACGAGGTAAATATGTGTAATAAATCTGAGCTTCAGAGTAATAACAATAGAACTTAAAGCTTTATTACTATGGAACCCAACAATTTAACCAAATAAATTTAGGGAGCTCTTGCAGAAGACCGGAAACCATCATTTCTTGACAGCTATTAACAGAATAACAAATAAACATAACTTACTTGTAGAAGTCAGCATATTTCTTCTTCCTCCGATAGCCATAGTAATACATCCCGATGAAAGTTGACGTGAACAGAATACCGCCGATTATGAAAGCGAACATGGTTTGTCTGGCCAGCAAACCTCTCATCATCGGCTTCGGCAAACAAGGTTGTGGCGGACAAATCCGTTGAGGTTTCGGCGGACATGGTTCCGGAGGACAAGACATCTGCACTGGGGAAAAAAAGATTAAAATTCTTAGCGACAATAAGATATTAAAGGATGTTTCTGAAAGCTGAGAAAACACAATTGTTCGTTAGTATTTGATACACTGATGAGCTAAACCGTTATGACAACTGTCCAACGCGAGATGGATACATCTGATGATGTTGCGGGTCCGTCATGTGCAAAGGAAATTATATGAGTATTAACGGAACAGAGACGCACGGTGAGTAATTCTAACAACGATACGTGTGCCACATGGGGAGATTCACTGACATAAGTGACTTTGACTTAAGACTGATTGTTATGGTCCTACCCCTGGGAATGAGCATCACGTAACCAATGAAGTTGGTCGGCTGTTCGCATGCTAATACAGTGAGCATCTATGGAAAGTGGTTGAAGGATGGTGAAACCACAAATAGGGAACAAGGTGATGGACGTCCACGCCTCATACAAAACGTGGAGGTCCGAGACTTGCTTGATCTGTAAAGCAGGAAAGGAGGAGATATGTGGCAGATCTAACGGCACAAAACAATGCTGGTGCAGGCACAAGTGTTTTGGAGCACACCTTTAAGCGCACACTGTAGAACAGACGACTCCAACGTGTTCCCATGTTGACTTAACGACACAGTCAATCATAATTGCAGTGGGCAACGAGATTGGATAGTGAATAAATGTAAATGTGTCGTTTAGTCAGATTAATCACGTTTCTTGTGACACTAGGTCGATGGTTGTCTCTGGATATGCCATCTGCTAGAATAACGGCTACTCTAAAGATGCACTGTGACACGGACGCAGGCCCATGGAGGCAGTACTGTGCTATGGGCGACATTCTCCTGATCTTCCAAGGGATTTGTGATAGTGATGGAAAGGATCATGACAGCTGTGTCAATATTGTGCATAACCTGCAACCCTTTATATTTCATGTGTTTCGCGACGGCGATGACATCTTTCATCAGGATAACTGTCCGTGTCAAAAGGCCAGAATCGTGCAACAGTTGTTTGAGGACCATGATAGCAAACTCATGTTGATGTTTTGGCCAGTAAATTTGCCAGATCTAAACACGATAGTAAGCATCTGGGACGCTATCGGGAGCCAGCTCCACGCCAAAAAACCACTGGCCGGTAATTTATGGGAATTGTGTGTCTGATACCAGATTCCTCCGGGAACTTACAAAGAACTTGACGAATCCACGTCACGCCGAATCTCTGCTGTATTGCATTCCAAAGGTGGACAAACAAGTTATTAAGCAAGTAGTCATAATGTTTTGGCCCATCAATGTAAATCACAAATTTCTGGACTATGAGGGAAAATCATAGATATAGAATTTTATGGAACTAAGATCACTATAAGTTTTCGTATTCAAGAAAACTTATAAAAAAGGGGTAGTCAGTTTTCGTTGTACAAATCATCATGAAGCTCTCCAAATTTATTACGATCTATTATAGGCAAATCATTAATTTAATCTATATGTTCCTGGAAGACCTGAAATGCAAAAATGCGTTGGCAATTTGATAGTAACCTCAACTGAGTAGAACAAATTTTTCATTCACAGGTGGAGATCGCTCTGAATTTCTAAAAACCTACAGAACTCTTCCAAATAGATAATTTTCATCAGCAGACATTTTAAAACCTCCAAGATAGTTTTAAAAAATTAGAAAAGAAGTGGTCGTATTACACTACCCTGAGGGATGCTCGATGCAACATGTTGCATTGTCAAAGACGATGACCACTATCTGTGAGCTCGAGATGTCACGTGTAAAGACAATTATCATTGCCTAATTTTTTTTTCTAGTTATATAGGCCTAAATTTTTTTATGCTGCAGGGGAAAGTTTTGTGGCCATGACAGATGCTGTTGTTATCTAGAATATTTAACTTGCGGTAATTCTTGCAGTAACAGAATGTGCTTTAACAGATCACAACTGCATTTTCATGGACAAAGGATTATGATCGAGTGCTGTGTAGGAACTTCGAAGACCAGGCGGTGACGTAGACAGAGTCGCGAGAGCCTTAACAAAGAGTGTGGGGACAACAACAACAAGATATGGACTTCCTCCAAGGCAGAGAATGGGCGCTTTTAGTGGAAGACACTCTATTCAGAACAATCCGCGAACCTTTGTTCTTGAAACGCTCCCTCAGGCAGGGCCGGCTTAAGGAATTTCAGGGCCCCCTGCGAAGTTTGATTTCGGGGCCCCCTACTTCTTTTCTATATGTACTTTTGCCTATACTTTTGATCATTTTCGTGACTTACACACACACACACACACACACATATATGTGTGCAAGGATTAAAGAGACGATCTAAATCTGTGTACAAACGAGCCAGCAGTTTATTGAGTATTAGCTGAACGGGACAAACTTCGTCGAGTCTTTGGTGTTTTATCAATGCATCTCATATGGATCTTCCAACTATACTGTCACTGTCATTTCAGGCTAAGCCCTGATGCCCATTGTGTCAAATGGAATTGTTTTTGTATTCAATTTTATAGTTATTATATTTATAACACACTTTTTGTATACGACAATTCTTTTCTTGCCTTTCGTTGCTAGTACATATAGGTTTTTGGGGCTGGAGACACGTGAGCAGACATACACATTTTACTTCAATAACTTTTTATATGACACGTCAAAAGATGAATGAGTTTATTCGAACGAAATTACATAAATTGCTGAAACAGGTTCAGACCAATACACGCCTTTAAATATATAGGCCTATTGTAATTACATCAGAAACGACTTTTTCAAAACTGAATCTGATGAAGGACTTCTCATGGGACTCCACGCCTCGCAAACTTCTATTGTGAACGTAGCTTGTTAATATTCTAAATTTGTAGATATTTATTTTAGCAGGAAAATTGTTCATTAAGTAACGACAAATTTTGAAGAGGATCGTGGCGGGGCCCCCCGCGACTGCGGTTCTTGCGGTAGCCTTAAACCGGCCCTGCTCTCAGGTCATATATACGCAAAGGAGCGCGAAGGGCCTACAAATAGGAGAACGGAACTTTGATTAACATTTAAATCTTTATACACCATGGACGCCGGGAGGGGGGTGCAAGTGCACTTGCACCCCTCTGTAATGAAGAAAATATACAGAAAAAGATTAAGGAACAAAAATTTTATTATTAAATTGACTGTTTGAATAATAACTTAAGGCACCTAGGTTGTTGTCTAAATTTGTTCAACACCTTGTCAATAAATTCAGTATCATTTGTTAATAAGTGTTATATATAATGTATAAAAAAAGATAGTGATGCACCTCCCTTAAAGTAATCCTGCCAGCGCCCATATTATACATAGTAGTGTGTCAGCGAATCACCAGGCTAAAATCATCAAGAACGAAAGCCATGCCGAGAAATGGCTAAAGGCACGAGTTCATATTCCGCGCGATTTCGCTAAGTTGTTTATCTTCGTTTGTATGTGATGACGAATGGTGCAAGAAGACACACTCTCCAGGGAGCGCATTAGCAGTTGAGCTGTGGACATCGCGTTTAAGAGAAGAAAATTCTGTTCCTTACCACACCTAGTGGGTGTTCACAAAAATCATCAGTCGCCACAAGGCTGAAGGATCCCGTTACACACGCCGGCAATACGAGAGACAACAGCTCGCTTCGCTGCCACAAAACGTCACATCACATATCTGCAGTCATCACTCTGAGAAAGAAAATAACATATGTACCTATGTCGGTGACAAGTGACGGGAAAGTTCCAGTAACCTCAGGTAGATGTTAATGTTCTCAAGTGATTAAAACAATTCACTTTCAATAAGTGATTTAATTTGTGGGCAAGTAAAAAGATTCATTGGATGTTTCATAATTCATGCTTATGCTCCTTCATTTATCGGCATTTAAATTCATATGTGAGACCAATCAGGTCGAAAACTACACCCTCTGTTTATTATAAATAAAATATTAATGATGCTCATATAGATGGGTATTTCTCGTAATACCCAATTGAGGGACACTTCAGAATAGAATCAACAGAAGCTTCGCTTTTAACGACGCTGTGCTATGACATAGCCTTTAGAAAACCATGAATTCATCCACAAATCTGTTGATATACTCCTGTACGCTTGAACTGAAACTAATATGCGGTTGCGCGATATAGTGTCGAAACATTTCTGGAAATTCCAAAAAGCTTGCGATTCTGAGTCAATAACTTTTACCACGTCCTGAAGACATTGGGCTAATTGTAATTCACGTGATCGATCCTTCCAAAATCCACGCTGACTCGATATAATTAATTTGTTTTCGTCTAACAATTTCAATGTTCGAGAATACAACATGTTCCATAACTCTACTGTAGATACATGCTTAAATGATCGGTTGGAAGACGATGGGATCACTTCGATCTCTCTTCTTGAAATATTGGAGTGATGTGAGCAGATTTCCATCTGGAGAGCACTTTTCCATCTTTTAACGATTTTAGGTGGAAAGGATTTGGGAAAGGCAATATTAGCCTCTTACAACCAAATGCCAACCTCTCCTTTACGTGATGTATTCCATTTGCTCGGACTAGGCTCTAGTGATTGAATGATTCCCGGTATAAGGAGTTACCAATTTCTTGAATGATTCCCGTTATAAGGAGTTACCCATTTCTTGCCACCGGCCTCCTAAAGGAGGGTAGAAAAGCGAAGAGCGGTATAGGGCGCCTTCTTGCCCGTGCGGTTAGAAAACAGCCTCTAATTTTCCGGCTACACGCTTTGTCTTGCATGTGCAGGTAAAATGCGCAGTGAAAAACTGTACAAAAGACGGAACACGGATGAGTGGCCACACGGTACAGGTAAGTTTGTGCAAACCGAGTGTGTCGACAGCTGTGCGTCTGTGACGATGTGGCCAACAAAAGAGGTTTTTTAATTGAATCGTAATTTTATTGTTTGCTTACAAAGAAACAACACACACATAAGCGACGCCATAGGAGTAAGTGGAACAAAAGGTGGTTTTTACGGAGAAACACACAATCTTATGTCAACTTAATTGAAGATTTGAGAGAAGATACGGAAGACTGGCGGGGTTATCTTAGGATAGATGAAGCAGCCTATGAAGAGTTACTTTGGTTGGTGACACCAATAATTAAAAAAATATACTGTTATGGGCCAGTCTATATCTTCTCATGGAAGACAAACCTGTACTTTAAGGTTTCTAGCAGCTGGCAGGACTTATAGGGATCTCAGATTCTCAGCAGCGATTTCTCATCATTATCCACGTTTTTCAATTCAAACAAAACAAGAAAAATAAAGAAATATGAGCTCTGTGGCAGTAGCGTCTCCTATTAAAGCACTAAAATCCTGTTACAAACACAATAATTATTTACCTCGGATTCCAGGACTTGTTGAAAATCAGATATTGGGGTTCGAGCAGCTTCTTGGTCATCTAAAAATTCTAACAAGTAATAATAACATAAGGATGGGTGGTAAATGTTGTCTGTACCGACACCTGACTTGAGAGAATTCTTAACTTTGATCATTTCTTTCTGACGACAGCTTCTCAAGGAACCCCCCCCCCCCATTTTTGTTGCATTTAGTTCCACCTGAATTGTAATAACTATAACATTTTTGAAAAAGATAAAAGTAAATGATAATGTAAATAATACATAACAATGTAAACATTGTTATATATCTAAATTACATGTACTTACTCGTTCAAAAATAGTTTTATTTTGAATTACAATGAAAGTACTTATGCATAATTAACTGTACATGCTATACATACCTCTTTTAATTTTTCAGTCATTAAATGACAGGCTTCGTTTTTTTGGTCCAATCAAAATATTCTTTCGATTTAATCTTCCACAATGCTAGCAGCGATTTTTACAATTCTATAAACTGAACTACAAATTCCTTAACTACAAACTAGTTTGCGCATGCAAGACGGAGCTCAAGACAGAGCGTGTAGCCTTGGCATAAAGGCGGGTGAATCAGAAATGATCAGTGTGTAATGTAGGTGAAGATTGAACAGCTGAAGAGTAACCTGGATAGAATATCTAAATTGATTGGTCAGCATGGAATGAAGATATATGCCAAGAAAAGTCAGCTTATAAGATTCACAGATAAAAAACTAAAGGTTAATTATGATTATAGGATGGGATCAGAATTGCTTGTTGAAAGCTTGAATTGTAAATATCTTTGCATAACTTTAGATAAAAAAACTCAATTGGGCAGAGCACATTGGGCAGGTGGTAGGAAAAGGTTACAAAATCCTTCGTTTATTGGAAAGGGTGATGAGAGGATGTACCAGAGAAGTTAGGGAGTTGGATTACAAAACTTTGGTACGACGATTGGCTGAATATGGTGGTGTAGTTTGGAACCCATATTGGGTTATCAAATACAGGAGTTTGAATGTGTGCAAAGAAGAGCAGTTAGATTTGTTTGTGGAAATTATCGTAGGACCCAGTCAGTAACTGATATGATAAAGGAGCTGGATTGGAGGAAAAGAGGAGGGTAAAGCAAATGTTGGGAATATACAGAGCATATGTTGGTGACGTGGCTTGGAGGAATATTGGTCAAAGAATTAGGAATAGTGCATGGAAGGGGAAAGGCGACCATAACCACAAGCTTGCGCTCGATTTCATGCATAAGGAAGTGGAAACATTTTCTTTTGTTGGTAAGGGTGTGAGGTATTGGAACAGAATTACCAACTGTAGTGATGCATAATTTTCCCAAAACGCTTAATGAATTTAAAATTAAAGTTTATAAATCAGAATAGTAAATGGGGGAGGAATTTAACATTCCAATTATAAAAGAAAATTTTTATATATATATATATAAGGGGTAATTAGATGAGTGGGAAAATTTCCACCGGAGTGTTGGCTCCATCACTATTAATAATAATAATAAAGGAAGTAAAAAAAAAATTTACTGTGGCATAAGATTTCAAGGATATTGTTCTGTTAGCATCAAAGACTGAGAATATTGAATAAAACACTAAAGGAAGATTTTGTACTAAATATAAACCAAAGCAAGACAAAAGTGATGAAACGTGGTAGAAATGTCAGAAGTGAATATAAAAATGCGATGGGATGCGGTAGAAGAAGTAAATGAATTCTGCTACTTAGGAAGTAAGATAACAACTGGTGGCCGAAACAGGAATGATATTAAAAGCAGAAAGCAACTAGCGAAAAGAGCTTTCATAAAAAAGAGAAATCCTTTAGTTTCAGATACTGATCTAACTTAAGACTCCGAAAGGACTTTTGAAAATTTTATGTATGGATCACGGCACTTATTGTAGCGAAGCATGGATTTTAGGAACACGAGAGAAGGAAAACTGAAGCATTTGAAATGTAGTGCTATAGAAGGATATTGATAATTAAGTGGAAAGATGAAGTACGAAATGAACGCGTTCTTAAAATGATATACATAGCGAGAGCGACAATAGTGCCGCGCAGTGCAGCTGCGATATTATCGCATTGTTCGTTTACGCTCCCGTACATTAGTACAGCGCATAATACTGTCGCCAGTGTCGCATTGCTCGGAACCTCATCTTAAGGGAGTGGAAAAATTTTCTTTCGTAGGTAAGGGATTCAGTTATGGGAATAAATTACCGAGGCAAATCATGAATAATTTACCAAAAGCATTTAAAATTACAATTCGTAAAGGCAAAAGCAGGCGAGTACAAAGCAGCACTATCACAATTTTTTCTTTTGGTCCAGGCCACATTTCAACCAAACCGCCTGAATTTTGAGACATTATATCTGGAGAACCAAACGAGATAACGAAAAAATTTATTCTTCACTTTGATTTGTTTCGTGGAATTACTTAAGAATCCATTATCAAATTTGGGATTGCCGAATTTTTTTCTTGTCCAGATCGCATTCATGGAGGAAAGAGATGATACGAAATACCGCTAAAACTGTGAAGCCTCCTGTAAAATCTTGGATACTACTCCGCACAGGTGGCAGCGATATCACGTAATATTCCCAAAACATCGCGCTTTCAGCATTGTGTTTGCTGATCTCAATATTTTAGTCACTAATATTTCAAAGTTTTTATAATGCCAACTTGTGTTGCATACGGTTGCACAAACAGATCAGATAGGAAACTTCGAATATCATTTCATAAGTTAGTCACATTACAATTACTGTTCTTGAAGCGTTTAATACGATTCTGCAAGAGTAGGGCCTATCTTTATAGATTTAGAATTCCTGTTGAAGAAATTAATTCATAGTTCTCAAAAGAATGATACTCTCAAATAATTGTTGGCGTATTGTAAACAATCAGCATATCTTACATTTTATACATTTTGCTCATAATAAGCCTTATTCTACACGAGTGTTGAAAATCTAATTTAATCTTCCGACTTTAGATGCATGGAAACAAGATATATTCACTGATGCTACTGACGAATTTATGTAGGCCTATCTGCTACTGCGCACTATTTAAGTAACCCTACAGAAATTGACTATTAAGATTAGTATGCAGCACACAAGATAAGTTTCAGATCAAGTTTACATGGCGATGCAGTGAATACCTTGCCCGTGCGTTAGTCCAACGGAAACTTGGAATCCTGATGCTGGTAATGTTGTTGTCACTCAAAATGTAGTTCACGATAAATGATGAGATATGTCTACATAGTTTGATTTTGTAGCGGCAATAATAGTTAAGATTGTGGTTAGGTTGAAATGCGACCTGGAACAGAATGTTCTTGTTATAGCATAAAGAACTAGGAATTTGGTTGTTATTAAATAAGTAAAATTAATAATTTCATGAGCGCCATGTTAACGACGACGTTTATTGAGATATAAATTACTCCTAAAGTTTCCACCACAACATACATGTAGAATAAAATGTTTAGAACTTGTAATTTTTAATTGAATCCATGAGACTATAGAGATTTATTCGTTGTTTCCAAAGTAACAATATGACCCTTAGTCTTTTTCTTGTGACTACACAGAAAAAAGGTTCTGTTTCGGTGTACACAATTCCCTCGAAAAATTAATTAGCAGCTTGCTTCATTAAAGTTTATAGAAAATACCAAATAAGGTATTTATAATTTGGAGCACATAAGACTTCATTGTAAGGAATGTGAAAATTAAAAACTGGAAGAAATTCTCCGTTCCACACTGTTACTATATATTTCCAGTGTTTCTTGGGAAATCCAATATGGCAACCTCCCTTGCCCATTTCTCCCCACCAGCGTGGTGAAGGTCCCTTGCGTCGTCTCCTCTCTTTTCTTTCCTCCGTGGCCGCATTTCAACCTACTTTAGAGACATCGTATCTCGAGAACTAAAATAGATACCAAAAAATTAATTTCCTCACTTTCGACTAGTCGAGATACGAAAGAATCCATCATCAAATTCCGAAGCCACGGTTATCGTAGAACCCCCTCCGCCTTGAGGAAATATGATAACTGTTGAGATCTCCGTACATCAAGATGGTTACAACAGTTGCCTAATAGTGTACACTCTTTGGCAAAAAAAATTGACTGTCGGCGCCTGAGTCTAAGTCCCTTATTTCGCACAATGTGGCATCATTGCGCGTATTCAACTCAGCGCCATCTGTTATTCATTTCCTTAAGTCAAGCCTCGAACAAAGCAGGAAGACTCCGCCCGCCCATTGACGATTCTTCTTGGTAGTTCAGCTATCATTCCCCACATTTCAATAAAAAGCTATTGACAGATCTCGAAACAAGTAACGCAATTTCCTGTCCCTGGATTGACTGTAATATTAGGCAAGATATCGCCGACCATACCTCAATCGGACGAAATTCGATTCCAGCTACACTTTTCTTAAATTCAGATCGTGAAACATATTGTTAAAGTTGTTATTAACAAGATTGCAATAATGCGCAGTAAAAATGAGGTTCAGTTATACATTTTATTCCAAATGATTAGCGTAAAATTATAACGATATTTATTTATATATTGATGTGGCTAATCAGTTGCAATAATGCAACACATAATGGTGTGTGTGGTCCGAGAAGTGGGTGTAAATGTTCAAAGATCCAGAGTTTTTGGTTCTACAAAACTATTGAAACGATTATAAAGAGATTATTTCGGATAATTGTCTAATGCCAGTTGAATGTAACTGACTTCCGAGGCAGGATAAGGTTGTTTAAACACTGCACGAGCCGTCTGTGAACAGGAGCTCCGTTTGCTTGTGGCTAACCATCTAGTCTTGTAAATGTGTGGTCCTCGGTTCGAGTCTAGGTTCTCCAATTATTTTTTTGCATTTACTTTAAACAAGTTGAACCTACAACTGCGTTATGCGTAAAATATAACATCGACTCTTACCTACTTGCGTCAGGACATAACATACTTAAGGAAAGACTCATAACTGATTGCTTCTTAATAAACTGCACACGTAACTATGAAAGCTTTCACAGAGGTAACACTGAAAGAAATCTTCTCGGGCTTCAACATCGTCGAAATAGTGTCATGTGGTTACGTTAGGTGGACTATAACGAGTTCGCACCATCATCAAGGAGACGAAAAACTAAATAATATTACTATACCAATTTCTTATTATGCGTCTGGATTTACGATTCGTCGACTTCTAAGTCATTAAAGGTGGGAAGGGAATGGAGACAAGGAATGGGAAGGAATTCGGACCATGGGTTTTCGAAGAAATAATCCCGCCATTCACACGAAGTGACTTGGAGAAACGAAGGAAAATCCAAATCTGGAAAGCCGGATAGGAATTCAAACCCGCTTCCTCTCGAATGCGGAGCCATAGCGTTAACGCTCAGCCATTAGGTTCAGTTTTTCAATATATTTCGTATTTGGTCTATGATGCCATTCATAAAATTATTTAAAAAATCTATTGAAAAGTTAAAAATCGTAAATTAAAATATATGTGCAGAAGTGAGTTCATCTGATGAGAGCGGGATATCAAAAAAATCTCTGAAATCAGACACGCAATTCAAATTTCATTTTCTCTCTCTCTACTCTTTTCGCACCTCTCTCTCTTTTTTTTTTTTTTTTTTTTTTTGCTAGGGATTTACGGCTCGTCGACAGCAAGGTCATTAGAGGCGGGATCGGATTGGGGCAAGAAACGGGCAGGAACTCGGCCATGGCCTTTTCAAGGAAGCATCCGGGCGTTCGCATGGAGTGACTTGGGGAAACCATGGAAAACCCAGATCTGGATGCCCGGACGGGGATTCAAACCCGCGTCCTCCCGAATACGAGGCCAGAACGTTAACCGTTCACGCACCACACCCGGTACTTTTTTTAATTTTTAGCAGCTATCAAATTCAAAAATATTTTTTCATTTAACCTATGTGCCTACTCAAGTCCAGCAATAGTGAAGCATTGCCGGGTAAGCTAGTCTTATATATAAAAATCAATGTTTGTGGGTTTGTTCGTCTTCTATGCATTCCTATACCATTTATCAGATTGCAATGAAACTTTGGAGAGTTTTCGAGTGAGCGTCTGCGAAGGTTCCTGTGAAAAAAAAAATCCAAAAAGTCACCCCCTATTCCCCATAACACCCCATAATTTAGGTAAAACCACATTTTTTATCCGATTTAGATAGGAATTTGTACACTTATACTTTAAAACAAACATAAAAATACTGCCTACATACGGTTTCCGAATATTAATCCCCTCGCCCCCTTTCCACCCCCATAATTTTTTCACCCCATAATTTAGGCAAACCACATTTTATATCCGATTTAGATAAGAATTTGTACACTTATACTTTAAAACAAACAGAAACATACTGCCTACGTATGGTTTCCGAATATTCATCCCCTCTCCCCTTTCCAAACCCATTACGTTTTTACCCCATAATTTAGGCAAACCACATTTTTTATCCGATTTAGATAAGAATTTGTACACTTATACTTTAAAACAAACAGAAAAATACAGCCTACGTATGGTTTCCGAATATCCATCCCCTCTCCCCCTTTCCAACCCCATTACGTTTTCACCCCATATTAGGAAAACCACATATTTTATCCGATTTAGATAGGATTTTGTACACTTATACTTTTAAAAAGAGGGAGAAATACTGTACACATTAATTTCACAAAACCCAATCAGTCTCCTGTCTTTCCACCACCTTAATTACCCCCTCTTCCCCATAACACCCCATAATTTAAACAAACCCGCAAACCGTTCGTCCGATTACGGTGAAGCTTTGGTGAGTTGTCGACGGGATGACAGAGAAGGTTTCTGTCAAAAAAAAAAAAATTAAAAACCCACCCCTCCTCCCCATAAATTAGACAAAACCACATATTTCATCAGATTTCAATGGGAATTTGCACACTTATACTTTGAAACAAACAGAAAAATACTGAATGCATATGTTTTCCAAAGCGCATCCCCTCTCACCCTTTCCAACTGAAAATGAATGAAACAGCAGTTTAAAATTTATATGTAAATATTTTTTCATTTAATCTATGTGCCTACTCAAGTCCAGCAATAGTGAAGCATTGCCGGGAAGTAGGTAACATTTCAGTCTTTTCGTAGAAATGTTAAAAAAAAAATCCAATTCACATTCTACTTGAGCAAAGACCTCAAACCGGATGCTAAAACTACAGAAATTTGCAGTCTCAATAAAATGTGGTAAAATAAGAAATTTCAATGTAGTTATGATGTAATCTTAAAATAAGAAATTTCAATGTAGTTATGATGTAATTCTCTATAATATTTTCTCTTTTTTTTTCAAGTAGTCTATGTCTTTCAGTAAAGATTAAGAGGTAGTTGGAATGAAATTATCACGCTGAGCAATAACACAGCTAATTGTTACAAAATTTTATAAATCGGCAGTACTACTCTCCGCAGCTAGAGTGTAATTCTAAAATATCGTAGTAGACGGAAACGTAGTGTTTACAAAGCGTATAATACTGGTTTCCTTGTTTCTTGCCACACTGACATTCCCGCACTAAATTTCAATTTTATGCCTCAGTTTTCCTCCTACAATGTTCTGATTGAATGCCTATAAGACTTTGCAATATTCAAACGTTCAAAAGAAATTGTTGCTTGTCATTCTGAGACAGACATTATAATGTAAATTCTTTGGGTTGGAATAAAATATACAGTAGCTACAGTTTGAATTTTGGAAAAACCGTGCCGCAAGAGAATCAATTCTTATCACCGATCAAGAAAAACAATGTTACTTTCATAGCGTTTGTTGATTTAGAAAAAAAGCTTTTGGCCATGTAAGGCGGGCACGATGTTCAAAATTTTTAAAAAAAGTCAGGTCTTACGTATCGAGATAGAAAAATATTTTATAATTGATATAAGAATCAAGTGGCTATAATAAAAGTAGAGAATCATGAGTCACCAATCAGTTGAAAAGTGTATCAGATATGGTTGCAGTTCATCGTTACTAATATTCAGCTTATATGTGGAGGAAGCTATAAAAGAAGTAAAAGAGGAATTTGACTGTGGCTTCATGAAAAAGTAGTTTCAAATATTGACCCAGGAACCAGAGAGAACTTTTTAAAACTGTATGTATGGAGCAAGCACCTTATGGTAACGAAGCATGGACTTCAGGAATGCCTGAAAGAAGGAAAATTGAAGCATTCGAAATGTGGTGCTATAGGAGGATGCTGAAAATTACGTGGACAGTTAAACCACGAAATTAATATGTTTTGGAAATGATGGCTGACGAAAGAAGTTTGTGGAAGAATCGTAAACAAAGAAAAAACAGATTCGTGGGTGGTTTTTTAATACATTTGGGATTGGTTATGTATGAAGCAGATAACGGTGGACGTGTTTTAAGAGAGGTGTTTTGAGATGAAGGGGATAGTGCAAAATAAGAAGGGATGGTGGTTTATATCAAATCCAATCGAGAGACTGACGACAGTAAAATAAGAGATAAGAGATTAAATAAGACAGAAGGTGCCGGCCGATTGAGATCTACTCCCCCGAAACACATCGATGGGGCCGACAGCTTAACGTCCAAATCCGGCGGACGAGTCACTGTCAGAAGTTCCATACGCGCTACAGCGAGGTTTGGGATTTAAACCAGGACTTTCGTGCACCATCTGATAATTAGTAAAAATGCACCGCCACCGAAACATGTCCTAGTTCTAAAAAGTTCTTCAACCACCGGAGCTCAAATCAGGTGACGCCGTATCTGACGCCGCGCATCATCACGGAGCTATAATGACCCGAAACGAGGAAGTTGGCTATAGAAGTGTAGCATTTAAAAATCAACCTTTCACCTTCGTCACATGCTGTTTGGTGCAGACGCGTAAATTCCAATTGAGGTAGCTGACTCAATCTCATACCACTGCGGCGCAAGACAATCTTCTTATATCTATCACCTTAGTAATATATGAATTTTATGAGCGGAACAGAATATAAAGCATCCGGCATCTTTAATTCCTTTAATTTATAGCTGCTAAAAATAGAAAAAAAAGGGTGAGGGGTTGAAAATGAGAAAGAGAGACAGAAAAACATAAATTTGAATTGCGTTTCTGATTTCATCAAATTATCTCACTTCTACCGACATTTTATCATTTACGATTATTAACTTTGCTTTAAGTAAATTTTTAAATAATTTTATGGATGTAATCGTAGACCAAATACGACTAGTAATGAAAAAGTGAAGCTAATGGTGTCGCATTCAGGAGGAGACGGCTTCGAATACCTCCATCTATCGAGATTTAGGTTTTCTTTGGTTTCCCCAAATCACTTCAGGCAAAATATGGTATAGTTCCTTTAAAAAGCCAAGGCCGAATTTCTTCCAGTTCCTTTTCCGCAGTCCTTCCCCGCCTCTAACGACCTCGACGATGACGAAACGTAATGCCATAAGAAGGAAAAAAATTGAATGGGAAGGAGTCATTGTTAGTCGGGTTAATGCAAGCTGCGACCACAACAAATACTATTACTACAGCTACTGCAAAACACTGAAAAAACTCAGAAGTTCAATTCAGAACCGAAGAAGACGAAATGTAAGCAAGGAAGCAAGCATTGTTCACGACAGAGCTGGTCCACACGTTGCTCATCACACCGTCGCTCTTCTGCAAAACTTTGGTTGGAAAATAATCACCCACCCACCATACCAGACTTGGCCCACAGTGACTACCACCTTTTCCTAAGCTGCGAAAATATTTGACCGACTTAGATATTAAAGATGAAGTTCAATGCTTGCTCAAAGACATGAGGCGAGCATACATTCTTTTTCCTTTTTTGCTTATGGTTTTACGCGTTGTCGACATCGAGGTCATTAGAGGCGTGAACGGAGTTGTAGCAAGGATTTCTCCAATGGCCTTTTAAAGGAACCTTTCCAGTATTCACATAGAGTGATTTGGGGAAATCATTGAAACCCAAATCTGGATGGCCGGACGAGGATTCGAACCCGCAACCTCCCGAATGAGAGGCCAGCGCGTCAGCGCTTATTCCACCAGGCTCCATTATTTTTATAAACTGTCACTGCATCTACAAAAATGCGTGTGCCGAATTGTGAAGATGCAGAAAAATAGATGATTGCTCAATCTTTCCAAAAGAGCCGATCGTGATAAATTATTACGTGTTATTTAGTGTTATAAAGGTATTCTTCTTGGCCGAAGAAAACAGGAAAGTTGGCACTTACTTCCTGTTAGACGTTGCCACAACTACTTCTTCCAGTGTTGCCACGATTTCTGACTTCTGGCAGTGCTGTGGTAATTTCCTATTCAAGGAAACGTATCTTACAGCTAGGCGGTATCAAGAGAAAAGACACATTGCCGAAATAGAAATTTACTTTCCTTCCCCGTCTATCTATCTTATTTTTATTTGACTGATCATTTCTGCTGTAACAGTTTGATTCTTTATATAGATCATCATTAACTATTCAACTTCAAATGTTGTATCTTTATAAATATATATGTTTACTATTATATAATGGACGAGGTAGGTTTCAGCGTAAGGCAAAGTAGATGAACGGATGAGCATTGGCCTGCGGAGGTGACGTTACTGGGTTCGTTCCCACCTCAAGTTGAGTATTTTTACATTGACTATCCCCTTCTCACTTGTTGTAAAATACATATCATATATGTAAAAGTGAACATTAATATATTTTACATCAAATTGTTTAAAAACAAACTCCTATGAAAACATTTTTTGATTAGTTCATAGGCCACATTGGCGGTTAAAGGTGTGTTTGTGGAATTTAAAATATTGTTCATCCAATATAATGTGATATCTTGCCTAATATTACAGTCAATCCAGGGACAGGAAAATGCGTTACTTGTTTCGAGATCTGTCAATTGCTTTTTACTGAAACGTGGGGAATGATAGAAGAAGAATCGTCAATGGGCGGGCGGAGTCTTCCTGCTTTGTTCGAGGCTTGACTTAAGGAAATGAATAACAGATGGCGCCGAGTTGAATACGCGCAATGATGCCACATTGTGCGAAATAAGGGCCTTAGACTCAGACGCCGACAGTCAATTTTTTTGCCAAAGAGTGGCATTAACGGCCGTTTTGCACTGCGTCAGTTCTTTCCTGGATATTTCTTGAGTAAGGTGTACTATACATTACTTGCCCTATGAAACGTGTCTAGGGTATTTTTAATCGGAAAGGACAAACTACCTCTCGGTGAGTTATGCAGCCGCCAGACGGAGTAAAATGAGGGTACGAAATCTCTTTATACTTCAAGATACAGCCCCTAAAATTAGTTGCGTTAGGAATGCCTCTTTCTCCATCATAACCGAAACTGGTACTGAACTGTTAAAATTTGTTTATAATACTCCCACACGATGTCCCCTTCACGTTTTGTGCTCTCCTTTTTCGAAAAAATCGCCACAAATTATATTACCACCACGAACACAACTAATAGACTAACATGAAATCGGTTGTCCTGCTCAAACCGTTACAACATGATTAAGGAAATTGTCGTTGGTCTTGACTGGCAGAACAAACTGCCCAGAATTTTCAGGTTTTTAAACAGACGACTTGCTGATGTACTTAACTGACTACACTAGATGATGAATAAAGATTTTGAAATATATTCATCCTTTATTGTATTTCTTTGTTGTAGACATAGGTAGAACCAAGGAGAAGTACATCCGAATTGTGCGTTCATTTTGGTAGCAATAAAAATCAGACATCACACCCTATGGCGGTGCTACCGCATCGGGCGCCGTCATATGGTGGGCGCTGAAACTGCAGCGATATATCATGTGCGCAAAAAATAAATTCTGTAATAACCCAACTTGCATATTATTTTAACACTTTAATCATCCAGAAGAGTTTATAAACGCAAGAGCTTCAGCTTGGTGCACAGTCGTATGTCGTCATAGAGTCAACTGGAGTTGCGACTCGAGTAAGCTCGATTTATTCGAATCAATAAAATCACAACTCGTCCCATAATTAGCACTCTCCGGTGCCGCGCCTCCCGCACCTGTTTCCTGTCTTTTGGGCTATAGTCTTAGAGTTCATGGATTGAGATTCCATCTACTTATCTATTTCTACCATTTCTAGACATTAGGTGATTTCAATTAACGTTGGTATCGTAAAATTTATAAAGCATAATGCTTTTACAGACAAAACATGTGCTACCTGTAAAATAAAACAAAAAATAAAAAACTATCTGGCGCATAGTACTTAAAAAGAAAACAAAATCAAGGCGAAACTAAGAACGTTTCAAAATTGCTTGTAAAATTTTTTTGAACTTGAGAGGTCATATGAATAGTCGTCACCAGAACTAGTTCAACACGCGGTGGAAGAAAACTTATTTAATAGAAGTTCTTCAGACGAGGCTCGTGATTAGGGTTAAGATTTTTCTGACTAAAAAGTAGAGAAATATGCAGGCAAATCTTATATATATTGTATATAAAAATAGACGTGTGTTTTCATATATTTCACTTTTCAGCCACCACTACCTAGCACAGATCACTGGTCTTTGTGTGTGAAAGTATCATGGAGTTTCCTGTCGTGCACAACGTTGGCCGAATGTCTATAGCTGTGGGGATGTGGGAGATATGATGGTTAAAAGTGATCGGTGCAGAGCATTTTTGTATTTCAACAAAAGACATGTGTCTCCGTATATGTCACTCTGCTGCCACAACTACATAGCATAGACAATTGGTGTTTGTGTGTGGTAGTGGTATCGTGTCTCCTATCGTGTACTATGGTGGTTAGATGTCGGTAGCTATGGGGGCGTGGGAGGTATGGTGGTTGAAAATGGTTAACTTGCGGCACTTTCATATTTCTATCAAAAACGAATGTGTCATGGTGTATCACTTTTCAGCCAAAACTATCTAGCGCAGATCACTGGTGTTTGTGTGAGGTAGTAGCACAGAGTCACCCGTCGATCACAACGTTGGTCGAATTTCAGTAACTGTGGTAGTGTGGGAGATATGGTGGTTGAAAGTGGCCGATCAAGGATATTTTCGTATTTCGACCAAAGACATGTGTCTCCGTATATGTCACTCTGCTGCCACAGCTACATAGCATAGACCAAAGGTGTTTGTGGGGAAGTGGTATCCAAGCAATTAGAAGGACTATCACCAAAAAAATTGCGAAACTATTTTGGAGAATAGAGTTTCTAACCTCGCTGCAGTTTATCACCACTACTCTTCATCTCTCGATGCCCTTCTGAAAATGAATTATTCAGATGCAGCAACAGAGGCCTTGTCCCCGAGCCAGATCGTGGAGCAGTTTGAGTTTATAATTACAATGGTGACTTGTTATAAAACATTTTTTTTCAGTAAAAAATTTAAGCCAGGCTTTGCAGGCTGAAAGTGAATTTATGAAAAGCTCCACAATTGCTGGAAAACAATTTAGAATTTGAGAAAGAGTACAGGAGTTATTCGTCTACTCTGATAAAAGCTAGAGAAATTGCTTCGTAGGCTCTATTTCCACTAAGCGGCTAGCCGCGGGCGGTTCCTATTTATTCAGTTATGGCATTAACCATACCCATTGACGCGAGCGCGACTTGGAAGTCGTCACGACTGCAAAAGAACACGCGACTCGAGCAGCCGCGCGCGACTTAATACCCATGTAAAATTACTGCGCAATGCACACTGCGCGACGGACCGCCTTTCACGTACAAAACTACGCAACATACACGTAGCTTACGCTATATATAGAAATCTACGTATTGTGAAAGATACGCCATTTAAAAAGAGCTGTACAGTAATGGGATTCTTGGAAGACAGGATGAGGGTGGATGGTGTCATGGGAGTGTCGTATATTGGTGATGAGGCATGGAAATATATTGGAGTAAGAATTAGAAGTTATGCATGGAAGGGAAAAGATAACTATGACCACAAGCTGGCACTCGATTTCGGGAACAAGGATGTAGCAAGATTCTCTATTTTAGGTAAGGGTGTCAGGGACTGGAATAAGTTACCAAGAGAAACGATGATTAATTTACCAAAAACATTGAAAGAATGTCAAGTTAAAATTTGTAGAGGATGAATGTAAGTGGATGCAGGAAGGGGGAAGGTGTGTGTCTAGGGAAATTGCCACCTGAGCGTGGGGTCTGTTGCAATTTAATTAATTCATTGAGCCAAATGTACACTATGTATTGCCTAGCTTTACAAAACCTGTAGTTAAACACCCTTTTGTTATTAAAGTTCGCCCACTATATGCAGGTAAAACTTTATTAGAAAGAAAGCATCATCATCAACGAAAACTTAAGGGGTTGTTTTTTGATGTAACTGGCACACTTTCTGCAATATTTGGTTCATTCTTGATCAGTTCTTTTTATGGAATGTATTATCTCTAAATATGGATGCGACACTCCATTTTCCGTAAGCTCCGACGTCAATGCAAATAACAAAGGATGTATCAAAATCTGTTTTCGTTTTCTTTTTGTTAACATCATTTATTTCTTCGACATCCATATTGAAAATGAGCTGGTTTGTGGAATACAGTCGCGCGCGCAGTCGCTACAAAACTAGCCGCTAGCGACTGCGGTCGCCCGCAACTAGCCGCGTAGTGGAAAAGCAGCCTTAGGCTGGGACATACACTATTATTAAGTCAGTCAGATCCCGAAGAAAGTAGAGATTTCTTTTTTTTTTTAATATGAAACCGTAGATGAGATAGCAACAGATCCAGTAGACACATAAAAACGCAGTTTTTTTCGGCGTCGAAAATACAAAAATTGTTCTCGGGTGACTAGACGAGTAAAAGGAGTGTTATACTTACACAATATTTCGGCGAGTCACCCGAAAACAATGTTTATATAGATCCAGAAGAATGGTTAACAGTCAACGTGTTTTATGATAGGATCGACAAAATTGAGAATGAGTTGGTCACTCAATTTACACAACCATGGGCGCCGGCAGGATTACTTTAAGGAAGGTACATCTGTATCTTTTTTGCACACTATACATAACACTTATTACTTATTAAGGATAGGCCTACTGAATTTATTGACAAGGTGTTGAACAAATTTTCACAACAACCTAGGCTCCTTAAGTTATTATTCAAACAGTTAGTTTAATAATACAATGTTTGTTTCTTAATCTTTTACGGTGTATTTTCTTTCTTAGCAGGGGGGGTGCAAGTGCACCCACTTCCCGGCGCCCATGTACACAACTAGCCAAATTTAATGATACAGTGTCGTTCTTACATATTATCAAAACAATTCCTGAATGGTTCAAATTGGAATAATCCTGTGCAGATTTAGAAACAAGTTTAACTGCTGGAGAAAAATGTGACATATCTGGTTGTTAATTGGTTGAGGACAGTTTTTCATTGATGGAGAATGTCACACCTAGGGTTGCCACCCGTACTTTATAATAAAGTATTGTACGTTATTTCTGATAATTGTACTCTATACTTTGTGAAAACAATAAAGTACGCGAAAATACTTTATTTCGCATGATTTGATTCCTCTGGGATTTAAAAAAGTTTGGTCGTAAGCGTTCTGCGTAAAATGGTTCGTTATCTATTGGTGCCAAATCGATAGATCCCCAGCGCCACTAGAACGCTAATTTTTGATAATTTTTGAACGCAACCTAGCCTCAAATTTCAACATTATCAATGTTATTTTCATGTCAAAACTTTTTGTTTGTTTTGTGTAAATCGGTTTGAGAGCCATAAGTATACGATTTATCAGTTTTATAGATTTATATTATAGTAAATCATGGACAAGGACAACTTCAGTAAACAAAGTACTCCATGTACACTACAAAACATAATTTTGATAGTGAAACTGATCAAATAGATAGTGAATATGATACGCTGAAAAAAAATTTATTATTTATTTGCAAAGCCTTAGAGTAGGCTACCTAAACGAATTGTTTGATTTTAATGACACAAACTGCTTATTTACAATTGGCAATATAAATTTAAAGAGCAATGTTGAATTTGATAATATTGTTAACATAATAGAAAATTTAAAACTGAAAAACTTTAATATAGCTAGATATGGATTATCTTTATGAAGCAATTTCTTTATTAAACAAACTTTGTGATCTGATATATAGTTCTAAAGGTTTGCCGGAATTATCTACTGTACAAAAATAGCAGCAAGTATATAATAAGACTGAAGATAATTTTGCAAACTTGTATAAAGCAATTTCATTTTTACTGTCTATTCCCACCACGTCAGCATTCACAGAGAGAGTTTTTTTCTGTAATGAATTGCAAATGGCGAGACGAAAGAAACACAGCGTCTCTGAATCTGATAAAAAACGAATTACTTATTTACTTTAAATTAATATAGACTGTAAAGATGCCGTACAATTGTTTAGCAGTGATAGTAATTTGATGAAACTTGCGAAAAGCAATAAAAATATGTTTTTAAACATAATAATAAAAAAATTGTACTTTATTTTCCCACTATGTACTTTTTTTCCTTACCTTAACAACCAATGTACTTTATTTTCAATAGAAAAAGATGGCAACCCTAGTCACACCCCACCCGAACTTTTTAACTGAAACTGTTGCTGACGGGGTTTAATCAGCAGAATCAGTAAAAGTTCAACTTATGAAACAAAATGGTTGGCAGGGTACATTTCCGAATGTGTGGACAGAATATTTCGAATTTTCTAACTATACCTGTAACTGTCGCTAAGGAGAACGAAGTTTCTGTACATTAAAACTTATCTACACTTTACTTATTTACGGTAAACGTAGACTCTAGATAGACTGTAAGATCTTGCAATTTTATCTATAGAAAATAATATTGCCCAAGGATAAAAGCGAGGAAGATGGCAATCTAGGCCTTCTAGTTACGATTTTATTTGTTTAAAAACTAATTGTATTTGACGTTTACGTGATGTGAGCATTTTTTTCGCCTTAGGGGCTTAAATAAACCTTTTTCAGACATACAGCGTTCCTTGTTACTATTCTTGTTTCTTATTCATACCGCTGCTGTCCTATACTCACCTTTCTGAAGTTTTTGTTGTTCTAATAAAGACCATCTTCTGGCAATGGCTTTGTTCGAGTGGAATTCATAAATCATTCGTATCTGAATCCCACAGGAACTACTTTATCGATCAGGATAAAAGTTGATAGCCAATACATTATTCGGAAGTAGTTTACGTCGCGATACATGACGTCACAACGTGACATAGTGCTTATGAAAGTTGCTTAAATAACTGATAACTAAATTCCTCTTGCCTTTTGCTGTGACAAGGAGGTTTTGTTTTCATTCTGGTCCAGGCCGAATTTCAACCTAACCACAATATCCTTTAATATTGTCGCTATAAAATCAAAGCCTACGCGCATTGATACATTCATTTTATCTTAAGTTAGTGATGTGCATCGCGACGTAAACTTGAACCGAAGAAATTTAGTGAATTTTAATTATAAAGAAAATGCATCAAGTTTATATATCGAAACACGTGAATATTTTAATGCGCGTGATTGATTCTTTGATTTTTTAGCGGCAATATTAGCGAATCTTGTGGTTGGAATGAAATGCAACCTAAACCAGATGACAAAATACATTTCTTACTAACGCAAACACGGAAAATTAAATTTTTGTTTGTAATTTAAGCTGCTTTCATGAACGCCATGTTAGTGACATCGTATATGCGACGTAACCTACAACCAGTCTCAAATCCCCTAACCGCCGAATTAGAAATTATCATCTCGCGTTTCATTTAGATCAACAATTTATTTGACTACAGTACACAACATTTTAACGCTACCGACATCCAAATTTAAAACATATTTCTACAATACATATTAGTCTCTTACCTTTTCTTCTTGATAGCAGCCCAGAGACAATACTTCAACCTACATGCACTGCTAAACTGCACAACAATTGAAATAATCAAAGATTAAGCCACGAATACGCAGACTTTCACATCTTATATTGTCTCTGTCTCACATTATGGCAAAGACCCGTGAATACTGTCTACGTCTTTTTTTTGTACTTTTTTTTTTTTACTTTCCATTTGACCCAGGAGTTGCACAGGGAAGCTATTCAGTGAACCTAACTTTTAAAATTTAATCAAAACATAATAATCAATTTTATTAAAACTAAAAGATGATAATCTAATCATGTTGCGCATATACGTTGTGAAATATAAAGAATTATCGCTATATTAATATCATATAAAACTTTTATTAACCATTAAAGACGTTCAGTGAACGAAGTAATAATTCCACTAATTGTACAAAATGTTTGAAAATTAATCTACTGAGCAAAATTTACACTTATTTTTAATCAAATAAAACATTCTCGGGCTCCTCACCGCGGGAACGAGTTTGTAATATATGTCTCATTATCCACAATTTTCGGCTTCCTTCACCCATTTTCTTTAGATACCCAAACCATAACGGTTCTAGGCTATTGAACCCGTGACACTAGATTGCTTCAGTTTGTTCAGGCAATTTCGGTCCCAATCGACAGGGACAATCCGGCAGAGGCCCTGCAGATTGCCGCGTGAGTAGGCTAATTGGGCATGTTGCTCCCGATACCGGGAGATCGGCAGAGCCCGACCAAACAATTTACGGATTATCCCTGCAGACAGGGAGCAAATTGAGACGTGCGTAGCGCGATTGAGACAATTTCGGCTCAGTCGGCAGTTTGAGCAGCGAACGAGTGCGTTTCGTGCCATTGGTTGTGTACATAGTCGGAAATGTCTAAAGAGAAAGAGGTGTGGTCTAATATTTTTGAAGTTTATAAAGATATGCCCCAGTAATGGGACAAATTCAACAAAAATTACATGGACCACAACATGCGGGAAGAAGGATTTAGAGTTTTGCTAGAAATTTACAAAGAATTGGACTAGGAACCAACAGTTGCAGTTCTGAAAAAGAAAATATGCGAACAACTTAAAACTACCTGATAGCATATACAAAGTTCAGTCATCTACAGAGCGATTTCGGTATCCTCCTGAATTATCTCCACATTCATCATCTGATTCGCCGCCCTCGCAATACTCAGTTCAAAACTATCATCCAATATCACTACTACGTGTGTCACAAAAGCCCTCCCAATTCTCTTCCCAGTCTTCATTTCCATTTGAAAGCTGTGATCTATCCTCATTAAGTTCTCGTGATATTAATAATGAAACACCTGTTATTGCACAAGGCAATAGTTTCCAGATGAAAGATTTTTTTAATCATCAGACATAGAAAATAAAAATTAACTTCGGAAATTTCACTACTACATAATTTTGAATTTGTTGTACTTCCAAGATTAGATTCCTACTTTTTTGTTTTAAATAATAATACTAGTTTCTGTATTAAATCACCGTGTAAATAGTAATTGTTATATAAAGGTTTTGCTTATATATACTACTACATTTCTTCTTATCTTAATGTAGTGTTTCAGACATTTATAGATACGCCAACATGTTTCGGGAATAATGTCCGAAAGCATTTGTGGTGAAGTCAGCGAACTAAAGTTCAAATCTTCACTTATTTTCCACTTACTAAAAAACACAGAGTAACGTTTAATCGTTCATTGGCACTTATTCTTTCGCGCATTAATGTATTGTTTCTATTTTATATAAGGGGACACTAGTCTGAGTATCTCTGCAGAACTTTCAGAATTCACTCCCAGAAAATTCGTAAAATATTCCGGTTCTAGACTCCTCAAAATTTTCATGTGGGATAGATTTTTCCTTAATAAAAGCCACCTTCTCACCCAATATCTTCTTTTTCATTTTGTACAAACTGTAGGAGGTACAGGCTATTGTTAATACCATGCCAACTCTTTGTTGTTTTGAAATTAAATGAGCCATTGTTAAGCCCATGATCCCAATGTAAACTAAAATCGGGATCGAAATTGTTACGTGAGGAGGAAAGCCCCGTATGATTTCCCAGCGGATTTGGACCGAAATCGGGTCGTCTCTAGGCACCTTAAGGAAATCCATCTCCGCTGTTTCTATAATCCTGCGGTTATGTTTGTGTAAGTGTTCAAAATTCTGCCCGTAAGTGGTAATTGGTTCCATGGTGTGTCTATACACATAAAGTTTTGTTTTCAAGCCAATCTTTGTGGGTTTGTTTATGGCGGAACTCCCTTGGTTTAGTCGATGTTTGATATCTTTTTCGCATGCTAATAATACTCCCAAAACATTTATACCTTTCACCAGTATTTACTGTTATCTGATACGTTGAGAGGCGATGTCGTCATTGAATTTGCAATGGAGTGAATGCTTCGGTGGCAAATTCCTTAGTCATCTAATTACCCCTTTCTTCTTATTATTATTTTTATCATCTTGTATATTATGAGTGTTGAATTCCTCCACACTTCTACTTTTGCTATTTACGAATTTTAATACTCTATGTTCATTGGCACCTTCCACATTCACACTCTAATTCAACCTGCAGAACTACATACCCTTGAATTGGAGTTGGATTGAAAAAAAGAATCCTCATGGTTCCCAAGAAATCTTGTATACTGAAAAAGAAATGGTAGACTATGTTAACCAAGCACCATCAAGACTTCTGGATGTGGTCATCATGATACATAATAAGAAATTCAATTAATACAGTTTCTCCCATATACAACCATCCCATAGATCATGCGAATACAATACGTCAACAAAAAGTACACCCTGATCAACATACTTACCAACACAGATAATGAGAAAAATTCATAAAAATAAAAAAAATCTGAACCACACTTGAGAAAATCATGTGAAAAATTCAAAATTCTTACAAAGTGAGACTATAATGTGCAACTAAAAGAGACAGCACAAGAAAACTGTAGGTAAATATCAATCCCACAGATTCACAAACAAACATGGTATGAGATTCGCCAAACTATGCAAAACGAAACAACTTAAAAATCATGTTAGCCTCATTGAGAAAAGTTCTTTGAAAATAAAAGACTTGTAGATCCCCCATACAAGATATTGGCAAATACCACATAGCCATTTTGTATCCACTATGTAAAAAAGTCCATGACATACAAGTCTACTGCAGGGTGAACATCGACTATGACTGCAATTCAAAAAGAACCAAAGTGAAATTTATCTCGAAGAAAATTTGACAGAAGGAAAATCGGAGAAACTAAGCTAAAAGAAGAATGACAAGGAACAAACAGACATCTGGGAATAATTTCAAAACCAATTAACATAAAAAGAGAAAGAACTAATCCCACTGAAAAAAATACGGGACACCCATGGTGGGATTAAGTACGTGAAATAGTGCTAGAAGGAAGCAAACAAGTTTTTTTTTTTTTTTAAATATGATACTAAGAAACACCCAAAAATAGACATCACTTTGATGAAATGAGAAAACAAGCGATGAAACTCATTAGTACTCGCCTAGAGTGATTTCAAGAAACCTAGTCTAGCCTTAATTATCTTAAACAACATATGAAGAGGATGCATATATCCAAATATGAACAGTTTGAAGAAAAAGTAAAAGCAGGGCCATCTCGTGAGAAAAAAGAAAAATATTTCAAAGCCTTCTTCAAATGCGGTGACTTCTCCTGATGTAGACAGCAGCAGAATTGATTTTATTTCACCTCCATCTGCTAATAAAAGTTTACTTCAATAAAACTTTTGGCATCTTAGCTACCGGCACCATCATATTCCAGGCTGGTGTGGATCTATGTATCATAAACCTTTTCGTTGCTGACATGATTCCACTACATGTCAAATAATCAGATACATTTAAGAAACTGGTAAAACGTTGAAGAAAAACTCAATTTCCAACAGGACATTTGGTAGACGTATTATTGATTCACATTGCGGTACATAGCACCTTAGTACTGCTTGCAGTACTTATTGCAAAATATAAACATCAGTACTACTTTTGGATGGTTAACTTTTAACGGTTAACTTTAACTTGCGTTAAATTTGCAAAAATGTAACGCTTTAACGATTTTCGAAGTTAATTTTTTGAGTAGCGGTTTAATGATTAACGAAGTTAACTTTTTGGTTCACTGTGCCCACCTATGGATGGGAGGACAAGTTATGAGAAGGAATTTGGCCATACCTTTTGAAGGAATCATCTCTGTGTTCAGCTGAAGTGATTTCAAGAAACGGAGAGCCGAATCTGGGCGGCTGCTGTAGGGATCGAACTCTTGTCACCTAAAATAACAGGCTACAACGTTAACCACTTACTTCCTAGACACAGTTGCTTTCACTAAATTCATCTACTAATTGTGAGCCACTGATATTTATTGTAGATCAAAACAGAACCAGTGTAGAGATAAAATCCATAAGTATTTCTGCCAGAGTGTACCTCATTAGAAAATTTAAGGTTCATTATATTCTTAACAATCCTCGGGTAATATCAAGATGGGGATTCCGCTGCGGCCTCGTGTAGTAAACACACAGATCATGTGGTATATATGACATCATTGTGACGTATGGTCCAGGCTGCGTTACAACATAAACTCAAAAGATGATTGACGAAATCATATTTTATAAATATGCGTTTCGGTTGTAATGCAGCCTGGACCAATCTGAAACGTAACCATAACGTACGATATTGCAGATACCCAATTCTCAGATCATATCTATAGCTGTTACAGTGTTGGAACATGCAAACTGAATACGTCACAATGATGTCATATACACTATGTGATCTGTGTGTTTACGATGCGAGGCCGCAACGGTATCCCCATCTTGATATTACCTCAAACCTCATACTTGACTATTAGCTTGGTCTGGAAATGTTCATTATTTATTAAAGTTCTTTCACATACTGGCAGAGACTAAAGTTGTCTGAAATTACAGCTCAGTATAAGGATCCTTTAACAAGTAAAATTTGTAAATTTGAAGTACCCCTGGGAAGAATTACAACTTTGATACATTGCTATAATCTTATATATCTGATTAATCTCATATCTGATTAATTTAGCACAGTTGACGGAGGGAAAGCGTCAAAACAGACACACTAACACAAACCAAGCATTACAATTTTCAAGTTCATAGCCCTTCATCAGTAGTTTCAACATGATTTGTCATGCTATTAAGTGTTTCGAAACAATACTGATTAATCATTATGATGGTTTAAAGGATATGTTGAAAATAAAGGAATAGAGCAATAATGATGAGAATGATAATAAAATCAGAAAACACCATTTAATTTCTCTCCAAAATTGTGAGAAAATTCTTCTTTTTTCTGAACATAAGTTACAAAAACATATACTAATGCTACATGGTAACATTATGAAACTTCTTGATCCATCCTGTTAGGACACCACTATACAACAGAAATAATAAATAATGTACTTTCATACAATGGCATCACTAACAAAAGGATGTTACAGTATGAAATTAAATCCATCACAAATAATTTCTTCTTTAACAATATTTTTTTACATATAGCTTCATAATTTCTATAATCAACTAGCTACATTTTATTTGAGGCCCACAAGAAACAACAATAATTCAAAGTTCATTCTTCTGAGCCTTCAGCAGTCTTAAATACAGTGTGCAAGTTTTAACTGCTTGCCAGAGTTCAAAATAAAATTACATTATATACATCCCCATGTACACAAATATATAAATAAAATAAAAACTCTATACATGACAAAACCTTCTAAATGAAGTGATATACAGCAATAATGATAAGTTCTCCATGACATCAATTATCTAAGGTGAAAGTGCAGTGTTACCTTTCCTTGAATAACTGCTTTATTCCATTTGATAGGTATTCGTTCCTGAAATTAAGTACTGGAAAATTATGTAGCAATAGCTGAAGTATAAATGTGGGTAACTGGATTAAATATGAGGCTTTGGATTAAAAGTAATGGCCAACTTTTATGGGGAACTTGAAGGATTAGCAAATATGTAATTATGAATAAATTGCATGAATGTTGTTCTTAAATATAACAACACAATAGAGCTCACTGAAATATTGCATATCTGGTGAAAACTTTCAACAAATATCATTTCAGTTAAATGCTTATGACACTGTCAAGATACACGAAATATACGCATGATAATGGAATATGCTCATTAATGTCTAGTGCAGAAATATAAAGCAGACAATTATATGGCCGAGGTGACAATGTTAACCTTTTCAATGCTGATGAGTGGTATACGGAATCAAAGTCAGATGATAGGAATTGCAAATTATGTCTCCTTACAGATAAATTCAACAAAAAAGACAGGTACTTACTATATTATCACTTGATGATTCGACGATGCTTTGTAGGGCAGACTTGTTACAGACAGTAATTAAAAAACTGCCATAAATATGGTACCAAATTGTATCAGCTTACTGAATCGGGTGGCATTGTCGTGAAGTTCTAAGTTTATACTAGAACATGTGAAGATCATGGTAGAAAGGGATTCACAAGCAAGCTTGTCATCCATGAAGAAAAACTGGATGTAGAGCTCTCCATTTTTATAGACAACTAAAAGAATAGTTATAGCTACGCACTTCAATTGTTACAAAGAAATGCAATTTGTACAAGGACTCTTCAAAGAACCATGAACAACACTACCCCTACATAAAACTGCAAAATTTGAAAAACAGGGAACACTAATTTGTTACATAAATAATGTGATTATTGGTAAGTGGCATCATAAATGGGAGGTTTCATATATCCCAACAGGATTTAACAGTGACAAGTTGGATTATGAATCAAGAACATAAAGTTGTGCAAAAACCTCATCCAATTTATAAGTATAACAGATATATAGATACAAGTTTAGGCAGGACCAAATGATGCCCTATTATCCAATCAAGTGGAAAACCCTCAGTTGGTACAAAAAGTTAAGAATTCATATTTTTCACTCGTTACTCACAGATGCCTATATACTCTGTAAAAAAATGCAAAAATAACTCTCCTGTATCTCTGCTATTATAAGACAACAATGGCTCATTCACCAGCCTGTCCACAGTGACCTTGGAACTCATTTTGGAAATAAATGTTCTGAACCAAGAAAAGGTGGTACATAAACACTGCATAGTGTGTAACAAGAATGGAAGACAGAGATAAAAATATATTTACGAACGTGTCCCACAAAACCAGATGTTTGGCTTCTAAGAATTTGACAGAAACTTGTGAATCTTACACTTTTTGTCTGACTAAAATGGTTATTTCAAAATTTATGAGAGAATCAAATAGACTATCATATCAAAATCAAAGTATGGGTTTCATACACAGAAGATTTTGCATAACATGTACAATGTGTATTTCAACCTCTTACATATTTTTAGGGTATATGTTTGTATTTACAACTGTAGACATTTCTGTAATTAAAAAGATCATCCTAGTTGGCTGTACCTGCTCCCACTTATTTTTATAATACACCATGGCAATAAACTTTTTTTTTTTTTTTTTTTTTTTTTTTTACACCTCATTGAGGTCATTAGAGGCGGGATTGGACTGTGAACAAGGAATGGGAAGGAATTTGGCCATGGCCTTTTGAAGGAAGCACCCCAGCATTCACCTGGAGGGATTTGGGGAAACCATGGAAAACCCAAATCTGGATGCCCGGACAGGGATTCGAACCAGCGTCCTCCCAAATGCGAGGGCAGATTAACGACTTGCCCACCATGCTTAGTATTGCAATAAACATCATTAACACTGAGGGACAAATTAGCATGCCAAGTGTGCATGGCATCTATAGACATCCTTAGTATGTTTTTCTCATTTTACTCATATTAACAATGTTACCTTAAACATAAATGTAACTGCTAACAATAATGCAAGTTAACGAAAAATCGTTCCGCTCTATTATTACTTCAGCAATGAAAGGGTTAAACTTCACCTTTCACTCCATGGAACACTGTACTTCATACTTGGAAGAATAAAGGACCTGCTCTACAAAGAAAAGTATGTAACTTCAACAAGTTTTCTTTCTCCATCCTAAGGTTGTGTGCTTGTCACATATTCCTTCTAAGTACTAGCACCTTGAATATCAACAAAATAAACAATATTCTATGCATACTTATAGTACATAGGAAGTACAATCACTTAAGAGAGTTGATGGCACCAAATAAGAGGATGCTATCATCTTCAGCAAGTGACATACAGTGGGCTTATTTACATTTGGTAATAAGTACCTCAAGTCTAACAAAAAATACCAACTCAAATAAAATGTATTCAGAAGAATTATAATCCAAGATTTTAATCACACAATTACAGCATTCAATTTCGAAAGTCTGAATTTTATCCAACTTATTCTCTGTGTTGCATGCCAGTGTTAAATCTATGGAAGTGATTTGATAACAATCACATATTTAACTTTTTTAAGCACATTTTTAATCCTTTATATAGGCTAACAATAATCCAGCAGTTATGATCAGAACCAATTGTTCAATAATTTAAGAAGGAAATTAATAACAACTACATGTTTAAGCTAATACACTAATTTCATTAAAAACTTGGAACCAGGATTTAAAAAACAAAAATAAGCTGATCACTTGTGAAGCTAACCACACCAGACCTGTGACTAAAAACCGAACATAACACCACAATATTTATGATAACCTTTAAATATTTATAGAGCAAGACATACTGTAAACCGTCTTCTTTTTCCTTTAGGGCACCCAGTACAAATTCTACTATTTAAACAAGCCAACATTGTTGTCAAAGGCAGAGCAAATAGCACCATTTTAGTGGGAATGATGAAGTGTCAAAATTATAAGACACAGAAGAAAGTAAGCAGCTGCAAGCATGTTGAGTCAGAAGCTAGAAAGAAAAAATTAAAACTGTATAACGTGAAACTGATAGGTTGGTGAGGGATTTGGAGACCGAGTTCAGAGGGGTTTTCCGATGACAGTTCATACTTATAGATCTTAAAAAATGTGGTGGTTTCAGGATCATGTCAATTTTTGTTTTCTACTACCTTATATTCTTTCTTATCCCACGCAATTCAATAGCTTGTAGTTGTTTTCTACCACCTGTCCCCCCCCCTTTTTTTGCTCTCCCGCTCCTCCTCATTCCACCTAACCTGTGCAGATTTCACCAGTGACGCCCAAGTTATGCTTCCGGTAAGGAAACGTCCATAAACTACGTGGCTTGGTTTGGGGGAAAGGGAGGGGGGATTGGCTGGAAAGCTATGCTGGGCTAGGTGGGGGTTCCGAGCGAGGCCATGTAGCTTTTCGTTCATATTATTTGTCACGGTTAAAATAAGGTACAGAAAACACAACAGCATGTGAATATTTATTTCCATCATTTAATTATCCCTGCATGTAATTTACGATAGTCTGGCAAGAGAAAACCGTACAAAATGTCTTCTGGATTCAATAGGGATAAAAGCTAAGTGCTATGCAGAGGAGGTGGTAGAGACAAAAGCCACGTCAGGCTACGTGGGGGAGGGGGTTAATAGGAGGCCAAAATGGAGCTACGTGGTTTATGGATGTTCATAAGTCATGATATATCACATATTGAAAGATTACCTGAAACATTGTGCGTATATGTGTTCATTTGTTAGTAGACCATTCAGCTTTGCCATTCTTATTCAAATTGCCTTTTAGAATTTTTCATATTCTATGAGTAAAAAAACTACAAATGTTACATTTTCCTTTACACTGATATGTAGCATGAATAACAAGTTCCTGACACACTTAAGAAACAGTGATAAAGATAACGTGGCCAAATACATTAAATTTTCATACATGAAAAATGCTCAAATACATTAAATTTTCATATGTGAAAAAATGCCCAAACAATAAAATATGTTCCACATGAGCAAAAATCAAATAGTATTTTTATACTCTAAATTTAAAAATGACCATTAATATTGACCTTTACCACTAATCCATATCTCAACAATTAACATTAGTATGGAGCAAATTAACATCCAAAATACTAACATTACAAATAAATAAATATCAAAAATCAAAAAGTGAAGGCCAGTTCACATTTAACCCAGCTTAAAAAATATTACATATAGTATTTATTTCACATTTAAAAAAATTATATAAACAAGACTAATTGCAAATATCAAATTTTGGGAAGTACCACATCACTCGTGTGTAAATCTGTGATATATATACAGACAAGTATATGATACATAATTTTAATTAAACAGGCTAATAATATAATTATCTACTAAACCATAATTATACTTTTTACAAATTTCCTTAAATTACATTAAAATTTTCTGAAAATAACACACTAGAAATTGTGTGGGTATGTTTGTCATCATGATAAAACTGTTTTCTTCAACCACATACCATCAGTAACATTAATTTGCAAAGCTAAAAATGATTACTTTCTTAACAGGTAACCCCAGATGTATCTTAAGCGATACTGCATGGAAACAATGAGAAACTCCATTTACCAACCCTGGTTGATAAACTTTATAAAACAGCCTGATCTGCATCTTACAGCACAACGAATTAAGTAAACAAAGTTAATTATTACTGGTTAAGATTAAAATAATAAGATCTCAGCATATTAATTTAAAATAACTGATAATGGATGTAATGATTAAACTTAAAAGCACTTCTTGTATTGTTTCACTGACAATGTTAGCAATTGCACATCAAACTGATCTAGGCTAAAATTCAATATAGTAATAAGCACAATTATTTTAAAATATTTTATGCAGTTGTGTAAATATCATGATCAAGGGCTTTACATGAATACTGTTTTAATTGTATTTCTACATTTTTTGTTATAAGATCTAGTTAATTTTTCCTCTTCACAGTCTTGTTCAGATGTTCATATTGCCATTAACACCTTTATTATATGTATATATATATATCCAGCAAATATTTTTTTAAAGTGTAAAAACTTGGAACAGGAATTAATAGAAAAAAGAAACTGTCAGCAAAATAATGTCTTTGATAAATCAGACCATTATGCACACCACATTACTTTTTTTTACAATCAGTTCCACTATTTACCTAATAAAGTATTTATTTAGCACTTCATTATATCTGTTACATGTTTAAACAAATAAATAAGCTATCAAGTTAAAATTGATTAGTTTGGGAATTGCAAGATGACTGTCAGTATCAAATATTCAGTACACAGCATGATGTACAGAATTAAAATATAGGCTTTGAATAGTATTTTTGCAGAATCTCAATCTTAGTTGGGTTTGAATAAATACAAAGATTCTTCAGATGAGCTTAAAGTAATTTTAAGATGTGAAGGCACTGAAATAATGTGTAAATTTTACTAAAATTTAACATTTTTTTTTTCACTTAAAGGGCTATTAGTTATATGAGTTACCTATACTGAAATCATTACTTTGAATGAGAAGAAAATCCGTTACAGCCTATATTTTAGTGTGCACTGATTTTTAGAAACTATAGCAACCAATATTTGCACAACTAGTCAAGGATATGAAATTAGGTATTACTGAATACAAATATGGTGTGGCAGTTACAACATCCTATTATTACTTGAAGAACAAATTAATTTAGAAATAAAGAAAGCAACAGTAAAATGTTTCAAAAGATAAGCGTTTTATATGTGAAATTATTCTTAATACAGAACACCGAACTAACCATTTCCTTCAAAGTAGGCCCCTGCATTTAAAACCACTGATCAATTTGTTATATTTCACTGAAGGATTACAGTAGAGTAACTATTTCACTTACTATATATATATATTACATTAATCAAAGTCAAATTAAGGAAAAGTGATATTTCAGTACTCAATTGATAATAGGAATAGATACCAATTATGAAATACTAAATGTCAAAATAAACGAAATAATATTGCAAGCAGAGTATATAACATGAAGACCAGCCTATGAATGTATCAATCTATGAAGCATTTTCTCACTCTTGCAAGAAGAAAAGCTTTAGGTGAAAAAATTAATTTTCAGTTAGCAGTATTCAAAGCCCATAAACAAAATTTTGCTAGATTTTTAATCAAAATGTGAAATAACAGATTCCACCAGAAAAAAATACAGTGTACTCTACAGTGTACTCTACAGTGTTATAATTCTTTTTGAAATCTAAGCTTTTCCAAAATTCTACATAATTTCAACAGCATCAAAATGCCCATGATTTACATAAGAAAATCTTTATTATCTAGAAAATAATATTTCTGTAAATTCATAAACAAATTTCTTATATTTTCTAGTACAGTGTCATTTTCAAAAAAGATTTTTATATCTGTTAAAAATCCTTGCCATGGATAAAGATGTTATTGAAAAAGTAATGTTTGTTGAATGTGAGGTCAGTAGTATACTCAAACAGATCACTCCAAAGAATAACACTAAAACCAGGAATAAAAAAGTTAAATGTATAGGAGAAATTGTCACAGGAATGAGGAAGGGGTATGAAGCCTTGCTCTGAAATGTAAACACAATAGTATGGTGTCTAAATTACGTGCCAGGTATGTTCTGTATTCATGTTGAAATAACTGGCAATTGTTTAACACAAAACTTCAGCAGTCAGATGTTTCATGTGTGTGAAACAACACAAAAAGTGTGTTCAGTATATTCATAATACAAACTATCAATATGGCTTGGTTAAAATGTTACAGTTAGTGTCAGATATTGATAACATGCATACTGTCATTAAACTATCAACACCAATACAAACTAATGTTTTTCTCTCTTTAAAAAAAAAAAAAAACTTAATCAATATGATTGACATTATCTTTAAAATTCTTGTCCAGTTTTCAATACAATCAAAACTGGTAGGCTTACTAGTGTACCAGAAATTGGTGTTATTTTTAAGGAATAATGTAATTTTTTTAACAAAATATTGTCAACCTAAAATCTAGGATTGTATCTACTTCAAAAGGCACCTTAAATGGGTGCACTTATGATACATTCTAAACACACAAACAGCTGGAAAGTTTTGTCATCTCAAAAGTATATCTTTAACTGCAGATCAGGGTTACAATAACAGACAACTGAATGTACTACTTAAAATGAAGTTTTAGTTTGTACCTTAGAATGTTGTGTTTGTACTAATTCTGGTGAAATTTCTATCACTTCATTTAACACTTAACAAACACTTAAATGAGGATTCTTGGCATTTTTAGTAACATTGACAGTAAAGTTAATTCTCAGCATACAGTACCATCAATAAATAATTTGACAACAAATGGAATGCTAAACCATACCTTCCTTGGGGACCACATGCAAAAGCTCAACAAAGTTTCACAACATCGACATGTAAAATTTCTAATTTCACTCTACTTCATAATCGCCAACATTCATATCACAGACTCAGTTCTGGGACAACAAGAACAATGTTTGCCATTCTGTGTGTATGTCCACATCACACATTACCGAGGGTCCCATATGTCTTTCATTGAATCATCACTAAGCTCTTCTGCTGGTAGCACTCTCAGTGTTTTCAGTGTTTCAAGATAGAAAGTCAGTTCAGATGTTACCACCCTAAAAAATAAATTGTCCAGTTTAAAATTATTTTAAGAATACTAATTTTATAAGATGTTAAAATATTATTACAGGATCAAAGATAAGCAAATGTAAAAAAAAGAAAAACATTAAGTATATGAATGCTAATAATTAGTGATTTACAATTACTTGTAGTGAAATACAATAACCTGCTATTCTTTGACACATTCTTCTAAAATAAGAACAAATCTTGGAAGAGAACAAATATTAATTAATACTGCAGCATAATAAGTTACAGACGAATGGTGTACATGGAATGCACTGATTATGCTGACTTTATTTGCATCTATGGTTTTAGAATTAGCCAACAAAAATATCAGTCATTATATGAAGCATCAAAGTGTAGGAATTCCAACTGTAGTTGATGCTGGACATAGTATTATAAAATTTATTGTTGTTTTTATTTGATTTATATCTGGTAGTTTACATGAATATTTAAGGATTATTCATTTGAGAAATGTTACAAAAAAACCCTGGGTCTCAAGCTCAGATAATACTTCCGCTCCTATTTAACATACTATTCACTATAACATCAGCCCCTTTCTTCATAATTGGCTGTCCCCAACCTACGTATCTTCTCAAAACTTAAATTTTTCTTTGCTGACTGACATTTTTCACTGTGTCAGTTATTGATTATACCACAGAGCTATTGTACATATATTACAGGAAAAGCAATTCAGAGTGAGGATAGTAGCATTGAAGCACTGAGTAATTTTACTGATTTTAAGAGGATATTTTTTTTTTTTAAATTGAAAACATTAATTCACTGGTCATTTAGCAATGATCTTTCCAAACCAACTTCATAAGATTACATAACATGTTCACATTTTTTCTACACAAAAAGGAGTAACCAATAATATACAACATGAAATATTACCTAAAATGCCATCACAGATATACCTACCCATGCTGTGGTCCGCCGTTATTAACGACATTCATCTTGATGAGCTGTTCCCGCAGTTTAGATTTAAGAAGGGTATTGATTGTCCGGTAGATATACTGCACCTGTGCCTCTGGCAGAACTGTTGCCACTGCCTCATGGAGCTTTGTCAGATGCCTGGTAACACAGTGCAAGTAGAGAAAATCGGTAAGTGCAACTTCAACTTTCAGAAACATTTACCAACAGATTATGACAAGCACCTTGGAAGCAACAAAAACGGTTTCAATATCAATTTAGCACAGCCTACCCGAAGATTTCCAAATGCATCAGGTTCTGTTTTTTCTGAAGTATTGTTCATCACCCAGATACCTCTTTCAACAAAACTTGAAAGATTCATTTTTGTGGAAAGATAATAAATATATAATAACAACGCCACTTCTTTGACATTCAATGTCATGTTATATTTATTTTATTCATTTGCAACCAACATTGTGCACCACACAAAATTATTTCTCATTTGTTCTAATTGTCATCACTGTTTCACTAGTAACAACATAATTTTATATTTATCTACAAATTTTGCAGGGCCAGAAACAACACGTTCAAGCATTACAAACAAATTTGTAATTTAAATATAATTCAGATAAAATTTCTTAACAACGTGCTGATCCCAGTGATCAACACTGTAGTCATCATATCTAATAACACTGAGTTTGGCAAAATTATTTTGTTCAATCTTCAGATCTCGTTTTTGAAATGGGTGCAAGTCTTAAGATGATATAATTGATTTTTTAAAGTATTTCCAGGATGTAAGAAATTTATTGGAGGTAACAGTCTCCTTTCAGCAAAACATATCTGAGATTCAGCACTCCAGAAAAAACTTCTGACGGAATCAGAATTCCTTTAAAATATAAAAGATCATTAATTAACTTTGGAAAAGCAATATACAGTGGAAAAAATTGAATATTTAAATTGTGATGAATCTCCTGCTCTGGTGGCAATTTTCCTCATCTATTTACCCCTTCTTCTTCTTCTTCTTCTTCTTATTATTATTATTAATTATCCTTAGAGTGTAAATTCCCCCAACCATCTACTTTGCTCATTATGAATTTTAAATTCTTTTGACATTTTTGGTCATTTATTTCAATCTCTGATTCCCTTACCTACAAAAGAAAATCTTCCAACTCCTTTGCACATGCCAGCTTGTATTCATGGTTATTCTTTTCCTCCTAATTCTCCCATCAATATCCTTCCGAGCCTCTACATCAACATATATCTTGTACACTCCCAGAAATCTCTTCTTCCCTTCCTGTCTTCCAATGAATCCCAGTCCAGACCTTTCATCATAATAGTTAGACTAGGGAACCGTGGTAATTTCCATTAAAAAATCTAGCTGCCCTCCTTTGTATCCCCCAACTCCTGTATTTGACATTCAGAATGTGGGTACACCACCATATTAAAGCAATCGCCTGACCAAAGTTTTGAAACCCAGTTCCCTCACTTCTCTACTACATCCCTCAACAACATCTCAAGTAAATGAAGGTCCTTGTCACTCTTTCCTACAACCTGCCCAAATTGTCTTGTTCATTTGAGTTTATCATGCCAAGGTACTTATATTTCAAGTCTTCAACAAACAATTCCTCCCCCACCCTATAAACTACATTTTTTAAAAAAAATCTGTGTTCCTAATGGGCTGATTGTGCTTGGTATTCTTCAGGTCACCCTGGAGCTGTTCACAGACTCCTCCTATTTTTACCCTATTATACTATTATGTCATCTGGAAACAACCTAACTTCTGACAATCATTCATTACAATAATTTTCACCTTATTTGATACCATTCATTCTGTAAAGCCTACACTATCAACTTGGCCTCCCTCATCCATTTCATTCAAATTATTTTGCATGCGTCCCACCAACTGAGATTTACATGATTATCCTCATGAGAAAGAGATATTCTTAATAATAAAAATGAGTCTGTTTCAATGTGATATGTTATCAAAGATGTAAATCTAATGTTGTGACCATTATTTACATCTAACATAGTATAAAGACATTAAAAAAAAAAATAGAAAAAAGTATACTAAGATTTGTCTGCTGTGAAAACAGTAGGTTAAATGACATTACATAACAGTTTACACAATTGGCAATTAATTTTCACTGCCATTTAAGTACCAACAAGAGCAGAAGAGTAACACCTCCTGAATAAGGTTGGTAGTGAGGTGTCCCTTTATTTATTTATCCTGAGCATGGTTATAAACAAAACACTCAAATTCACAATTGATGATTCCTCAATCATTCATTTATATTAAACATTTTTCAAGAATAAAGCATAGGTTAACACAGTTTCCATCTACATAAAATACATAAAGGGAAAGTTATTTGAAGAACACTGTACTATTGATACATGAAGGAACTACGTAGCTCCAAATGGCTGCCACAGATAGTATTACCATGGATGTGATAACATTAGAGGAAGCTAACATAGCATCATACCTAAATATATTACAAGGATGAGACTGGAGACTTCTTGAATACCAAACAACTGGTTTACATATGGAAGAGAGAAAATATGACTTACAGACTGATTTGTTTGACTTTGGTTACAAGTTGATGGAGAGATTGATACCCACCACATCACAAGTTTATATAGCAGTCTGGCAACTCAGTGGTTAAGACATCTGGGGATCAAAAGGTGCCCGGTTCAAATACCTGTCCAGTGACAATTTTGAAAGGTTCTTAATCCAACCTTCACTTCTGGCACAGATTGCTGTGTAATATGAAGTACACCAGAACTCTTCTGTGGTTTGGATCCCACGTTAAACTTTTATTTTACTTATGGCTTTACACCTCATCGACGTTGAGGTCATTAGAGGCAGGATGGGACTGGGGACAAGGAATGGAAAGGAATTCGGCCATGGCCTTTTGAAGGAAGCATCCCAGCATTCGCCTGGAGTGGTTTGGGGAAACCATGGAAAGCCAAAATCTGGATGCCCGGACCAAGATTCGAATCAGCCTCCTCTCGAATGCAGGGCCAGAGCATTAACTGCTTATCCACCATGCTCGGTCACATTAAACTGTAGGTATCCTTTCACCCGTAGGGTTGCCAGGTTAGGTTAGGTTAGATAGCCACACCTTAGGTGCATGTGTGGCAAACCAAAACTTTGTCAAACCAGCAGCTAAGCTACTCTCAGAGGTCTCTTGGCCAATAATGCTTTATGTAAAATTATTACTATAATTGGCATCATGAAGTTGTCGCAAAAGTTTGATCCAGTGAATAACGAAGTTAGGTGATACCAAGAATTGGAGATGCTGGATGGAAGTGACAATAACTTTTACTTCAACTTTGCTTGTGGACTTGGACTGTTGACATGAACTTAGACCGAGGAATTTCTCCCTGGCTACCTGATTACACCAAGAGAGAACACAGCTGTGATGGTCCAGTACCTCATAGTTGAGGCCCAAAAGTTACATTTCTTTCTGAAATCATTTTATTGATAGCAAACAGTATGTTAAATGTGAATTCACCTAGTGTCAGTAGAGTTAGTCATCTGTGGTGTTTCAGCAACAACATATAGCTGTGCTAACATCCATCAACAATGACAGTACAAAAACTGTAGGTTTTCAGAGTCACTGCATTGCACCTCCTGCAATTTGAACCTGAGGCAACTGTGACTTTTTAACAGAACTCATTGTTCTGAGAATTATCAGTTTTATGTGAACTTGAGCTAGCTGTGGGTGTGGCATTAATTTGAAATCACATTGCTACGAAATGCAGAAATTCATAGTTATCTGTATGAGCATATGCAAAACTAAAAAATGTCTCATGCTAGAAGATTTCCTTGTTTCAAAGTAATGTTGTAACAATGATCATTTAAATAATTTTATCAGATATAACATTTTCTGTTCTCAGGTATAAATGACCAGTCCTGGAATTTCTTGTGTTTCAAGTAAGTTCCACGTATGTTCAACATTAACATTCCGTTTTCTATATTAAAGAAAAACAAACGATGGATAGTAATTTGTTAAAATGAAACATTTTCATATCAGTTAAGAGAGTAAAATAAGATTAGTATATATATATAAATATGAATAAAGTTAAATTAAATTATAATTTAGATAATCATGAGTTACTATTAATGTATCTTTTGCTCAAACAATGAATTGATTAGGCACGGCTAACATCAGACTGTGATTGCTGTCTTATGCTGATGCTCCATTACACTTTACAACAATCCGAAAAGAGAATGTTATGTATAGCAATTACAATCAAATGGAATGCTGATTTCTTACAACACCCACACTTAATGCTCACCTTGAAATGTTTCTGAAAGCTTGTGAAGGAACTGGTGGGCGAACTTCCCATTGCCCAAGTTGAGCAGCCACCAGGTTGCCCACAATGGAAAGCACCTTTTCTTCAATTTCTTGAACATGACTGAGCACATCTTTCTCAACAGAGTCAAGAGCGCCAACACCTTGGCTAGTATTTCGGAATGGCAAAACATGTTGTTGTTGCTGATGCTGCTGATCCTGCAGCAAATCTGCACGAAAGCAATGGCAAATGTTGATAGCACCATCAATAAAATTTAATGTGTATAAATCATACGACAGAAAATAAAAGAGAATTTTCTGTTGGTTACACAGAAAGGATAGGATGTATGTAAGCCTAATAATATTACTGATAGAAACAAGTCCATCACTTACTGGAGCAGAAGACGCATTGATATAGTAAACAAAAACAAGAAATGCACATCAATGATAAACCAAGATTTTTGGGCAAGGTAATTCTTCAATAAGAAGAATCTTTAATAGTTAAATCACTGCAGTCACCAAAAAGGTTGGTGAATGTGCAAAGGACTAGATTTTTAGGAATGGGGTTGGAGAGTCTTGGCAGAGAAAACTCAGCATCAATGGATACCAGATGCTACACTATTTCTTATCTACCTAAATAACTTTAATTCCAATCAAACCATAAACTTCAAATGGTCTTATGCCCCCCCCCCACCTCCCCCAGGCAACTTTCTGAATGATGACATGTCATTCACCAACAGCTACCTCAGCATCTAGGTCCACATCAAACCTACTAACATGTAACAGTATCTCCATTTTGACAGTTGCCATCCTTATCAAACCAAACTCAGCCTTGGTATCTGTGCCAGTCATATGTGCACTGAACAGTCATTCATACAGCATTCTAACATTTCTCACAACCAGCACAGACGAGCAACCCCTTAAACCTTTTAAGACCAACCACATACCAGTACTGGTCACACAGTACATTCCAGGCCTACAATCCATCAATTTAATCCTATGACGGGGCTATGTTTTCCTTCAAGCCTACCAAGAAATGAGATGCTTCCTTCCCAAAATCTTCCCTGCCATTACCAGAAAATGCTTCAGTAAACCTCTAACTCCTAGTTCACAAATACCGATACAAACAGTATCATGGATCCTTCCCATGTAACAGACCACACTGTAAGAACTCAACATACACTACACTTTCATGACATTTTCATAATTCTATCACCAGTTAAAGCTTGCCACATAAGAAACTTCCCATGCCATATACTAATTAACTTGCAACCACTGTCCAACCTCCTACTTAGGTCTGATCAGTGATGGTCAGAGACAAAATAGCTTTTTTCTGTTCTTTTCTTCTGGTTTTATGTCTTGTAGAGGAAATTAGAAATGGGAAAGGACTGAAGGAAAAGAACAGGAAGAAATTTGGCCATGGCTTTTTGAAGGAACCTCCATGGCATTCACCTGGAATGATTTGGGGAACCATGGAAAACCCAAATCTGGATGGCTGAACAGAGATTTGAAACCAAGTCCTTCAGAATGCTAGATGAGCGTTACTGCTCCACCATGCTTGGTAAAACAGTTTTCACTCAAAATCTGGACCACCTAGTATCTACTCATGCCACCTATCATGATACAAATTTAAATACCTGCTTCACCATCTGTGTTAACAGGGCCATCTCAAACAACAGTAGCCTCTCTGAATTCAGAAGATGTGAACTAGCCTACCAGCACAAACTGGGCATTGTATAACAATCAGTTTTCAACTTAATATAATACCTAGTAATACATTTGAACTTTTTTTTCTCAAAGTCTCTTCCATTTTCATCCCATCTCACTTTCATTGGTACACCTAGCATGGACCATAATTCACCAGGTGTGATTTTTCATTTATATTTTGTAAATCACTGTTCATTTTTCATTTGTTAAGTAGTTACTAAGTAATTGTATATATTATTTTTAAAAGGTTTTTTTTTAGTGATGAGCCTCTTATCTCTGCCAATACACAACAAAATTGATAACTGATGTATCATTTAAAAGATTAAGGTGCCTGCTTTGTTAATATAATAAATTAAGAAAATATTTTTCAGAATTCAGCTATTAAAGGTCAAAAGATTATTATTATTATTATTATTAATAAGATAGGATAGGGAAAATAAACAGTTACCCGTCACTTACCACAGATGAAGGCAGGAGGGCGAGACACGTAAAAACACAAAAACAAAAGAATTACACAATATTTCGACTTAAGTCTTATTCATGTAGGAGGCGAGCCCGCATGACATGTGGCGGGCTCGGATGTGACCACATCTTTCCCCCTGCCATATGTCTCGCCTCCTACATGAATAAGACTTAAGTCAAAATATTGTGTAATTCTTTTGTTTTTGTGTTTTTACGTGTCTCGCCCTCCTGCCTTCATCTGTGGTAAGTGACGGGTAACTGTTTATTTTCCCTATCCTATCTTATTTTCAGTGCCTCGCGGCAGTTTCTTTGTTTCCTTTATCCTATTATTATTATTATTATTATTTGAAAGAGCCATTTATTTTTCTTCATACATAATCAAAATCTGTAAATGAGGTATCATTCTAAAGATTAATGTCTCTACTTTGGAAACATCATAAACAAAAAAGGATTTTTTTAATCACCATTTATAAAATTTGTTTTTGGTGAGAACACACTTATCTCCCTTCATACCTAACCAATATTTGTAAATGAGATATCATTTTAAAGGTTAATGTCTCCACTTTGGAATATAATTAAGAAAGGATTTTTCCAGAATTCAGCCCATAATGAGCAAAAGTATTACTATAAAGGTAACACACATGAGACAGTTCAGAGCCCAATATCAAGACTTTGCTGGCATTAATAAGGATTTATGGCAGCAACACATATCACAGAGATATGGATAACCTGTGTATTTTCTACAGTAGGAGCATTATGGATATTTTCGTCTGTTAAGGAAACATTTTTGTTTTGCTAAACAATTCTTACGTAAACATTTTATTTGCGAAATTTTCACAGGGGCTATGATTGCATGGCGGAACAGAGGGAGGCGTGGAGGGCTGTCACTGCGCGTGGGACCTGCTATATAGCAGAGAACACTTGACGATGATGATGACAATTGCATTACAGTTAGACAGCAGCACCACATATCATAGAGATAGTGATAAACTGTGAGTGTTTTCAGCATAGTTTTATTCCAGTGAGGACTGAAACATTTCAGTTTTCAGGAAGGGATAGCTTCAGTGCTTATGTCAAAGTAGAGGGCTGCTGGGTATCATATATCAGGTGAAATCAGAAAGACATTGCTACAAATGAGCTGCTTCATCTTTCAACCTACTACAAATCACCAACTCTGCTATTCACGATATTTTATTAATGGAATTCTAACACTGGTCATCTAAAATTTATATATGCATATTGGCTCTTTTTTCTGTGATATTTATTATTATTATTGTGTGATTTTGTAAAGTTCATTTATTTTCTCTTCAGCTTCCATTCCTTATTCTGTTTCTTTCATTTTTTAACCTCCCACCTGCTCAACTGCTGCATATCACAACAGTTGGTCCTTAACCTTGACACTTTCCTAACGTGCTCTATGTTCTTGTGTACAGAAAGGATATACACCCAAAAAATTTCCATGTTTCCTATGTTTCTATATTTTTCATGCATTGATGCCACACTTCTGTTATCTATATGTTCCCCTAACATAAATTTTTATTTACCACTGTGTATTACAGGTGATGCCAGGACAGCAAACAAACAGCAAAAATATAAACACAGAACATACTGAAGGTTTTGGGATTAAACCCTTATTTAAGAGTGGACAGGATGGGAATCAGAGAGCAACTGACTAGTAACTATTCAGAGGCAGTTAAATGTAAAAGAAGAGAAGACTGGTGTGAGGAATTTCCTAATTGTTGAATGTTTGAGTTTTTACTGCTTCTTCACTGTCTTACAATCCCCAATGGTAAGTAATGGTTTCTCTGTTCGTATATACAATCATTGACTACCAATATTGTATCTCCTTTATTTCTGCTCATCACCACCCAAGGCTCTTGCACATTTGCCACTTTTTTCAGTAACTGCAGTGAAGTAGCCATCTGAACATTCTCCAGAAAATTCTATTTTCTCATTTGCACTTTAATGTGCATTTCTACTACCCTGTGCCTTCTACTATGGTAAGAATGGCTGCCCTCTCTACAAAATTCGTTGCTAGCTACAAATACCTCGTTGTTTCTGTCTTAGCATCATATTTATTATTTCTATAAGGTATTTTTTGTCACAAGCCTGTATCTTCTTTCATACTTAACCGAAATCAATGAATGAGGTGTCATATTAAAGCTTATGGTCTCCACTTTGGTCACATCATATTTTAAGAAATGAAGTTTTCGGTATTCGACCCTTAAAGGGCATAAATGTCAATCTTTCTAAAATGCTGTTTTCTGTGTAACGAGTCATTTATCTCCCTGGATACGTATATGAAATCGTTTAAATGTAGTATCATTTTAAAGATTATGATCTCCGCTTTAGGGACGTCATATATTAAGACAGATATTTTTCGTAATTCGACCCTTAAAGGGCAAAAGTATCAATATTTTTGCAATGCGTAATTGTGTCACGAGCGATTTATCTCTCTTAATATCTAACCAATATAGATAAATGAGGTATCATATTAAAGATCGAGGTCTCCGCCGTGGTAACATTATATTTCAAGAAAAGACTTTTTCGTTTTTCGACCCTTAAAGGGCAAAAATGTCGATTTTTCTAAAAAGCGTTTTTTGTATCTCGAGCCATTTATCTCCCTGTATATCTAACCAAAATCGATAAATTAAGAAGGATTATGAGGAGTAATGTCTCAACTTTGTGACATGATATATTAAGAAAGAATGTTTTTGGAATTCAACCCTTAAAGGGAAAAAGTATAAATTTTTCAATAACGCATTTTGTGTCACGAGTGATTTATCTCCCTTAATATCTAACCGATATAGATAAATGAGATATCATATTAAATATTAAGGTCTCCGCCGTGGTAACATTATATTCTAAGAAAGGAATTTTTCGTTTTTCGATACTTAAAGGACAAAAATGTCGATTTTTCTAAAATTCGTTTTTTGTATCTCGAGCCATTTATCTCCCTTGATATCTAACCAAAATTGATAAATGAAGTAGGATTATGAGGAGTAATGTCTCAGCTTTGTGACATGATATTTTAAGAAAGAATGTTTTTGGAATTCAGCCTTAAAGGTAAAAAGTTTAAATTTTTCAATAACGTATTTTTGTGTCACGAGCGATTTATCTCCCTTAATATCTAACCGATATAGATAAATGAGGTATCATATTAACGAATAAGGTTTCCGCCGTGGTAACATTATATTTTAAGAAAGGATTTGTTCGTAATTGGGCCCTTAAAGGGCAAAAAAGTCAATTTTTCTAAAATTCGTTTTTTATGTCTTGAGCTATTTATCTCCCTGGATATCTAACCAAAATCCATAAATCAAGTAGGGTTATGAGGATTAATGTCTCAGCTTTGTGACATAATATTTTAAGACAGAATGTTTTTGGAATTCAACCCTTAAAGGGAAAAAGTTTAAATTTTTCAATAACGTATTTTTGTGTCATGAGCGATTTATCTCCCTTAATATCTAACCGATATAGATAAATGAGGTATCATATTAACGAATAAGGTTTCTGCCATGGTAACATTATATTTCAGGAAAAGAATTTTTCGTTTTTTCGACCCTTAAAGGGCAAAAATGTCCATTTTTGTAAAATGTGTTTTTTTGTATCTCGAGCCATTTATCTCCCTGGATATCTAACCAAAATCGATAAATTAAGAAAGATTATGAGGAATGTCTCAGCTTTTTGATATGATATATTAAGAAAGAATGTTTTTGGAATTCAAACCCTTAAAGGGAAAAAGTATAAATTTATCAATAACGCATTTTTGTGTCACGAGTGATTTATCTCCCTTAATATCTAACCGATATAGGTAAATGAGATATCATATTAAAGACTAAGGTCTCCGCCGTGGTAACATTATATTCTAAGAAAGGAATTTTTCGTTTTTCGACCCTTAAAGGGCAAAAATGTCGATTTTTCTAAAATTCGTTTTTGTATCTCGAGCCATTTATCTCCCTGGATATCTAACCAAAATCGATAAATGAAGTAGGATTATGAGGAGTAATGTCTCAGCTTTGTGACATAATATTTTAAGACAGAATGTTTTTGGAATTCAACCCTTAAAGGGAAAAGTATAAATTTTTCTATGATGCATTTTTGTGTCACGAGCCATTTATCTGCCTTGATATATAACCTATCTAGATAAATGAGGTATCATAGTAAATGTTAAGGTCTCCGCCATAGTCACATTATATTTTAAGAAAAAAAAAAATCGTTATTCGACCCTTAAAGGGCATAAATATCAGTATTTCTAAAATGGGTTGTTTGTGTCTCAAGTCATATACCTCCGTTGACAATTAAACAAAATTGATAAACGAGGTATCATTTAAAAGATTAAAGTCTTCGTAATGTCTTCGGTTCCGTTACCACATTTTAATAAAGAAATTTTTAAAATTCTATCCTTAGAGGGCAAAAGTATTAATATTTTTACAAACGCACTTTTCTGTCATGAGCTGTTTATTTCCCTTGATACCTAATCGAAATCAATAAATGACGTATCGATTTAAATATTAAATTATCCACTATCGTCACATCATATTTTAAGAAAAAACTTTCTCCAATTTACACCCTTAAGGGGCAAAAATAACATCATTTCTAAAAACTTTTTTTTTTTTACCTTGCTTGATAACTAACCGAAATCGATAAATGAGGTATCATTTTAAAGACCAAGATGGCTGCTTTGGTCACACCATATTTTATAAAAGAAATTTTTTGTAATTCGACCCTTAAAGGGCAAAAGTATCAATATTAGTTGTAGAACGTGTTGATTTTTTAAATTTTTGTTTTTATTATATGCCAATTATCTTCTTCGATACCTAGCTGAAATCGATAAATGACATTTCGGTTTTAAAAAATTAAGGTCTCCAGCTAGGTAAAATCATAAATTAAGAAAAAAAAATGCGTATGAGACTGTTCAGAGCCAAGTCCCTAGATTTCAGCAGCGGATATCACAGAGAAGTCAATAACTTTTTTTTTTATTCAGTAAGTAGTTTTTCGTATATATTTTTTCTTTTACGGAAACACTGTCGTTTTGCTATACAATTCCAATGTAATTCGCTCAGCAACAAATATCACAGAGATGTTGATATGTTGTGTGCAGTTTGTTAAGGTTGGTTTTATTCTACCAAGGTCAGTGACAGTTTGTCATAAATAAAATGTGTTTTAAATTTTCCTAACTGTTTCATAATATGTTTTGAGTATTTTGCTGTGTACCTATTAGACTAAAAAAAAAATATTTGCTACAAAACTACGGTTCTACTATTCATTATATTACAAGCATTCAACCTCACTATTCGTCGTATTTTATTCGCGAAATTTTCGCACGGGTCGTCTAGTCCTTTACATATTTTCACTCCAGAATTCATAATGAAGTGACTTAACTTAAATTATTAAATCATATTAGTTTCTGTCTGGTTCTGCTAACGAAATACAAATATAATGAAAAATATTTAGACTGTTGAACCATGGATCAATGTACTACTCTATGGAAATTGAAAGTAAGAAATCTAAGAGAAAAGATGGAACTTATCAAGGTGAAATATTTTAAAACCTGAGAAAAAGAACTGAAAGTTCAAAGAATAAAACTGAAAGAAACTACAGTTAGTTCTCTCACCCAAGAAGTGTGCCCGAACAGCTGGCAGCAACGCAAGCAGCAACTGTAGTGCACGTGACGCCAGAGCCAGATTAGTGCTAGTGATAGTTTTGAGACCAGCTGAGTGAAGTGCTCCTGCTCCCAACACCAGTTGGCAGCAGCGTGAGTTAAATAGCCGCAGCAGCTCAGCTAGGTTTCGACATGCTGGAGCCACACCTACTGGAAGCTCTTCAGCACACTCACAGTACTCGGCCACCATCCGTACCAACAGCAATGCAGTTCTGAGGAAACAATTGCTATGACTACATGCCTTTTTTTATTACGCCACACATGAATTTTATTAGATTTATTCGATGAGCTTTTTCTTTGTGGAATATTGAATGAATTCAAAATATTTAAAATTGCTACATCTACATTAGAGTTATTAATAGGAAAATGGCTTGAATAGTCTTTCACCCTGCAGTTGTTTTGTGATTCCTGTAGTGAGGCACACTATGCCTGGTTACATAGGTAGATTGGTAAGTGCCTTTCCTCCATGTGGCTAAGTGTTGTTTTGCTGTTTTATATGCACAGATAACTGTGATGATTGTTGTTAAATGTGAAATGTTTTTAATATTGTGTATATCAAAATGAAGGAAGGGAGATAGTGAAGCCTGGTGGCAGCCCATTCAGACTTTCTTTTTCAAAAAACACATGGGGGGCTGCCATGTTTAATGTCCTTATCTGATAGACAAATCCAATCTACAGTGTCATATGCTCTAACTCCATATATATTGCAGAAAGATTTGGGATTTATCTGAGGAGTGGTACACAATGTGGTGACCAAAAATCATGCAGCACTACCTCTCCCATCTTACTGAGCAATGACAAAAACATCATTAACCACTGGGCACAAACCAACTAACCCCATGGGAGGGATGCTGGGAACCAGCATGATTTGGCAATGACCTGAGCAACAGTACAAGCCAACGATTTTTTTAATATGGCATTACACCAAGTCAATTAAAGGAGGGAAAGGACTGGAGGCACGATATAGGAGGGAATTCAGCCATGGTCTTCTGAAGGAACCATCCCAGTATTCGCATGGCGCAATTTTGGGAAACCATAGAAAACCCAAATCTGGATGTCCTGATAAGGATTCAAACCTGTATCCTCCGAAATGCAAGGGCAGTAACTTTGGAAAAAACCTCCAAATCGTTTGGCAAAGTCACTGTTAAGAGCTTTCTTGCTGCAAATTGTAAAATAATGGATTTGCTATGCAATGCAAACGATTTCTTGGGACTAAATCAGCCTGATATTTAGATGAAACTTTCTCAGGAAACTAGCCGAGTGAGAACGTATGTAAAGCTCCAAAGCAGGCAACCTGTTTTTTTTTTACGTTTTTTTGTTTTTACTTTTTTTGTTTTTACGTTGTTTTTTTTTTTTTTTTTTTTCAGTACGTTGACTACATGTTTGCTCTATGGCTACATGGGATCAAAAGTCTACAAGAACTTTTAGAACATCTTAATGGGATTAATGACAATAGAGATGGAGAAGAATGGTGGCCTTCAATTTTTAGACATTCTCGTAGAAAAGAAGGCCGATGGTACCATAGGTCATTCTGTACATAGAAAACCCATGCATACACACCTCTACTTCAATCCACGTAGCCACCACCATCCAGCCCAACACAGAACGGTACTGCAAACTTCGGTTCACCGAGCGCGAGCTGCATGTGATAAAGATAGTTTACCCGCTGAAATGTGTCATCTCAGGGAGACCTTCCACAAGAACAATTATAGTGAAGCACTATTAGATTTGGTTTTTAGAAGAGCAGCAGAAAAAATGCAACAACAGGAAGATCCATGTTGCATCGCCTTTCTTCCGTACGTGAGAGCAACCACAGCAAAGACTGGCAGGATTTTACAAAAATGTGACATTAAAACAATTATGCGAACAACGGGCAAGATTAAAAATATATTGCTAAGAACATCTGGTGTATATCGCATTCTTTGCCAATGTACAAAAGCAGTGTATTGGGCAAACCATACAATGAATAGGTCAAAGGTGTTCTGAACATGCACGCAACGTCCACTTGGGTCAAACTAACAACTCAGCAGTTGCTAAGCACAGCATTGACACAGGAGATGGCTTCGATTTTAAAGCTATAGAAATTCTCACTTGCACGAGAGATTACTGGGACAATATTTTTTCAGAAGCTGTCAAAATTCGTATATCGGATAATCTAGTAAATAGAGATGATGGATATCAATTAAGTGAAACCTGGAGACCATTGATCCAGAAAATAAGATTACATCAGAACTGTGAATAGCTTCTCTACCTACCCCGCCAACAATCAATGCAACAATTAGCACCAACAACCCAACCAGTATTTAACGATTCTGCATAATATATAAGCAACCCCATTGCCCACAGGCAGCAGTCACTCGACAAGGTGGCAGAGAACATGACCGCAAAAACATCAAGCTATACAAAGCATGGTAAAACTCGGCTAGTTTCCCTGAGAAAATTTTATCCGTATATAATGCCGAGAAAGCCTCCACTCTTTTATAGCCTGATATTTATTCCATCCCTTGGAAGATTGGGCAGACAGTACACCCCATTTTTCAGCAGTGTGTTCCTGGGTCAAGCAGTAGCTTGGCTAAGAAGAGAAAGAGAAACTCGATTTACTTAGAGATGACTGGTAATTAGTCTACGCAAAAGCCTATTAGAACAGCATGATTAAAGAAGGCTTTGGAGATTCCTCTTGCGGAAGATACTGTACACAGAGATACGGGGTATAAACTTAATGCAGTATACAATCCAGTTATTAGTCAATTAAGAGGGAGGAGACAGAGCTATCAAAATCATTCAAGATTGTGCTCCTACCAGCAGCTAAACGTCTCCACCACATGTGTTCCCCACCACACCTCCTACCCCACTGCACATATCATCCAACCATGCTTCTGGCCCTATCATTCTACACAAAGAGGTACTCAGCACACATAACTGATGTCACCGAAAACTGTTGACTAGTCACCATAAGAATCTGACTCTTTAAAGGATGATGAATTTGAAGTGCAACTCAAAATGTCACATAAAATTGATGAGTTCCCTTGGTGAAAGACCTGAGAATGCATCATATATTGTCATTGCAAATAGAAAAATTTGCTTCCTTACTTGGTCAATTTTTCCCCTCTCTAGTGGCTTTACACCTCATCGATGTAGACATTGAGGTTATTAGAGGTGGGAAAGGACTGAAAGAAACACTCTCTTGGAATGATTTTGGAAAACCATGGAAAACCAAAATCTGGATGGCTGGATGGGGATTGATGTCTGTTGGTTATTACTGTCATATGAAGTTATTTTTTGTAGAAATGATACCACTAATTCAATTCTTATTAAATAAAAACCATTAAAATACTGATTTTTCCTTTATATCTCGAATGAATTTAGGGATTCAAATCAAATTCTGGTCCAATTTAGTAATATGTTGTAAAACAAATAAGCTGTACACAACTGCATTATGAGGTTATTTTTATGAAATGATAACACACACGCCTAGTTTCAAAAACGTTGTCTAAATCATATGAATGCTATCCCAAAAAGTTCCTTAGGCCCTGCACTACACTTCAGAAATAATTTTGAATATTTTTAAACAATTTTACACCATTGTAGAACCTAAACATAATTCATGCTTGCAACTTCACTGAACTGTGCCACGATACAGAGATACTGCATTACTGAGCTGCCATTCTGAAACTGAGTGTAAGAACCTGGCAATACTTTTTGAAGTCTCTACATAGACTAAACAATTAATATTATTCAAAATAGTTCTTTAAACCATAAAAATAATTTATCTTGACTCCAAATAATTCATAAACCTGTTAAATCAAAGAATACATTCCTGCAAACACAGCCTGACTGCCTTTTCTATGAATAAATCTCTACATCAATAAAGCACTGTCTCATCACAAATGCTTTCTTAGAAAAGAAAAAACTCTCTCCCTAAAGCTATATTACTGTTGAGATGCTACAACTCAGACTATTTTCAAAATCTATAGCCCACAAAAAGTCTAGTATATAGGAAGTTGCTAATCTTAGAATAATATTTTTTCAAGCATAACTTGTTCTAAATAAATAATGTTAATCAGACTTGAGAGTTCTCTCACATAATAATTCGCATAAACCTCCTAATGTAGATTGTATTGTAATTAACAAATAGGACTCACCCAACAACAGCAAATTTTTCCTTTCCATAAATAAGGAAGGTTTCTGGTTTCCTCAGAACTGTGTCACCATCACTTTCCTTTTTCGGTAATGAAAATCTGCCATATGTTGCAATCTGGTTGACAAGATCTTGAAACTCAGCAGGTACATCAGCCTGTTTCCAACGTTCATTGTCCAATAATAGGCTAAGTTTTGTTTTTCGATCTTGATGGAAGCGCTGGATAAACTTACTGGCCTGCCCAACAAGAACACTAAAATTACCATTACCATTAAAAACTTTCCAACAGGAGTACACCATTACCTTTATGTACTGAAAACTTTCTACTAATGGTATTCCTAGGTTGTACGATATTTTTATTACTGAAATATCAACAGTAAAATTAAGACACATGCATTTAAAAATTGTCTTCTTTATATTCTGCTAATCATATGACAGTCATTTGAGATTTATCTGTAGGTTCCTTAAGAGTGTGTCTTCATTACTTCCGTTGACCTATAGTTTAGAGTACTATTGTTTGATGACTAGTAATTAAAAAGAAAGTGAAAAGAACCTAAATATGAAGCAGTTAAACTCTAACAGATTACTGTAGAATTTGGCCTATATGTCTCAGCCTCTGAGTATATAGGCAGAGACTGACAGCACCTTAATTTACAGTCTGCTAGCAGCTGTGTCAAATGTTTTGGATTCACTGATACTCCAACAGTGAACATAATCCACATAAATAAAGCTGCAATAAATCACAAAGGATAAACTGTAACAAAGCAGCAAAAAAGTGATGTGTACAAGCAAATCACATAGTATTTTATGTGAGGGTCAGTCAAGAACTGAAACAAAACTAAAGAGCTCTATTACCCTAAATAATGATCTAATTAAACTGAAGTGCCAAAAGTCATAGGATACCTCCCAGTATCATGTGGGACCCCATTTTGCCATCGAAGTGCAGTAACTTGACATGGCATTTACTCAAGTCACCAGATGTTCCTTGATAAAATATTAAACTATGTTTCCTCTATAGCTGTCTATAATGTGAAAGTGTTGGCACTGCAGGATGTTTTGCTTGAACTAATCTTTCAATCATGTCCCAGATTCACGTCTGGTGATCGAGGTGTCTAAATAATTTGCTGGATGGAGCTTTCCAGAATGTTCCTCAAACCAATCATGAATGATTTTGGTCCGGTGACATAGCACATTATCGTCCCGTAAGAGTCCATCGTTGTTTGGGAAAATGGTCTCCAAGTAGCCAGATATAACCACTTCCACCCAGTAGTCAGTTCAGTTTGACCAGAGGTTCCAGTTCATGCCATATAAACACAGCCCTTACTAGGATGGAGCTACCACCAGCTTTCACAGTGTCTTCCTAACAACCTGGGACCTGGGCTTGAGAGATCTGCACCACATTCGAACCCTACAATCTATAGCTGTAAAAGTAACGAGAAATTCTGTACCCATATGTATTCATTACTAAACCAATCAATACCTGTTACTTTCGAATTATTACTCGTTACTTTTGGTACAATCGAACACTAGCATGAAGCTTTGCATCGCATCGCATCACATACGGGACGACTTCATCCGTACTTGTTAAAGTTTAAGTAAAATGTTTACTTAATAAAATAAGTTTAGGTAAGTTGTATATTTGGATAAACTTAAAGTCAAGTAATTAGCACATGGATCTTACAAAAAACCTCTGAATGTACACTTGATTTACTGTAATGAATATTATATACGAAAGAATAATCTAATTTCAAAACAAACACCTGTTTAAATACAAAAAAATTACCTGACATTTCACCTGACAGTGACATATCTACTGACAATAACTAATTACGGTTATTTTTTAAAGTAGCCTGCTCAAAACCCTACATAGAAGCCTGATGTGATAATGGGACATGTATTTAACAAATAATATAATCTCACCAAAGTATTTTGTTTTTTAAATAGGATGTTTCACCAGCATCTTCATTTACGGTTTTCATTTATTTTTGTAAATTCTTCATCCTTTTGTGATAGGTTTGTTAAAATAAATGTGGACATACCATCACAGCAGGAAAAATACTATTGACTCCCGCATTAATTGTTTCGTTTTAAAACTATCAATATTCAAAACTTTTAAATCAATAACAAAGGTCCAGGACAAACATGTGATTACATTAATTGTTGTGTCGCGGTTACAACAAACATTCAACATCACAGCCAGAACCGCATTGATGATTGATCACATCGATCCTGCGGTAATAATACAATAACTAACACAAGGAAAAAGGAATAAAGTTATGGAATTCTGTGACTGCAAAAAAAGGGCTGCTAGATTTGTTTCTGGAAATTATCGCGGAACGCAGTCAGTAACAAATATGATAAAAGAGCTGGAATGGGATTCATTGGAAGACAGGGGGAGGGTGAAGGGGGTCATGGGAGTGTACAAGGCATAAATTGATGGTGAGGCATGGAAACATATTGGTGTAAGAATTAAAAGTAATGCTTGGAAGGGAATAGGTGACCATGTCCACAATCTCGCACTCGATTTCAGGCACAAGGATTTAGGAAGATTCTCTTTTTAGATAAGGATTTCAGGGATTGGAATAAGTTACCAAGAGAAATTATGAATAATTTACTGAAAACGTTGAAAGAATTAAAAATAAAAATTTGTAGATGGCAAATGTAGGTGGATGCAGGAAAGGGGGGAAGATGAGTGTGTAGGGAAATTGCCACCGGAGCGTATGCTCCATAGCAATTTTATTAAATATTATTAGAACACAACAAGTGCAGAGATGTATGTCAAAAACTATTAGACAACTCTTTTATATTATAAAATAAAAAAGAAGGTATCAATTCTTAAAATAAACAAATTTACAAATGTTTGAAATCAATAAACCTCACTAATGAACTATCAATGAAAAAACAGTAACTATCTCAAGTTACCCATGCAAATTTTCTATTTACAAATTATGCACTGTAAATTTTAATGTTAAACAAAATAAAAAGTAATTAGTATTTACATTGGCAAAATTAGTTACCTGCGGGAGCTGGAACATGTTCGTATCTATACGATAAATGTGGGTAACGAAATGAATTTGTGAGTAACGATTCAGTACTTCAAGTCATGCGTCGAACCCGTTACTCAGTAATGAATACATAGTTACTTTTACAGCTCTACTACAATCTGCTCTTACCAACTGGGATCATGACTCACCTAACTACACAACCTTTTTCCAGTCCTTTAGACTCCAACTAACATGTTCACAAGACCAGGAAAGGCTCTGCTCTCAATGGTGTTTTGTTAGCAAAGGCACTCTTGTAGGTATTCTGTTGCCATATCCCATTAATAAGAAATTTTGCTGCACTGTCCACATAGATATGGTGCTGTTCTTTGATGCAGTGTTGTCTGTCTGTCAACACTGACTCCTCAATGCAGACATCACAGGTCTCGGTTATTAATAGATATAGTCAGCCACTGTGTTGTCCATGATGGGAGGTAATGCGTAAAATTAAATATTCAAGGCACATTCTTGACACTGTGGATCGAGGTATGCTGAATTCATGAATCCCGAAATGGATTGCCGCAAGTGTCTAGCACCAACTACCAATCCTTGTACAAAGTCTATTAATTCATGTCAAATTGTCAAAAATCACCTTTCACATGATTCATGAGAGTACAAATGAAAGTCCTGACACAGCACAGTAAAATTATACATTTATTCCCCAAAGCTTCTGCCATCTGGATTTTAGCACCTTCCTATCCCCATGGCTTTTGGCACTTTAGTGTACTATTTATGCTTTCATGATGGCAGAATACATATATCTGTCTTTTCATATGAAGTATTAGATAGGATAGAGAAAAAATACCCATCACTTACCACAGATTAAGGCAGGAGGGCGAGAAGAACAGGTAAAAAAAACAAAAACAAACAAATTGCACAATATTTCGGTATGAGCCTTAATCGTGTGAGAAGCGGGACATATGGCAGGGGGGAAATATTTGGTCACATCCCGACCTGCCACATGAAACATGATTTTTGAATTATGCTACACAAAGATTACTTTGTTCCACTTTTATCGCTGGTCAACCCTATCCCCCCACCCCCTGCAATGCCACCCCCACCCCGTGTTTCCGCCATTGTTTCATTCATGTGGCGGGTCAGGATGTGATCACATCTTTCCCCCTGCCATATGTCTCGCCTCTCACATGATTAAGGCTCATGCAGAAATATTGAGCAATTTGTTTGTTTTTGTGCTCTTTACATGTTCTTCTCACCCTGTTGCCTTCATCTGTGATAAGTGATGGGTATTTTTCCATATCCTATCTAATTCTCAGTTCCCAATGGCAGTTTATTTGTTTCCATTATCCATGTATTGTTCATATGAAGTGATCATTTATTTCCTACAACAGGCATGGCTGCTTTTAGATATAATTAATCAACCTACAATAACAGTGGAATTAGAATAATTTACTAAATACATAATGGATCTGAACCACCACATAGAGAATAAACGTATCAACCCATGCTGGAGGCAGAAAAGTTGCAGCAACACAAAATAAGATGGACACAGCAAATAAACAATATGTTGGCAAACTCCACTATCAAGCGAAATAGTATATTGCACACTATTCATGGGAACCTGAAGCAAAGGCTATGGTACGAAGGAAGAAATATCATTCATAATCAGCGGACAAAACTGGAGAGGGGGACCTTGGAATAAGCGGTATGCAGAAAAAGAAGATAGGAAGAAATGTGGGAGGGGTACATGTTTTATGTCTAGTGTGTCTTGATAAACCATGCCATCTTCACGAAAATGTGAATTTTCAAGCCTGAATTGTCCCAGTTTATGTACTGGTCTCAATACCAACCAGCTGTCTGTCAGGTTGAAATATTACACACACAAGACCATCCACTTGTAGCCCATGCCAGTTCTAATTCAAATAACCCCAATAATTGCTTCACACTTATGTCAATGTAATCCTTGAAATCAAAACAAAAACTGAATGAACTCTGTAGATGGGAATAAGTCTACCAACATACAGTAGAGTCTCGCTAATCCGAACTAATTGGGACCGGGCCTTGTTCGGATTACCGATTTGTTCGGATTAGCCGGAGTTACAGTGACTAATTTCTACAATGAAGTATACCAAGAATGTAAGTAGGTACAGCATGGTAACAATTGGGAACAACTGGGTGAACAATGGCTCACTCTCACTCCCTCCCTTTATTGTTGAGATGTTTGAAGTGTTCGAGGTCAGTGCACTCTCAGACGGTGCTGAGTTAATCTTAGCAATCGATCGCTAACACACTTACAAAATTCGTGTACACTAGCGTGTTATCGCCATGAGTAAACGGAAACATACGACGTTAACGCTCAGAGAAAAACTGGATGCTTTGAAGCGATTGGACAGTGGTGAGAATGTATCTAAGCTGGCGACGGAACTAGGTGTTGGTAAGGCAACCATTTGTGATTGGAAGAAGAACCGAGTGAAGCTTGAACAGTGCTGCGCAACGTCTTCGGGAAAAACACTCGAGATTCGGCAGACTCTGAAACAGTCCCAGTACGATAAAGTGGATGAAGCTCTTTTCTTTTGGTTTACACAGGAAAGAGTAAGGGGAACTCCTCTGAGTGGACCAATGGTTCAGGAAAAGGCTGTTTTCCTAAACATATTAATGAATGGTGATGAGTCTTTTAATGCGAGTACGGGTTGGTTGGACAGATTTAAAAAACGTCATGGGATTCGTCAGCTAACAATTACTGGAGAGAAGCTTTCTTCTGACCATGATGCAGCGAAGGAATACGTGCATGAATTTAATAAACAGATAAGAGAGGGAAATTATTCTCCCCAACAAATTTATGATGCTGACGAGACAGGCCTTAATTTTAGGGCATTGCCAACAAAAAGCCTAGCATCAAAAGCAGAAGTCCAAGCTCCTGGCTTTAAAATGAGCAAAGATCGTGTGACTTTACTAGTGTGCAGCAACGCTGCTGGTAATCACAAGCTCCCTTTAATGATGATCGGCAAATCTGTTAGCCCCAGAGCTTTCAAAAACTGCAACATGAAATCCCTACCTGTATAGTATCGCAACCAGCAAAAAGCATGGATGGATGGTAAGCTGTTCAAAGAATGGTTTCACGACCAGTTTCTTCTCTCTGTCCGGCGGTTTTCCAAGGAAAATAATTTGCCTCCCCGTGCTATCCTTTTGATTGATAACGCACCATCTCACCCCAGCACTGAGGAATTATGTGATGGAGAAATCGTGGCGAAGTTTTTGCCGCCGAATGCTACACCACTTCTACAGCCGATGGACCAGGGCGTACTACAAACATTAAAACTGATTTACAGAAAACAATTCTTAAGAATGCTGATCCAAGATGATAACATTCCTTTAGTTGAAAAAATAAAAAAATAAAAACAAATCTGAAGGATGTTGTTTATTGGGCTGCTGAGGCATGGCAGAAAATTTCAGAAAACACTTTGAGAAAATCTTGGCGAAAACTATGGACATCTCTTGAATTTCAGGACATACCAGCTGAAAATGAAGAGGAGAGTTTCCTAAAAATGGTACAGACAATCCCTGGATGTGAAGAAGCCTGTGAAGCAGACGTAGATAAATGGATGGCAGTGGATGATCCAATACTGGAGCACCTTACTGACGTTGATTTAGTGGCTGCTGTGACTCAAGACCAGGTAGAAGTGGAATGTTACGACGAAAGTGACAATGAGACGGAATGTGACAAAGGAGTGTTAGTGTCACACACTGACGCGGCAGAAGCCTTTGATCTCGCGCTACGCTATATGGAGCAACAGACCACTGCTACACCAGCTGATTTAATGTTTATCAGACGATGGCGCAACTTTGCGTAATATAACAGACTGTCTTCATCACGCCAAAAAACAATTACTGAGTTTCTGTGCTCTAAAAAGTAGGGATGAAATGTGTGTTTCTAACCGTTGTAACTACTATCGTAAGTTTGACAGTTTTTCTTTCAGTGTTACGCACTTTTTAAATTTAATCTTTTCTAGCTAATTTTTCTGTATAAATTAAAATTGTGTACATGTACAGTAGTTAACCACACAATTATATAGCGTATGACCTGTATTTTCAGGGTGTTTTAATTCTTTTACCATTTTTTATATTAAGACTATGTAATTCTTTGCCATGTTCGGATTAACCGGACGTTCGGATTACCGGGGTTCGGATTAGCGGGACTCTACTGTATACTGATACCAACCTCGTATCCATACCCAACAATACTCTTTTGTTCTGCTTCCTTTCATCTGGTAAATGCAACACTTCATTTTATTTTATTTTTTTCAATTGTGAAATTCTTTTCAATTAATGATCATTATTACCATCATCTACTATTTGGTCCCTCCCTTCCCCCCTGTATTTGCTTTCATCACACACTATTATTTGCTTACTCCCTGGTGCCATTCCAACTTTTTCTTGACAAGTACCCACGAACAGTGCCCAAATAAGCAAACTATATGTCTCATATAATCTCTTATAAGATTAAGGGTTCATACAAAATACTTTTCTTTTTTTGTTCATGTTACTGCCACAATGTTTGGTGCCACACTGAAATAGAATAGAATTTTTAAAAATTCTATTAGAGTGAACAGTTAAAGGAAATCTTCATAACCTACAAATATTACAACTCCTATTTTTAAATTAGTATGTTTCATACAGACTGTTGCATGGGCAGGATATTTTCACAAAAAGAATCAGGTGTGTATTTATACTGTCTAGATTCAGCAGTGTCTTAATTTTCTTTTCCACAAAGAAGACTGGAACAAAACTTTTATTAACATCTAAGTTTTTATGCATAAAATTGGTATTCTAGGAAATTTAATGTTCATAAAATGAAAGACTATATTTTTGCATATCTAATACACCCATACCTGTATTTTAAAGGCAGATCGAAGGGCTGTACTCGAACGGCCACAAATTTTTTCACAGGCGCAGGCAAACTTGTCAATAACACGAGACAGTTCACATACTTCACTAGCAGTTGCCTTGTCTGCCAACCAACAGGAAGACTATAAATACATAAAAAAAGATTTTTGTATTAAGATGGAACTGGAGGCAATCATTTAGTCTGTTGATAACTTTAAATCTAGTTTTTTAACTGGGTATTTTATCTATTTTCAAGCTCAATAATCTTCGAATAAATGTTAAGTATAAACAAACAACTCAGTAAGAAGTGAAGAGATATATTTGTGCTTTACTTTATGGATTTACTTGAGCAAAAAAAGCCCCTCTTTTTTAAGATAAACAAACTGTTTTTGTACAAGGTTACATAAGGTAAATTCATTTACCAACACATCATTAAGAGGGCTAGTAAAATAAAAAGGTTTTTGTACAAGGTTACATAATGTAAATTCATTGACCAACACTTAATTAAGAGGGCTAGTAAAAGAAAAAGTGCAAACAAGAAATTACCGCATATTAAGTCACTCCTTAATAATGTTTGATAATGTTTGAGAGTGAGAAAGGAGGAAATAATTCACAAAGGAGGAAAGATGAGTAAAATACCTGAGAAAAGTAATATAAACAAAGGCGCTGAGAGCGGAAATATTAGACATTGGGATAGGAGAAAAACCACCGCTTACCAAAGATGAGGGCTCCAGCGGCGTCAAAACACGAAAAAACACACAAACACAAACATAATACAAATTTTCGAGCTTAGCTCTTCATCAGGTTGTAGGATGAGGTGGCTGCCCCGGAGTTGGTTATGTTTGTGTTTGAGTGTTTTTTCGTGTTTTGACGCCGCTGGAGCCCTCATCTTTGGTAAGCAGTGGTTTTTCTTCTATCCCAATGTCTAATATATATATATATATATATATGATAGTTTTATAAAAGAGATTATCACAGAATGAGGTTTATCAGATATTTCATATCTAGAAAATGGCAAGCCAATAACAATCAATGGAATTCAAATGAGTTGAAGGTTTCAGGTAAGACTTGGACAGCATCAATGCTACTGAAGTTATCAGGGATTTGTGAACAGACCAGAACAGCAATTGAATGGCACAGGAGTCAGATGTAATCCATTTTCTTCTGACCATTCACCATAATGGACATGGCTCAATAAAATCCTTGTTTTTCCTGCATCTTATTGGTCAGGAGGCATGGAAGAAATTATGCTTATGAGAAAATTTTTGGAGAAGTATTTTAGAAACGATTTTAAACTGTTTGAAAGTGCATGGAAAGAGGGAGGGATGGGTATGGATTAACAAAAAAACTTGTTCCAACGTTTTGTTTTCAACAACAACTTAAATCTCAATTCAAATTCTGTCAAAAAATCATTTTGCTTATAATTTGTCATTTTATTTCTTTCAGATTTTGTGAGAGTTATCAACTGAATGCTGCAATTATTCTTCTGTATCATGAATAGGCTATTTAACAGTTTAAAAAAATTATTACAATATAAATTGTAGTCATTCACGTAGATTAATGCTTCAGGTAGCCAATTTTTAAAATTTTGAAAATATTTGTGGATTATTTTTAATAAAAAGGTGAAATTAAAAATAGAATTTTCTCACCTCTGGCCATGTGACAGAAAAAGCTCTAGGATTGGTGGACGCTTCAGTACGTCTGTAAACGCTGAGGTTATCAATGGAGCATTTAATATTATTCAAGCTTTCAACTATTTTTTTATTGTTTTTTGCTAGTCATTTCTTGTTATTAATGAAATTTCAAATTGAATACAAAATCTAGAACAATTTGTAAAAGCCTACAGCGGAAAAATATCGAAAATAGATGCATAATTTGTGGGGCTAGCTATAGAAAAACCCCCGACTTATTCTGCTGAGCTTAAAAATGTAACAGCTTCAATTTGAGAATCATTTATATTTAAATTGAAAGTTAGAGATTGATTGTTTTTCATTAGCAAACTATATGTCGAAAAATTCTGTACACGAAATTTGTGCAGTCATGCTGAAAATAAAGAAAAATTGTATGAGTGTTGCAAACATGCGCAAAAAAAAAATGAACGTATTTCTTGTAGCTAATAATTAGCCCTTTCAATATAGTAAGCGATCAGTATACTGTGGTATAATGAACTAAAACTCAACATGAAATTGGCTCAGTAGTTTTTTTAAATTAAAATAATCTCAATCTGTTTTACTGATGCTAATGATTAAATTTAAAAATGTATTACGGAAAAATTATGCCTAAACTTAACTTGAGACTCGCCAAAAGCAATATCATCACACAACTCACAACTAGCACGCAGAAAAACAGCGTAGCAATCGACCAAGCTCAGTCGAATGGTGCTGCCGACTGGAGCACTTGATTGATGGATTACGGGAAGCCCATTGTTCAAACTATTTTTTCTATTGTTACGTGAATTCGTGGAAAATAAGCCTTTGTTCCAAGTAATATGGTTTATCTACTTTGAATATAAATTGTTTGTTTATTCATTTACCTACCTCGTTTTACTTCATTTCACATGAAGAAACTGTATGTTTAAAGTGTTTACTATTAACATAAAGAGAAGCAACTAAGAAGTAGTATCCAGTTAGCTGCTTCATTGAAGAGTAGTAATGGAATTCAGAACGTCCTATGTCCAAACCTTAGTTGGGATAATATTTTTTTGAGTGCATTTTTTTTCTGTTTTTGTTTGCTGTTTTTTGCACTACAGAACCACGTTTTTATTCGAAGAATTCATAATTGGTTGCTAAGAGTCATGCAAACGTTTGAAATAAATTGCTACCATACAAGAAAACTTAACTTTTAAACTTACCAGAGATAGAATATCATGCAAAAAATACAGGTGCATGGCAGTGAATAATGGAATTTATTTTAGAAGTGAGATCACTTGTAGAAATTTCATGCTAATCTTGCAACAGTTCTGGAATGCTTTGTGTCCTATTCATTGGAATTTTTATGTGACATACAACTGCAGATTACCTTCCTGACACAAATGCGTCTATTTAGGCGGTATTTACTTTTAATGTGCAAGTATTTTTATTATTATTATACTGTTTTTCGAAGTGCAAGTGACATCCAATTTCCTTTTTAAAATCCTCTTTGGTCTTTTCAAATGGTTGTAATTCGCTTGTTATCCAAAAAGTTTTGAAGGCTTCAGAAAAATTAAATTGATGTTTTGGTAGATTTTCGGGAAAAAAGTGATTATGCGATGCAACCAACAGCAACTAGTATCCAAAGAAAACGACAAAAGAAAACAAATTAAACAAATTCCGAAGCGAGGATCGAACCTAAGAACCCTAACCCTAATAATACTCACCTTAAACAATGTATTACATTTAACTCTATGAAATTGTGGTGTAAATGAGCAGAAAATCGTAAGTGACTGTCGCAATATCAAATTGAAGTTGATACATTTTTAAGCTCCACAGAATAAAAATCGGTGGTTCTTTCTATAGCTAGCTTCGCAAATAAGGAGTCTACTTTCAATATTTTTTCCACTGAAGGCTTTTACCAATTGTTCTCAATCTTATATTTAAAACGAACTTTCATTAATAACAAGAAATAACCAGCAACAAACAATAAAAATAGTTGAAAACTTGGGTAATAGGAAACGCTCCATTCACAGCCGCTGCTTTTACAGACGTGTGACATCACGAATGTCGTTGTCCACGCCAGGCAGCAAAGGAGCGTTTTGGCGGGCTTTTAAATTTTTTAAATTTTAACTTAGAATTTTACGCAAAATCAGGCACTTTCATCAAAAAATCTCTTTACTCGGTGAACAAGGTGTACCAATAAATAATTTAAAACCATTTTCAAGAAGTAGTCAAATACCCTATTATTGTGACATCATCTAATATGATCCCTAAAATGTTTTTTGGTTAATTCTGTGCCTGCTCCAACTATGAACATTATCATTTTAAAAACACATTAAGAACAGTTAGTGATATCAATATTTCGAACATCTTCCAACTCCTCCAATCTTTATCATAATTACTTTTATTCCTTCATGCAACCTCTCCCCACCTTTATCAAATGCTTGATCCACTCTTGACTTTCAAACATGTACCATATCATGATTTTCACAAGCAATTTGGAAATCTATGATACATGTGTCTTTAAACTGAATTCTCTTATCACTTTCCATTGCTTACTACAACCTAAAGACATTATCCATTGCATCCATTTTTAAGCATGACCATCATTTTCATGAAAATTTTATTATGTAATTAATTAAATTCTCCATCCAGTCAAACATATGTTTCCTTGCCCAAAAAAAATCTGCTGAAGAATCAAAATCACTCAGTTATTTTGTGAAAACCATAACTCCAGAAAGATCACTACAGTTTTCTTGTTCTCTATTGCAAGGCTGAAAATGTATCACTGAAAATCATAGGGAAAAAAAAATTGGATCAATTGTTTTGGAATTAAAGGTAGGGAGGATGGTATCTTTTCATAATTTTTTTGACAAAATCTTCCACAAATTGTGGAATAGAAAGGAATAGCCAAACATTATTAGATTCAGCAGGTTGCAAACTTACATTTGATACCCATGAAGATTATTCAAATGAAATATTTTCTTCAGTGCCCTACTAAAAAAAAAAAAAAAAAAAAAAAAGATATTCTATATTGTAATCATGCTAAGTTTAAGTAAAAACTACAGTAGTGAGTAATTACAAACTTCTATGTTAAACGGTTCAGAATGGATAGACAAATGAGTGAAACCAAAAAAATTCAATTTTTCACTTGCAAGGTACAGAACCCTAAAAAAAGAAAAATGTTCGATACTGCTTTGTCCAACCAATATATAGTACCTGTCGTTCATGTCCCCTGTCTTGAGCTGACACCAGCTGGGCCAACCTTTCATGAGCATAGTCACACACAAAGGTCATAAGGTCAGACAACTTGCAAGTAACCCTTCGGTGTTCCTCAGCAGAAAGTAGGCTCTCCCCTGGGTCTGAGCTGCAAGACATTTGATCCATCAACAAAGATAGTAAGGAAAGGAAGTAAAATAATAATAAATTTAAAGGTATTGGATCATTTAGTGAATAATATACACAAGAGATTTAACAAACATAAATTTTCTAAGTGTGACCATAGTCATATGAATGTCTTAGTCAGCATCCAAAGCATCTCTGCAAGGGCCATAATTTTTTTATGCTCATTATGTCATTACAACAGGATTGAGTGGGGTAAAACTAATTTGGAAGGGTAGAGAAAAACAATGAGGAGGACCGTCTTCAGGTGAGACCAATTGCATACCTCATGATTTAGAAGTGATATTTCATAAAATTAATAGTTTTGAGGGGCTAGTGTATTCAAGTGAAACCAGCCCTAAATGAGGCCTAAAAATCAGGTGTTGAAATCATTGCTGCTGAGACAGCTGAATTTTACTATTAAATGGTAAAAACTATTGCTGTTAACTTTGCACACATATAATTAATATTAAGTACAATATAATTACAATAATGAAAAGGGGAAAAGTTTTGAGCAATCATAACAATAAAAGAGAGGGAAAGTAGATCAATCACTCCCCACAGATGAAGGCAAGAGGGTTACACAATTTTAAAACATTTTGGTTTCAAAACCTTATTCATACAAAAAGAAATGAGGCATTTGGCAGGGATGAAGTGCACTCCTCAGAACATAATGGTATCAGACTCCAATCCATAGCTGCACAAAAGAATCTGTGAAATTATGCTAAAAGCATATTATTGCCTAAGAACCTGAGTAAGAATGGGACCTGCCTTAAAAGACTTGCCATCACAACTTAAAAGCTGGCAAGGCACAGAAATCCCTCCATTTTTCTCTACAAAAAATACTAGTATTCAAGAGTAATCTAAGTGCTGAAGACTATGTCAAGATCTCATTTCCGCTGATTCAAATGATAATGTGGTCAACATTAGGACTGCTGTGCAGAGCTTACTGTGGTTATTCGTCTGGATGATGTTTTACTGTATAGACATGAATACTGGTGTGGAATACTGAAGTACAGGGATCTTATGTTGATGGTTGTTTTTCTTTTTAACTGCTTTACGTCTCTCAACAGCGAGGTCTTTAGAGACGGGAAAGGATGGGGGGCAAGGAATGGGAAGGAATTCGGCCATGGCCTATTTAAGGAAGCATCCCGGCATTTGCCTGGAGTGATTTGGGAAACCATGGAAAACCCAAATCTGGATGGCCGGACGGGGATTCGAACCGCCGTCCTCCCGAATGCTGTTGATGGTAAATGAGACAGGACAGACATGCAGTCACTATAACAAGATAATGTAAGTAGCAGTAGTACTTTGTGTATAATGTAAGGGAACTGAGATGATAGACAAAAGGATTTAATTTTTATTGAGAATTGGTACATAAATTTTGTCATTGTACCTGTGAGTTATAAGTCGTGTAGAAGTAGCTGCTTGCAGCCAGAGTGGATGTGCTATCACGCAGCAGCAGTTTTAGGCTCGCTACAAAACTAGCGTGCTTCAGTCTCTCTTCATTCTTTTCGGAACAACAGGCAGTAATCATGTAGTCGCTTACAGAAGGTAAGACGCGCAGTAGCCTCAGTTTGCTCTCCAAGTTAGTCAGTTTGGTCTCCAAGTCAGTTAGTTTGTCTCTAAAAGTATTCAGTCTTTGCCACGGTCATTTCCAAAGTGTTCAGTTTGCCTTTAAGATGGATAACATGTCGTAAAGTAGCTCAAACTGCCCCAGTGTAACTTGTTTGGTTGGTTAAGCTTCCGTTTATATGTGTTGGTAGATGTTGCCGCCAGTTATAAGAATTACGCAGTCGTCATTGTATTCAGTGGTTACTTGTTGAGAGAGAGAGCGGCCTAATTGTGTTGTTATTGTGAAGTAATAAGTGATTGATTTTAGGAAGCTTTTGTTAAAGTAAAGGCAGTAATTATGTGTTAACCTTTGAGAAGTAATTCAGTTATTAATGGAAAGACATGTCATTTTCTCTTCAGGTCAATTAGTTGGAAACGGACTAAAATGTATGTTAGGTTTTTTATATTAAATGATTGGTGACTTAATCCGCACCTGTTTGGTCTCAATAACACTCGCAGACTAAAGAATCCACAACCCACATCCTGCTATTATATTGTATTTCATGATAATATTGTTAATTTAGTATTTTGGTAACGGAAGTAATATCGTAAAGAAGAGTGAACGGTGTAATACTCCACGAGGTAAGCAAGTGAAATTTATTGCAGTTTGGCAATTTCTGTGTAATCAAAGAGTTGTCTGGTGTCAGAACCTGATATAAATTGCTAGAATTAACATCTCCTAGCTAATCACCTCCCCCCCTTTCGGTTGCAAGTAAACTTAAAGTTAAATGAAAATCTTTAGTAATGTTGGATAATTAATATAATAGCAACCACTCGACACATCCTATTACAATAATGGAAGATCTTAGTCTTTGAGTTGTATCAAGTTATTCATAAACAAATACATGCAATCCATGAGCAACCCATATGAGGCTAATACATGAGACAGTGTATGCATGTTTCATCATAACCGTTCCACAAAAATCAGAGAGGTTACTATACACTCAGAGCAAAAGCAACTTACATGCATATGTCTGAATTCACTCAGGATTGTTATTTGAAAGACAGTAAATGTGTGCACAACAGAGCTTCATTTGTTGTTCCATAGCTGTTGCTTGGGGGGGGGGGGGGTGTAAACATAGCACTATTCAATCTGAACTAACCGTGCCTGGTACCAAAATAGGTTCTCTTCTTTTATGACCACCACACTATTGGTTATACCCCAACAGTGAAAGGTATTTTGAATTACTGACATGATACATTTAATTCAAATTCAAAGTTTGTATTAAATAGAAGTTCTCATGCAGTTTTGGGGTACCAGAAAAATTTAGACAAGATATCGAACTATAGAATCCAAATGAAGATTACAGATTAGGCACATATACAGCAACCTTACATGCTACTCCCCCAGTTAGGATGAATTTATTCCAGTTCTTAAAAATTGATGATCCCAACCTACATTGCAACACTTCCTGCCACAAATTAACTGTTCTACGCAGGCATTACTCACCTCACCAGCCACGATTTTACCTCAATGAAAACTGAGGGAAGACTGTTCAAAATCCAGTATGGCTGACATGTATTTATAGACAAATCCAGACCTCCGACGTCAGCTTATTAGTTTAAAAGTTAATATCTAGCTATCTACTTATTAGTTTAAACTGCAATTAACACATTTATTAGGGCACCCTGTTCTAATTATTTTGACCTAACTTATTCCTCAAAAATGCATCTACTGCATTTAAATTTAGTTCTGTCACGTCAGCATTTTTAGTGTGTAGACCAACAATACCTTGACAATACAATTTAGAAAATCTTGTTCTTCTTACTGAAATTTTAAACTTTTTATAGACCTAATGACCTGATTTTAACCTACTTGATTTTATCTATTCGCTGAGCCTATTTTTATAATTTTATCTCTTATTAAAAATTTTGATTTTATTTACTTTATGAAAAAACATACTTTTAATTATTTAATTACTCAGATTTGTGATCGATACTGGCTGCTTGATGCTAACAACAACTTGTGGTACAAAAATCTAACATAGGTCCCTGTATTAACTTGTAATTTCAAGTTTTGTACTATCTGAAAACATGGCTTGACATTGCTAAAATCTAAATATCTTTCTACCTGAATTTTCTAGAGCATATAAAATATCCCTTAAAATGATCATCGCATAAAGCTATCTTAGTGGAAATGAATGCAGAAAAATCCATGATGCTTGAAAAACAACTTAATCTAAATTTTATGAGGCTGATCTCAAAACAAGCCAAAGGATGCTTTACTATACAGAAAGTGTGAATAAAAGTTGTTTACTGTATAGATTGTCTATAATAGGCCCCCTTCTGAACAGTTTTGTCAAGGTTATAGATATATTACACATAGTGGCCAAGATGATGAATTTACTACTTGATGTGAGCATCATGGTTATTAATGAACATACGGCAGCATCTCACTCCTAGTTGCTCCAAAAAGATTCCAGGAAGAACAATATAGCTGGCAGCAGTTCCTAAATTGTCCTTCCAAAACTACTACCAGCCATGGAAGAACTGTTCTATTCAAGCAACAAGAAAATACTATGGAAAACACTATGTGAAATATTCAAATGAGAAAATTTCTTACAGACATTAGATTGGCTATTTATAGAAAGGTTATTGGAAATCCCAGATCAACTTCCTCAGTGACTTTACAGTGAAGATAATAAATACTGATGAAAATTTTTTAATCGTGTGTGGGAAGCTGTTGTGGCACCATTTTCTTAATCACCTCCATCTGCTTTCCCACATTATAAACAACATATTGTTAAAGTGCAAGATATTCAATTTTCGGTGTTTCAAGTCATTAAACCTTTCAGGTTTAAAGAATGATAGAGACTATTGTTACTCTGTCTACCAATTCCAAGTGAGGGAGACAGCAAGATTACTAAAGTTCTATCACTTTACCATAACATTAAATACTAACTCTCAATAGCAATAAAGACAATAACAACCAAATTCTTATGACTGTAACATTAACAGTGAGATTAACACCTTAACAACAAAATTTATTTTAAGCTATAAATATAATCAGATGAACTCAAGAAATGTCTAACATCCAAATTTAAAAAAAAATAATACAAGAGCACTGTTAAGCTACAGCAACAAATTTTGTTCAATAGAGCTGTCCCTGACCAGCAAATAACTGAATTTACCTAACTCTCATCACAGATGCTCCAATCCATGTCAGAGATTTTTTTTTTTAAGTTGTTAACAGATAGTGTTTCATTTAAAAACATTTAATACACAACTGCAGAAGAACGGCCAATAAACAATTTACAGATGGTTTACTTCAATCAGAAATCTACTCTCCTCCACTGCATCTCTTTTTCAGATCGTTGTTGTAAATTTGGTTAGCTTCCATCCTTTCAATTTTTATAAAAGCTCAGATAAATTGAAAACAATTAACACATGTTTTTTAATGACCACACTTGCACAGCAATGTAGTTGTCACAGTTCCTTTTTGACTTAGCACAGTCCTTTTTTAAGCAAAATAGCACACATAAAGACACAACCCATTGCAATGTAGTCTTCACGGGTGTGCAGCCGGATGGTGTTTTGGAAACACAACGTTTCGACAACCAGCTCGGCTGTCTTCATCAGGTGTCCGGTGTGTACAGGCTGACGAAAGCTGGCAGTCACCGCGTGGACTGGACCACGCGGTGACTGCCAGCTTTCGTCAGCCTGTACACACCGGACACCTGATGAAGACAGCCGAGCTGGTTGTCGAAACGTTGTGTTTCCAAAACACCATCCGGCTGCACACCCGTGAAGACTACATTGATTCAGTACGCCGGGAAAGTCTCCACGCACACACACAATCCATTGTTACAAAATCTGATTACAAGTGAATAGTTTTAACAGTCATCTTTGTTGCTTGGATAAAAACCAAGAGACAGTTGAAATGAAGTAATTCATTGTTTGCCTTGGAATGTCACAGTCTTAGTCTGGAAATGTTATTTTGCCCTGTTTGTGCATGGAGTACAAGCAATTACAATGTCCAGTTCTTGTCAGTTTAGTGCATCCATATTTTGCATTTCAGACCAGGTCCATGTACGTCTTATTTAGAAGTTTTAAACAAGATTTGTAATCATCAGTTAGCCTCTTTAGTCCATGAATGTACCAGTTATTCTGTAGTGTTGCAATTAACATTTAGATGATGATCATCCATTGGATGTTTCCTTGAAATCAATCTGTTTCATATTAGTGACAGGGTATCCTTTTACTGTGAAGCCCTGGGTTAGTTTCATTTCTGTGGAAGTCAGGCATAGGTATGTAACAGTACTTGTGGCCAATATAATGGTGTATATTTAGCAATTCAGAAATCAGGCACATGATGGAATTTAGCTGTCTACATTTTATTATGGCAGCTATTGATCCATACCATAACACAACACCATTCAGAAAACCTAACGAATGACATGCATACGGTTGCAGATACATCTTACATAAGTTGTGCACAAAGTTTCTGAATTATGCTGTTACAAATTCCCAGTCAAGCAGCATTACTATTCACACATTTCTGAAATGAAAGTGGATGAACAAGTGTTGCTAAAATGTAATTATGGTATCTGTTGTAATAAAGAGTGATACTGTTCAGCAACACATCGATTTCTTGCCATTTTGTTTTTAGCTGAAATACTGACATTGCACTGTTATTTATAAAGTTCTTAAAGTAAACAGGCAGGGGGGATATTCTTAGAGAGAGTTTTTTCAGCACTATTAAAATCTTTAAGCTCACCTGTGAATGTTGTATCGTTAGATTTATTTGATTTTGTATTTTTCAGATCAGATATATGAAAATTAAACAGAAAAGAAGCAAAATTGAACCTTTTGGTAATCTGCTACACACAAACTTTTTCACTCTGATTTTTTTCACAAAGGATTACTTGGAAACACATGCTGAACATACGTATTCATGAACACAATGCATGAATAGTTGCAAAACTGCTAATATTACAAGAAAACTGACAATGCAGCATCCCTCTTCTCCATATAGCTAGGCATACACACACACATTTGTGAGCCAGCAATTCCACGGCGATCCATATACACGATAAAATGTGTGTGTTAATTGTGTAACGACGAGCCGGATCACAAGCCAATAACAATTGTTACAGATTTGAATGTGGCGAGTATGAGCAACGGTAGTCATACCCACAGATATCTCACCTAACAATTTACTCACAGTGGATAAGACTTGCCGAGTGTCTGACAAGTTAAATAAGATGAGCAGAGAATTCGTAACTGACTTCAATGCAGCATATCAGCAACATATTGCATTGTGGAAGGTGAAACCAAAAAAGTACGCAGGCAGAAATTTAAAAAACTTAGGATATAGTGCATTGATAGAGGTTTGTGGGAAACATAAAACTTGAGAGCGCATTAATAAAAAAGAAAATCCACTATTTGTGGAGTGCTTTTCGCAAGAAGTTAAAAAAAAAAATGAAATTTCAACAAAAAGTGGAATAGGTGAAGACGAAATATACAAAACTAATTTATGGTATTACGACTTACTACTGTTTACGAGAGATCAACGCAGACCAATGCACAGTATCACCAATATATGATGTCAAAATTATGAAGGGGAAGATGAAGGATATGAAGGAAATTCATAGGAAGATGTATCTGTGCATTTAGATAATATTGAAGAAATTGAAGAAAATGCTTCTCAAATAATAGTAGTATATGATCATGTATATAATCTTCGCACAACCACTTTTGTCATACTTTCCGTTTTCTTTTTTTTTTACAGCACTAATATAAGCTGCTGCACAAATAAACACATTTTTTTATGTCAGACTTAAAAACATGTTTCAGTTTAATATTATTACCTCGCAAGGTAACATTAACTACACTACAATTAGCTCGTACTGTTTTGGAATTCTCAGTGAGCCACAAGCCAGGAAATTATGATAGATAAATCCATAGACCACCATCATAAACACAACATCTAGAGCATGGCGAGCCAGATGAACGACAAATATGTGAAACTGATGTCCCTGTGTATGGGCTTCGACAAGTACAGTGCTGTCGCGAGAGTAAATCTTCAGCGATCTTACTCGCACACAAATGTGTGTGTTTGTGTGTATGAGCAGCTTATGATAAGTAGAATGTTTTGCTGATAGCCAAGTTTTAACTCTCTTCTGACATTATGGCTACATTCTCAGAACAGAACATGTTTCTTTATGATGTGTTATGACAGTGAATCAAGCAAATTTGTGAAATATATTGAAAAAAATAAAAAAAACTTAGATAATTGGTTAGAACACTTTGTTGAAAGTACAGGTTTTTAGATTGCATTAAGCAGTCCCATCCTATTTATTGGCAAGGATCACTCTGAAAGACCTTCATCATAAAAAGAAAGGGTGGAAGTTGTAATCTGTTATTAATCTCATGAGCGAAGAACACTGCATAGCAGTAAGATAAATATGAAGTATTTTATTAGGGATGAAATTTTAATACAGAAATTTTACATAATTAACAACAATAAAAAAAAACTATTCAACCTGCCAATGTGGCTATACGCTTTAAGGCACCGTCACCCTATATCCCCGCATACCAATCATTCTGATTGCAGTTCTTAGGTGGTTTTTCAGAATCATATAGGTGAATGCTGGAATACTCCCCAATCTCTGCTTCATAAACTACACATTTCACAGACACAAATACAAGGTGGTCTGAAAATTTCCGACCTAACAAAGATACAAGACATTTTTTCTGAAATTTTATTTTTATTTTTCAACACACTTCTCCCAGCGATGCTCCCATCTCTGTGACCCGTCCAAATAGTACTCGGCATTTTTCTCTGCAAAATAATTGCTCACGAAGGTGATTGCCTCTTCATTTGATGAAAATCTCTGTCCTCCGAGTGCAATTTTTAGATGAGGGAACAAAAAGAAGTTGCTTGGGGCTAGATCTGGTGAGTAAGGCGGTGGTCAAGAAGTTCAAACTGTAATTCATGAATTTTCGCCACGGCAACAGCTGAGGTGTGAGATGGTGCGTTGTCTTGGTGAAACAGGATTTTCTTTTTCTGCAAATGTG